>OX402592.1:24225083-24965759 GCA_948098905.1 Tiliacea aurago | reverse complement strand
ACGACTAATTACAGCCGTGCACCCACAGACTACAATAGTATATAGGGTACGTGCACCTAGCTTCTGACGTTTTTGTGAAATTAAATATTTTGATATTGATTTTTGATACGATCCTACAAAGTAAATCTCGCGCGAGACTGATGATTCCCCTTAAACCAAGGCTAAAAAAATAGCACAGTCAAGCCCAGATAACCAATAGACCAGGGGCTGAAGCCTTTGAAAATTGTAAAAAATTGAAAAAAATTATAGTAGCATGAAACCCATTGGAAAAGGAAGAGAATAATAACAAAAATGAAAGGAAAAATTATTTTCGGGCGATCTGAGGTCGGGAAGCGTTTTTAAGGATAAAAAACGGTTATCTCGATTCCTGGCAAAACTACAAGTCCTATGGAAAAAAGTTAAATGGCAAAGTTGTAGGTAATAAAGAAAATTTCAAATAACCAAGGTTTTGGTTTTTTATTGTAAGTTTGGTGAAAACTTACCTTTTTATGTCCCAAACACACTGTAATTTTTTTTATTTACAATATTTACACTGTATTTTTTTTACCTTATTTTGTCTTAATATCGAAAAAATACCTTAATTTTCAATCGGAAATTCTCCTGTCGATTGGTTTTTTTAAAAATTCGGTGGGCTTTGTGTTCGTTGAAATCTCTACTTTCTGATGGTATAAAAAAAATATACATTACTATGGTAAATGTTCTCAGAAAATGCAAAAAAACGAAAAAACTCGATTCTAATTTTTTTTTAATAACAATGTTTTTACGGCGTAATTAATATGAAAACCCATACCAAATTAAAGCTTTCTAGTTCTAAGGGTATGTGAGCTAAGCCCACAGACAGACAGACAGACGGACATGGCGAAAGTATAAGGGTTCCTTTTTGACTACGGAACGCTAAAAAAAGGCTAGCCAAAGACCGGCTTTTCACGTGATTCAAGTCACGTGAAGAGCCGCTCGTAAAGGACTGTTAATTTTAAAAGCATGCATTAAATTAACTAATGTAAATATCCCGACTACCTGTAGTGATGTTGTTTTTGTTAGATAAATACGAGTGGCCTGTGAAGGGCCTGCTTCACTCCCTGGAGTGGAGCCGATACGTTGGCCCTATTGTTATATTGGTGCTCTGAATGTGAGACAGTCGAGTTTGATCTGCAGCCATGATGAGCACACGGTTCTGTAAGTAGCTTTTTTATTGAATTTGTAAATTACTAGTAGTCCTGAGAATAGTAGACCTCGCGATCACATACTTTTTTGCAATAATTAATAGTATACTAGCCCAGGGGTGGGCAACCTTTTGAGACGGAGGAGCCAAAATTACAATATACAAAATTTCCCGGTTTTTAAAGAGCCACTAAAAATTTTGTTTGAATATTAGGTATTTGCTTAATATTTTTAATTTAAAATAAATGACTTTAAATACGAAATAATATTTTTCATACTTAACTTTACAAAGGTGGGAATGTTTTTAAATGAATATATTTGTATATACAACATGTCCCAGAATTAACGCACAAACTCTTAAGGGGTCATTGTACTTATCATTTTGAACAACTTTTACTATGGGGAAAACCTGAAACCGCGAATAAATCTGCTGTTCCATACATTTTGACGAGTTATTCAAACGTAAATGTAGGGAACAGCTGATTTTTTTTCACGATTTCAAGTTTGGTCCCCGTTGTAGGTACAAATAAGTATTTCAAAAGATAATTGCTCTTAAAAAAATGTTACTACAGTATCCAAGAATTTATGGAAGATAAATTGTTAAAATAGAGTTCAAACATGTATCTGTGTTAATTATAATATATAATATTTTAATTATAAAACTAGATATAAGTATATAATTAGTATAAGTCTATAAAACTAGATATAACTATATTTTAAAATGTAAAGTTATCTTGCTGCGCCCTAACAGAGTCATGTACTCACTAGTTTAAGCCTAGCGTGTAACTGCTCTAAGGTGTAATGTTGTGTAGATTGTGCATTAAATTAATAAATTGGCTATGTTGATAGATACCTACATGGTGTTCACATTTTACAAATATTTACAAATAACGTAACCCTTGACGATTTTTCCGTTCATTAATTGCCACAGTGCAGTTTTTCTGCGCTCATGATATTAAAGTCCATGTTTCTATCACCAAAGCTTCTTTCCCAAGGTCTATTTTAATCCTTTTATTTAAACAGTGGTGCTTGCCGCTCTGGCGGCGTGCACGCAAGCCATCGACTTGACCATCCTTAACATTGGGGGTACGAAGGCGCGGTTGGTGGACAACGCCAATTTAGGATTAAATATCGTATTGGAAAGGGGCAAGTATCAAAATTAACTTTTTAAACTTCACTTATTATTATTAATGGTTTATTTAAATATATTATCACGCCTGAAAGGGTAGGCAGAGGGGTATAATAATGATATTGTGGGTACACCAACATTTCCCCTAAACCATGAACAAATCTTGTGTAGCTCGTGCCGGAACGAAATAAGGAGGTAATCAAACTATCTAGCAGAAATAACCTTGTTCCAAATCTAAATTGACTTTAAAACTTATATAGCCACTCCACTCTGCTTTAAACTTAAGTATTCTCTTGCAATGGACTTTTATTTTCGCTCATAAGAGCAACCTTCAGAAGTCGTTACTTCAGCCTTTCCAAAGTCTCATTCCAGAGCGAAAAAACTCTTACCTAACTTGGCTCATGGCTGATTAGAAGTTCTAACTAGACTGATTTGTGCAGGAACCACACCCGAGGTGATTGCCTGGATTGGTCGTACGTTGCCAGCTCCGTCATCTTCTGCAACTACGGCGGGTACCACGGTTCTCCAGTTCTCCGGCGCAAGCACCACACTTACAATCAGCAGCGCTGCCGCACTCGGCAACAGAACAGGACAAGTTATCAGCTTAGTCTGGGATGCCCCGAGGGACACTCAGCTTGTGGACTGTGTTCACTACGGTGAGACAATAAATATATTATGTGTATTAAATATCAGTTGAGAAAAAAGATCTTTCGGTGTGATTTTAACCTACTTTTAAGCCGGATTTACATTTCCAAACTAGTTGCGAAAACTATAATTAAGTTTTTACATTGATAGTTTCACGTGTAAATAATTATCTATAATAGAAAGAAACAAGAAAGAAAGAAAGTAATTTTATTTGCGGTAAACATGACGCAAAAAAGAACACACGCATACAAATAAACAACGGCAATAATACACGTGAATGAATAATAATAATAATTAATGAATAACTAAGTTTGTGAAACTGGTTCGTAATGTAAATCCGGGTTTATTGAGGAAACATAGGAAAGTTAACAAATAATAGGCAATAGCCCTGTCATTTGTTAACTTACATGAGTTTCCTTGCTCACTGTTCTGTTAGCCGAAACGAATTTGTATGAGCCTATAATCCTTCCACAGGCTCATACCACTGGTACGGTGGTCCTCAGCAGAAACGACAGTACTGGCCGATCGAAAAGTTGAATATAAGTGATTATTCGTACGTCACTAAGGAAGCAGACAACTGCGGCGTCGCTGAGCGTTACTGGCTGAACTCTGCCGGAGTTTTCTACTTTTTCGGCAAAAGGGTCCCCCTCTTTGTCGATTCAGGACACATAGTGAATAACGCTGCTTGTTTCATCGCTAAAGTCGCAGCGCCGTATTCAAGCGAGAGATCTGTAAATAGTCTCTCGTACGACATTGCGATTTTTGAGGACGTCAGAAAGGCTCATGAGTATGCCATAGAAAAGTACTTGAATAAACCGTCAGGATACCCTGATGAACTCATGATTAAATCTCCAATTTGGTCAACTTGGGCCAGGTATAAGAGAGATGTCAATCATGAATTGGTGTTGCAGTTTGCTGATGAAATCACTCAACACGGTTTCCCGAACAGTCAATTTGAGCTAGATGATTTATGGGAGATATGTTACGGCTCTCTGACGGTGAACACAACAAGGTTTCCAAGTATGAAGAACACGATTGCCCTTTTAAAACAGAAGGGCTTCCGGACCACGATGTGGGCGCATCCGTTCTTAAATAAAGGATGCGAGCCTTGGTATTCAAACGCTAAGGCACTAGGGTAAGTCTACAAATGTTTATTTTATTTCATAAGTAATGCGATATGGAAATTCTTGATTCACACTACTACGTGATAATATTCCAATATATTCTGCCACCAGCTACATAGTGTCTGCAGAGGATGGCAACGTTGAGTCCCATTGGTGGAACGACAACGGTACTACCACCACCTACATCGACTTTACGAAGGAAGCTGTTCGGAAGTGGTACATGGCTCGCCTGACTAGATTGCAGAGCGAAACTGGCGTCGATGCTTATAAATTTGACGGTGGAGAGACTAGCTGGTCGCCTTCAGTAAGTACTTGAAAAATCGCTAAAAACAATGCCTTACCTCCACGTATTTTCATAAAACTTCTGAAAACAAGCCTTCAGAAATTAAATTATTCTTTTTTTTCAGATTCCAGTTCTACAAGGCGACATATACGAGAAGCCGAACATCATATCGTCAGACTATGTCAGAACTGTTGCAGAGTTTGGAAACCTCGTGGAAGTGAGGGTAGGATTCGGGTAAGTCAGACAGGCAAAATATATACAGGGTGGCAGGGACATCGACGCACAACCTGTTACCATGGATTCAGTACATGATTCTGAACGCCCCTGATTTTTTTTTAAACTGCTGTTTCTTACAAATGTGCAATACCAACGCGCTCAAAATGTATGGAACAGCATTTTTTTTTTTAACATCCGACGATAATATTCAACGGGATTTCAGAATGTACGGTCCATGGCTATTTACGGGGCACCGGTCTGGGCGCTTTCTTTAAGGCTGCGACCAGCCCATCGATTTAACGCGTCCCCAGGCTGATTCGAGGATACCGCACGGTCTCCCGCGAGGCGGCGAGCCTCTTTGCCGGACTACCACCGAGATCTGGAAGCAAAAGTCCTCGCGCACATTTGGGAGTGGCGCGAGGAGGCGAAACGCCGGTGAAATTCCGCTGCCGTGAGAAATCACGGCACGGCGGATAGAGCTCCGGCGAGATCTCATGGCGACATGGAGAGTGCGATTGTCGCACTGGGCACGCCACAATTGTAGCGACAAGTCCCTCTTTGAGGAGTGGACAGAGAGGCACCACGGCGTCCTCACCTTCCGCTTGACGCAGGTTCTCACCAGACACGGTTGTTTCGGGAGGTTCCTGTTCAGGATAAACGCCCGGGTGTTACCACTGTGTGGATCGCTCGGAGGACACGGTGGAGCATACGCTGGAGGTCTGCCCGGCTTGGGTGGAACACCGCCGTGTCCTGCGATCGCGGCGATCTCTCGCGTCCGGCCCTGGTTCAGGTCATGGTTTGGAGTGAGAGTGCATGGGAGACCGTAACCTCCTTCTGCGATGCAGTAATGCTCGCGAAGGAGGAGGCGGAACGCGTGAGGGGGAGGTGATTCCCGGGTGATTAATCACAGGCCGATTCCCGGCCACCGTAGGCGCAGGCTTGCGGATAGTGAGCGATGGGTAGCTCGCCGTCCGATAAGGACCAGGCCCGGGTCGACGACCCGTTGAGTTCCACGCGTGCCTCAAAGAGATGGCAGCACGACTTGACGGGGTCCGTTAGGGTGCCTGCCAGGGTTGCGAGTTTGTCTGAAAGGGATATCGTGGCCCTGGCACACAGGCAACTAAAGGAACACGGGTGGGTTTTAGTCAGTAAAAGTCTGACATGGCGCACCTTGGACTATCAGCCTAACTGCCTAAAATAACTAATTGGCTAATCTTTTAACTACTACATGAGCCATTCATACTAACGCTAAAAATGATTACAATGCAGCAATGATTCAATTCCTGGTCATTCTACATTATCCATGAAACAAAACCTCACAAATAAACAACATCTCCGTACTCTACAGAACCCAAAACCTACCGATCTTCGTCCGCATGATTGACAAGGACTCTTTCTGGAACTTCGAGAATGGTCTCCCGACCCTGATCACGACTATGTTCCAAATGAACATCAACGGATACCCGCTGGTGCTTCCCGACATGATTGGTGGGAACGGTTACGATGGGGCTCCGAGTTCAGAGCTGTTCATCAGGTGGCTGCAAGCAAACGTCTTCATGCCCAGCCTGCAGTTCTCTTATGTTCCCTGGGATTATGACAATGAGGTCAGTTTTGTTTTTCATTATTATATTATCAATCTACCGTGATACCTGCGTCCGTAAAGCAACTAATGATCACGAGCTTTATGATGATATTATTACTTTTTGCAAATGCATTATAAATGCTATTACACTGTCAATATATAATCTAACTATCTATTCTATACAACATGTCCTAGAATTAACGCACAAACTCTTAAAGGGTTCACGCACATTCTACGCATCATTATGAACAACTTTTACTAAGAGACTAAACAAGAAAGGGATATTATAAATTGCATATCAAATAAATAATAGCCTATCAATACATACTCAAATGTTTAACAAAACTCAAACTGCAGATAATTGGAAATTATACATCAATATAACATTACTTTTTTCCTCATAATGCAATACAGTTAAATTTATTTTTGTACAAAAATACTACATAAATAGCATAAATACTGACTGCACAGCAAATTTTCCATATTTCATAGCAAAATAACTATCCCAGTCGCATATTAACCAGTAAGTACAACAAAACCTGTTCATCATATTTGTCTTAATTTTCAAGAAGCCATGCTCGGCAAATTTAATGATTATTATAACAAAAAAATCCTTTTACATTGCATTATTTCTAAAAGCAGAACAAATTAACTGATTAAAAGGTTGGCGGCTTCGCGCGCTTTTTCGTCACTGGAGTGCAGAGTGGCGCGAGCGAGTAAGATAGAGATAGCGCTAGGTCGTGTCGTCGGGAGTTAGCCGTATATCTCGCGCGTAAGAGCGAAATAGAAATATTTCGTTAGTGTAGGTGTCGTTTTACACAATCCACGTGTATTTGTTTGTTTATATCACACTTTACCTCCGATAGAACTGAAAGACTGGACTCTTGCGTATCAATGGGCGAAACTTGATAAGAATGTAAAATTTTTAGAATCTGATTCCGGACTAAATACTTATATAGTTGGAAGCTCAACAGCAAGTGACATGACATTTACTCAAGATTGGGACCACTCTGTCACGGTTTACCAACAGTCGATTGGTCCATGAATCGTTGGTCAACGTTATCTTTAAACCATTAACTTTTTATCCAAAGGACTTTTCACCCACGAACGTTTCGCCAACATAACTCAACGTCAGTGAATGCTTAACCAACAGAATGTTTTGACCAATAACTTTCAAAGATATCCATAGGTTAGGTTAGGTTAGAACTGTGACCAACAACGCGCGAGCCGAGCGAGCGTAGCGAGCGGTGCCGCGGCAGCGGCCGGCGAGCGCTACCTCGAAATTGGTCGCGAAACAAAACATTCTGTTGGTTAAGCATTCACTAACGTTTAGTTATGTTGGCGAAACGTTCGTGGGTGAAAAGTCCTTTGGATAAAAAGTTAATGGTTTAAAGATAACGTTGACCAACGATTCATGGACCAATCGACTGTTGGTAAACCGTTACAGTTTCGATTGGGACACTTTTGATGGTTACAAAAAAAACGCTTTCGCATATTGGAGAGTTGCTTTGCCCACCCAACAAACCACCTGGGTCAACGGAAAATGCACCTGCCCCATTTTTTTTAAGAACTATATGTGCAAGCATATCATCGGACTTGCGATCCGACTCAAGTACGTGGCGCCACCTGCAGAAGCTAAAAATGTGCCTATTGGGCAAAAAAGGAAGCGTGGACGCCCCGCGAAAGCAAGACCCGCTTTAATAATTCAATAAATTACAATTTTGTATCTAATTTGTGATTTCAATATGTGGTAATTAATAAATAATAAGACGACTGTGACTAATAAAATGCTGTTTTATTTAGAAAAACTGCTGTACATAATATAAAAATAGAAGCTATATTTAAAAGAAAAAGAGTTAACATGTTTATTGTGCATTAGGATTATTAGCTGTGCATTGATGAAAAAGCTTTTGCTTTAGGAAAAATCGCTGTACGCTGCGAAAATAAATTGTAGTGTGTTTAGTGATATTTTGAGTTGAATATTTTGCTGTGCAATCAGTAATTTTGATGGGAATTCGGAATCTTATTGCATAGAAAAAGAATATTTTTTGATTTGCGTTTAAATACTACCCAACAAGAAATCGCAAAAAAAAACAGCTAAGTATTCCCTACATTTTGATAAGTTATCCGAACATAAATGTTGGAAGAATCTGTTGTAAGAAATAACATATTTATTTTCATAATAAACTTAAATACATTCTTATACGAATAATAAAGTTTTTATATTTATAAATTATTTAGTTTTCCAAACTACTTCTCAAAGGGGTTTGCCCTCAAACCCCTTTGAGAAGTAGTTTGGAAAACTAAATAATTTGTGTGGTGCTAAAGTTTGAATGGATTTTTTTTTAATGCGCTGTCCGGTTACCTCGAATAACGCTAGCCTTAATGTTTTTGGGTTTTTCGAAAATGGACCAGCAAAAGGGGGTACCTACTTAAGTTTTTGGGAGAGGATTTCACTGCGTGTCTGGAGTCAAAAGTAATTTAAACATTAAATGACGAAACACAAATCATGAAAGATTTTTGAAATATGAACCCCTTTCAGGGTGATAAGCAGTCGATATGAAAATTTTATTTTTCCTTTGATCAATAAATTAAATAATAAGTCTATAAATTAATCAATGAATAATAAGTAAAAGGATCATACATTGTGTAATTAGTTTACTAACTTTAATTTCATTTATCTAACTTAATATGTAAATACCGTTTCTGAATTTTACTTTATTTTGATTGCTACTTACTGGAACTATAAATTGTATGCCGCTGGCAAAACATGAATTGAACTGAAGACCAAATGCAGGTATATAAGTACCTGTGTTTAACAAATTAATTTGTTCATGCAAGATGAATCATGATCAATCAATCAATCATCAAGATCATTCGTGGAAAATCAAAGTTTTGGACACAGGGACAATGTGAATAAAAATCTGTACTCTCATATTTCCCACTTGCCAAAATTAACACATACATGACATAGCTCATTAGGCTCACCCCTATTACATACTTTCATGAGTATTTCATATATAGGGAATATAGAGCACGGGTTGACAGCTCTTGATTTTTTTAATTGGGGTTTTTTTCTCGGACGGCGTTCGTTGGTCAGACTCTAGTGACCTAGTGGATTAATTATTGATTCTTGATTCTTCTATTTCGTAGACCATCACCATAAGCAAGACGTTCGTGACTCTTCACGAGACTTATACTCCAGAGATCATTGCAGCCTGTAAGAAGGCTGTTGCCGATGGCTCGCCAGTCAACATGCCCATCTGGTGGATAGCACCCAACGACACCACGGCCCATGCCATTTGGGATGGTAAGTCATTTATTTTACTTTAACATAAAACGCCCAAAGGCCAATTACATTAGTTAAAGACACAACACATTATATTAGTACAAAAACAAAAGAATACAGCTACTCGACAGTCATACGCTCATCTCACAATACTCCAGACATGTTGACAAGATCTTCTTCCATTCATCCGCGAACACATCACAGTGAGGCTTAGCGTCCAAGAGAGCGTTGAGCGCAGAGAGCGTGCGAGGGACAGGAGACTGGGCTCGAGCGACGGTTCGACTCCAAGGCACGGCGAACAATCTGTGCCTCCTGCTACGGTTATAGTTCACCGGAGCAAAAAGATGGGACAGTTCGTCATGCAATTCAGGAGCATCTGTTTTTAGCTAGAGCTTCTGTGATATTAGAAAAAAAAACACATTGACCTTTGTTACTATTACTAATAGCCTACATCCATGCCACTGGTGGACATAGGCCTCTCCTCCATGACTTCCAGCTTTTTCGATTCAGGGATAATTACCGTTTGTTTTGACCTCTATTTTTTTAAAGAAAAATAGGTTTATTTGTCAGAAATTTGTTCAGAAATACGTGCATACAAAACAATAATTAACTCGAGTAATAAGAAAAATAAAACAAAATCAGTCTTATTACAAAACAAGGTTTATCTTCAGACCCAGGTTTAAACCAAGGAGCCATTATTGAATTTCGAACTATATTCCGTCTATGGTAAAGTTCTTAATACAAATCTGACAACTTAGTACCGAACTAAGTTTTCAGTTTTGTATAAAGAACGGTACTTCAATCACTGTAACGTTCCTATTACAAAACTGGCTCCATGGTTTAAGCCATGTCAAAATATAAATCTTGATTTGTAATAAGGCGGAATGTCTATCTACATATTATAATCACAAACACAAAACATTGAACTTTATTAATTGCGTTCATGTACGCATAGCAGAAACCGTCCCACAAATTAATCTAGGACCTTATTTTCAAATTAAAACATGCCCTTCATAAATATTCCTTTCTTCCAGAATACCTCCTCGGCGAGACTATCCTGGTGGCTCCAGTGGTGACACAGAACGCCAGGAGTCGTGATATTTACCTTCCAAATGGCACGTGGTTAGAACAGGGTGACGCCAGCAAGGTCATCCAGGGCCCCACCATGCTCACAAACTATTCTGCACCACTTAACGTGCTGCCATTCTTTGTTCTGAAAAGCAGTTCTGTATCTCCTGTGTTTTCTGTAGTGCTGGTACTTGTGGCAGTTATTGTTAATATTTTTAATTAGTAGTCATATACGTTACAGGAACTAATGGTAAATGCTAAACTCGTAGCTTAGTCTATGGGTTGACACGAGGCTGGCGATGAATGCGTAGTTCATACAAACGTAATACCAAAATAATGTGTAAATCAAACATATTCGTGTCTTTATTCCGATTGGAATACAAAATATCTAGGTTCCCAAATATATATTTTGAATGGACACTGATTTAAACAAGAGTTATGAGAAAAATAAGTTTTCTAAAGACATTTTAAATTCCTCATATCTCATCATCTTTATATCACTGTCCTTTCAAAATATATATTTGGGAACATGATCCAATCGAAATAAATACAGAATATGTTTGATTTACAAATTATTTTGGTATTACGTTTGTATGACCTACGAATGCTACGCCGGCCCCTAAAGTATCTACCTGTGTAAGTATAAAAAAACGAGTGAGCTTTAGACCACATGACTGAAGTAAAACAGAAATGTAAATTTAAAAACATGCCTATTAACCGGACGGCCCGCGGCGGTGACGTGGTGTGTTCCATGTTTAAAATTTAAAAACATGCCTATTAACCGGACGGCCCGCGGCGGTGACGTGGTGTGTTCCATGTTTAAAATTTAAAAACATGCCTATTAACCGGACGGCCCGCGGCGGTGACGTGGTGTGTTCCATGTTTAAAATTTAAAAACATGCCTATTAACGTGACGGCCCGCGGCGGCGACGTGGTGTGTTCCATGTTTAAAATTTAAACAACTTCCGTTCTCCTCGCCCGATCAGTTTCCGTAACGCTCTCGTCACACATCACCAGCTTACTCCCCAAGTCAAGCGTGCGTAAGTTTTACTTAAGTAAGAAGTTTTACTTAAAAAAAAAAGAGTGACCCTTGCAGTAGTCGCTTACGATGTGTAACATCTGCCATCTCAACTTGGTAATAAGCAACTGAACAGCTACAGAGAGGACCCCCTCTACTTACACTACTTACCTACAATCTATACAGGGTCAAATTAAATTAGCTAGCGAAACTCCGCAGACGTGTTGGGTATCAATATCTCCAGTGCAAGTACGTACTTTGCATTGATAAGACATCGAGGTCGCTAAGGTTTGTATTTTTATCGATCTTGTTAACGAATTTGGAAGTACGTTAGACGCGACGATAAGATTTATCGTGGGCCGGGCGATACTGAGGACGTCCACAGACAAAACATTTAAGGTGGGATCTCTGTGGCACGCACGACTAATGTCCGAGATATTTAGAAAATCCTTTTTTTTTTCATAAATATTTGGCACTAAAATTTGGCATTGTAAACAATATTTATGGTATAATTCAGAGAAACTACCAATATTTACCAAAATTTCCGTTTGTTTTAGTAGAAATATAGAAAATATGCCACCTTCCTAAAGTGTCGTCCTGTTTACCTTTGCCAAAACAAAAGTTTGTTGTTGATATTACTTTCTTGAAGTTTGAAAAAAAAACATACCTATCCGTAAACCTATAAAATGTAAGTACTTTAGTGTGGCGTGTATAGGTAGGTACGCTCGTTAATTTAAATAAAAACTAAGTACTCATGATTGACTTATCTCTTTATTTTCAAAAACATCCTACTTTTAAATACAATAACTTAGGCATAAATCCCTCGACCAATAGCGATGCGCCGTCTGGCAAGCCGCACGCGGGGCGCGGGGCGCTGTGTTGCTCACGCCACTGTTAGCGCCGCGAAGGCATAAATCATAAATAGTCGAGTGAAGACCGAACAATCAGAAGACAGCCTGCCGATCCGCGGGACGCGTGTGTCATCAGAGTCATGGATCCATGTGGTGTGCAGTGTAGATATGGAGGGTGCTGGTGCTGGTGCTTCTGCTTGCTCTGCTTACGCTTACAAAACCGCTTCCTTCGAAACGAACCGTGTGTGTGCGGCATTGTGATGATGCTCGTGCCGCGTCGGTGTGCACTATCTCGTTTCTTACGTACCTACCTGTCTTTTCAAGACGATTGCTGCAATGTTTCTTACGGATTGACAAAAAACGAAACTCACTAACTCGAATGAAGTAGTAAAAAAACAGTAGGCGCTTACCACGATATGGACAGAGAGTCTAGTGGATCGTATCCTCCGCACATCTACCTCTAAATGGCTGCCACATCTCAAGTCACCCGAAAGAGACGAACAAAATCTTTTTCTGGAAGTTCCAGAGGATTGTTTGTGTCTCTGAGACTTCGCCTCCGAATACGCATCACATTGTGATGCTGCTGCCGTTCTTCCTCATCACCCAGCAATAAAGTCATGAGTCCTAAATCTATTGCCTAAAGCTTGCTTATGCTTGCAAGTTACATAGTCTGTCATAGTGTCGCATGTAAGAGACTATTGCCTAAAGCTTGCTTATGCTTGCAAGTTACATAGTATGTCATAGTGTCGCATGTAAGAGACTATTGTAATGAATACGAGCTTTGATTGAATTTGATTATAATCTAATTTGTGTGTTGATGTTATTTATATTGTAATTATTCGTTTGTAGGTACTTATTTATGTGTGATTTTGTGTGTATCGTCAAATAATTTAAAGATGTTTTAAATATGGGTTATGTGGTACCTGAATTAAATGTTTTTTTTTAACGGACTTTTACATGGTGTCGATAAATTACCGAGCTTGACAGGTTAAATTGGCGATCGCAACTGTGAAGGTCTGCGTCAGGATGACTGGTGTCTGCATTTTCGTAAAGTGGGTGATAGACGAACTTAAAGTATGCGGTTTTTAGGTTTACAAACTTACTCGGCTCGACGTTGGTGACACACGTGAAGCTTGCTCACACTGTATCACGATGTCGTCGACAGAGGAAGCTTTGTGTTATTTAGGAATTATATCATATGACATTTTAAAAATCAATAAAAGAAAACGAAGTCGGTGAGTGTGGGTGAAGCACTGACTTACAAAAAGACAGCAAATCAAATCACTCATTTTTTGAAGCAAAATAACCAAAAATTACATAAAATGTTAAATATCACAACTCACAAGCGGTGCTTGAGGAGCAAACCCACAGAATATCAAAACAAAATGGCGGCTCGCGACTCGCGTTGATTACAGACTTACGAGCCAAGGCGGGCTACAAGCATAATTTCAAACATGTTGGATCGCCAACAAACTTACTCGTACTTGCTCGCACATCTATCACCCACTTAAAATTCGTTAAAATTCAGCCGCCTTATTACAAAACAAGATTTATATTTCGACATGGCTTAAACCATTGAGCTAGTTTTTGTAATAAGAACGTAACTGTGATTGAAATACCGTTCTTTTTCCAAAATTTAAAACTTAGTTCGGTATTAAGTTGTCAGTTTTGTGTTTCGGAACTTTACCATAGTCGGAAATTCAATAATGACTCCATGTTTTAAACCTGGGTCTGAAGATAAACCTTGTTTTGGAATAAGGGGGTTAGAGTTTATCTAGCGATCGTTAAAGTAGAAGTTATGTACTTGCGACATCGATTCGATTCGATAAAAACTCATTTTATCGAGAATAATGTAAATTTTATCGAATCGAGTCCTACGTACTTGCACTGCTCATTCCATAAAACGAAAAAAAAAAAAAAACATTGTATTTTTTTTGGGGTCAACGACTAGTTACTTGAAATATGAGTTTCAAAATCAGTTTTTTTCTGAGTAAAGTCACAGATGTGATGGGTATCGATAACTAAACAAGATAAAACAAAAACTTAACTACTTCAAGTAAGTACACTGCCAGTGGTCATTGAAACCAGAAAAAAAAACATCAAATTTTGATTTTTTTCGTTTAGTCTTATTTAGATATCGATACCCAACAAGTGCATGGAGTTTCGCTGGCTAATTAAATTTGACCCTGTATAGTACTTAACTACTTACCAATGCCATGAGTACACTAATTCCATGCTATTAAAAAGTACTTACTTATTCCATGCTCAAGCTTTCACTCCCGTCCATTTTCATGAAATCACTTCTACATAAAGCGAGAGGAAAATGTTCAACATCAAAAATAACGTAAGAAGACTCCCGTTTATTAGATTACATTGGGCTGTTAATACATTTTTACTATCTATGTTATTATTTTCATTTTTTATTTACCATCCCCTTTGAGTATACCATCCCGCGTGGCAGACCAGCCCCACTCCCTCTAACAGAGAGGAGGCATGAGTCCCAGCTGTTAGGCCATTACCTATAGGTACAATCATCATCATCATCATTTCAGCCGCAAAGACGTCCACTGCTGGACAAAGGCCTCCCCAAAAAGGGAGGGGGATTTACCATAATCGCCACGCTTGGCAGGCGGGTTGGCGATCGCAGTATGGTTTTAAAAATGCATAGACAACCTGCTGCCCATTCTCTAGTAAAGCCCTTAGTCGCCTTTTACGACACTCACGGGAAGAAATGGGATGGTGCTATTCTTTACGTCCGGCACCAAACGGTAAATTACCTACAGATACAATAAAGAGTGCGATTTGACTTTTCTAGTTACATTGATCTTTACTGGTCCAGAAGAGTTTTTTAAATTTCATTACAACAAACTGCATCGATTGGCATCATTATAAAAATTAAACGTGAGAATTGACGTGTTTCAAGCTGACCGTACCTACCATTTTTCGAAAATCTGTGAATGGTTTAGATAGATTACTCAAAAAGTTAAGGACAGTCTCCTAAGAACATTTTTTTGTGCTACAACGGTTATGTTATGACACCTCGGCTGATGCCGGATACGGGAGAAGAAGAAGACACATACCAAAGATGTGGATCTCATAATTCTAATACCTATCAGATGTTAAGTTTTTGCTCGTTAAACGTTCTGAATCTCGACGGAAACCGTTGTTCTTTGACAAGAACAACGGTTTCCGTCGAGATACATCTATAAGCATTTTATGATAATTCAACAGCGTTTAACTGTTAATTTATCGTTCATCACGCATTTATAGAGGGCGGTAATTGTTGTATTATTTAAGAGACGTATGGTGTGTTATCTTAGATAGATTCATATATTTACATTGTATACGGGTTACTGGTAATTCGACGTATATCCGGCAGGGGCTGATAAGGGGGCCAAAATGCAACAAATTGAACCCCCCATATGTATGGCCGAAATTCAATAGTTTTCGAGATATTAGAATTTTAAGGGTTTTTCGATATTTACCCAAAATTTGACATTTCATTCCAAATAAAAAAAAAACTACATATTTGAATGGGTACCATTAAAAATGATGTTGTAGCTGGCACTTCAATTAAGCTATGGACATAATTAAAACTACTTAATTTAACAAAATAATGAAAATAATGAGCGATATAAGAATAATATCTTACCAATATTTTCATTTTACGCTTCAAAAATGTTGTCTCGTCACAAAAATTTATATGACATTAATCGTACAAATAACTAAAACAACTTGCTTATCCTGTAAGCTTTCCAGAAAGGTATAAAAGTCAATTTTAAAATACATAATTCGTGGCATGGCATGTGTTTGAACCGGCGCGGGGAGAGAAATTATCTGTGTTTTTAGTTTATGATCCTCGCTAAAACAACCGATTTTCCTGGCGAAATTCTTCGCGATGGGGCGGGGTGTGAGGGCGGGAAGTGCGGGCGGGGGAGTACACGGCGTCTGCTGCGCTCGCGTCGCCTTCCTTAGTAAGTTTTGACTCTCCGCCGCGCAAGCACGTGTGTTGTTATCTTGCTACCAATCTCTCATCCCGTTAATTTGTTATCGATCATTATTGTTAATTCTTGTTTCTCTTGTTATTCTTTTTGTTATCATTGTTATTTCGGATAACATGGCTTCGTATCCTAATAACGAATACGCAGACATAATGTTTTGTTATGGTTTTGCCGATGGAAACGCGGCTGCGGCTCGGCGAGAATACCAACGCCGCTTTCCCGATCGTCGACTTCCCCACGTTACTGTTTTCGGGAGCACCTATCGACGATTGTCTGAAACTGGCAGTGTTCAAAGAGCACAATTCAACGCTGGCAGACCTCGACGGTACACGGCTGACGAAGAGGACACCATTCTTCAGTGTTTTATTGATGACCCAAACATCTCAACGAACATTGCTGCAAGACAGCTCGGTATGTCCCAGTGGAAAGTGTGGTCGGTAGTACATCTATCAGGTAGACACCCGTACCATTATCAACCTGTTCAAACATTGCACGAGGGAGATCCTGCCAGGCGACTCGAATTTTCTCGGTTTATGTTAAACGCTGACGCTGACCAGGAACATTTCCTAAGAAATATTTTGTGGACTGACGAGTCAAAGTTTGACCGGGATGGAATAACGAATTACCATAACTTACATTTTTGGGTACCTAAAGCAGGCAGGAATCCAAAAAAACTAAAAGAAACTGCGTCGCAAATGAGATTTTCCCTGAACGTATGGATGGGTGTCGTTCGGGAGGGGTTCACATCGGCGTCGATGTGACGATGAAGTACCTGGGACTCGTCCTCGACAGCCGGTGGAACTTCGTCGAGCACTTCCGACGTTTGGCTCCCAGACTGGAGCGGGCCGGGGCTGCCTTGAAGCGGCTCCTGCCCAATCTGGGGGGTCCAAACGCCTCCTGCCGGAGGCTCTACGCGGGGATCGTGCGGTCCATGGCCCTTTACGGGGCACCGGTGTGGGCGCGTTCACTGAGGCTGCGACCAGCCCAGCGGTTGAACGCGTCCCAAAGGGTCATGGCCATCAGGCTGGTACGGGGTTACCGCACGGTCTCCCGTGAGGCGGCGAGCCTCCTTGCCGGACTGCCGCCATGGGATCTGGAGGCGAAAGTCCTCGCGCACATGTGGGTGTGGCGCGAAGAGGCGAAACGCCGGGGTGAAACTCCGCTGCCGCAACAAATCGCGGCACAGCGGACGGAGCTCCGGCAGGATCTCATGGCGACATGGAAAGTGCGATTGTCGCAACCCAGTGCTGGGCACGCCACAATTGCGGCGGTAAGTCCCCTCTTTGAGGAGTGGCTAGAGAGGCGCCACGGCGTCCTCACCTTCCGCCTGACGCAGGTCCTCACCGGACACGGTTGTTTCGGGAGGTTCCTGTTCAGGATAAAGCGGGAGGAAACGCCCGGGTGTCACCACTGTGTGGATCGCCCGGAGGACACGGTGGAGCATACGGTGGAGGTCTGCCCTGCTTGGGCGGAGCACCGCCGTGTCCTCACGGAGGCGATCGGCGGCGACGATCTCTCGCGTCCGGCCCTGGTTCAGGCCATGGTTCGGAGCGAGAGTGCATGGGAGGCCGTCACCTCCTTCTGCGAAACAGTAATGCTCGCGAAGGAGGAGGCGGAGCGCATGAGGGTGAGGCAGGGTGCCCGCCCTTCCGCCCTAAGTCGCCGCAGGAGACGCCCTGGGCGTCGGGAATCGCAGGCGGATTCCCGGCCACCGTAGGCGCGGGCTTGCGGACGGTGAGCGATGGGTAGCTCGCCGTCCGATAAGGACCAGGCCCGGGTCGACGGCGCGTTGTGTTCCACGCGCGCCTCAAAGAGACGTCAGCACCAATTGACGGGGTCCGAAAGGGCCAATGCCTGCCAGGGTTACGAGCCTGTCCGAAAGGGATATCGTGGCTCTGGCACACAGGCATCTGAAGGAACACGGTGGGTTTTAGTCAGTAAAAGTCTGACACTCCCTCTCGCTCCGCCCAGAGCGGGAGAAGTTATTTGATGATTTCCCACCAAAAAAAAAAAAAAAAAAAAAAAAAAAAAAAAAAAAAAAAAAAAAAAAAAAAAAAAAAAAAAAAAGGGTGTCGTTGATAATTATTTGGTGGGCCCTCATTTCTTGCCCCAAAATTTGAACGGCGAAAATTAAGAGGAGTTTTTGAGAAACAACCTAGACGATTTGTTGGCGGATGTTCCCGAAGAAATAAAAAACAACCTCATGTTTCAACATGATGGTTGCCCAGCACATTACCGGATTACTGTCCGACAGTGGCTAGACGAGAGATATCCAAACCGATGGATTGGGAGGGGAGGGCCAATTCCGTGGCCAGCACGAAGCCCTGATATTACACCACTTGATTTTTACGTTTGTGGTCATATGAAGGCATTAGTTTATGTGACCCCAATAAATTCAGTCGAAGAACTTCGACAGCGAATAATAAACGCGGCGCAACAGATGAGAACAACGTTCACATCAAGAGTGACGAAAACCGAAGTTAGGAAGAGAATTCGAACCTGCATTCGTAATCGAGGGGCTCATTTTGAACAAGATGTGTAAAATTTGTAATAAAATTTGATGTACATTTTTTTATGCATTTTATTTCATACAAATACAAATGACCCTTTCTCTCCCCGCGCCGATTCAAACACATGCCTTGGCACGAATTATGTATTTTAAAATTGACTTTTATAGCTTTCTGAAAAGCTTACAGAATAAGCAAGTTGTTTTAGTTATTTGTACGATTAATGTCATAGAAATTTTTGTGACGAGACAACATTTTTGAAGCGTAAAATGAAAATATTGGTAAGATATTATTCTTATATCGCTCATTATTTTCATTATTTTGTTAAATTAAGTAGTTTTAATTATGTCCATAGCTTAATTGAAGTGCCAGCTACAACATCATTTTTAATGGTACCCATTCAATAATGTAGTTTTTTTTTTATTTGGAATGAAATGTCAAATTTTGAGTAAATATCGAAAAACCCTTAAAATTCTAATATCTCGAAAACTATTGAATTTCGGCCATACATATGGGGGGTTAAATTTGTTGCATTTTGGCCCCCTTATCAGCCCTTGACGGATATACGTCGAATTACCAGTAACCCTGTATATGATATTTACATTATATTTACATTGTATTTAAGCCCCGTTTACAAAAGTTACGCAATTTTTTTTTGTGTTGCGGGCAACATTACATGTACAGCAGAGGACACTTTGGTCTAGTTGTCGCGAGAGCGGCTGCTAAGCGTGGGTTCCTGGGTTCGATGCCCAAGTCAGGCAGACTGATTGGGTTTTTCAATAAAGTAGTTCTCAATACGAGGCCGGAGTCTGGATGTGTCAGCAGAGGCGGACTAAGCCAGTCGGGCGACACCACTAAATGGGGCCCCCCGCCAAGGAATGAACGTCGAAATATTTGGCACGCTGCCTCGGAAAGGTTTTTCTTTTGACCATTGGTACAGAAATAGAAGATACTACGCTACAACAGAAAAGCGAGAACATCAGACGAATAGAGGTTCCAAAAATGTTGTACCCCGCATTGTTAAAATTTTCTATTGAAATAGGAATTACTTTGCTGCTTATTACAGAAAAGTTTGAAAATGTAAGACGTAGCACTCTGCCCCGGATAGGTAAGGTTTTCTTTTTACAATTCATACATAAATTGGTTGTCCTTTGTCGACTAAAGGCTTATGATACAGACTCGTGCGATATCGCGGGCGCGACAAAGGTCGCGCTGCCTGTCGCGCCCGCAATATCGCACCAGTCTGTAAAAACCTTTACGCAGAGAAATCTAAGAAAAACGAGAATGTACTAGTCTGCAAGAGCGAGCGTATCAAGCTCAAAATTTTTAGCAACCTTTATATAAAGCGAACTAACAAACTACCTTTTATTTACTGAACATACTTTGGTCTTGTTTGGGAATTTATTTAAAAGTATTTCTGGACATTTGGGGCCTGCCCCCCCTTAGTTCGCCAGTGGATTGGTGCCCGGTAAATGGCTATAGGCTTGCACCCGTACGTAGGTATGAGACTTAAACATAGCTGGCGAGGTGTACAGCACAGTCAAGGCTCCTACACACCGAAACGATACGCGACGCGACACGAAGGCCCCGCGTGTCGCGCGACGAGCGGTGCCTTTGTGTCGCGTCGGGAGTCGCGCCGGTCTGTAGAAACCATCACAAGCATAAAATGCCTTACACTTACACAAGAATCATGTAAGCGAAAAGTCGCTTATCGAGTTATCCTAAAGTAGAAGTAGCTTGTCCTTACGTTTTATGTGGTGTACACACGGCTACACATCAAGCTATACATTTCCAGTATAAGCTGATCTCGCATTGTATAGAATTTCCGTACAGTGCGAGATCAGCGTAAACTGGAAATGTATAGCTTGATGTGTAGCCGTGTGTACTATATAAAGTGTTTATTAATAAACAAATCAAGTATTGAAATATATTTTATGGTGTTATTTATTATCGAATCGATACTATTTTATGAAATAGGGCTTTTCTCGAAGTTGCAATTTTTTTTCACGACAAAGACGCATAGGAACTTTGCTAACGGTAAGTTTATGCTCGTGCTTGTACACCTCTGTCTATCCCTTCGGAAAAAAACAACCATTATAATAAGTCACCTACAATGTTAGCGGACTACCAGGGGGCCTAAATGGACGCTTTGGCAGAATCATAATATGATCTGCGTACAATTCATACATCCCGCAATTCATCTGTTTGACAGCTGCTATTTGACATTAGACTTCACTTTATCAATTCATATTTTGTGGACCATTTTACGAAACTCTACACAAAACTGTCAAACAGATGAATTGCGGGCTATGAATTGTACGCAGATCATATTGTGATTCTGCCAAAGCGTCCATTTTAGGCCTCCAGGATCTAACACAAGAAGTTCTCTTGTCTCAACATGATCTTAAACGGATCTCCCAAGCTATCAGATTGAGAAAACTTAGAAACATGCAAATGTAATGGAAATGAGCGAAGATTACTGATTGTTATTGTTGAGCGATAATGGCGTGCTGGACAATGCGACAGTGATAATGATGTGTGCCTTAATAACCGACCGGCTTGACTCACTGGACCAGTCGACCTGTGTCCTGCCGACGAGATGGGCGTCTACATGTGCTGTAAGTACCGACATAATTTTTTATCGAAAACAGGACAAGCTTTTGTATTTTTTTACTATTCAGTGCCCACAAAGCGTCGAAATCCGCGCCATGAAGGAGCTCGCAACAGGCGCCTTTGTCGATCACACGTAAAAGTTAAAGAAAAAGAAAGTTAAGGTGACGATAACCGACTTTTAATGATTTTATACTGAAATCACGTCTAAACGAGTAGTGTTAATGATTTGAAAAAATTTAGAACATTTTCTCAATAGCTTAATAAGTGAATACTTTAGATTATGTTTATATTACATAGTGAAATTAATTTGTATAGTTATGTCTAACGCGTATAAAAAACTGAGAATGGCGCAAAATCTACCAAAACTTTTTTCTGAAACCTTCACCAATTTAAAGATAATTGAATTATTGATCTTTTAGTATACGCTTTTTATTAAAATACCTTTTGTTTTGTGTATAATAAATTAATAATGCGTCAAATTGGGGACAGCGCGTTATGGGCGAGTCGTATTACTGTCTTAACGTACGACGCGTTGCGTGAGCTCAGTACAGAACACGCAAGCTAACCACTCAAGGTCACTGGCATATATCTGCGTTTTAAGTTAAAGAAAACACACATTGATACCTATAAGGTAAAACTTTTGAAAAAAAAAAACCATTTTAATTTAGCTTCGGTACATTTAAATAAACACTTAGCTAAATTCAAATGGATTTTTAAATATTTTTGACTTCGACTGTAGGTACCTATGTACTTATTAACTTTCGTGTTTATAGTCTACGTGGTGTGTGTCGAGTTTGGGCAGTAAAATATTTGAAATTTCGATGGTGAGATGAGTAGCATACACGCAGCACCCTAATTGCGTAACACAGTTTGAATCGGAATCGGAATGATTTTGAAGTTTATTGCTAATTCATTGCTTCTTACATTAGAAAAAAAATTCTGTTAACAACGTAAATAAAGCAATGAATGTTGTTAAACTGTCAAATTTATAGTGTGTTACGCAATTAGCCCGCAGGTCTAAGTAGGCCTGGGTACTTTAGCCATTTGGGCCTGGGAAAGTTGGAGGAGTGGAATTTAGACAATTGATACAACTATTTTGTCGACTGGAGTCGCAATCGTTTTTATTGAAATCGAGTGGGTGTCGTGTGAGCATTCTCATAGCCATTATAATTTTCTGTATTGGTGAAGTTAATTTGAAGTTGAGAACTGTCAAACTGTACTTTAATCTTAACCACAAGGCACCTTAAAAAAAACAACAAATCAATCAATCAATAATTAAATCAGCTAAAGTAGAGTTTATGTATGAAGTTAACACTTCACATTCTCAAATAAGGGGACGATAACCGACTTTTAATGATTTTATACTGAAAACGAAGTGTTAATGATTTGAAAAAAATATATGATAAATTAGAGCATTTTCTCAATAACTTAATATGTGAATATTTTAGATTATGTTTATATTAGGTACATAATGAAATTTATTTGTAAAGTTATGTCTAACGCGGATAAAAAAATGAGAATGGCGCAAAATCTACCAAGCGTATTTTCCAATTTAAAGATAATTTAATTATTGATCTTTTAGTATACGTGTTTTATTAAAATACCTTTTGTTTTGTGTATAATAAATTAATAATGCGTCAAATTGGGGACAGCGCTCCTTGATGGGCGAGTCCTATTACTGGCTGAACGTACGACGCGTTGCGTGAGCTCAGTACAGGACACGCAAGCTAACCACTCAAGGTCACTGGCATATATCTGAGTCTTAACCACAAGAATCACCTTAAATAAAAAGCAACAATCAATTATTATATCAGCTAGCTAAAGTAGAGTTTATGTTAACTTCAACTGCTCAATTAAGAAACCGGGTGTTAGTCAATATTGATCGCGCCAATACCTCGTGTTCCTTACAGTTTTTGAATACGTGTCTATGAAAACAAAATTATTTAGTTCTAAGAGGCAAGCGAGTTATTATGACATAAAGCTTAACTGCTCCATTAAAGTAACTACACAGAAAAACATAATTATCTTGTCACAACAATTACAAGTTGACAATGGGACAAAAAATGGACTCATAGGATCGACACACGCAACTATAGTTTGATACTGCAAACATATGATTAAAACCGATGGATAAACATGTTTTTTTTATTTTTATTAATTATTTTATCACACTTTTCCCAGGAAAATGGTTGAGTAAAGTTAAATAACTAAACACCCACGTGGAACTAGTTTGTTAACCGTATGTAGGTAGCTACTCAGTATCAGCTAGCTCCCGCTTCCAATCTATACTTAATATTATAAAGCTGAAGAGTTTGTTTGGTTGAACGCGCTAATCTCAGGAACTACTAGTTCGAATTGAAAAATTATGTTTGTGTTGGATAGTCCATTTATCGAGGAAGGCTATAGGCTATATAACATCACGCTACAAGCAAGAGGAGCGGAGCATCAATGAAAAATGTTGCAAAAACTGGAAAAAAAATCTTTTTGAGAGCTTCCGTTGCGTACGCTGCGTATACGATTAAAGTTACGCAAAAATCATATCAGAACATTTTCGAAATGTCTTATTTAAAAACAGATAACTGGAAATCTCTGTTTCTATAGAACAGAACATTTAAAGTCGGTCTAATTTGGCTGTAACACTATTTTTCGAAAATGTTCTTAACTAACTTTTTAGACCTTTGTATCCTGCTTAATGCGTATGAAGTTTCATTAAAATTGGTTCAGTCATTTGGAAAAACAAGGGCTTGAAAGTTTGTATGAAATGCCGTAAGTCGTAAAAGCTTTAAAAATAAAATAAAGAATAATAGGTAACAGGGTTTTGCGAAAATCTGCCCCTAAACCGGGGTGAAAAGGGCTACCCCTTTTCAATTTTACAAGTAAGGATTTTACTGCTTGGCTTGATTTACTTGAAGTTATGACGTAGGCATCCGATAAGATGGGTTTTTTGGAAATGGAACCTTTAAGGGGGTGAAAAGGGGTATTTTGTTTAGGTATATGAAAAATCTTATTCTTAATCTAATATTTTTTCGCTAATTTGTAACTTGATAATATAAGCTATGTTCCTGCTTATAGCATATTTCAAATACAGAAAAAAATACTTGAAAACATGTAATTTACGCTGTAAAAATGTGGGAAATTCAATTTGCTAAAACTTCACACTAGGTAAGTATTTTCGAAAAAAAAAGATGTAGGAACCCAGATAAATACTGTCTAAATCCGAATATGAGCATAATATGGAGGAAATATGCTCAAATTTTAAATGATTATGGTATTACGTTTATACAAACGGGGCGATGCATGAACTGCCCATACGGGCAGTTTATGCATCGCCCCGCTCTTAAGATTTTTATTCTCACTCTTACTCTTAGCTTAAACGAAATAGTTACGTTTACTCTCTTGCAAACTTATACTTGGGGAGAGTAAACGTAACTATTTCGTTTGCGTTAAAATTTGACTGATAGAATCTTAATGCTAAGAGTATAAGAGTGAGAATAAAAAATAAAAATCTTAACGCAAACGCGCTAGTTACGTTTACTCTCTTGCAAACTTACACGAGGTACTGGACTCTCTTGTGGCGCTACCATTGAGTTGTTCGCTACATTTAATAGTACCTATATCACATCATTTTTTATAGTCACGAATCATATTTTGACCAAAATACAACCTGACACTGATTTACAACGTAAGAAAATTTTAATTTCGCGAGCATTAACTGTGGATCCATCTGAATATGATCATGAGACAGGAAAAGGGTTAAATTATCGAAGGAAGCTCAAGCATGAGGTGAAAATTCATGTTGTTTTGATACACTTTCATAACTGCCCACAGTTGTGTTCGCCGCGCTGGCTGCGTGTGCGCATGCCATCGACATCTCCATCCTGGACTCGCCTAACGTTAAGGCGAAGCTGGAGAACAACCCCTTGGGAGGATTCAACATCTTGTTGGAAAGAAGTGAGTGTGACTAATTATTTCTGTTGATTATATGAAACAATTGGATGTTGTCCACCCCTAGTTCATTCACAGCCCGCTCATTGTCCATCTTTACAATTTATGCCCAAAGGTTGGCTTGGACACCACCCGTACCATATTTATTAATACAGTATGTAACAAAAACCCTGTTGTTCCTTTTAGGGACGTATACATTAACCTACAAGCACAACATAAGTGGGATTACAATTAAAAAAAAAGCATTAGCTAGTCGAGAAGTCAAAATCAAAGAAATAAAGAGGTAAGAAATCATTTAAACATTACAAATATTAATAATTAAATATTTATTTTAATTATTTTTGTTGAACAGTTTTTATAAATTACTTGCTTTATTGCGTAGTACGTATACCGATTCTTAAAACGTAGGTAGAAGGAACAACAGGGTTTTTGTGTCATTTTGTATTATTGAAGTGAAAACTTCTTTAGAGGCACGGTGGGCAGTTTTGGGATGGGGAAAAAGCACTGAACTCGCGTGAGCGTCACGCTCTGATACATATAAACGGATGTTTACAAGTTTGTGAAGCTAATAAGTATTCACTTCTGACTAGTGATGGATTAATTAGCATTCGCATTCATTGTTAGCGTGTGAATGATCATTTAGCATTTAGCAAATTAAATGTAGTCGCGAAATTCTGTGAAATGCGAAGCGATGTACTTTTCTAAACTATCACATTTTACTGCCAGTCCTAAGCCTGGATAAAGTATGAAGGAAAGTTCATAAAATCTTAAACAATGAAAGGTTTTAAATTGTTAAACATATTTAATTATCGGCGAGTCGGCGAGTAAACTAAACGCGAACGCGATTTTTAATTCGTTTATTAACAAAAATTGACATACTTCATTATTATCAATTATCTTCATTAGCAAATAGCATAGCAATAGCAATTAACATGCTAAAACTCAAGAGTTCACACGCTAATAAAATTAATTCGAAATCGCATTAATTGCCATTACTACTTCTGACGTGCAGTTCTACGACTGTCAGTTTTTGACGGCACGATTGGCGCAGTTGTTAAGCGATTTGTGTCGCGGGTTCGATTCCCGCACGGAACTAATATTTGTATGACCTACAAGTAGTTGTTCCGGGTCTGGCTGTTTGTGTATGTGAGTTTAAATGTTTGTAAACGCACCCACAATACAGGAGAAATACCTAGTGTGGGGCAACGTTTAAAAAAAAAGTTTTTTTATAACTTAATCCTAACTATATTATTATATACTAATATAAACGCGAAAGAGAGTTGTTTGTTACGCTTTCACGCTAAAGGCTTCTACATACCAGCGCGACTTGTCGCGCGACGCGACACGGCACAAAGGCCCCGCGTGTCGCGGGACAGGCGGTACCATTGTGTCGCGTCGCGTCGCGCGTCAAGTCGCCCCGGTATGTAGAAGCCTTAAATCGGCTGCACCGATTTGACCTAGAGTATGACCTGGTGAAGGACATGGGCTACTTATCATCCTGGATCGCAAACGAAGTCGCGGGCAACAGCTAGTATTTTATAAAGGTTATCTATACCTCACTTAGGTACAAAAAAAAACTCCGTAAATGTAAGACGTGTAATTAAAATTAAGCAACTCAACGAGTAGATAATTATCTTATTCGATAGGTTCCACCAACTGTGGGGTCAGACTACGTTATAATTAATAGCATTTAATTTTATAGCACAACAAAATGCTCAAAATATAGCGTATTCTGATTATTTTGAACCCAGGCTTTAAGAGAATTTTTCAAAGTTATTTTTCTAAAGAGCTCCATTCATACGAGAGTGACGCCAGTTAAGGCGACGATAACCGCCTTTTAATGATTTTATACTAAAGATCACGTCTAAACGAGTAGTGTTAATGATTTAAAAAAAATATATGTTATATTAGAGCATTTTCTCAATAACTTAATATGTGAATATTTTAGATTATGTTTGTATTACATAGTGAAATTAATTTGTAAAGTTATATCTAACACGAATAAAAAACTGAGAATGGCGCAAAATCTACCAAGCGTATTTTTCTAAAACCTTCACCAATTTAAAGATAATTTAATTATTGATCTTTTAGTATACCCGTTTTATTAAAATACCTTTTGTTTTGTGTATAATAAATTAATAATGCGTCAAATTGGGGACAGCGCTTCTTGATGGGCGAGTCCTATTACTGGCTGAACGTACGACGCGTTGCGTGAGCTCAGTACAGAACACGCAAGCTAACCACTCAAGGTCACTGGCATATATCTCAGTCTTAACATGATGGTGCGTTCAATGTTTAATGTGAAACCACGTTTCCTTTATTCAACGGGCAATTTTTGAAGTGACACATTTCCTTCCTCCAGAGAGCCTATCAGAAGTAATAGCCGTGGTTGGTCGCCGCACCGGAGCTATCAAAGATGTGGTACAAGACGGTGACGTGGTCATCCAGTTCGCCAACGACACCACTGTCAGGATCAGCAGCGAGGAGATTGTTGGAGACCGACACGGGTACATCATCACCTTCACATGGGAAGCGCCTAAAGGAGTCGGGCTGGAGGACTGTGTGAATCTTGGTAAGATGCCTATAAAAGTACATGATAATTTTATAGATTCCCAAAACGTTTTCTTTGAGGGTACACATGCAGAATCTACTAACAAATGTTTCACAAAGTTCGAGCGGTTTGAGATCTGGGGGCCTAAAATGGACGCTTTGGTAGAATCATAATATGGTCTGCGTACAATTTATAACCCGCAATTCATCTGTTTGACAGTTTTGTATGGAGTATCGTAAAATGGTCTACAAATTATGAATTGCTTTATTGAAGTCTAATGTCAAATAGCAGCTGTCAAACAGATGAATTGCGGTATGTATGAATTGTACGCAGACCATAATAGGATTCTGCCAAAGCGTCCGTTTTAGGTCCCCTGACAAACTCTGTAATAAATATTATTACAAAATTTGTTCGATTTGCGAAGAAAACTGTTTAGATAGGTAAAGTTATGTCAGTGGAAACCTGTCATGGGCCAAATAATAAAATCTATTTTGATTTTATAGCATAGGTAATTCTAAAAGAAACTTCCATCTTTACTACAACTATGACAAAACTGATTTTGAATGGTCATGAAGCCAAAGTCTATTTTATCCTAAAGACCTTTTTTATAGGTTCAAGCCACTGGTACGGCGGGCCGCAGCAGAAACGTCAGTACTGGCCCATAGAACGTTTGGTCCTGCCGAACTACTCATACATCACAAAGGAGGCCGACAACTGCGGCGTGGCCGAGCCCTACTGGCTCAACTCCGAAGGCATCTTCTACTACTTCGACAAAAAAGTTCCCTTATTCGTCGACCAGAACGACTTGGAGAAGAACGCAGCATGCTTCATAGCACAAATAAAATCTCCATACTCAAACAAAAGAGATAAAACTGACCTGATTTACGCGATAGGAATCTTTGAAGACGTAAGAAAGGCTCACGAATACGCTGTTGAAAAGTATTTGGAGAAGCCCACAGGGATTCCTGATGAGAGGATGATCACATACCCAGTTTGGTCGACCTGGGCAAGGTACAAGCGAGATGTGAACCACAACACAGTGCTGCAATTCGCTGATGAAATCACCAGTAATGGGTTCCCGAACAGTCAGCTAGAAATCGATGACCTATGGGAGACCTGCTACGGGTCGCAGACGGTAGATCTCCGAAGGTTCCCCAACATGCGGAATACGGTGGATATGTTGAGAGCGAAAGGGTATAGAGTGACGATGTGGACACATCCGTTTATTAACAAAGGATGTGAGCCGTGGTATTCCGAAGCTAAAACTAACGGGTAAGTTAGAATAGAATAGAATATACCTATAATTTGCATAAAATATGGTAAATAAAAGGTCTTAATTAAATATATATTTAGTACAATTACCACATATTTTGCTTGCGATCTCAGTTTTATAAAGGCTTCTACATACTGGCGCGACTTGTCGCGCGACGCGACACCGGTAGAACAAAAATTCAAGAAAATTGTGTTACCGGTGTCGCGTGCCAGTATGTCCTTTATTGAAGTGTTCTATTTTATCATTTTACATTATATGATATTTTTTGCATGCTGAATTAAAATTAGTGAGACCATATTTGGAACTTTGCTTATAATTTTAGAATTCACTTAAATTACATTAATAAAAAGGCATTTCTTAATTTTCTTTATAAAATCAAGACCAAACCTTCATTTTAAGATCGTAAATATCATGAAGTCACCCAACATCATAATGTTGAGTCGTAAAAACTTTTTCCTCAAATACAGAAATGTTACTCCCAAATTATTTTCCCTTCAGCTTCCTGGTATCCTCTGTATACGGTTCAGTGGAAACAAGCTGGTGGAACGACAACCAGACGTCCACGTCATACATCGACTTCACAAACCCGGCTGCTAGGCAGTGGTACCTGGACAGACTGCATTTCCTCCAGAACACCTCTGGAGTGGACAGTTTCAAGTTCGATGGTGGAGAATCCAGCTGGTCGCCACAAGTATGTTACACCACAGAATAGATAATAGTACTGACGTATATAAACTTAGAAGGATATTATTATTTTTAGAGTTGATCAAGGAAACAGCACCCTAATTGCGTAAAAAACTTTTTATGAAGTAAAACTTCTTTACGCACTCTTAACTTGGGGATTAAGCTGGTGAATGCGTGAAGAGAGCGTTACGGAAAGAGGCGAACGGAAGTCATTTAAATTTTAAACATGCAAATGCGTCACCACCGCGCGCAAAGGTAACCCGCGAAATTCAAATTTTATTACGTTTTTTGCAATTTGCAAGTCAGTACAGTGGTACCCAATTGATAAGGCGCGTCGTGAATCTTCGTTCGCACAGAAAAGAAAGTATGGCCCCGAAGATTAACGAAAGAATGCTTAAAACTTACAATCAACCTTAGGTCACTATTATAAGGTTCATAATACACTAGAGCTGCTCGCGTGCACTCGATCAGAAGTATGGCGGCTGACAAAAATGCCACGCGGCGCGCGCTAACATGGCGGCAGCTGCCGACCAATAGAGATACAGGAAAAAGAACCGCGGTGCGTGGAGCGTGCCGATTGGTCAATAGCATTTCCCGCACTTTTAAAATTCACCTTCTGCGCAGGTACATCGGTAAGCCATATCAATTGGGTACTACTGTAACAGGTTTTATGTTGATCTAAATTATGATTCGCACAAATATGGCTTTACAGAATTATAATCATTAGAATCAGCATTACAAGTCTCTAAGTTCAAAAAATCCAACTGAATGAGTATTTCTGAAATAATCACTGTCGCAAATTGCGAAAAACGTAAGAAAATTTGAATTTCGCGGGCTACCTTAGCGCATCCCCCTAAGTATTTTTCTTTAAATTCACACTGACTGTTTATACACTCACAAGGCCGCAGCTTTTTTGAAGTAAAACTTATTTTGCTAGCGAACGGTGATTTCTGTTTTACTTCAGTCGTGGGAATATCGGGATAAAAAGTAGCCTTCATGTTAATCCAGGGTGTCAACTACCTACATACAAAATTTTATCAAAATTGGTGCAGGCGTTTGAGCGTGAAGAAGTAACAAACACCCACACACACACACTCACAAACTTTCGCCTTTTTAATATTAGTGTGATTACCCCGCAGTAGCCTTGGGGCCTACTCTGAAGCTTATTCTATACTCTTAAGCTATTAATCCGAAGTATTGGCCGAAAGTTCGGCCGTTTTATAACTTCCATAGTTTTCTTTTTTGAATTTGAATCCTTACCTTACCCGACTTAAAGTCACATTTTTGACTTTGGCATAACTCTTTGACTGTCGATTTTTTTTTTCGCCGTAGTCAGCCGTCGTCAAGCAACGTCGGATTTATGTTCGCAGTAGACCCCTTGTTACGAAGATGATTGTTTTAAAACGCTATCATCAAATATACACCTTCAGCAAATATTTGTTTTGTATTTCTCGAATAAATCCACATAAGAAAACTGCTCAGTAACTGTACCTACAATAAGCCAGAACATAAATACGAGACACAAAACTTTTTGTTCTCTTAAGGCCCGTAAATATTTTTTTTTCGATAATCCTATTCTATGTCCTAGATCCCAGTTCTACAAGGCGACATCAGAGACCAACCGGGTGTGATATCAGCCGACTACGTGAGGACTGTCGCGCAATTTGGACCGCTCGTAGAAGTCAGAGTTGGATATAGGTAAGTCCTCTATCTATACAGGCTCATTTAAGGCTATGAGAGTACTCCTCTTCTTCATGTCTAAAGTATGTAATTGTTGGTTAGTTTAAAAGTGCTTGGTCACAAAACAGGATAGAAAGAAACATACTTTGAAGGTCAGTTCCACAAAAAGCCTCGATATCATATTCAATCGTTTTTAAATTCTCATCCTTCTTTTCAATCCACACACCAGCGAATAACACTTCCATTTTATCTCCAGAACCCAAGACCTACCAGTCTTCATCCGCATGATAGACAAGGACACCTACTGGACCTACGAGAACGGACTCCCGACCCTCATCACCACGTTACTCCAGATGAACATGAACGGGTACCCATTAGTGCTTCCCGACATGATCGGAGGGAACGGGTACAATGAGCCTCCGACTAAGGAGCTGTTCATCAGGTGGCTGCAGGCTAACACCTTCATGCCTAGTATGCAGTTCTCTTATGTACCCTGGGAGTTTGATAATGAGGTTAGTTTATTGACTGATTGTTTTTCTTTTATTTTCACTTGTGCTATCATTCCGAAAGATTTTCCTACTTTAATTGTATTTTTGCAACTAGTCGTAATGTTGAGCTCTATTTCCTTCTTATTTTCCCGATATATATATGCTTGAGGCTCATCCATTCGTAAAAACACATTATTATTTAGAGCAAGTTAAAGACTACAAACTAAACTCCATTTCGACAAACCGTAATACGACAAGATTTTATTTCGACATTAGGGAACACCGATACATTTTCATGACGTCTTTATTTTGAAAAAACATCCATAATCGTGTATGTCCTGTCCTGCTCCCGCATGATGGCAGATAAAAAAATACAGTTAAAATTTTTCCCAATGTAGCAGAATAATTTTGAAGTAGCATTGTGTCTCAGATGTATCATGTCGATTTAAGATTGAGACAGAGAACGTCAAAATTGACTCATGTCGGACTAGCATTGTTGTCGAAGACGCAGATATATGCCAGTGACCTTGAGTGGTTAGCTTGCGTGTTCTGTACTAAGCTCACGCAACTCGTCGTACGTTCAGCCAGTAATAGGACTCGCCCATCAAGAAGCGCTGTCCCCAATTTGACGCATTATTAATTTATTATACACAAAACAAAAGGTATTTTAATAAAACGCGTATACTAAAAGATCAATATTTAAATTATATTTAAATTGGTGAAGGTTTCAGAAAAATACGCTTGGTAGATTTTGCGCCATTCTCAGTTTTTTTAGACATAACTTTGCAAATTAATTTCACTATGTAATATAAACATAATCTAAAATATTCACATATTAAGTTATTGAGAAAATGCTCTAATTTATCATATATTTTTTTATTAACATTACTCGTTTAGACGTGATCTTCAGTTTAAAATCATTAAAAGTCAGTTATCTTTGTCTTTTGTCTTTATCGTCCCCGAAGAAACGCTTTATCGGAGTAGGTACAGTAGTGTCGGACTTAAGGTATTGTCGAAATGAAGACGTATCGGAGTTCCATTGTCGAAATAAAATCTTGTCGTATTATAGTTTGTCGAAATTCGGTTTAGTAGTCCAAATTAAAGTTTGTCCTAATTGGAGAAATTGGATTCAAATAAGTTTAGGTAGCAGTGGTGGCCCAGTGAGCTTTGGTAGCCCAGCGGGGAGAGCACGGCCTACTGTGACATGACTTTAGTCACACATTTTATCACAGTTTGAGAGATAACACTGTTTTGTCATAAAATGCTAGTACAAATTGTCATGACATAATTTATCATGTCTTGTCACACACGTCTTGGCACGCCCGTGCTCGGCCCGCAGTGATCAGTGGTGGCCCAGTGGTAATGGCACCGACTTACGAGTTGTAGGTCGTGGGTTCGAACCCAGGCAGGCGCTTTATACAACATTAATTTTTATTTACCCTAAACCCGAAAAGGGGTCATTGTACTCATTATTTTGAAAAAAAAATTCTATTGGACCAAAACTGAAATCGCGAAAAAAAATCAGCTGTTCCCTACATTTGTGTTCACTTAAATCGACAAAATGTATGGAATAGCTATTTCGCGATTTCAAGGTTGGTCCCATAGAAAAAGTTGTTCAAAATGATGAGTACAATGACCCCTTTTCGGGTTTAGTATAAACAAAAACTAATGTTGTACGAGTATAGGTATATTTATTTTATTTCATATCAAGATCCATAAGTTGTTAGTAGAAAGGTCTTAACCTAATGTTAGTAAAAACCACACTCTATAATATAAACTGCTTTACTTTGTTTTATATTGTTTTTTTTTGTCAATGTGTCCTCACATTGACAAAAAAGGTATCCTCACATTGACGTTGTAGGCTCGACTGTAGATCTGTAGACCATTTTCTTTTTTGTTAAGTACCTGGTACTTTTGACGGGCCTACGCTGTCCTCTCATACCTATTAACACTGTAATTTGAAAACATTGTAAAAGCCATTTTTTTTTTTAATGAGTTACCGTGGAGTTTCTTGCCAGCTCTTCTCCATAGGAAACGACCAATTGGAACCGTGCACCTAGCTTCTGACGTTTCATAAGTGCCCGTGTAGGCTATGTGAAATAAAAATATTTTTGATTTGATTTGACTTTGTGTAAAAATATCATCACCACTGCTCTCAAAATGGGGTAGAAAATCATCGTGAGGAAACCAGCATGTCCTAAAATCAAAAAGTGGCAGATATGTGACATCTACCACTGGGCCCGCGTGGTGGAATACAGCTCCTCACTTTCGAAGAGAGGAGGCCTGTGTCCCAGCAGTGGGAACATTATAGGTACGCTGATTATGATGATGATTAAGTCTAGGTACGCGACAGTCGAGATTTTTCACAACAGAACCATGCAACTTACCTACAGTTGTCTGTGTATACATCGAGTTTTAGACTTGCTCACACGGCTACACATCAAGCTATACATTTCCAGTATATGCTGATCTCGCATTGTTTATGATTTCCGTACAATGAGGGGTCAGCGTATACTGGAAATATATAGGTTGATGTGTAGTCGTGTGTACGAGTGTTATTAATTTACATCTATGGCAGTTTTCTTTCTAAGCTCGAAGTGTTTACCGCCCTGAAACTCTAGTTCGGTTTATCTCCGCATCAACAGACGGTGGCTATAAGCAAGAGGTACGTAGAGCTGCACGCGCAGTACGCGCCGGCCATCATAGCGGCGTGCAAGCGCGCGGTGAGCGCCGGCGCGCCCGTCAACCCGCCCGTCTGGTGGATCGCGCCCAATGATACTGAAGCACATGATATTTCTGATGGTAAGTGAAACTTGGCATACCTATTTTTAACATAGAAAAGGACATCACTTTGCCTGTACTAGCCGACCAAGTAGACTACTGGGTGAAATGCAGCCCACCCGGCAAGTTGCACCTGAAGTCCCATGGTCGCGAGTTCAAATCCATCTAATATTTCTGCATGAAGTCACGACCCGAGGGCCACGAAATGCGACGCTCCAAGCGAATTCGTCTTGTGCTGCAAGCGTCAGCGTCGAGCGTCAAAAACAAATGTATGCTATTATCTACAAGGCCACAAAGTAGCGCTGCAAGCTACGAGCGAATTTGCACGAGCGTTCGATGATCCGACGCGCGTTTTCTATGAGAGTTTTCGTAAACAATTGTATGAGAAAATTCCACAGTGTGCACGAAACAGTTGCTCCACTCGCTCCGAATTCCGATAGAAGCGGTCGCTCCGCGCGTCTACGTCTAAAACAAATTCTTTTGTTACTATCGCGTTTATTATAACTAATCCAATAAGAATACTTACTGAAGAATTTATCACTGCAATCCAAAACCGACCTGCGTTACGGATGAGTTCACATCCGCAACATAAGTTTAGGAATGTTGTAAAAAAAAATTGGGAAGAAATTAAAATTCTTTTTCCAGACTGTCCAGGTAAGTTTTATTTAAGTACTATTTTTATTTATTTTGAACTACTTTCAAAACAATATTTAGTTATTGACAGCGACATTTTCACGTGTAATGTCGACGCGTGCTCACTCTGTACCACAGAGTACATTCTAATATACTGACTGCTCTGTACTGAACTGATTCATCCCCCCCACCGTACAAGCTACAGGCAAAAATTCAAACATTTGAAGTTCGTGGCCTTGCTTTTTGCGCTTAGAAATGACGCTTGTAGCGAGTTGACGCCTCAAGCGTGGCGTTACTTTCATGGCCGAGACACAGTTGTCAAGTTCCTTTGGTCGGCCTGCGTGAGGGTACACCTCACTATCTGCCCCGGAACGGGCAAAATTCGCGATGGAATTACAATGAGGAAATACGTCAAATACGGTTCCAGTTGGTTCCAGTGTATCCCGCGGGGTAATTACGTAACGCAGTTACTGTAGGCTTTCATTTTGACTGCCGGGAGGACACGGCGCGGCATACGCTGGCAGAGTGTGCCCCTTGGGAGGAGCCACGCCGTGCCCTCATCTCAGGAGAAGGCAGTGACCTATCGCTGCAGGTCGAGTCGATGGTCGGCAGTGAGGATTCGGGGAAGCGGTGGTATCCTTCTGCGACACGACTGTTTCGCAGCGAGAGGGAGCGGGAGATCTCGCCCGCTCACCCGGCCCGCAGCAGGCGCAATGGGCGTCGGCAGAGGGCAGTAAATGCCATCTTCCGGACCGTCCGGATCTTCAGGTCCGGACTTGGGGACGTTCGCCGCCCCCTATCACACTGGACCCGAGGTGGCGGCGCGTAGTGTTCGTGTCGCGGGGGGGGGGTCAACCACCTCACCCCCCCCCCATTTTGAGGTGGCCCGCAGAGGCGGGTCGGCACTAGCCGGGGATCACGGAAGTAATACTAGCTCCCAAGATCCCCGGTGCAAGTTTGGGAAGGGAACACTGGGGTGGTTTTTAGTCAGTTAAGAGTCTGACAGACCCATCCGCCCGGCCCTGGGCGGAGGACATCCATGAGGATATTCCACCCCGTGAACAAAAAAAACAAAGGCTTTCATTTTGACAGTACAACATTCATTGCGTTATTTACTTTGAAGAGTAGATAATTTTTTCGAACATAAATGAATCATTCACATTTTGATTGATAGTGTCTTAGACAATTACCGTGCTGGTTTAACTTAATTGTAAATGTTCGCGTGACGCCTGTGATTAGGTATATTAGCGGTACTATGAACCGTCGCAACATTGTGAGGAAATAATTATCCATCATCTTAACACTCGATTAACAAAGTAGTAGAGTAGATCATAAGTAATTGCTGTCGATGATTTTTACTTGCATGAGCTCAAATACTTAATACAAAATAATATCTACTTACCTAATTAAAACGACTAATTATAATTTGACTTAAATTAAGATTAAAGACTACGTTGAAGACAAGAAAGTTTGGCATTTATTCCTTCTGCACATGTGGCTTCCCTGGTACCTCATTATCGGCAAAAATATGTAAATGTCTATTAACTGCTCCCAAGTTGCGATGTTTATGTTATTTATTTTTTACATACTTCCTTGAAATAATCTTCTTTTTTTCCTTGACATTTTATACCTACAATTTGAATTTAAACAAGGTTATAAATTTTATTATTTTAATAATATTTTATATCGTTTTTTTTGTAATGTTTTGTTAATGTGAGAACGTTGTAGGCTTAATGGACTGTAGCTTTGTAAACCATTTTCTTAAGTACTTGGTACTTGTTGACGGGCCTACACTGTCCTCCCATACCTATTAACCCGGCGCCAATGACGTGAAAATAATAACGCGGACTATGACACCGGGTCATGGTGACCCGAGGTTTACCAGCATTTTTCAAAATGTTATGTAATGTTATCAGCCTATTTTAATGATTTAAGTATTAGTCTGTGTTATTATTTACTGGATAAAATAACAAAAATGCCAATATATTCATAAAATCAACTTTTATTAACTTTTTTCAGAACACATGCAAAATCAACTTTGAAAACACAACTTGAGTAGTTGTTTAAATTTTCATAAAGAAAACTTACTAAAATAACAAAACAAAAATCTTATTTACTAATAGAGAGATCACACGCACTTATGAACTTCAATTAAACTTATAACCAGTCTTCAGTTTCCTCATACCTAGCCATGGAACTGCTACAATTTTCGCAGTATAGGATGTAATGATCAGGGCATATGTATATCTGGCAAGCATTGCAAGTGTGGTTAGTTTTCTTATCCTTTATTGAAGGACACTCCTGACATCTTCTACGAGCTCCAGGAACCTTCTGGGGAGGCTCTTCAGACCACCCCCGCGAAATCTACGATTCTTTTGCGCAATTCTTTCACAAATCGCTCTGAAAGAAATCTCTAATATTCTTTCAGAGCGATTTGTGAAAGACATATTTGCCAAATTCCTAAAAGCAAACAAGAAAATGAACAAATAAACAGAAAAAATACAAATAAAAATATGTCACGAAACCAGTACGCCATTGATGACGTTGGGTCATATTTACCCGTTTTTGCTTGACGCACGTGTATCTCCCTACGCAGGCGACGTCGCACTGAGTTCACTAGCTGTGCGGGTGGAGGGGTACTGTATCTCCAGCTACTAGAACTTTTAAAACCACAATGCACGTAAAATACAAAATATGGCCGTTTGAAATCACCTCGGGTCAATATGACCCAGCGTCATTGGCGCCGACTTAACACTGTAACTTGAAATCATTGTAAAAGCCCATTATTTTTAAAAGAGTAACCGTGGAGTTTCTTGTCGGCTCTTCTTCATTGGAAACGACCAATTGGAACCGTGCACCTAGCTTCTGACGTTTCATAAGTTCCCATGTAGGTTTAAAAATGTGCAATAAAGTATTTGGATTTGATTTGATGTCGCAGTGACTTAACAATTAACTTGGCTGGCTCAACTAATATTAGAATGGCCTACCTTACAGATTATTGTTATAAGATTAGTGTCTATTTATGCACCAGTTTTACGTGAATTTCACCAATGAAACTGAATTTCGCCCTTAGTGTGTGTATGTTATAATATTACTTTTCCTTCTCCAGAATACCTCCTCGGCGAGAATATCCTAGTAGCCCCGGTGATTGAGCGCGGAGCTCGCGAGCGCGACGTGTACCTGCCGGCCGGGCGCTGGCTGCAGCAGGGCGACCCGGCCCGGCCCGTGCAGGGCGGCGACTGGCTGCGGAACTATCCCGCACCGTTGGACACCTTGCCTTACTTTATTAAAGTTCAATAAATAACAACGTAACTGGCGCCATCTGAGTGTAGGTACTATAGGAACACCTCTGCCTAACACATCGGGGAATATAGGCGAGTAATGCTATGTTATGTGGTAATTCTATACCATTAATTATCCGAATTTGAAATCATTAAAAAAATGTAGACAATAAACTCAATGTCGTACATGACTAAGTTCAAATTACTTTGTAACAAAAAAACCTTTTTACTACAAATGGTCACTCAAGTCTCAACAATCATTTAGAACACAACGCTAAAGTAGATAGTTGAATAAGTGGCGATGGAATTTAAATTATCTGAGAAATTAAGTATTGAATCGTAGTTGTCATAAATAACACAAGTCCACCGATCCAACCGAAACGATTTTTTGTAAATAGTTTTTAAGCTTGAACAGAAATATATTTTTATTTTGACGTTTAGTTTTATTGTAAAACCATATTTTCTATAATCTCCCTATATTTCGTCGCTCAAGAACGCCTGAGGAGCAATTCGATGTCTGTGTCATTGTTTGTACAACTTTGCACTTTATTTAATTTTTTATTTTATTTATTAAGGGATTAGTATCCCTACAACATATATAATACATAAGGTTTACAACACTTTATGTAGTAATGTTGCAGTCCACTGAATTAACCGCAGATAGACGCAAATTATAAGATCAGTGCAACCACTGATCTTATAATTTGTTAATTTTGAAATAAATAAAGCACTATTGACTATGGCTTCGATATCCTGGTTCAAGGTCAGTTTGCCATCAAAGAGAACGCCTAGGTCCTTCACTATAGAAAATTGGGAATACAGGTAAGGTTGTAATTGAAATAATTATTCTTAGTAAAGTGTATATACATATACACTTGGGAATACTAAGATGCAGCTTATTGTTAATACAATAGGCAGTTAGTCTGTCTAGATCCTCCTGAAATGAGTGGCAGTCGTCCATAGCACGTATCGTTTGAAACGCTTTCAAGTCATCAGCGTACATCAAGAATTTGGACATTTTAAAGCATTTCTTAATATCGTTGATATAAATAATTAATAAAAGCGGTCCCAGAATAGAGCCCTGTGGAACTTCGGCAGTAATAATAACAGAAACAGACCGATGACCATTAACCACAACCCTTTGTGACCGGTTTTCCAGGTACGACACAAACCAACGCAATAAATTTCCGCGTATTCCATTGTAAGCAATTTTACTCAGGAGAATTTAATGACCGACCTTGACAAAAGCCTTTTGGAAATCTGTGTAAACCGCATCTATTTGTACTCGCCCATCAATACTTTCTAAAAGGTAAGTTGCAAATATTAACAGCTAGGTTAGATGTAGATCGGCGCTTAACAAACCTATGTTGTTCAGGAATGATAATTATGCAGAAGAGGGTAAATCTCATCGTAAACAAGTCTTACAAAAAGCTTTGACAAGGTCGGGAGAATCGAGATGGGTCTATATTGTTCGACGTCATGCTTTGAGCCACCCTTAAGCACTGGGGTAATGTTAGGTCGCTTTCACACTACCGAGAACACACCTTCATGCAGACATCTATTAAAAAGGATATAGATCGACTCACAAATATTATCAGCCGTAGCCTTTTATGCCACTAATAATAAAAATTATTATTCAATGTCATCAGTAAAGATCGGTTTGTTAACGCATAACAAACGAAGTAACAGCCAGCTTTACACTTAAAATAAATCTTTATTTCTTTTAAAGCAATATTTAATTAACAGTAATATCTTTAACAAGTCCGTCGCCTAATATTCTGAAATCTTCTACCAAAGCTTCGATGTTCACTTTGTATTTCGTCTCTCCCTTTGAAGTGTATGGCTTGAGCGCGTTCGCGTTTATCAACTGTAAAATAAATGATAATAAATATAGGTAAGTAGGTATACACTTTCCAGGGGAAATTGTTTATGTCAACGGATAGACATCCTATAAATATTGTGTATATCTAAGAAATGATGCCACATTCCATCTAAATCTGTTGTGTGTGTTGTATTGTAGTGTTATATTGATTAAGGCGACGATAACCGACTTTTAATGATTTCATACTGAAGATCACGTCTAAAGAGTAGTGTTAATGATTTGAAAAAAAAAATGTTAAATTAGAGCATTTTCTCAATAATTTAATTTGTGAATATTTTAGATTATAATTATATTACATACTGAAATTAATAACGCGGATAAAAAACTCAGAATGGCGCAAAATCTACCAAGCGTATTTTTCTGAAACCTTCACCAATTTAAAGGTAATTTAATTATTGATCTTTTAGTATACGCGTTTCATTAAAATACCGTTTTTTTGTGTTTGCATAAATTAATAATGCGTCAAATTTGGGACAGCGCTCCTTGATGGGTGAGTCCTATTACTGGCTGAACGTACGTCGCGTTGCGTGAGCTCAGTAGAGAACACGCAAGCTAACCACTCAAGGTCACTGGCATATATCTGCGTCTTAAGTGACAAGTATCTTCATAAATCTTCACATTGACTGGATAATAACAATTTATGATTTTCATAGCGAAAGTTGTTTAGTATGACAGGTAGAATCACCCCCTTGACGGAGGCAGGTGATTAAATCGACACCCTTCTAATAAAACGAAACATACCTGAAACTCTCTGTCGTCTTTGATGTCAGGTCTCCACAGCACAGCGATCACTTCTCCTCCGTACAGATCGTGGAAGAACAGGGCGAAGTCACCGTATGCACTCTGAAATTACAAATATCATGAAGATCAGAATATAATAGAATGCATGTATTTGTCAGAATATTGTACAAAGTTGTTACATGCGTTATGTATTACGATCATAATATTCTGCCGTTTCCGGCGTACATATATTGTTTGTAAAAGTATGGGTCATTATTACATTAAAATTAAATTATTAATCATTAGAATTAGAATTACAAATAATTTAAATAAATTGAACAATAGTTGTAAAACAGATTAATTAAATAAGTCAAAATGCAATAAGGTCAAGGAGATAAAAATTATGATTTAGAGGCAATCATGTCAAATATTTAGGTACTTAGGTTTTCATTCATAAAATCTTCAGTTGAGTAGTAACATTTACTTAATAAAAAGTTAAATAATTTACATTTAAATGTTCTGAGGCTGAGAGTTTTGAAGCCATCAGGTAATTTGTTATAGACAGTAATGGACATGCAGTAGCAGGTCAGCTCTCCTTCGTGTTTTTTTTTAAATAATATTTTAATGGCCTGGTTGCAGGGACCTTTTAGCCAAGTCTTTATTTCGTTACAAAACTTGTTTAATATTGATGGAATGAATTATATTCAATGCATGAGGATGATATCCCCGCCCGCTTCCCTTGAGTTTCAGTAAAGATGTGGCACTTTACTGAGACCTCACGCGGACTTTTTGAGAGAACTTGAAGCGAAGTTGCACTGTTTTGTTTCATTTGCCTACACTAATGCACGTTTACAAACACTTAATGGTTAATAATCCACCATTATTACACATTAATATTCGGCTAAACACAAATTTTGGACAACTAAACAAACTGCTGAACATGACGCTTCACTTTCCCGCCAAGAAGTCACTCTCCTTCGTGTTTGTGAACCCGTAATACAGTCAGCAACGAAAGTGTTTTTTTTACAATAAAATAACACAATTAACCCGTAAAGGTGAGTAGGTGTTACAAAAGTTTGGACTATGCTTTGGAATGGGCAACTAGCTTCATCTTTCTGACTGACCGACTCCTTGACAACTTGTAAGTACAACTGGTTTAACTGAAATAAATGGTTTGATTTTGAATCCATATAAGAACTGGGTACTCACCCTCAACTCTTCTAAGTACTTGGTCACAGGATGAAACTCAACGACAGGTATGATTTCTTCGGTCAGCTTGTCGGGCAGGCGCCGCAGCCTGGGCACGCTGTCCAGGCGCCGCAGCCTCGGCGCGCGGTCCAGGCGCTCGGCCGCGTGCGGGACGAGCGCGCCGTGCAAGTGGATGAGCACGTTGTAGCCCGCGTACGATGGAATAAACATGCCCTGGAAATAAAAAAACGAGTGTGCTTTAGACAAGAAGTTCTACTTCAAATCTCCCTCTCAACTTCCGTTCGCCTCGCCCGATCCCACTCTTCGTAACGCTCTCGTCATGCATTCAAAGTCAAAGTCAAATTATTTGTTTCAAATAGGCACATAAATGGCACTTTTGAACGTCAAAATTTACAAATAAAATAGAATTGATTCTAGTCGCCCCTTCCAAAAGGTAGCTTCGTATGGAGAAGAATGGGCAAGAAACTCCACCGTTACTCTTTTAAAATGTTTTACAATATTTAGTATAGGTACATCAATTATATAATTACTCGTATATGTGAAGACGATGCATCTAGAATAAAATTACTATACCACAATAGGTAAAAAGAATTAATAATGAAGCAATGACAGATAAATTAATCATGTGATAGATACATGGTGCTCACATATTTACAAACATTGTAAAATCAAAAACGTTTTCCTGAAAAAAAAAATATCAGTGTGTGAGTTTAAGGTAATCACAGAATGTAAAATAAATGTCATAAAAATAATGAATTATACAGTTAAAATAGCAATCAGTTAGATTTTGTCTAGACTCTAGATTGTCCTATGGAGCACCCGGATTTCACCAGCTTACTCCCCAAGTCAAGCGTGCGTAAAGAAGTTTTACTTCAAAAATTAAAGTCAGAGCTGCGACGTCGATAAATAACAAGAGAAGAAAGAGTTAAACAGAAGTTTAGCTCCTTCAAAATTAATAATTAATATTAATAATAATAATTTCTTTCAAAAATCATGCATGGATTTGCCTAGTATTTAATAACAGAATACTAATTTCTGCTTAAACTATAGATAGGTAGATGGATCGATAGAACATACTTTATTGTGTACCATAAGAGTAACTTTATAGACAGAATTAATTACTTGGGAAAACTTTCTCTTTAAAGATGACGATGTAACAAAAATCTCTATAGTGTTTCAAAAAGTATCAATTTATACAGGATTATTTTTAAAATGTCAATAACCTCTTAAGGGGTCACTGTACTCACTAATATGAACAACTTTTACTATGGGACCAAAACTGAAATCGCGAAAAAAAAAAACAGCTGTTCCGTACATTTATGTTCGAATAATTCGTTAAAATGTAGGGAACCGCTGATTTTTTTTTCGCGATTTCAGGTTTGATCCCATAGTGAAAGTTGTTCATAATGATGAGTACAATGACCCCTTAATAGGTTATTGCCGTTTTAAAAATAACCCTGTATACATAGGCGGTGGTCTCTTCCTATCAGAAAGGTCTTCAGCCTTTCCCTAGATACATTTATTTGTACTTGTTTCCCTTACCAGTATATTATCCTTGTGCCCCACCATGACGGCTTCATCCAAGTACTTGAGCGCACTCCCGGCCAGCAGCCGCGCCCGGGCGAGCACGTGAGTGGACGGGGCCGAGCTGCTCCACACGGAAGGCATGGGGCCGTCGTATGCAGTGACTATACGAACACATGGCGCAGATTCTGGATCAGCCGCAAACTTTTGCTCCAGTTGGCTTATTTCTTCATCTGAAATGGAAGTAAAGAAGTTTTTAGTTAAAGGTGTTTCAATTTATGGCAGTTCGAACCAGTTTCTCGTACTCGTCTGTCGTAAAACCTGAGACACTCACCTGACACTTGTGACACTGGCCTGACACTTGTGACACTCTGGCCTGACACTTACAATACTCTCGCGTGACACTCAATAAACACTCGTCTGACACTTTAAAATGCTAAGGTTGCGTAGCATTTCAAAGTGTCAGACTGGTGTTTTTTTAACTGACATAACATATTGACTTGTTGAATAATCCTAATACTTTTAACAATTAGGATTATTCAATAACTCCTAAAGCCTTTTGCTACAAAAGCCTGTTTTTGCTTGGGCTTTTGCTTTTGGCACTTTACCGGCTGGGACTGGGTATTCGAGGTTCTGGGATGATTTCCAACATTTCATAGATTTAAACTTAAAAAAATCAGCTGTTCCATACATTTGTGTTTAGCCCTAAATTGCTTAAAGCGGAGAGAAGAAAATTAGTTTTTTTTAGCTACTTTACTTTATTATGAAAGATTATATCTTACTTATAATACATTTTGTTGAAAAAACAGCTTTGTAAACAACGCTATAACATAGCTCCAGGGGCCTTGTTAAGTATCTTTAAAGAGCGCCTTATTTCGTGACGAACTCACCAGCAGGGGGTGTAGCATGGCACCTGTGGGACGTGAACCCATCGCGCCACTCCCCATCGGTTATCTACGCACTCTGGTATGGAAACGAACCAGGGACCAACATCACAAACTATGGTTGGACCAAAGTGAGTGCAGGCAGGCGAAGGAGGCACTACCTACTATTCACGGCCGCCTCACGAAACGGGTTCAACAACTAACTAAACAACAGCTGCGTACAGTCACAGCGGCTATAACTGGCCATGGGTCATTAAGAGCCAACTAGTCGCGGGCTCGAACTCACTGGCGGGCGCTGCCAAAAAGCACGCTGTCTCACCTAGCATCGTGTCCGACAGAGATAGCACCAGTGATGAGCAGTTAGAAGCTAGTCTACACGCATAACGTCTAGTCGCACGCACACAAACACAGTGCACGACGATTCATACTAAACCGCGCGCGTAAAAATATACGAAAACTCCTTTGGAAGGTGGGGTTTTATGAAAAAACTACTGCATAAATCAATTACGAATAAAGTTTATTATAATCTTCGACAATTGAGCTTTGTCGGAACGAGCTTTGTTTTTGAGATTTTATACTTCTTTTATTACTTATTTACGCCCAAAGTTGCGTTAAAATTAGCAGGAAAAACGAATCTTTGTTGGCTCATAACTTTTTAATGCCTTTGTTTTTTACTATTCTGCTTCTGTACAGACAAAATTAATAATAAGACAAAACGATATCATGTTTTACTTTAGATGTACAATGTGTAACAGTGGAGTAAAACCCCCCCGAAATTTGTATGGAAAAAGTATCGACTAGTTGCGCCTTAAATAAACACCTCTTTGTCATAAGTCACAGACAGTCCGCTGTGCAGGGCTTATATGGAGGACGACGAGACAGCAGGTGCTTTTAAACTGCCCGGTGGTCGCCACATACAGGGCAAAGTAACCCAGCTGGTAACCCAGGTATCCTACGTGAGATTGTCAGTAACACCAAGGCGTTGCTGGCCTTCCTTGAAAAGCTGGGGTGGATCGAATAACCGATTATCCCACCCGTACGCAAAATACGCGCATTGACGTGGAGTTGCGGACTCCAGCCCGTATTACCTATTATTAAATTTCATGATAACGCACGTAAAACGACGAGTATTGGTTTCTGCTCAATCCCAGAAGCAATATTTTACGAATAACGCGCGCGCTTAGTTTACTGAAATGTAATGTCTGCAGGCTGGCCTGCAGACATAGCGAAAGCGAACGGCATGTAACGAGCATACATCTCTGGAGCGATAGTATCATTTAGATCGTGCAGAACACAAATTCATTGTGATGGTGTTATAATCATAACTGGTGATTAGTCAGCAGTTTTGGAGCTCGTGAAAATATATTGTACATTTTTTAATTTATAATACACTGCTTCTTTACTTACCTTGTCAGACATAATTTTTCGCTTTTTCATGGTGTATCATAATAGTCGTTAATAGGTTAAGAATTAGTGAAAGCGGATGGAAACAATCATACAGACGCCAAAGAGGAGTGGGTGCACGGGCGCGTCGAGGTCAATCGCGATACGGGTGAGAAAAGGTTGTGAAAAAAATATTGATATCATCATACCGCCGAAATTGTAAAAATTAATTGATTTTTATTTCATAAAGATTCATCCCCACGAGTAGTCGCACGATCTCATTTTATCCCTCTTCATTTATTTGTTTACAAAGAGGGGGGGGGGATGATGGGGTGAAATGGCGGTTGTTGAATTTCTCAGACACAGAGTACAATTTACAAAGCTGATTTTCATCAATATACGGCCTCATGAAGAATTAAAAGACGTTAAATGACGTCATTTGCAACTCCCCGAATACAGTACTATAATTAATACATTTTCGGGGTAGGAAAAAAAACGGCTGGGGTTGACACATATTATTTATTGGCACCAGCTATAGCTACACTGCCAGCCGTTTTAAACAATGTTAACCTTGTTTGTAGCATGCGTAGTTCATACAAACGTAATAACAAAATAATTTGTAAATCGAACATATTCTTAAGGTAGTGTGTATTTATTTCGAATGGATTACAGAATATCTATGTTCCCAAATATATATTTTGAAAGAAAAATGATATAAAGACGAGATATGAGGAATTTAAAATTTCTATAGCAAACTTATTTTTCTCATAACTCTTGTTTAAAGCAGTGTCCATTCAAAATATATAACCTTGGGAACCTAGATATTCTGTATTCCAATCGGAATAAAGACACACTACCATAAGAATATGTTTGATTTACAAATTATGTTGGTACTACATTTGTATGAACTACGCATCCATCGGCCTCTTAAAGTTTCACGCAATTTTTTTTTTTAATTTATTGCTCCAATGCAAACCGGCTGGGAATTTTTGTTTGTCTTATAAATAAGGTATAATCTTTCATAATACCGCAATTTGGTTCGGTAAAGTAGCTAAAAAAAAACTCTTTTTCTTCTCTCCGATAAATCTCTACGTAAGTTTAAATCTACGAAAGGTTGGAAATGATCCCAGGACCTCGAATACCCAGTCCCAGCCGGTAAAGTGCCTTTTGCTACAAATACGCACCATTGCTCTGAATATAATACTATACTATGCTACTAGTTCCTTAGTTAGACCATTTAACTAACTCTCACTTGGTGTTTCCCTCAGATTTGGGGATTCCAGCCTAAGCGGTTGTAGCTGAATACCAGTATTTTACATGGAGCGACTGCCTATCTGACCTCCACAACCCAGTTACTGGGTAACACGATATCCCTTGGTAAGACTGGTTGTCAGACTTTTGGACTACCCGTAATGACTGAGCAAAAATAGTGAGCCAAACTATACCTGCTAATAATTAATTTATTCCGAACTGATACGACTATTTTTAAGAGTTAGAGTTTTACCCAAAGGGTAAAACGGGAACCCTATTACTAAGGCTCCGCCGTCTGTCTGTCTATCTGTCTGTCCGTCTGTCACCAGGCTGTATCTCATGAACCGTGATAGTTAGACAGTTGATGTATTTCTGTTGCCGCTATAACAACAAATACTAAAAAACAGAATAAAATAAATATTTAAGGGGGCTCCCATACAACAAACGTGATTTTTTTGCCCTTTTTGGCTCTATATTGATAACGGCAACAGATAGACGCTTGAAATATTCTCAGAATATATAGTTATATATTCACGTTAAAAATAAATAATTAAATTAAAATAAAACAATTATTTAAGGGGGGCTCCCATACAACAAACGTGACTTTTTGCCATTTTTATAGATAATGGTACGGAACCCCTCGTGCGCGAACCCGACTCGAACTTGGCCGGTTTTTATAAATAATTTGAATTGATTACAGTTTTTTTTTTATATTACTTAATAGTATGCGTGTAATCCCCGAAGGGTTAGGCAGAGGTCTACCTGTAGCCTGTAGTAGGTACAGCCATATCACCAGTTATTTTTAAGTCCCACGAAATAGGGGGAGAGCTTAGCGTTTTTGGCTCCTTATATCCATTCAGAAATAGAAAAAAAAACAACACTTACGTGACATATCTTCATTAAAATCAAGCACGATCATTTCTCTCTGCCAGTCAAACTCCACTAACAAGTTCAACACCCTCACAAGTCCGATGGTGGGCGATGCTGGCGGCTGCGTTGGCTCAGAGTGCATGTACACAGTGGCCACCATCAACTCCGCCACTGTGTCGGGGAAGTGAGGGGCGGACAGCAGGTGGGACGAGAGCCATCGCTTGAAGAGGCAGACTGTGGGGCCGAAGGATGGATGCTTTTGGTGTAAGCTGTGGAAAGAAATTCAGACTTGTAACATTATAAATGCGATAGAAAGAAGAAGAAAGAAAGAAAATGTGTTTATTCTGCACAAACAAAACGCACATTACAATGAAATAACACAAATTGCACACAAACAAAGTAGCCAAAAGCCATAATAAAAGTTTGACAATCTTGTCCATTGCTGAAAGCGCGGACAAGCGCGCGGAGCGGTGCGCGGTTGCTAAAGAAACCCTGTCAGTCTGTTACCTTTCACGCATTTACAGCCAACTTGTTACTTTTTTATCCTAGTACTACGTTTCCGTGGGTTAATTTCCAACCGCCACGCGGGCAAAGCCACGAGAAAAAGCTAGTGATGTAATCAATTCAAAGCGTATGTTTACACAAAAACATTTTAAATTATTTTTCTATTCTAACAATTAAGGCCTCTATTAGGAGTTTCTCGTGACTTCGGTGCGTGCACACAATTTAAACTCTTCCAACTTCCTCTTTTTTGTGCAGAAATAATACATTTTTCTGTCTCACAAATCTCCCACACAATTACTGAATAAAATAGACCAATATCAACCATTCTCCTATTTTAATAGTCATCGATTACAATAATCTGTCATTGCTTCATTTATAATTATTTTATTTACCTATTTTGGTATAGTCATTTTATTCTAGGTGCATCGTCTTGACATATAATACACTAGCTGCGCCCTGCGGTTTCACCCGCGTAAGTCTCGATACCGTGGGAATATCGGGATAAAAAGTACCCTAAATTTTAATCCAGAGTGTCAGCTACCTCTATACAAAATTTTATAAAAAAATGCTCCAGCCGTTTGAGCTTGAAGAAGTAACAAACACACGCACACACACTAACAAACTTTAGCTTTTATAATATTAGTGTGATGTACGTTAAAACAAAATATTGTAAAACATTTTCAAAAGAGTAACGGTGGAGTTGCTTTCCCATTCTTCTCCATACGAAACTACCTTTTGGAAGGGGCGACTACAATCAATTCTATTTTATTCATTGTAAATTTTGACGTTCAAAAGTGCCTCTTATGTGCCTATTTGAAATACATAATTTGACTTTGACTTTATAGTTTTTCTCACGAATCAGAGCAGAATAACAGCACATAATATTGCCGGGTGAAATGCCACCATAAATTAGCAATCGTGCTTACTGATGAAAGTAATCAAATCCACGTTATGTCATACATAACAGTACATAAGATCAGTAATTCTTTAAAAACTGCCCTTTAAATGGTAAGGCAGGTCGCTAAGCAATGGTCTACAAACGCCCCTGGTTAGTACCTAAAGGTAAGCCCAATGGCCTAACCTTGGGCTCACGAAAACTAATTTCATCAACTCACCCATGCAGCGCTCCCCTCAGCCGTGGCATCAGCACAGTATCACACTGTAAACTAACACTCTCTTCACTCTCCTTGTATTTCACCACTCCATTGTGCTTCTCCCTCTTCAGTAGCGTTATCTCTTTCGGATGCGCGATCTCTAGACGAAACACTAGACCGTTCTTCAGTACGTCGATGTGTGTGGCGTAAGCCTGGGTTGGTATGGAATATTGTTTGGTAAGACGTTCGGCTATTTGAAGGTGGAAGGCGGCTTTGAGGCATCTGAAGGCGTGAATGTCCCCTGGCCATTTGCCGCTGTAGCCTGAAAGTAAAGGGGTATATAAGAAAACTTTTTCGTTCGTTTATAGACGTACTCTTTTGGTAAACTATGTTGGAGACGAATTTCAGCCTAACCAGCTGCGGCAAAATACAAAAAATAAATTGATCAAACTCAAACTCAAAACATTAATTTCAATTAAACCTATTACAGGCACTTTTGAACTGTCAAAGAGTCGGTCAGTTAGTCAGAAAGTTGAAGCTATTTGCCCATTCCAAAACGTAGATCTCTATGGAGAAGAACAGGCAAGAAACTCCAAGGACACTCTTTAAAAATCAAGATATTTCAATATCTTGGGTACATTATTCTTGTTACTTCTATAAGTGAGAATAATGTAAAAAATTAAATTACTTATTTTAAAAAAACAATACAAAAAATAAGAATAAAAGATTACAAAGAAGCCCTGGCAGATATGAGAAGACCAGTCTCAACTGACAGCGCTCGTTCACGAACATGACGCGTGGATCAGCACCATCCAACTCAACCATTTTGTAGGGAACCGAATGATCCAACACACGCGCAATCAGCGAGACATTTAAGTGAGCATGACATACTCTCAACTGCCACGCTTTTTTAAGTCAACATATAACTTATCATAATAAACGGCTCCATGGTACTCACATTTACAAATTTAAAAAAATGCTTCTAAATTATACAAAACTATAGCTTGCAATGTATTTCAATAAGGAATAAATATAGAAACATCTTTATTTTTAAGCTTATTCATAACTGCTAAAATTGTCAAAACATACATCAGTAGTTCAATCACAAGCACTCAAAAGTCAGTATTAAGCTGGGCCTGATATGGTTGAAAAGCCCTATGATCAGCCGTAAACTGCAATAGAGCTAAAATACAAAAGCTGCGTCGCTGAGGATAGGGTCACGACTCCCGACTTCATGAAGCGGATACAAATTAAAACATTTCATAGTCTGCAAATATCAAGATGAAATAATCTTTTAACTCACCAAGTTCCAGTATAGCTTTACACACAGGAGTATACTCCGGCAGAGAAGCTACCCCGTCTCTCTGCACATCCTTCACGAGGCACGTGCTGGCGCGCTGCCAGGGGAGGGGAGGGGGGGCGCGGGGCAGCGCCGGCAGGGCCGCGCTGTAGCTGAAGATAGGCGACACGCCTGGAACAATATCATGAGTCAAGGCTCGTGAAGAGACCGCGACGCGACACCCGGTAAAATAATTTCAAGTTAGAAGTTAGAAGTCGGAAGTGCTTTGTAGAGAAAGAGTTAATAGTGGCCAAAAACCTGTACATAATGTCGGATCTATAAAGCTTGAGTTGTATGCTCTTTTCCACTTATAAACCTTACAGCTGTTTGTGGAAAAATTAAGTGTTCTTTTCGATATACATATATTAGGTATAATTTTATTTTTTTTAAACTTTGCCCCACACTAGAAATTTCTCCTGTATCGTGGGTGCGTTTACAAACATTTAAACTCACATACACAAACAGCCAGCCAGACCCGGAACAACTACTTGTAAGTCATACAAATATTTGTTCCGTGCGGGAATCGAACCCGCGACACGAAGCGCAGCAGTCAATCGCTTAACCACTGCGCCAACCATGCCGTCGCGAAAAAAAAATAAGTTCGCTCTTAAGATATTGGTTTGGGGAGGGAATTGGAAATGGATTGGAAATATGGTCACAGTCCGTATCTTGAGGTAACATTTAGCCTTTATTTAATTAAAATCGGTCAAATGTTATTACAATTTAAAGTCATATAAGATAACTTGACACGGAGAGCAGTGGTGGCCCAGTGGTAACGGCCCCGACTTACGATTCATAGGTCGTGGGTTCGAACCCAGGCAGGCGCTTTACTTTGTGTAAATAATTTCATCACCACTGCTCTCAAAACGGTGAAGGAAAACATCGTGAGGAAACCGGCTTGTCCTAGAACCAACAATTCAAAGACATGTGACATCTACCAACCCGCATTGGGCTCGCGTGGTAGATTACAGCCCAGTCCCTCTCGAAGAGAGGAGGCCTGTGTCCCAGCAGTGGGAGCATTATAGGCTGATTATGCTAAGATAACTTGGCTAACATGTAGGTATCAATGGCGGCGCTAGTATATTTCAAATGAATGGTGAAAATATTAAAATGACTCATTATTATTTTTAAGTTAAACATTAAGAATCATAAAAACCTGTTTTATTTATATAAATGAAGAATATTTTAATTTATTATATCTCTGTCTGTTGGCGACGAAGCGTCACATATATTATGTAGTTGTATAAAGGGAATTTGCATATTGACTTAAATTCACATAGAAATAGTTTAGATAGTTTGGGTTTGCGACGAAAACGTCACATTTGTAGTTATATAGATGTAGCTATTTTTATATTAACTTAGATTCACATAGAAATAGTTATATTGTTTGGGTTTGCGACGAAACGTCACATATGTAGTTATATAGGGAAATTTGAATATTAACTTAAATTCACATATAAATAGCTATAGTGTTTGTAAAGAAACCACAGTTTAACGTGTTTAGTATGTAAAACCGTAAGTACAACCATTTCAACCTCAATTAAGTGGGCTATATAGTTATATGTTATAGTTTTTTTGGTGTATCCAGGTAACCTAGATCAAGACCTAGCCCTGGACCTAACTTTTAGGTATCTAGTCAGATAAATAGACCCAGTTAATTGAGCTTGAATGTCGTAAATCGTTATTTTTGTAATTTGTAATTTTTTGAGTTTAAGAGGTGATTTTTCAGCGTCACGCCCTGAAAAATATACTTGTAACGTTCTAAATATTAGATTGTTGTAGATCTATATGCTGGCCTGGGGTATCTGTAATCAAAATAGAAATCGGTCTAATAGTTTCCGAGAAAAACGATTAGAAAACCAATTTAAATAATAATAATATTTTTCCTGTTTCCACTGAAAATTTCCGTTAGTGAAAACAGGTATAGTAGTTATAGATACCTCGGGTCATGGGGAATTTTACAGGGATTCTAACGATATATAACATGCCTTATTTATGTGTTTGTATCATGTGATATTATGTAATCATGTAACATATACATAATGAAAATGCTAATAAAATAAACAAGTAATTGGCGGCTCTCGTTACGGTAAAGTAGGCTCGTACTTAATCAAACATAAGAAAATTGAAATTCGTAGTCATCAGCAAGGAATATTTTACATTTTTAAATAACTTCAGTGTGTTCACGAGAGACCCACAACTGCTTCCTGAGGGTGCAACAAAACTATGGTGTTTTAATCAGGTAATATATAAACCTTAAGGGTTGACCAAACGCAAATCTTTACTATGTTGAGTTAAAAACGGCAATCAGGTGTTGAGAAAACAAACTCTTGAAGATAGCAGGCTGCTCGAAGATATCTGGAACTATAGGTGCAGGACGTCAGCGCCGCCTGGACCTAGGCCTACACACACACCGGGATAACACCCTGGATAGGCATTACACCCTCCCTACTCCTACACCGCGTCCAGCGATCACGCCCGTCCGGCACACTGTCTTTCTGTTACCTTTTGGCGCCTACGCATAGCACCTAGCATTCGGATAGGCTAATCTGGGTGGTACGTTCTCGTGGGATAATCTCCGACCTCCACAAAGGGCGAAGTCGCGGGCAAAAGCAAGTTTAACAATAAATCTTAATTTTGTCATGTTTTTGAGAACAATCAACAGCACTTCTGTGATAAAACTTGAAATAGACAGTGTTATTTCCTACCACTGCGCTCTATAACAATAAAAACTTTTCCCTTTATTAACCGACTTCACAAAAAGGAGGAGGTTCTCAAGTTGTCTGTTTTTTTTTATTTTTAAGTTAAGTTGTGATTAGTGACAATTTAACCATACACTTTTGATGTTTAAACGCCTCTTAACTTTAAAGTTTATAAATAAACCCCTTGAAAGATAAGGATGGCCACAACTAAACAAATGATTTGAAGATATAATTAATCTATGTCGCTGTTAGGATATAACGTTGCGGTGCTCGCATGCGTTCCTGATTGACTGACGTTTAAGTCAGAATCTTTTAAATTACTTAACTCGCTGATCGCTAGTGTCTGTCTGTACTGCTACTCACCATACACTGCACTAATGTCGAGCGGCAGGTGCCCCAGCTGCCTCAGGTCGCGCCGCAGCGCGTCGAACGCTTGCAGCGCGGTCAGGCAACTATCGTCCACGTACTGCACGCGCTCACTCGCCCACTGCTTGCGTGCTAGCACGCTGTCCAGTTGGTCCGATATGTGGAATAGGTCTGATGGGTTTATGTCTGTGGAAGATGAGTTTTTGCAGGAAACCGGGAATTGTATTGAACATAGAACAGATCAGGGTTGTTGCGAACACCAACATCCGCATTGATCGAAGCTGATTATTAATGCTGAAGTTCGAGTCGTGACATGACTAAGGGGGCGGGGCTTATAGCACGTGTTGTTTTCGTTTGCGAGTTTCGACCAATAATGCAATGGACTTGCTCTTTGGAAATTATCCATTCATTTCATGAAAGATAGATAGCAGGTTATGTACAGACACCAGAACATCAAGCTACTACAATGTGTCAAATTTATTTAAAGATTTTCAACTTTATCGTTAAAGTATAAGGTTCAAGGTTGATTGGGAAAATTTTACACTTTCGGGTAGCTTGACCTGCTGGCGTCTGTACATAACCTTCTATCTATTAGTCTAGGTATTTAATTACTAATCTAGTACTAATTATTGCTAAACTAGGTACTTAGTTTGATTCTATTTTCTATTAAAAGTCACAAAATTATTGAAACAATATTTTATTTCAATACAAGGAAAACTGTGCAACTTTTAGGTATAAATTCATAATGGTCACTACTTTTTCCCCGCTTTTTAAAGAAAATAATTAAAATCAGCATCAGCATCCGCTGATGTGAAAAAAATATGAATCAGCAACAACCCTGGAACAGATCTATACGATAGGGTTTACCGGCCACTGCAAACTTTTTTTATATTTCTATCAAATCAAATCAAAAATATTTTTATTTCACATAAGCCTACATGGGCACTTATGAAACGTCAGAAGCTAGGTCCAATTGGTCGTTTCCTATGGAAAAGAGCCGGCAAGAAACTCCACGGTCACTCTTTAAAAAAAATTTAAATTGGCTTTTACAATGTTTTCAAATTACAGTGTTAATAGGTATGAGAGGACAGCGTAGGCCCATCAAAAATACCAGGTAGTTAACAAAATAGAAAATGGTCTACAGATCTAGTCTAATAAGCCTACAACGTCCTCACATTGACAAAAAAAAAACAATATAAAATATGATTAAATAAAAGTTAGAACCTTGTTGAAATTTAAATTGTAGGTAACTACGTAGGTAGGGGGGGGGGGGTAGGTGTCATAAATTGTTAGATAGTAAAACGAGAATAGCACTGTGAATCAAAATTACAGTGCTTTTTAGAGCGCAGTATGATGGATTTTAAGAAAATAATAATAAGTTTTACACAGTGTGGCGTTAGGCAACCCATTTTCCCAAAGCCTTTAAAATGTGGTTTACAATAAAATAAAAAATGCAACTTTTAAGAAATCTCCCCAGAAATAGTCAACTTTAAGTACAACGCTACGTGTGGCGCGTGGCCAAAATCTGAACTAACATCTTGTTTTGTGAACACTATTTTTGTGACAATTTCACATATTTTTATCAACGTCCCTGTGTCAATGTCATTCAGGAGCCAAAAGATCTTTGTTCTCGCTTGTTCTCTTACCAAACTTCAACTTCATGAGATAGTTGACAATCTGCTTGGGGACAGTACGTCTCTCTGTCATGCTCTCTCCCTCCCACACACACGTCTCTGTTATAGACCCGTCCTGGAACCGACGGAGTTCCGACTTATCGCCCCAGAATGCTCTGCAATGGAATATTATAATGATGTCATCAGTCAACATTGTTCTAATGCGAGAAAGAAAAAGCTATACAGGGTGAATAGCTGCATCTCTTTCTAGTTTCTTGCACTAGAAGAGATAGACACAATCGCACGTTTCGTGACTGCGAGCAAGTTTAAACTCTTTTAGTGGCCAGTATAAGTACGAATCTATCCGCGCCAAATTCGCCATTTCTAAAAAAAGGAATAAAAATAAAAATTTATTAACAAGAAAACTTACCTAAACTCTTCAGCTTCAGGTAAATTAGCTGGAGGTCCTTTTTCAACTACGTTTATTGAATTTTCTGGATTCAATACAAATCCAAAGGATAGTTTTTCTTCAAACCTGCAATGACAAGTAACACATTACAATGCTTTCTTTACAACAATTAATAGCATTTCAGGCCATTGCCATAGAAAAAGAAAGGGATATAATTAATAATTGGACATCAAATAAATAATCACCTAATATTTCCATCATTTTTATACTTTTTACATCAAATTAGCTGACTGCACAGCAAATTAACCAGAGCGTACATACTTTGCCAGATTTAATCATTAGGGTTAGGTTAGAACAGTGACCATTAACGGCCAGATCCCCTATAGTATTGGTAAATTCAGTTGCCAAAACAAAAACTCTTCATCAATATCCAATTTAACTAAATGACTATACAACATTCAGCCATCTGGTTAAATGTTGTGCTCAATGACTTGGCTAGTTGTCTTGTTAGTACTTATACTCCATTTGAAATAAGATTAGACATTTAAATAAACTTGTTTACAGTCCGTTCAACCAATTTTGAGTTCTATTCCTTAGGCATAAAGATGGCATTAAAAGCAAAAACGTAGTTACAATACCAACTGTTTATTACAGCTGCCATTTGTCATGCCACCAACGCAATAGAAGTCAAAATCGGTTGAACGAACTGTCAAAAGGTTTATGTCTAATCTTATTTCAAATGGAGTGTAGTTGTTTAAGATTAATAACGGTGCACCACGAATACAAATTGTTGCATAGTTAGTTATATTTTGAGTTGAGTATTTTGCTGTGCAATCAGTAATTTTGATTGGAATTCGGATTCCTATTGGATAAAAAAGTATTATTTTTTATTTACGTTTAAATACTACCCAAAAAGAAATTATAAAAAATCATCATCCTCATCTGCCTACCCGGGCTTATTATTCGCCTCGAAACCGTAAGGTAACACTCCGGTCTACTCCGAACATAAATCCAAAGTATCGGCCGAATGTTCGGCCGTTGCTTGACTACGGCTAACTATGGCTGATTACGGAAAAAGAAAAAAAACGACAGTCAAAGAGATAAGCCAAAGTCAAACATGTGACTTTAAGTTGGGTAAAGATTCAAAGTCAAAAAGGAAACTATAGATTATAAAACCGCTGAACATTCGGCCGATACATCGGATTAACGCTTCGGAGTTACCCCCTGGGCCATTTTGGACCGAGTTTGTTGCAGAAGATTGGCTTCTATTCCAACTACCTACTTACTCCTTTTCTTACATCTACAAATTGTTCCACTCACCCACTCCTAGCCTTATCCAAACTCTTCTTGACTGGCCAGGAGAAGTCAGCCTCAACTAATGGTTGAATTAGATCCACTCGGTTGCCCAACCCTTTGGTCAGAAGAGACTGGATGACATCAGAGACAAGTGACAGCTGTTCGATGCCGTGGTTAACTTGCGACTCTTTCGGCGTTTTAGATAGCACTGACTCTTTGATTTGTTTGAGGTTTTTGAATCTGGAAAAATAATTAATTAAGTATTTAGGTTTTTTATTTAACTAGCAGTTTATACAGAAATGAATTCTAGAGTTACCGCCAGTTAGCATCACACCTTTGATTAAGGTCTCAGTTATACAAGGGCACATCCCTAGTCTTTAGGACTGAGATTGAATAAGAACTTCGTAACATTGCGTTTTAACGCCAGCGCGTTTTTCCAGCAGGAAATAAAATATATGTTGCACATTACACTGTTTATTGCAGTGCATGACTCAACTTTTATTGCAGCAGACACATGTTTCTGCTACCTTGAAACATTCTCGTTTTCTTTTTTTTAATTTTTTACGAAAAATTAAAGACATCTAAATTCTTACCTCAATATATGATCAAACTGCATCAAAGGCTTCACTGGAACCATAAAAAGCGGCAAGAAACTATTAATCTTTCCATTATCCAACATATCAACGGCCAGTGCACACTCCCTCTTCAACGCATTATAAGTGCCTCTACACATCTGCCAACAAATATTGTAGTAGCCGGTCCTGTCTATGAAGACTACAGGGAATTGCTTGTGGAAGATTTCCAGAGAAGGTGATGTGTCTGTGTCTTTATGTAGCGATATGCCATTTGTGTCTAGTTCTGATGTTTCTGGAAAATGATTGGTGTAATTATTAATGTTTTTACACTACACACATATGAATTAAAAAAGTCACATTTGCAGAGGATTAGAAATAGTGGTAAGAGGAGGAGGTCTTCTGTCACAGGTATCTATATACTTAAAAGAAGGCCTCTACGACTTATTTGTTAACCTGTTGAATAAGAAATAAAAAACTTTCAAAGAGGGAAGGCTTTTCCCTGCAGTAGGACAACATAGGCTTATAATAATCATAATAAAACATACATACATACAAATACTGCAGTTTCTACTGTTATAAAACGTTTATAGGCTTGTTATTATAGATTTCATATATCGAAATTATGATGTACTTCAATCAAGAGTGCGGAAAATCTGTCTTTTGCAATGCTTAACAAGGATGAGCCAATTGAAAAGAGTCTAAGCTATATTTTAAATACAGAGGCATACAATTCTACTTTAATTTCTTTTCTCAAATTTCAAAAGAGAGAGAAAAATGGAAAGACGAATAGGGGCACAACTGGCTCATAATAATAATATTGAGAATTTCTTTGGAAACATGGTTTTATATTATAAAAACAACTTACTCAGTGCTATCCAAATATTCCTAACAATTTGATAACTGCTCATGATGTTGTTTACCCTCTTTGTCTGCACGAAATATGCAGCCAACAGAGCAACAACATGTCCAGACACTTTCAGATTCCTTTGACGTAGCCAGATCTTGAGTAATGTAACCGCTTGCTTCAAATTCTCACTATTTTGCAAGATTTCATTCAAGAATTCTTGATTCATGGATGCAGTTAAGTCTGATAATACACTGCTATTATAATAAGGTGTTGGAGGACCAACTTCGGTATTATTTTCTGAATGTTCGTTAAACAACCATGCCTCTCTCAAGTTGTTACGTTCAGGACTGAAGCGGTGTAGTTTGTACGCATCACTTTCGCATACCAAGTTAATACGGACTGATAAGTGGTTGCCGAGCTTGCCTGTAGGCTTAAAGTCTAGTACAGGCTTACATTCAGAGCCATTAATGTACGAATAATGTAATTCTTCAACAGATTCATATTTAGATAAATGTGCCGAAATATAAGCCAAATATGCTGCTCTTTTCTTATGATATCTATAGTTAACCGAGTCATTCTTTGTGTATGTTTCACGTGGCACTGTTACTTGTAAGTCGATTCTCAACTTCGAGTTGATTGCACACCCTAATGCATAAGAACCAACAATTTCAACATTAGAGAATTTGTGAAACTTAAAAACACACTTTGTTTTACTCAACTGCTCATTCATTGGTAATTTTACTTTGAGTTTCTTGGAAAGAGTTTTTTCAGACAAATCATATTCGTTACCATCTTCAGGTATAGACAATAGGTGAGTTTTTAATTCTTTGAAAAACTGAATGAACCTTTTCTCAGTTTTCTCTTTTACTTGCACTTCTTCGATTATTTCATCCACTTGTAAGCGGAATAGATTGGAATTGAACAAGTTTTCCGTCTCCTGTAGTCTGTTTAATTCGTTTACTGTTGGCTGGCGGTATAAACTTTTGGTTCTTACGCGTTTCGGCTCATCTTTATTTTCGTCTTCAGCAGACCGTTTTCCGTTCTCATTGATAGCTTGAACCTCTCCATTCTCTTCAGAAATAGACGCTTTTGCGTCCTAAAACGTAAAATAACAGTTAATAACATATTTTTTGTAATAAATTGGTTGAACTTACCAACATGCAATACAAACATCGAAAGATAACAAAAATATTACAGTTTGTACAGTTATTTATGAAAGAATCTTTGGGGAACTTACCCGCTTCACCATGTTTAATAAGTGACTCCTAATACATTAAAAAAATAGAAATTATTGATAGGAAATAGGTTAGAAAAATAAAAACAACGTGCACAATCCACTGTTTAACCTGTCACTTTTGACATTGACATAAGTTTGACAGGAACTATTTTTAACAAGCACGGTCCGTTTTGCAATGCAAGGTTTAACGACATCATCTAAACTAAACCCCTCAATCCCCCATATCACTGCGTTTAGACGACACGCGCATAACCCGCACCAACCACGCACACACGTTGTGCCCGCCTTGCACCCGCGTTCGCCAAGCGCAGAATCCGTGCCCGCCTTGCACCCGCATCTAATCAAAACACGCCCTTGATCACAGTCAATACGGCACTAGCCGAAGACAAGGCGGGCTCGGAACGGGCGCGGGGCGGGTGCGGAGCAGGCGCGGGTCAACTTCAATAAATGCAATCTCAATCTCAAAAGATCTATTGATGTGTCATAAGACGCAAATTATATACAAAAAAATTCAAAACGAGTGGGACAGGCGTGGAGCGGGCACGTGTCGTCTGAACGCAGCCTAAATGTAGGCTTCTTCCATATTTCATTAGACCATATCATTGCTGTTAACTGTTCTGTAGCAGGGCATTTCAGACGTATACAGATTGCGTTCAATGTACAAACGCCAGTACTCCCAGCAGCTCGTGCGCCTCAAAGAGATGTCAGCACCAACTAACGGGGTCCGATAGGGCCAATGCCTGCCAGGGTTGCGAGTTTGTCCGAAAGGGATATCGTGGCCCTGGCACACAGGCAACGGAAGGAACACGGAAGGGTTTTAGTCAGTAAAAAGTCTGACACGCACTCTCGCTCCGCCCGAGCGGGAGAAGTTATTTGATAATTACCCACCCAAAAAAAAAAAGCGCTCGCAGCAGCTACCCGAAACTGTCAAATGTTCCCAATTAACCTTGAACCATAAGCTGTTGGGGTAAAGTTGAAAATCGATTAAAGAAATTTGACAACTTGTAATAGCTTGATGTGCTGGCGTCTGTACACACGGCTACACATCAAGCTATACATTTCCAGTATAAGCTGGCCTCTCATTGTACGAACATCCCACACTGGATTTGTATAGCTTGATGTGTAGCCGTGTGTATACATCATCTCCATACAGGCTATTAGTTCTACATAGAACCATCCCTTTGTAGAATATTTAAATAAATGATGTGCAGTGCTTTCAAAGCAGACTCACATCATCCATCCCATTACGTAACTTCCGGGCCAAACAGCTGCTGTGAACTTCGGCCCGTCTGAGAATCGAACCCAGTTTTGTACTGTAAATAGTTTGTGTAAACTAAACGGTGGGGTGTAAAAACAAAACACTTACGAAGCCGAGAATCACTTTGTTCTTCCCATTATTATGAAAAAGAAATTGTACTGGACCTGCACAGCAATTCACAACCATTCGACAAGTTGTATCAAATTTTCAGTAACTGATATACCTTGCCCCCGACAGCTTGTAGCGGTCGGAAGAATGTCGGTCGTCTATTTGATTTAAACTGACAAAAATTAGAGTGTTTTGGATTTGTGAACAGCCTTAGAGGACTCCTTTGATAACATTGATCTATGCTCGATTCGGCACGGAAGCGTATCGAACGATTGTGAATAGCTATGCTGGGAACATTTTGGTTACGGAGGTATTGAGGGGTAAAGTTTGAAGTATTGTAAACTCTCTGAGCAATACTAAGGCCCGAATTCCTCTGTCGCTGATGTCGGTCGCGCGTACGAATATACGTTGTGTTCTATGAAGCACCACTCTGTAAAGCTGACATCAGCGGCGCGCGAGTTGCTACGCGCCGCTGATGACGCGCGTCGGTTTCGCTCCTCAGCGCCGCGTTCGTCGGTCGACTGACGCGCTATAGAACGCTATGAGCGTTCTCACTCTGTTCCCGACCGTCGGCACGCGCGCGTACAGTCGCCCGCCACCATGAACATTGATACCGAACGTGTGATTGCCTAACTTTGATAACAGTTCATCAAAAGTTTTTACTTTCATTCTAAAATAATTAAAAAACTTTTCCTCGTCCTGACGTAGCTTTTCAAATAAAGTAGAAAATTCACCATTCGTCACCCTATCAGCAACAATTGGGTGAATGTGATATCTTTTTTTTCAATATTGACGCCGTCTCCGCTTGCGTAAGTATGCTGCAGCAACTAAACAATTTATAAACGGGTTCATAATAATATCCCAAATTCAAACTCCGCTTCACAAATCCACTTGGAGACGCCTGTACCGTGGAGCGGTCAGTATCGCACTACGGATGTTTTCATTGGCGCTGATAGTCAGCGCGCTACGCGACTGACGGTACGCGACCGACGTCAGCGACAGAGGAATCCGGGCCTAATACCGTAGTCCGTATTCAGCTTGGAATGGTTGGATCCATACTAGCTCCGAGACGTGAAGAACAGCATCACAAGACATTTTTTTGTTGATAAATAAAACCATAGTAAAAAAATTCAATGATTTAATTTTTTTGTGGTTTTAGGTGTTTTTTACCTTTTAATGAATTAATTAAAGATGTTGGACGAAATAAATCAGATATAAATCGTCAAAATAAATATGTTAATGCAGTGTTGTCATCTACTCTAAGGTATCCCAGAGTTGAATTGACCGGATACTTCGTAACAATAAAAAATATATTTACAATACCTATAAGTTTGGTAACATTGCTCTCAATTATAACGAAATAAATACTATGATTGCATAGCAATACTGTATGTAAAACTATTTGTTGAAATCGACTACTTATCTAAGGATACAGTAAGCTTTGGTGGCGCTCCTGTTATTTTTACAAAATACAATTAGATTGTATTTAAAATTTTAGGCCCTTTAACGCCAATGCTAGTGGCAATTTTTTTAGGATTCGTATTTAAGGGCAAAGGAACTATGTTCATACAGCTTAAAATTTAGAGATGATGGCGTTGGTGTACTCGCTGCACTTGCCAGTGCCGCCGAGGTCGCCCGTGAGGTTCTTGCCCTCGCGCAGGACTGTGTAGCACGCGTTCTGGATGCGGTCGGCGTGCTCGTGCAGCTTCAGGTGGCGCAGCATCATGATGGCCGACAGCAGCAGCGCGGTGGGGTTGGCCAGGTCCTTGCCGGCGAGGTCCGGGGCTGTGCCGTGCACCTGCAGCCAGCCAGATGTGGTGTTAGAACAGACAAATCATTATTTCTTTAGTCTGTCTCAAAAAAGGTCATACTTACAACTATGTTAGTAAGGTAATCTGTCTTTTAACAAAATCAATAAATAAAAGTAAAACAGTATGTCACCATTGCGCCATCCCATGAGAGTTGGCACAACAGCAACAAACGTAAAGATACCAATTAATATTATTTTTTGAGAATTAAACAACAATTTTGTGGAAATTGATATGCTGACCTCTATGATTTTCCAACTATGTAAAGTCAGGGAAACTAATTGTTTCTCGAATTGACCTTAAACTTAAATAGTCCGTACCTATATTCGAATCACGAAATGACTACAACATTAAAAATTGACGTAGTGTATAAATTTGGTAAACAATTAATTGCCCTGACTGTACTTATTTCCATATGAATATATTTTTTGTAGTAAATGACATTGCTCGTTTTTTTTAATGCATTTATTCGGCTACTTATTTACATAAATTAACTATAAGCTTAAAATAATACAATAAAATCATGGTTTCACAGCACATTGTGTACTTGGTCATAAAATAAATAACTAGCAAAGTATGTAAAATACGGTAGAAATTCTACTTTAACAATAAAGTTCATGTTCCATGGGAGAATTATAAACCTACACATTTGTAAAGCTAAGACAGTGAATATTATGTGATTAAGCTTTAAGACGTTGACAAAAGGTAAACCGCTGTCACTACCAGACTGCATACAAAAGAAAGAGAAGCGCGATGACACAACGCTTGTAATTTATTGCAAAATATGCAGCAATTATTTATTTATGTACTCAAAAATGAGTTGAGTAATCGAAAATTAAAAACAACTAAGTTCTGCATACAAATAAGAAGTTCTTGTTATTAATTAAATACCATCCGTACGTTGATATTTAATACAGAAATTTTAGATTGAAACGTTAGTTTACCGTAAATTTGTATCGATTTTTTTTTATCTAAACGTCTTTTGGTTACAACCAAGTTCTGAGAAATATGTTTAAGAATAACATATATTTTTCCGCTACCACAAACTATATAGATTTGGCAATTTTTTTGTTTAAGACAAGCCTACTTTTATCATTTGCCTCTTGTCAGCGCCTTAAGGCTGGTTTACACGTAAGCATTTCGCGTTACGTTCAAGTAACTTATTAAATCCTAGTGTAAACGACCCATAATAATATTATTTTGATAGTAAAGTGCTTTGAAAAAGCACAAAGTGAGGCAATATATTTCAAATATATTATTTATACGGTTTCCCATGGATAATACAGAAATTTATTTTAAGCCATTTACTTACAATTTTGTTATTCAGAATTTAATTTCATTTAATTCTTAGCTAAGTACTTTATTAAACTCGCTAGGGATGTTGTAAGTTTATTGTCAGATAAGAACCGACCTAGTAGTAAGATAAATTTATTATTACATTATGACCCCTGAATCTTGGCCGCTCTGAATAGTCATAGACTCTCCGAACTTGCGCGCATGTTCACTCACTCGCCTTATGTCACCATTGGGTTCCTAAAAAACGTTAGTAACCGGTAAAGGTCAGTGTAGGACCGGCCAAGATTCATCGGCCGTATTGTATTTCAAATCGAATTGACATACAAAAAAAAATTCAAATATAGCTAAGTCCGGTCGCGAAACAGAAAGAATTTCGTACAATGACCCCTGATTACTATCTCTATCGCTCGCGCATAATTCTATTGCGGTCGCGCTCGCGCATTTTAAGTTCCTTCTAATGTGCGAGTGCGACGGCAATACAATTGTGCGCGAGCGATAGAGATAAGTAATGAGGGGTCATTGTACGAAATTCTTTCTGTTTCGCAACCGGACTATAGACGAATAAATTCAAAGATAATTATGGCAAAGGAGCTGCACTGGTTTATTATAACTGGGATCTTACATGAGGAATACAGGAATAAGCATAATCAGCCTATATTATTCCCACTGCTGGGACACAGGCCCCCCTCTCTTCGAGAGGGAGTGGGCTGTAATATACCACGCTGGCCCAGTGCGGGTTCTTAGATGTCACAATACATGTCCGCGAACTTTTGGTTCTAGGACATGCCGGTTTCCTCATGACGTTTTCCTTCACCGTTTTGAGAGCAGTAGTGATGAAATAATTTACATGAAGTTAAGCGCCTAGCTGGGTTCGAACCCGGTATCTACAACTCGTATGTCGGGGCCGTTTCCACTGGGCCACCACTGCCCCCAATACCGGAATAAATAGCTTTAAAACTAGCAATACTTTGATTTACTTAAAAAATAAGCGATGTAACCGCATCAATGTCGACGACAACTCGTCGGGTTGTATAGCTGTGCAAGGATCGTGGCCAAAATCGGAACGAACACCGCCATCTTGTTTTTTCAATACTTGACACAAGTATAGTCCATTTCACGAAAGAAGTCCCGCAGACGTGGCGCTGCAGGCATGGGTTATTTTAGGAATGTTGCTAACTTAGCGTATAATAATAATTAGTTCCACTTATTTCCGCGGGACTTCTTTCGTGAAATGGACTCTATATGTTCACCAACAGCGCCCCCCTGTCAACGTCATTAGAGCGCCATAAGATCCTTGTAGCAGTGTATTTCTCAACCTCACCGTATCACATTGTAAATTGAACTAAAATACTGAAAATAAAACAGCCGATTATATCACAACTTCCAATGTTTCTGTTGCTCTAACAATCTCACTACAATAAACATACGCACCTCCGCTCAAATACAACACAAAAACAACTCAAAAAAATTGAATTCTCTTTCAATGTTCCATTCATTTCAGAAAACTTCAAAATCTTATCTCAAATAGTGTCATAATTTAAGACTGTTTTTTTTTTGACTTACGACACTATTTGAGCGGAGGTGCGTATTGTCTCCACATTATTTTCAATCAAATGCGAAAGAACTAAAGTTCAAAATTGATTGACACGCAGCGTAAAGGATGCGATTTTTGCACATAAAGAAAACTGCAATAATAAACTGCAAATACTGGCGAAATGTAAGTGTACTATACACCTCTGCTTACCCCTTGGGCGTGATGTAATTTTTTAATATACATCATAACACATTGTTTTTGTATACAAAAAAAACTGCAATGGTAACTTATAGTTCATAAAATTAACTACTACAATCTAAGCGGGTGTTATGGCCTAAAATGTTTATTTATCTGATCATTTATGTGGATTATGAATAGCAAGCGAACAAGCGCAGCATAAACTCTTTCTTAGCGTTGTAGACATCGAAATATCTTCCCCATCAAGATCTCATCTTGAGGGAATAATTCGTATCATTAATATCCACAAAAAACATCAATAAATATAATATAAATGAGCAGATCTATGTTCTACAAAACGGATTTTTTATAAATAGTCCAAGTAAATTACAATGTTTAACTATAGTCTGTTCCAAAAGTATCTCATGAAACTGTAAACAAATTGATTTTGTATTTGTTGTTAGTTGTTTTGGCAATTTGTAGTACCACTTACAAATTGAGAGCTTTCATTTGAAATTCAAATTTTAAGTCGCCTTAAAGACTTTCTTTGTTTAACAATTGCCTTAATTTTCGTCGATGATAATGTTATTCGAACAATAAAGTTGGAAGTGATGAGATATACAGTTGAAACCTACCTTCCATAAGAATTTAATCAGCAGGGGCAGATACACATGTAACCAGCAAATTTGACAACTAAATAGTTTTGCGTAATTGTCATCGTGTACCCTTGTTTATTGTGTGATAAGTTTATGTTGTTAACAGTTAAAACTACATATCTGTCATAAGCTTTGAAAGGCGAATACTTAGCCTCTTAAAGTGCCTCAATTGTTATAAGTTAATGTAGCTTTGGATAAGTGCATTTTTTGATAATTATTCCGTTGATAAATAAAGATATATGAAAATGAACCAGCAAGCTTAGCATGACGCTTTCTATTTCTAATTTACTGTAGAATAGAAATCGCTTCCTTCTCGGTAGAAAACTGTCTACACGGAAACGGTAATTTTTGTCTACTCTTCCGTCGACAAAACTCTTCTGTACGATTCTCGTGCTAGGCCTTCTGGACCCCTGTCCTTTTGTGTAAACAAACCCCTGTTTGTTTACACTTTCATCACAAACTTTTGGAATAGACTATACTTCTTTGGCAGTTACACCGGTTTGTGCGTTGACTGACTGAGATAATAAATAAAATTACTTGTACTTAGTTTATTTAGGGGCAGTGTTAAAGCTTGAGTAGCTGCAAAAGATCATTTGTAACCCAAGAATCGCTTCCAATCACAAGTTTGCTTGTGCAGTAAAGCTTATGTGTACTATCTGGCTAGGGTAAGGTGTAGTAAGTTTTCTGTCTATGATTGATTCCCACATAAAATTATTTCTAGACCACGAGCATACAATGGCGAGTGTTCATTGCGGAAATATAATTTCGAGCCAATCATTCCTTTGCGAAAAAAATGGTACACAAGAATGTCCGTAGGGTGTGGCCATTTTTGAGTACCGTTTTTCGAGTGTTACTTTACTTTCAGTATAGTTTGCCAGTATCTCAGTCAATCAACTCTAAACTTACTACTAAGTAGGTCAACAATTTGATCTAATAATTGAACTAACTCCACATAACAGTGGCTTTGATCATAATTTTGATACAGGACTAGTGAATCAATGTCGATGAAATAATTCATATAGAGAATACATTAAAAATAAAATAAAAAAATGCATAATAAAATGCGGAAATCAATGACAATAAAATGTTACAAAGAATAATATACAACTTAGAAAAAAAAAAAAACATTTTCAACCTTCAAGAGTCAAATCAACATTGTACATAGTCCTTAACAAAACATGATTAATTCAGCCCCTTCATTTCTGATCAGGCTGGTCTAAATACTTAATAATTTCCGCTGTGTATTCGGAACATTTTGATTGCCCTCCTAAGTCTTGAGTGAGGACCTTGCTTTCCCGTAAGACCCTGAAGCAAGCACGTTCTATTTTATCAGCATGTTGGATAAACTTCATATGCCGGAGCATCATGACGGCTGAAAGAAGAAGTGCTGTTGGGTTGGCGAGGTCTTGACCGGCAATCGTGGGCGCTGTACCGTGGACCTAGAAAACATGGCGAGGTTATTATGGTGGCTCATTCAAATAGAGGTGCAACTCGATTGCGGGCGATAGATATCAACCAAGGCATACGACCATATTCGAGAACTTTACGGAAAGTTGAACGCTTTTCGAATTTGTACCATTAAGAGACCGGCGATGGATGCGTAGTTCATACAAACGTAATACCTAAATAATTTGTAAATAAAACATATTCTTAAGGCAGTGTGTCTGTATTCCGATTAGTATACAGAATATCTAGGTTCCCAAATATCTATTTTGAATGGATACCTATTTAAACAAGAGTTATGAGAAAAATATTTTTTCTATAGAAATTTTAAATTCCTCATATCTCGTCTTTTATATCATTGTCCTTTCAAAATATATGTTTGGGAACAGATATTCTGTAATCCAATCGAAATAAATATACACTACCTTAAGAATATGTTTGATTTACAAATTATTTTGGTATTACGTTTGTATGAACTACGCATCCATCGCCGGCCCCTTAATAAACTCATTTCATGTCAATCGATGTAATACGTCAAAGGTGCACACACATGTTCGACTTGGTATGATTCGGGCGGCAAAATCCAATATATGTCGCTTTTTCGCCAGATTTCTCCTGAATATATCCACAGTAGCAGTGGTGGCCCAGTAACGGGACTTACGAGTTGTTGGTCGTGGGTTCGAACCCAAACAGGCGCTTTACTTTGTGTAAATAATTTCATCACCACTGCTCTCAAAATGGTGAAGGAAATCATCGTGAGGAAACCGGCATGTCCTAGAACCAAAAGTTCGCATGTGACATCTACCAACCCGCACTGGGCCCGCGTGGTATATTACAGCCCACTCCCTCTCGAAGAGAGGAGGCCTGTGTCCCAGCAGTGAGGACATTATAGGCTCATTATGCTATTATACGACATTGGTTTTTGTTTATACTAAACCCAAAAAGGGGTCATTGTACTCATTTAAAAAAAAAAAAAACTATGGGACCCACCTTGAAATCGCGAAATAAAAATCAGATGTTCCCTACACTTGTGTTCACTTAAATCGACAAAATGTATGGAACAGCTGATTTTTATTTCGCGATTTCAAGGTTGGTCCCATAGAAAAAATTGTTCAAAATGATAAGTACAACGACTCCTTTTCGGGTTTAGTATAAACAAAAACGAATGTTGTATAGCTACCTCGCTGCATCGGTCGTTGTTCGGTTTAGCTAGAATTGTGCTGAGCTGACCCGAACATGATTAAGTAAGGGTGGATGCCGAACGAATCTTGCCGGTCGAATTAAAGCCGAATATTATGTGTAATAATTGCTTCATTCTTCAACTACTGCCGAGTCGAATGTGCCGACACGGACATGTGTGTAGCACCTCTCACACTTGACGCATTAGTACCGTATAACATGACAATGTTCTAAGTATGGTTAAGATTTTTGTAAGTCGACCATAGTAGGTCAATGATTGATTGGAATGAACGCAATCTAGTTGTACCATAATCGGGATTAGTTTCCAAAGAGATATGTGTTAGTTGTTATAATGTTAATATGGGATGGTTTTCAATGGGAGAAAGAAGGCGTTCTTATATATGTAGCGCCTAGCCAAAAGCCAGCTTCGTTTACATTTACACGATAAGAGTTACTAGAGCCGAAAAAAAAACCTCGTATAACAGTACTCGCGTCTCGAAATCGAATTTACAGTGTCTGTCTTAATAAAAAAAAAAGAGTTCAAGAAAATTGCCCGGCAAATCCGGACGTTATCGTATTCATTGTTTCTCGGCTAGTGTAAACACGTGAATCCAACAAATTGCCTGGCTATTCCCGTCTACGAGTATCGTATGGACATTCTCGTCTCTCGAACGGTCGAGAAACTCTCAAAATGTAAACGAATTGTATAGCTTTAATTGAAAACAGTACATGTGACAATTTGAATATCGTTTCCCAGTCTTTCTCCATAATTAAAGTTTTTATTAATAGTTATCAAACATATAACATACTAAGGGTCTATCTAGACATTTCATTGTCAGAGTTTTAAGAACTCCGCGCCGGATAGACAAAATTGCGGGATCCGGAAATGTGTGGATAGAATTTTAGTAATTTTGCAAACATGTCACCGCCCTACCATGTATCAATCATGAATTAACGAAATGTAGGAAACGAAATTAATATACAGGGCTATTTTTAAGTCGTCAATAACCTCTTAAGGGGTCATTGTACTCATCATTATGAACAACTTTTACTATGGGACCTAAACTGAAATCGCGAAAAAAAAACAGCTGTTCCCTACATTTATGTTCGAATAATTCGTTAAAATGTAGGGAACAGCTGTTTTTTTTTCGCGATTTCAGTTTTTGTCCCATAGTAAAAGTTGTTCATAATGATGACTACAATGACCCCTTAAGAGGTTATTGACGACTTAAAAATAACCCTGTATAATACAGAAAAAAATTATGATTGTTACATAGTAAGTATACACAGTAGTGGCATTCTCTGCGTACAAATAAGGCATTTTAAAGAAATATTTGAAAGCTCTTTGTGATCTGCCTAGCCATTTCCCAGTTTTGTTGGGTTCGGCTTCCAGTCTAACCAGATGCTTACCAGTATTTTACATGGAGCGGCTGCCTAGCTGACCTTCACAACCCAGTAACTGGGTAATACGTTACCCCTTGGTAAGACTGGTTGTCAGACTTAGGAGCTTCTGACGGCCCACTGTCAAAGATCCACGAATGTCAACCGGGACCAATAAAACATTGTCAAAAAAACTGACATTTGTAAAAGAGCTTTCATTTTCTTTTAATTTTCATACACATATTAATAGATATCAGGCGCACATGCAATAATGCCAAGTAAACATTCACATGTAGTGAGAACAAATAATTATTTATTTTAGAGTTACGTTCACATTTATAGGTATGTATAATTAGTTTTAATTAGTTCACATAATCATAATTTATAATTATCAGGTTATGAAAAAAAAAAACATTCATAAGTAACGGTTTAATCTTTAAATCGTCATGCGGTTATTGCCAGATCAAAAAAATATGTTTTTAGAACATGGAACCCACACCTGTTAGTTCAAACTCAATAATTTGAAACAACTTATCTTTCCAAGTATATTTTGTTTATACCCGAAAACACTTGAACTTTGAACACTAAGAATGAACTCATGTAACAAAACCGCTGTCCGACGCTTGAAGGCTATATTCAGAAGGTATCGAAGAAAATAATCAAAAGGAAAATGAAGAACATTGTGAACCTTGATAATGGAACATGCTATATTGTGTTACTCTTACTGCAGCCATTACAAAGGCTTCGTCCGGGTATCACTTGTCATCGAAATGTTCCGCGTTGCGTTCATCGTAAGACCACATACGGATACTTCACTCCTTTTGCTTTTCAGTTATTTGATATTATGCTTTTAACACTATACTGTAGATTCCACATGATTGTGCTTACATAAAACACCCGCGAAATTGTAAAAACTTTTATTCCCAAAGCTTTGTCATAATAATAATAATAATTTAGCCGAGAAAGATAAACAAATCAAGTATCTTGACTTGGCTCGCGAGGTTGTCGACATGTGGGATGTGGACTCAGCAATCATTGTGCCGATAGTAGTATCAGCCAATGGCTTAATTGCCAAGAGCCTCGACCAACACCTAAGGAGGCTCTCGTTGGGCAGCTGGATTAAGGGCCTGATCCAGAGAGCGGTACTTCTGGAGATGGCTCCCATTTTTAAGAGGTTCCTCTCTCTGGAGCCCTGACCGCCGGTAGCTTGGACCTTGTTCCCGATACCGGTGGGCTACTATTTGTTGTATTTTTAAATGTTTTTATATTTTTTTTATATTCTAATATTTAAAAATATAATTTATATGTATATTTAATGAAATAAAGGAGATAATAATTTATTATGTAATTTAAATTAAGTACTTAATATATTTTATCATTTGGGTATGGTGTCGGACAGAGATTTTATTACAGATATACTATAAACTCAGATATTTGTGTTTCACTTCACTATTAAACACGGCAATATTATAAACAATTCAACTGATTGTATGATCAGCTACAATTATTTGCTTTGCCAACATAAAAATAGTCCTCGAAACTTTGGTGACATTATTTAAAACTTGTATGAACTCAATTTTTACATTATGTTTAAAAATAATATTTTGTGCTATTTTTAACACGGAAATCGATTTTGAGGGTTTTAAACCTGAGGCGTCAAATGGAATCTTATTCTTGCTGATTGCGAATTCCTTTCCTCTATCTTTGCTGTAAGTATGATTTTCTGAAAAGTTTTGTTGTCGTCAGTCATAATGAATTACGACATTGGTTTCTTTTCTGCCATTTAGCATAGGTTTATTTATCCAGTGTAAGACATAGAAAAGGAGTTTAAGTCTAGTCTAGTAAAAACTTGCCTATCAAACCATTACATTAAATATCCGTTCTTTTACAAAAATGTTTTACTAACACTTGACGACACCAAAATGAATGCCTTAACAAAAGCGCTTTGTTGGATTTTCAACGTTCGGATTAGCACCGAGAGTTGAAAATTCAGCAATGCAATAATATTTAGGCGTTCCTTTAGTTGTTTCAGTGAAAAGGGTCATCCTAGACCAATCACCCAAATATTTTCATTCTATTTATTTGGGCGGTCTTGTGAAGACCGTATCTTTTCTCCACTCGTCAACGCAGAATACAATACTTACGGACTCAAATAGCGCGCCGTTCTTGCCGATGTTGCCCGAAGGCGTGAGGCCCAAGCCTCCGACCAGACCCGAACACAAGTCAGACATGATGTCACCGTACAAGTTGGGCATCACCTGGAACATTTCCAATTAGGAAGATATGAGAAAGTTGTAAGGAATTTAAACTCGTAACTTCAACAAAAAAAAAAATATGATCAACTAAACATTATTAAAAGGTGTAATTTAGAATTAGTACGTGAAACTCTCTAAACTACGCAACGGATTTTGAAGCAGTATTCACCATACTGCTTCAAAATCCGTTGCGTAGTTTAGAAGAACAACGTGGTCACACAGACAGACACCGTGTCTTTAATTTAATATATGTACATATATAGATAATGAACTGACCAGCACGTCGAACAGCGCGGGGTCCTGCACCATGTTGAGGCACACGGTGTCGAGGTAGCGCTCCTCGAACTTGATGTCCTTGTATTTGTTGGCCACGTCGCGGCAGCACCGCAGGAACAGACCATCAGACATACGCCTGGAAATAACATACGACATTTTATAAAACAAATCGCTTAGCATCTGAAGGCTAATTTTCCTACTTTACTAATTCACAAAAAATTAACCCCTTTATTTATAAACGTTGCTTAAAGTTAAGTAATGGTTAGCGACTGTTTAACCATACATTTTTAAGCGTATCTTATCTTTAATCAACGTTTATAAATAAACCCCTAAATGATTAATAACAGCGCCCTCTGTCAATGTCATTCAAGCGCCAAATAGTACATTACTGCAGCGGCCTGCAATAGGGGCACCGATGGATGAACGTGAAAATGCGGGCCGAGGCGAAGCCGAGGCACACGTACGTGAGTCCATCAATGACTGGTTGCGCCCAAGGCTTGTATAGTGCTTTTCTCAAATACAGCGCGGACATTCAAACAAAGTAAAATGTTTATAAAGTCTTGTGTCAATGACGAACAACGATAATGTTTCACGCGCCAATATGTTCATTTGTTTTTTTTTTTTTCAGTAAACAGTTTTCTATTTGCAAGCTAGATCGAAAATTAAATAAAACCTTTGATAAGTTACCTTCTTGGTTGCCCTGTTTAGGAGTAAAATATAGTTCCATTTTTAAATTACACGATAGATTTAAGTTTACTAATGTAATTTGTTTGGCCGCTAAACCACGACACATGGATCTTCATACAACTTTTGGTGGCCGCTGCTCGCATGTATTTGGTCAGTACCAGCAATTTAATTTTTATCTCGAAGAAGGCTGTCAAAATAATTCTCGATTTTCCAAGCATGTTACAAAGATTCTTGTAGTCCTTTATCAGTTATTTTACCTCTGACAGCAGCACAAGCACCCACAAGCAACCTTATTGCAACGAAAATAAAGATCACTGTAATTTTGACAGGGATGCAAAATCAGAGGTAAAAAACCGTAAAAGGATTATACAAAGCTTTAAGGGTCTTTGGCGCAAGAATGACATTGACAGAGGGGCGCTGTTGGTAAACATTTGAGAATTTGTATTGAAAAAAAAAAAAATGGCGGCAGTAGTCAGGCAGTTGCCTGACATTTAAAATAATAATAATTATTATTACGTACGCGCCAATGAACATGCGGCAGCTAGTGACGTAACTAAATATGTATGTTTATCTCTTTCTAACAACAGATATCGGTATAGGTCTTTCCATTTCTTCACGCGCTGTATGATTGTATGCAAGTATGTAGCTACAATCATGGCTTACGCTGTTTTTGAGTGCACTAATGTTCGTGTATGAGGCGTCTATTGGATCTAACCATACGTCATTGGATAGAATACTCTTTATTATCACTATCCCTCTGTTTATTGCATTACTAGTGAAACTTACTACAGCCCATTCTAAAAAAAACCAACGATGAACAGCATCATACTATTGCCTGCTGCTATTATTAATAATTACTTAATACGATAATATCCATGATCAGTAGTTGTTGTTTACGGGCCAAGCAAAAAAATGCTTACACTGTTGTATATGAAGCCTGCTTCGTTGCGAAATATTCTGGTACCTACTATGCTTAAAGTATCATATTATGTCGCAACGAAGCACCATCCACGGGAGCTACATTTAAAACAATTAAATACAATGTGTGAAAAGTAAATTGACACCGCTTCGTTACCAATACGTCACGTGACATTCCACGAAGTGTAATATTATGTGGCACTTAAACATTCCTTTAAGAAATGCTAGATTACAACGTAACATTACTTTAGCTATTGTTAAAATACAACGGAAAAATGTTATTGCTCTTTTAGTCAAATCTAACTTTAAAATAAAGAATAGTAGGTTCATTCTAGAATGACACAAACTCTTAAGTGTGTCACTAAATTATTAACATTTTACTGACTATTTAAAAGGAACTTTGTGTAATAGAGTTTATGTAAAGTCATGGATAACCATATGTTATTTAGGACAACCATAAAATGGCAGACTGTATAGGTAACAAAATACGCCAACAAAATCACACTTAAGACGCTGACAACAGGTAAACCGCTGTCACTGTCAGACTGCATACAAAAGAAAGACAAGCGCGATGACACAAATTGCAAAATATGAAGCAATTATTTATTTACCCAAAAATGAGTTGAGTAATCGAAAATAAAAACAAGCAAGTTCTGCATACAAATAAGACGTTCTTGTTATTAATTACTAACCGTACGTTGATATTTAATACAGATATTTTGGATTGAAACTCAAAGTAAAGGGTTAGTTTACCGTTATGTATCGAGATTTTTTTTCTAACGTGTTTTGGTAACAACCAAATAAAAAAAATCACATATATTTTTTCCGCTCTACCAAAAACTCTATAGATTTAGAATTTTTTTGTTAAGACAAGCCTACTTTTTTCATTTGCCTCTTGTCAGCGCCTTAAATGTTATTTGAAAAACGGGTTTTTCTGCGTTTCGTGTTCCATCATAGTATATATAATAATACCATAGGTAGTCAAAATTGTGGCGACTCTTTCACAAAAGCTATTAATTAAGAACTGTTGCCCGCGACTACGTCTGCGTGTATTTTGTATTTCATAAAAAAATATACTTATAAAAAATCCTGGATGAAAAGTATCCTATGTCCTTTTCCAGGTCCCGGGCTACCTATCTGTCTTTCATAACAGTCAGTTCAGTGGTTTAGACGTGAATAGGTAACACACAGACAGACACACAGACATAGATACTTTCACATTTTATAATATTAAGTATCGAGCATGGATTAAAGTTGAACTTGTGTCATACACTCGGTTTCTGATTTAAGAATTTGAAGTTGGAAACTTATCAAACTCTTCTTAGACTCAAGCCCCCTTATTAGAAAACAAGGTTTATCTTCAGACCCAGGTTTAAAACATGGAGCCATTATTGAATTTCTGACTATGGTAAAGTTCCTAAACACAAAACTGACAACTTAGTACCGAACTAAGTTTTGTATAAAGAACGGTACTTCAATCAGAGTTACGTTCTTATTACAAAAACTAGCTCCATGGTTTAAGCCATGTCAAAATATAAATCTTGTTTTGTAATAAGGCGGTTAGTGACTACTTAAATATAGCCCAGGAAACGCCAAAATTACTTTGCAAAAAAAGCGGCCAAGTGCGAGTCGGACTCGCCCATGAATAGTCCGTAGCAGCAAGTAACATAATATAAATGTTCTTGTAGTTCGTTGTAACTTTGATCATCATAACAGCAGTTTTCTTATGTTACAAAAAACTACTTACTAGATCTCGTTCAAACCAGTTTTCGGTGGAAGTTTACATGGGTAATGTGATGTACATTACCCATGTAAACTTCCACCATATATTTTTTTTAGTTTTATCATTCTCTTATTTTAGAAGTTACACACATTTTATCACTTTGGAAGTGTCTCTCGCGCAAACTATTCAGTTTAGAAAAAAAATTATATTAGAAACCTCAATATCATTTTTGAAGAACTACCCATAGATACCCCACACGTCTGGGTTTGATGAAAAAAAATTTTTTTGTTTCGGTTCTAAGTATGAGGAACCCCGATTTTTTTTTCTATTTTTGTGTGAAAATCTTAATGCGGTTCACAGAAAACATTTACTTACCAAGTTTCAACAGTATAGTTCTTATAGTTTCGGAAAAAAGTGGCTGTGACATACAGACGGACGGACAGAAAGACAGACATGACGAATCCATAAGGGTTCCGTTTTTTGCCATTTGGCTACGGAACCCTAAAAACTTTAGAAATTCTGAATTTTGCGGGCTATCACCTGTTTGCCAAGTTATCAAATTCAAATACTCAAATCAGAAACCGGGTGTCTTATTGGCTTTAAATACTCACATAATGTTAGCCTTATGTACAGCCGTGACTTTCTTCCTGTTATTTTCCTTGGCGAACACGAAGGCGAACTCCGCGACCCTCATGGAGGCCTCCTCGGTGATCAGCTTGATGGACTGCACCACTCCGTCCACGATCTCGTGCTCGATGCCGGAGTACTCACCCTCTGTGTTCTCTCTCACCGTCACCACGTCTACGTTATCGTACAGGGTTTTGATGCTGCAACAAAATGGAGGTCGCGTTTTATATAATATTACCTTTTAGTTATTAAAACAACATTAACAAAAAGAAATTGGATGGTGATTTAAAATCAGGCAGGATAGTCCTCACCATCTGAAACGTATGGTTACCCTACAAATCGTGCGTACAGTAGCGGGGTCGCGGGGGGTGTCGCACGCTCCGCCCATTCACGCAAGGTCGCTGGTCCTTATAGTCGTCTTAAGATTTGGAGCAGCGCGCAGCGGGGCGAGCACGGCCTACTGTGACATGACTTGAGTCACACATTTTATCACAGTTTGAGCGATAAACTGTTTTGTCATAAGATGTTAGTACAAATTGACATGACATAATTTATCATGTCTTGTCACAAACGTCTTGGACAGCCCGTGCTCGGCCCGCAGGTGTGGCTTATTTTGGGAGACTTTATAAAAAAAGTTAGCAAAAGATACAAGCAGTACCCCGAGTGTAAGTTTGCAAGTGAGTAAACGTAACTAGCGCGTTTGCGTTTAGATTTTTATTCTCACCCTTTTATTCTTAGCATTATGATCTATCGGTCAAATTTTAACGCAAACGAAATGGTTACGTTTACTCTCTTACAAACTTACACTTGGGATACCGTTCAGTCGAGTGTGCTTTGTTTTAAAAACATATTTATTCAAACAAGCCTGAGAATGAGCATTTCTTTTTAAAGGACAACCCCTAAATCGCCCACCATTCACCATTGTGTAAGAGGGTTATCCAGCAGAGGATTGCCATTAATGTCCTTAGAATTTCCAATAGAGTTTAGGAATTATTTTAGATAATCCTGCAGACAAATAGTTGCAAGTGGCGTTTTGTCAAAACTACGTAATTTTTTTTTTCTTAAAACGTTGCCCCACACTAGGAATTTCTCCTGTATCGTGGGTGCGTTTACAAACATTTACATTTCACATACACAAACAACCAGACTCGGAACAACTAATTGTAGGTCATACAAATATTTGTTCCGTGCGGGAATCGAACCCGCGACACGCAGCGCAGCAGTCAATCGCTTAAGGCGATACCAAAATAAATTGGGGTATTTTTCATATCCATTTATTTCACTATTACAGCATGTATCGATTTTATTATTGGATATATGTTTATTGACTATATGATTAATACTTAGACTGAAGGAAAAAACAATTGGATTAAATTTGCTCGATAGAATTTAATTCCGAAAAGACCTCTACTTTTCTATAATTTTCTCTGTAATTCTAAAATCCTAATTAATTTCATTGCAAAATTGAATTCAAAATGTGCGTATTAGGTAATAGAAAATTCTGACTGAAAACATTTTTGATAGATAGCTTAATTTATTTTTAAACAGTTTTTATTTGGTTTGGCGCTTACGTTGTTTTATTTTGGTCCCAGCGCATTGTTGCGTTCTCTTTTTTCGCATGTGGATGTAATTGACTCTGTCACTTTCTTATTCCCGCCCAGTTCGCCTGCGGCCTTTGCCAGCGACAGACCTGTGTCGGTTCCTCCCGCAACCGTGCAACAGTACAACGTCCAACATTTTTTTATCCCAATACTTTTTTAGTTTGTGTTTGTTTCATGACCTTCATCTATATCTATAAAAATCAATGCCAATTTTCGTTGTAATTTTATAACTCAAGAACGGGCTCACCTATCAAAAAAAAAAGGTTTAGGCTTTGTTCGGACTATTTAGTAGATGGTATATGTGAAGTTTTTTTTTCTTTTTTCTTTTTTAGGTAGGTAGGGTAGGGTAGATAGGTAGGGTAGGTAGGTAGGGAGGTAGATAGGGTAGGCAGGTAGGGTAGGTATTCTTTTACCCATAGAAAACCACGTTATTTGTGAGTGCCATAGAGTAAAAATGTTTACCGCCCAACGGAGTGGGCACGGGTCAGCTAGTTATCTATATTTGTCAAGAGAACAAGGTATAAATAACAACATTACATTGCCGTTATGGGGAATAAATATAAACAACGAAAGGTAAACAAATCCCAAAAGTTGAATCGCTCGTAAAATGACGGAAAATAAAAAGTAAGTTTGTCTTTATAATAATTACATATTCAGTAAATACTTGAATGACTCGATTGATGATTGTGGAAGAAGCGAAAGAGGTAAGTATGTCAGGATCGTACGTACTTTACGTAGCGTACGACAGCGCAGCGAGCTTTCGGTCGTGCTCGGCGCCACGGGTTCAATGCGCTGCCGCCAAGTGAGCCTCAATGCGCTGCCGCCAAGTGAGCCGAGCACCAGCTGATTTTATGCTTTGATCGTTTAGTATTAGTATTATATTATTATTATTACCAAATCTAAAGAGTATTTATTATTTTAGTATTTCAACACCATCGCCGATTTATTTATTTTTGTTGTTTTATTTACATAAATGGAGTACTGCGTACAGCGAATGTTATTTTACATTGAAATATACAAGAATAGTAATTGAAAAACGATAAAAAAAATCCTGAGAAATTATTTTACCGGTGGAATGATTCAAAATGAAATTAATAGTATATTAATAGTAATATAATTAGTATTTGTTGTTATAGCGGCAACAGAAATACATCATATGTCAAAATTTAAACTGTCTAACTATCACAGTTCATGAGATACAGCCTGGTGACAGACGGACAGACAGACAGACGGACGGACAGCGGAGCCTTAGTAATAGGGTTCCTGTTTTACCCTTTTGGTACGGAACCCTAAAAATTACTATTATAGTTTGTTCTAGGGATAAATTTATCCAAACTACGGAACCCTTCATTGTGCGTGTTCCGACTCGCACTCGGCCGGTTTTAGGGTTCCGTACCCAAAGGGTAAAACGGGAACCCTATTACTAAGGGTCCGCTGCCTGTCCGTCTGTCTGTCTGTCTGTCCGTGTGTCTGTCACCTGGCTGTTCTCATGAACTGTGATGGTTAGACAGTTGAGATTATCACCGATGGTGTATTTCTGTTGCCCCAACAAATACTAAAAAACAGAATAAAATATATATTTAAGGGGGCTCCTATACAACAAACGTCATTTTTTTTGCGGTTTTTTAGATAATGGTACGGAACCCTTCGTGCGCGAGTCCGACTGAAATGAAATGAAATCGTTTATTCTGTAAATAGGATATTAAAATCACTTTTACACGTCATATAAAAAAAAAAAAATCTAGATGTAGCCGACATTTCCTATCTGACTGACTACCCCTGAGAAGAAATGGCGAAACAAACTCAGGGGTCAAAGTCTCTTTTAAAGTCCAGACATAATCTTGGTCAGATCATGTGAGGACCATGTAGATCCGTGCCTGAAATGGTCTTTTGAGGAAAGAACCACGCAAATTTGAGCGGACCTGTCCAATCAGTGTAAGCATTTGTCAGTAATCGTGCAGCTCAACTCAAAACTTAAGGAGCTCAACGACTCGACGAACAGTACCAAAAAAAGGACATTTGGGTAGGCCGCATAAAGCGCTCAAAATGTCAGACCATCATTAAAACTTAACTGAGAAAAGAAAGGAAAACATTTAAAGAAAAAAAAAAAAATGACCCACATAGTGCTCACATTCACAATAAATTAAAGCAGTAAATATAATACTTTTCAAAGTAAACATTCATGTAAAATTGTATACAATATTCTGCAATGTCAATATGTGTATAAAATCATGCATAATAATTAAAATGTCAAGTTTTATCACAAGGCTAGCAGAGCGAGCAGCTCAATCCCAAGCTTTTTGTCCTCTAAATAATCAGAAATCTTATAGTACCCTTTTTTACAAAGTTTAGTTTTAATACAGATTTTAAATCGTTTAATGGGTAAGTTCCGAATGTCAGTAGGAAGTTGGTTGTAAAAGCGTATACATTGACCCATGAACGAGTTGCCTACTCTGTGGAGGCGAGTGCGATGTACAGCAAGATTGTGTTTATTCCTGGTATTTAAACTATGAATATCGGACATTTTCTTAAAATTTGATTTATTTTTGTGTACATATAATAGATTTTCAAGTATATATTGAGAGGCTACAGTCAGAATATCTATTTCTTTGAATATTTCACGAAGTGAATCTCTTGGACCTAGATTGTAAATGGCTCGAACAGCCCTTTTCTGTAAAATAAAGATATTATTAATGTCCGCACATGTTCCCCAGAGAAGGATCCCATACGACATAAGACTATGAAAATAACTAAAATAAACAATTCTGGCAGTATCTACATCAGTAATCGGTCTAATTTTTTTAACAGCATAGGCGGCCGAACTAAGCCTTCCTGACAATTTTTCTACGTGTGGGCCCCATTGTAATTTACCGTCAATAGTTATTCCAAGAAAAACTGTCGACTCAACAGGGTCCAACTCTATTCCATTAAGTTGAACATTAGTAGTTAGCTGCCTGACATTTGGCATTGAAAATTTAATGAGTTTAGTCTTTTTCTCGTTCAGGAGAAGATTATTTACATTAAACCAATGGACAACTTTAGAGAGTGCATCGTTAACATGTTCGAAATTGACTAGCTGACGTTTGATTTTAAAAATGAGTGAAGTGTCATCTGCGAATAATACAATCTTATGATTATCCCTTATGTGAAAAGGTAAGTCATTTATATAAATTAGAAACAAGAATGGACCTAGAATTGAACCCTGCGGAACGCCCATAGAGTGACCGCAGATCCTGCAGATCTCTTGCCATTAACATCAACCCTCTGAATTCTGTTGTTCAGATAAGAAGTCAGAAGGTCGAGAGCACTGTCCCTCAAACCATAATGGTGCAGTTTTCTGATGAGTGTATCATGATGAACGCAATCGAAGGCCTTAGACAAATCGCAGAAAATGCCAAGAGCATCCCGCGACTCCTCCCAGGCCTCGAATATGCTCTTCAGTAATTCCACGCCCGCGTCTGTAGTTGAACGACCCTTAGTAAAACCAGATGTAGTAGATTATGTTTATTAAAATGTCCTAACATTTGTTTCAAAATTAATTTTTCAAAGATTTTGCTCAATGTAGGTAATATCGAAATAGGCCGAAAATTCGTAGGATCAGTTGTGCTGCCAGATTTGAACAGAGGAATCACTTTGCTAAGTTTCATCAGATCAGGAAATACACCAGATGCAATACAAGAATTAAAAACAATTTTCTTTTAATATTGAGTAAGCAGAAGTGGGGGACGACGATGACAGAGTTTTGGTTGTTAAAATAAAAACTCGCACTTGGCCGGTTTTTTTTACTGACGCGGTTTCTTTTCTTAGATCAATATGGTCTTAATGTTACCTGTTCATTTACACACGTTATATTATTTTTTTCATTCAATTATAGCAAAATACTAAATTAAGTAATAATATGTAAATTAGAATTAATTTGTTAGTTTAATTTAGAGAAAGAAAAACAAATGTATTTCTGGCGACTCATGCCTTCTCTATTCTATAACTTCAAAACACAGACACGCTCGCGGTGCGTTTGCGACGTATTCCAGCGGGGGCGCGGGGCGCTCCCCGCGTCTTCGGTTGAACGCTTTGAGCGCCCGGGTTAAGCCACGCCCCTCGAGCTATGATTTATTTTTTACGTATCACCTTAACCACTTATTTTTTTTTGTTCACGGGGTTGAAAATCCTCATGGATGTCCTCCGCCCTGGGGCGGGCGGAGGGGTCTGTCAGGCTCTTACTGACTAAAAACCACCCCAGTGTTCCCCTCCCACACTTGCACCGGGGATCTTGGGATCTGTTATTCCTTCCGCAATCCCCGGCTAGGGCCGGCCCGCCTCTGCGGGCCACCTCAAGTCGGGGGGGGGGGGGGGGTGTGTGAGGTGTCTGACCCCCCCCGCGACGTCTGCTAGGGGCGCGCGTGGAACACGCGCGCCGCCACCTCGGGTCCAATGTGATAGGGGGGCAGCGGACGTCTTCAAGTCCGCCGTCCCTGGACCCATTTATGGGGGCTGGAAGAGGGCGTTATCGGCCCTCCGCCGACGCCCGGTGCGCCTGCTGCGCGGACGAGATCTCCCGCTCCCTTTCCGCAGCCTCCTTCTGCGACACGACTGTTTCGCAGAAGGACACCACCGCGTCCCAGGACTCCTCACTGCCGGCCATCGACTCGACCACGGCCGGCAGCGATAGGTCACTGCCTACTCCTGAGATGAGGGCACGGCGTGGCTCCTCCCAAGCGGCACACTCTGCCAGCGTATGCCGCGCCGTGTCCTCCCGGCAGTGGACGCAGTGGTGACACCGGGCGTCCGGCTCCCTGTTTATGCGACACAGGTACTTCCCGAAGCAACCATGCCCCGAGAGCACCTGCGTCACCCGAAACGACAGGGAGCCGTGCCTCCTCCCGAGCCAGGGTTCGAGTACTGGCCGGACCGCCTCGATGGTGGCGAGGCCGGCGGTAGGGCGTGAAAGCCTGTCCCGCCATTCCGCCACCAGGGCTGCGCGAAGCTGTGACCGACCAACTCCACATGTCGCTGCATCAGCCACTCGCCCCGCGCCCTCGCTTCCTCGCGCCACCGATACAGTGACGCGAGTACTTTCGCCTCGAGGTCCCATGGCGGGGATCCGGCCAGTACACAAGCCGCCTCGTAGGAGATCGTGCGATAACCCCTGATGACTCTGACGGCCATCGCTCTCTGCGGTTTCCGCAGGACTGCGATGCTCCCGGCCGTCAGGTCAGCCGCCCAGATCGGGGCCCCATACAGGGCCATCGATCGCACGATCCCCACGTAGAGCCGCCTACAGGCGGCGCTCGGGCCCCCAGATTGGGAAGCAGCGTTGATAACGCCCCAGCCGCGCCCAACAACTTGGGCGCAAGCCGCCGGAAGTGAGGGCCAAAATCCCACCGGCTGTCGAGCACCAATCCTAGGTACTTCATGGTGGACTCGACAGCGATTTGATCCCCCCGACCACGATGTGTGATCCCGGCGGCGGCGCCCTCCGAGGGCATCACCTTAACCACTGCGCCAACCGTGCCGTAATTCAGAGTACATAGTAGTAGAGCAAGAATAGTTCGATCCGATACGAAAGACGAGCTTCTCCGAGCTATGCGCACCTTGGGAGAAGTCCAGACGTATAAATGCACCGATGCCGATGGAGATGACAAATGAATTAAGGGTGCTATCACAAAAAAAAAAACGTTTTTCGTCAATTTCTTATCTAATTGTGAGAAAGCGTGAAATAATCGAAACAATAAAGGCTTCTACATTCCGGGGCGACTTGTCGCGCGACGCGACGCGAGACAAAGGCACCGCTCGTCCCGCGACACGCGGGGCCTTTGTGCCGTGTCGCGCTGGTATGTAGAAGCCTTAAGTCTGTGTAACTATAAAAGTACAGTTTTCGTAGTGATAAACCATTCGTGTCAGTCTCAGCACCCGATAGTCATATTTTCTATATTTTCATGAAACTATCATCACTTTTGCGCTCTCGAAAATATAGCTTATTTCGCCGTTGATTTACGCCGTTATTTTACTTTTAAATAGACTATTTTATTTTTTTTCGAGCTAGGTAACATAGTTAACTTAGTTATTAAACAGTTTTTGTTTGAATTTGGATTTTATATTCGTAGATAAAAAAAAACTTCGGATGAAAAATGGTCAGTAACTCTCTGTTTTACAGAATTATTTTTGGTGAATTACTGTACGAAATATAATAAATTGATTAAAGCGCTCCCAAGTATAAAATACAGTAGTACCATGGACATTTTTATAATTTCTTAAATTACGTTATCTTCGGTGTAAAAAAGCATCAAAAGATACCCAAAAGTAAAATTTTATGAAACATCCTTGGCAGAGACAAGGTTGTTACTGATTTATGATTGAAATATTTATTTAAAGCGCTCCCAAGATAAATAATTAAACTCGCTTGGGCATATTTTATTTTTTGGCTATATCTAAACCATAATCACACATCAAAACTCGAGTAAAACGCGCAAATTCAAGAAAAATTGTGATAGCCCTCTTAAACTCTCGTGTACGGTACACTAATGTAAGAGTTAAATAGAAATAGACACAATGTAGAATAGAATAGAATACTCTTTATTATGTACACCATAAAAGTTACGGATATAAATGTTGAAATTTTACATATGGTGACACAATGGGCGGTCTTATCGCTAAAAGCGATCTTTTACAGACAACCTTGTAACGCTCATTAATAGTGCCTTACCCGAGTCAATTTAGATTGCCATCAACACGCTAAGAAGAAGAGTACCTTAGGGCTTATGTACACGACGCGCGTATAAAGCGCCGCAATTAGCGCTGCTTTTTTAAGGCAAAAATCGCGTCGTCGTCGTGTCGACGCGCTTTACATGGAATGGAGCGTGCTTATAAAAACGCCGTGTGCATAGGCCCAAATTAAGACGACTATAAGGACCAGCGACCTTGAGCGAATGGGCGGAGCATGCGACACCCCCCGCGACCCCGCTACTGCACGCACGATTTGTAGGGTAACCATACGTTTCAGATAGATAAAGATAATTTTATTTTGCAAACATGGGTATCATTAAATGGTGACAAAAAAAAAAAACATATTGAAAGTTCAGCCATATTTTACCACGTAGGCATGCAAAAGATATAAAATATCAACTTATAACTAGAAAGTAGGTACAGTTAAAAAAAAACATTACACGAAAAAGAAGGTACACAAAAAAAATATACATTATTCTAACTTAAAAAATCTTTCTCAGTAAGGTATTCACTTAAATTATAATAAGCTTTCACCACTAAAAAGCTACGAAGCCTTTTTTTAAATAATTGGACTGGAAGCTCTTTCCAACTCTTAGGCAAGTGATTATAAATAACTGGAGCCATGCAGTAGACACTTTTGCGCATGAGTGCTGTCTTAGCTGGCTCCTGACAAAGCAAGCTATTGTCGCGTCTATTGCGGGGAAACACGTCAGCTATACGTCTGAAACGACTCGGGTTTGCCTTCACAAACACAGCTACTTCTAGTATGTACAGACAAGGTAATGTTAATATCTTATAACTTTTAAAGTATGGTTCACAACTATCAGGGGGTTTAATTTTAAACATCGATCGAATGCATCTTTTTTGCGCCTTGAAGGCGGTTTCTTTTTCAGTAGAGTTTCCCCAAAATATGATCCCATACCGTAAATGTGATTCTACTATGCCATAATAAGCGGTAAGAAGAGCATCTGTGTTAATTATAGGTGATAATGTATGTAGAGCGTATGCAGACTTACTCAGCTTCTTACATAAGGTATCAATGTGTGATTTCCAATTTAATTTGTTATCTATTTTGAGACCCAAGAATTTTATATTTTCAACTTCTTCTATGGTATCATTATTGTAGTGTATATTTAAATTAATAGTAGAGGTCTGTTGTCTAAAATGGATAACTTTAGTTTTACTCAAATTTATTTTTAAATTATTCGCGTCTAGCCAGGTTACCATCTGTTGTAAACTATTATTAATGTCATTCTCATAATTATCTATCCTTCTACAAGGTATTGTAATCGTACTATCATCCGCAAATAGTGTTACTGGTCGATCAATAGATTTCGGTAGGTCATTTATGTATAGTATAAATTTAAAGGGTCCTAAAACGCTGCCTTGCGGTACCCCAAATAATAATTCACGCTCTGAAGACCGAAATATTTCTTCACGTTTATTAACTATATTAACTTTATTAATTTCCGTAATTTGTTTTCTATTTTGTAGGTAAGAATTAAGCAAATTAAGGACATTGCCTCTTATCCCGTAGGCTTCGAGTTTCTTTAAAAGAGTAGCATAGTGTACATAGTCGAACGCCTGGGTCATGTCGCAAAATACACTACATACAGGATTCCGGACATCAACGTTTTTTATGACATTGAATAAAAAATCATATATAGCCATATTGATAGTCCTATGTACACGAAATCCTTTTTGTTCCTCACACAGAATGTTATTTTTTTCTACGAATTTATAAAGTTCCCTATAAATATATTTTTCAAAAATTTTTGAAATAACGGGAATTAATGATATTGGTCGGTAGTATTCCATCCGTTCTCTATTTTCTTTTTTAAATAATGGCTTTATAATCGATATTTTTAATGCGTCAGGGAAAACGCCTGCGCTAATACTTAAGTTAATTATGTGACTTAAATGGCCACTTATTTCCTTAGACACATGTTTCAATATTTTTGTAGCAATATCGTCATACCCTACACTATTTGTATTATTTAATGATTTGATGATTCTCTCAATATCTTGTGGTATACTAGGGGCCATAAACATTGTTTTATTACTAGTGTCAATTCTGTTACATTTAGGTTTGCTAGTCACATCAAGTTTCCCTTGTACTTTGTCGATAAAATAATTGTTAAATGCTTCGGCAATATCGTTGGGATTAGATAGAACGCTGTTATTATTTATAATTTTAGTAATATTAGACTTAGGTAGGTTAAATTTTGCACGATTTATAATTTGCCACGTGGTTTTGGACTTATTTTTAGATGTTTTTATATTATGATTATTTTGGGCCTTTTGTGTTAGGTGTATAATTTTTTTGTGTAAGCGAGAGTAGTTCTTGAAAGTGTATTTATTATACTTATTTGGGTTTAATCTGAATTGCCACAAAAGTTTTCTTTTTTTTTGACTGCCTAGTTTAATACCTTTTGACAACCATTTAGGTCTTTTTGTGACATCTACTTTGATCAGTTTAGTTGGAAAACACAAGTCGTAAATTAATTTAAATAGATCGAGAAATTTATTATAGGCTTCATTCGGATCGATTGTATCGTAAATCTCACCAAAAGAGAGATTTTTAATGTGGTTTCTAAAGATGGTGAGCACTATCCTGTCTGATTTTAAATCACCATCCAATTTATTTTTGTTAATGTTGTTTTAATAACTAAAAGGTTCTGATAATAAATTAAGATTTTAATCATATTATTTTTAGAATTTGCATTTAAAAAGTTTGTTATGTAGTATCGTGAAATTCTTTTTCAGTATCAGTATTATTTATTCAATCACAAGACAACTACAACAGGTTTCAATCACAGTATATCACTTCACTTTTTTTTATTTTTTATTTATTTAATATAGTTGTCTCCATACACGAATAGGGAATACTAATTAGATAGAGACATACCTATTTAAAACAATAACACAAGATGAGAAAAACATAAAACAAAGATGTGTGATAACATAATTTGTGTGCGTGTATGAACGTAAACGAAGTAAATGCAAACCTAGAATAGGTATGTAAGGATCGCAGCAGTTAGCGACCACGGAAAAAAAGGCGGGAGTTTATGTGTGTATGTTTATTTATGTACAAAGATTTAAAATAATCAAATTAAATAAAAATATGTGAACTATGCAATGAATTTTAATTTATTGAATTTAACATTCCTCAGAATTTAGTACTTTCACAGAATTACAATCAAACAAAGTGTATCTTGTTTGTTTGTATGGTCTTGTCTATTTTCTTCCATCGTCATTGCTCGTTTTTTTTTATTCTCTTTTTCCTCTTCCTGTTTTCTTTTGCGTCCCTGTATAGCACTAACTATGTAAGACGGGTCCCTTATTATCATGTATCTTGTATGTCTTGGATCGACCAGTTCAGGAAGCTGCAGTCTGTGTACAATTTTATCAATTTATTTTTCATTTTAGTGTCCCAAAATATGTCATCCTTGTAAATTAAAAGTAATTTTTGTCAGTAAATGTTGTTTTAATTACTTCTTAACTGAAACATAATAACAATGATAAATAAAACGAAACAACCTAGGAGTGAATTTGTACATTATCCGTTGCAAATACAACAAACAACAACAACACAGCTAACTTTACATTATTACGTTAATAAGTTGTAAATTATCGAATAATATAATGTGTCTTTTGTGTAAAGACGTAGGGGATGAATGGCGCAAACTAGTCAAAAGAAATTATAAAGGTTTCTAAACACAGATGGCGGTTCGTGCACTCGGACAACTTCGGAATACCTATTTCGAACACGGCCACCGAAGCCCCGACCTTGCTTCGCCTTCGGGGCCCAGAGTTGAAAATACTTGCATAGGAAATCGGTCGTCTCTATATGTATAAGTTGTATCTATTCATACACGAAATCTCCACTCATCATTAAGAACAACTTTTACTATGGGGCCAAACCTGAAATGGCGAAAAAAAAAATCAGCTGTTCCCTACATTTATGTTCTCATAACTCGTCAAAATGTAGGGAACAGCTGGTTTTTTTTCGCGATTTCAGGTTTGGTCCCATAGTAAAAGTTGTTCATAAAGATGAGTGCATTGACCCCTTAAGAGATTTCGTGTATGAATAGATACACCTTATACAAGCTGAAATTTTAATGGTTGTTTTCCCGCAGCGATATGAGTTGGTTTTGGTAGTATGTACAATCAATTTATAAAAAAATTAAAGTAAAATATTAATAAATAGCAGATTTACAATTGTGAAAAACAAAACTCGAAAGCGATCTAGAACCAATTGTTTCTCACGCTTTCGAGTTGATGCATATTTTTTTACTATTTAAAAATATTTTTTATTTTTATTTTGTAAGTTTTAACACTATGAATTGATAGTACTACTGAGAGCAAATTGATCTGCCGCGGGAAAACAACCATTAAAATTAAAAAAAAACCGGTCACTAGAGCTCGAGTGAGAGTGCGAACCTCTCTGAGTCTAAACTGAAAGTGTGCGTATTATAACTAATTATTATTTTATGCAATAATGATTTTGAATGTTTTTATTACATAATATAATATAATTATGTAAAACCAAGTTTATTTATTCCACACCCACATTTATATCCTTATAATCTTTATGATCGACACAATTTAAATAAAGTAAAAAAAAAACAAATAACAAAAAAAAAACAAATATCAAACCCCAAAAATTATAAAAAAATATATATGTATGATAAAATAATGTGGTTTGATATTTGATAAATATCAAATATCTTTGAAGTCACAAGTATTTTTTTGTTGATACGATTATGCTCCTTATTTATAAGGTCACACGAATCAAATTTCCTATGCAAGTATTTTCAACTTGGACGCTAAAGACGCGACCGCGTTCAGCAAGGGTCTCGCGGCGTTGGCATAGCCGCCAAAATGCTAAAATACTTGCATAGGAAATTGATTCGTGTTTCGTTATAAATAAGGATCATAATCGTATCAGCGAAAAAAAAACTTGGAAGTTCAAGTTTTTTATTTGTAAATACGATTATGCTCCATATTTATATAATGTCATGGATCGATTTCTTATACAAGTATTTTCCAGCTATGCCTGCCTGCGCCCGATAGCATAGCAAATACTTTCACACTTGCAAGTATTTCACGTCCGTACGCGCCCTACTTCGAAGCGAAATAATAATAATATATTATATTACCAACAATAATAATATTATATTATATTACCAACCAACCGTAGAGTAAATACGTTCCATCTCTATTTCATGAGACTACATTGCAGAGACAATTGTATATCAAAGAGTAGATCGGGGGCGCGATGCAAAAAAATATTTGAGGGCTAATACAACGGGCGTGATTGTAAACTAGTGGAGCCAAATATAAAAAAAAAATATTATAATAATATATGAGCTATGAAAAATAATTATGTTTAAATAACACTAAAATCGGAATAATAAATTAAGTATGCATTTACTTGTCAGCAATAATGTCCTCATTTTCAATAAGTGGAGTTGCCTTTTTCTCCTGTCCTATACAGCCACAACATAAATGTATTTAAATTTAGTTAAATAAAGGCTAGAAAATATAAGGTATATGAAAGTAAAGACATGGGCAAAAGTAGGTAGATAGTTGTGCATGACGTACTGTAAGTTCGCAAAACTCACGCAAAAAATTACATCTCCGCAGTCGAGGTCATCATCACTACTTACCTACCAAGAACAATACCCCACAATTATATCAATAATAGTATTCAAGTATTTTTTAAACTCTAATCCGGACTGTCCCTACAACGATGTAGTATGGTTATATTACATTACCTCGTCTCTGCATTTACATTTGTTATTTGGTATTCTCCTAAAACAGAAATAATACATTATTTCAATAAAATGAAAGTATGTTTACTACAATTACACCATACATTTAATTTTAATATTTTATTTAGGTACACAAATTTAAACTTTCGACAGAGATTAATGATAATATTATTTCGATTAAAATACTTACCTCAGTATTCTATTTTTCCAGTATATGGCGTTTCTTTTTCTGTAGTTTAGATTTACCAACAATTTTTTAGCACGGAACTTATAAGCGCACGAAATTGTGTTTTCTTGCTCCGAGCGTCAGCGTCCTCTCGTGACAGTGGTCAGCGATGCACTGCCGCCCGTCGCCCGCAAGAGCCCCCGCTTCAAGACGCACCATGTTTATTTGGAAAAACGACCCACCTTGATTTATCAAACACAATACAAATAAAAGCCGTATACTAAATTTTGGGTAGTTAAATTGTCTTTTGGATGGTGAAAGTTTCATGAAAATCCGCCCGACAGTTTTTGCGTGATTATCGTTTTTTTGTCCGCGTTAGACATTACTTTAAAAATTAATTACACTATGTTATAAAATGATAATTGCAAATGTTCACATATCAAATGATGAAAAATATTGTCTAGTATAACATATTTTTTTTTCAAAGAAATTGAACTGGCCGTTTAGACGTGATGTTCAATTTAAAATCATTAGAAGTGGCCTATCTGCGCCTTAATATTTGCTAGTTAGCCAACAAATTTGCTATGTGAACGTATCTTTTCCTTGCTTAAACTGCTGAACAGTTATGCAGGTATACTTGACTGTATCATTAACAATTTATAATTTTCTTATTATATTATTAATATTATGTGATAATGCGGTTAAGGAGCATAGAAAATTACTGTAATTTTGTTAATTCTAATTATATGACTGTGTGGTAGACAACATTGACTAAACCGAGGCTAATCTTCAAAGAGGAAAATGCTCAGAAACTTAAAGGTCACATCTTAATGATTTTGAAGTATATTGCTAAACCATTGCTTCATATGTTCCAAAAATGAGTCTCAATAACATAAATAACGCAATTAAGGTTGTTTAACTGTCAAAATGAAACCCATTGCTACTGATAGTGTGTTACGCAAATTACCCCGCTGTTTTCGAATACAGAGAAAGCCATCCAAAAACCATCAATTCTAGGCATAAAGCGAGAGCGCAGGGCGTTGTCTGTGAGGCCGAATATGCTGGCCCGCAGGCTTGCTCGTTGTACCACTGGAGTGAAAACCTCATGCTTCAGAGCATATAGTACATCTTTCTACACGAGCAGCCTGTGGGTCTCATACATTCGCAGAATAGAATAGAATACTCTTTATCATGTACACCAAAAAAAGTTACAGATATAAATGTTTAAATTTTACATAGGGACAGGGTCATAGGGATTTTTGCAGACAGTACAACGCCTTGCAAGTGCAATATAATAATATGTTCAGGGTGCTGATGAGGCTGCCACGATACTGTAGCGCATCAGGGATGTTCGCCGAGTCGCAAGTAGACTGTTTCGACTATACTTTGCGAAAACGATGCACATCTCTGGTGCGAAATGAAATCGTTTATTCTATAAATAGGATAATAGAATCACTTTTACACGTCATATAAAAAATAAGCTAGTTATAGTCGACAATTCCTATCTGACTACCCCTAAGAAGAAATGGCGAAACAAACTCAGGGGTCAAAGTCTCTTTTAAAGTCCAGACATAATCTTGGTCAGGTCATGTGAGGACCATGTAGATCCGTGTCTGAAATGGTCTTTTGAGGAAAGAACCACACAAATTTGAGTGGACCTGTCCAATCAGTACAAGCATTTGTCAGTAATCGTGCAGCTCAACTCTAGACTTAAGGAGCTCAACGACTCGACGGACAATACCAAAGAAAGGACATTTGGGTAGGCCGCATAACGCCCTCAAAATGCCAGACCATCAATAAAACTGAGAAAAAGGAAAAAAATTATACCCACATAGTGCTCACATTCACAATAAATTAAAGCAGTAAATATAATACTTTTTGCGCATTTCTTGCATGCGCAGGGTTCGGGCTAGCTCCAGCGGCATCCTGAGGGCATTCGTGCAGACGGTCGAATGTCAGTACCTGAACCATTACTTACTTCGATTGCTCAGTATGTGAACCATACACTGAGCAATCGAAGTTTGTAATTTATGCAAGTCTTTTTAGTTGTTTTGTGTCTACTCAGATCCAATTGTTGGTCGAAATACTTGAAAAAAAAAAATGCCATCACTTGTCACCTAATTTAGTTTCATCGATTTGTCTATATATATTTGAATCGATTCTAAACGATGTATTGAATTGGCACTATCACGAGATCGCCTTTTGTTCGCACGGCCTTGTAATTTGAAGCTACTGGCGCTAGCTATGACTCAACAGAACATTGTTTGCAATCCATATCGAATAAGGAACAAAATTAATTGTGGTATCATTTCAAAGGGTCCGGTAACTAATTAAAAAAATTACTTGGTGTAATTTATTTCATCACCATTGCTGTCTCAAAACGGTGGAGGAAACCGGCATGTCCTAGAACTAAAAATTCGAAGACATCTGCCATTTACCGACTGGGCCCGCGTGGTGGATTATGGCCCACTCCCTTTCACAGATATGAGGACTGTTTGCCAGCAGTTGAAGCGTAGGCTGGTTATGCTAAGTTCTAGGCTCTTCATTTAAGGGGACGATAACCGACTTTTAATGATTTTATACTGAAGATCACGTCTAAACGAGTTAATGATTGTGAGTGATGAGTGACACGAGAGTTAATGATTTGATAAAAAAAAAAGGTAAATAAGAGCATTTTCTCAATAACTGAATATGTGAATATTTTTGATTATGTTTATATTACATAATGAAATTAATTTGTAAAGTTATGTCTAACGCGGATAAAAATTTGAGAATGGCGCAAAATCTACCGAGCGTATTTTTCTGAAACCTTCACCAATTTAAAGATAATTAAATTATTGATATTTTAATATACGCGTTTTATTAAAATACCTTTTGTTTTGTGTATAATAAATTAATAATGCGTCAAATTGGGGACAGCGCTCCTTGATGGGCGAGTCCTATTACTGACGGAACGTACGACGCGTTGCGTGAGCTCAGTACAGGACACGCAAGCTAACCACTCAAGGTCACTGGCATATATCTGCGTCTTAAGCAATTGGCGATAAACAATAATTGCCGTTTTTTCATTCGTGTCCACAGTTCATTAAGCCATTGACCGAGTCAAAAAATGTCAGTATCAGTAAAAACATCTTCGATAATCTTAACTATCTGTCTCAACCTTGAACACGAATTCAGGAATAAAAGCCATTGACATTGGCTGATAGTGTAGAGATACCCTTATCGGTACGTGCTAAATGAAACGTTCTTTATCTTGACGGTATTCGATGAAACTGATATTACACCTCTTGAATAGATAAGCGGTCTACACAAGGAAGTACGGTGGATCGAACGGGAACTGGATGCGGAATCCGGGTGCTCAGTACTGTGCTAGCTGGGTTGGTGGATTGATTGATGACCTCAAACAAGTGAGGCCTTTTTCTGGTAGTCTAAGTTGGCAGGGTTAAAGCTAAATTGTTCTCTATTTTCTGCCCCTTTATGGGAAAAAGGCATTCGATTGTTAGTACATTATAATTTCTATTGCCAAGATATTTATGCGCACTTTGTAAAGAAATGCAATAGTATGTGCGTGTTACAAAGTTCCGGAACAAAGGTAGTTTCTGTCACATACAACAATGACTATTTTAAGCTATTAATGAGTTCAACATTAGTTCAAAGGCTAACTAACGACTGCCATGGTACTTACATGTTACGAGTGTTTAATTGCTTGCTTTAAAATACAGTGTGAGGTTATTGATACTTTTTGCCATTTTTACCATCTTGGAAACGTGAGAAAAAACTTACTAATTCATTGTGAATTCATTATGATATGATGGGCAATAGTGGGCTTTTGCGTTATCTCATTTTATAGAGGTATGAGGAACAGGGTGTAAAGTTCCTCATCCTCCATATAAAAGGGAGGATTCTCCGATAAGACGGGTGTTGTGTCTACCGCCCGACAATTGATGTCGGTACGTTATAATTATGTTGGTCGCGCGTCGAACTTTGCTTGCGCGATGCAGGATATTGCGTGACGTCAGTGTAATGCGTGGTTCGCTTGTGGCGTTGTAGATTCAATCAAAGCAATCGATGCATATAATTCATATAATCGATTCTAATCTATAAAAAATGCATCACATAATCTAGATGTGTTGACACGCAGATTGCAATAATAACTGATTGCATCATTTATCCGTATCATAACATAACAATTACATTCCAAATTATAACATAACCAGAACATTCCGGTTTTTTTTGTTATCAACACGTGCTATATTTTATCAATAAGCCATTAAACCTTTTAACTTGAATTATGCAGTGGGTCACCCTACTCTACCGGCAAGTTTCATTGTATTTACGGCCTGCTTCAACACCGCAGCATAACGAGCCTGATAAGGAAGAACATCGTAAGCGACATAAATTAAAATTTACATGAGATGTATTTTATTTATTTTTTGTAAAAGTGAAATTTATACCTAAATTATGTCGCTTGCGATGTTTTTCCATAGCAGGCTTGGTAAGTTCCGGTTAACTTACCTGGCTTATTATTAGAGATCGGATATTCGGATGCATATTTACCTAAAGTACGTTGTTTTCCCGGCAAAGGATACAAAGTATGGAAAAGGCTTCTTAAAATATATTTTTATTCCGGGATCGCGAGGTTTCAGTAATAACAGTGTGTAGGTAAACAATTTTGTATTCCTAAGTAAGTATAACAATTATTTCTTATCTATTTAGAAGTAGGCAGTACTTTTGTGGAAAATATAACACTTTTAAAAAACACTATTAATATTTCTTCAAAACCTTTTATTCTAAAATGATATATATTTATTCGGGGATCCACAGTACAAAAGAGTAGTTCTTAAAAATTCGTCAGTCCTGGAAACCGACACTTTTTCCCGTACCGAAGCGCACTACATACTAGTCAACTCTCAAACTTTAGGGGAATATGCATCCGAATATCCGATCTCTACTTAATACACAGCATAATATCAGGAAGGTGTGGTCATATTTAAGGGTAGGGTACAAACTGAACAACATTCTCCATGGGACCAACATCGTAATCGCGAAAAAAATATCAACTACTTATCCCATACAAAAGTTCAATACCTAATCGGCTCAAATGTATAGGACAGCTGATTATTTACCTATATCTTTAAAAATGATTAACCAAACTAGTTTTATGTTTATTCTTGTGGATTTAATAGGTACTGCTTGACCGAATAAGCAAACATTATCATTTAGCGCCTTATTATGTTGTCATAGAGCTTAGTGGTGTTAAACAAACATTTTGGCGCCTCTTCAGTAGTTACATAACATAATTATCAACTAAAGGCTAATAGTTACGTAGGAAACTGTAACAGCACTGACAATTACTTTGACGCGATGATATTAAAAGTTAATTTTTGATCGTTTTCTTGATAATCTTCGCTTAGTTTCTAGTTAGTTTTCTCAAAAAGGTTGGAAATTCAATAGCGGGCATTTATTTACGCGGGCGGGGATAGCATAGCAAATTCACCAGTCACCGCTAGTCACTCGCAGACGCGCCTTTTCCGTAGAATGGCGTTAATTCACGCGTCTTTTTTTATCTCGATAGAAATACGTGCATTAGGAACGTACCTACATGCAAAGATAACATAACAAATTCACCCTTATCTCTACAAAGACAAAAGGGTGAATTTGCTATGTTATCTTTTAGATTGACGCTTCGCTGCGCTTCGACTCCGCGCTAGTATGTATCGACCCTTAGGGCCTGTGCACACCACTTTTTTTAAACGCGCCGTTGACGCGCGTTTGTAGCGATACAGACGCGATACGCACGCGAGTCAGTCTATTCTGTAGGAAAAAAGCGCGACGTCGACGCACGTTTCTAAAACGCGCCTCAACGGCGTGTTTAAAAAACGTGGTGTGCACAGGCCCTTAGAGAATATACGATGCCCAGTTTTCATATGGTTGTCTTGTATACGTACTTATAATAGTAAGTCAAGTCTGACAATCGTACCTAGACTACCTAGATAGCTAAGATATCAGTAGCTAACGGTAATTTATTTAATGATTAAGTTGCCATCTGACCTCCGCTAGATTGCAGTTACTGATATCTATAAAGTCAACTACGTGCTGTGATTAACTGTTTACTATTGTCATCTGTACCTCAATAGAATTGAAAGGCATTAACATAGGCATAATCGGCCTATAAAATTCCCCCTGCTGAGAGGCCTCCTCTCTGTGAAAGGGGGTGGGCCGAAATCAACCACGCGGGCCCTGTACTGGTTAGTGGATGTAACTGTAGCTGCCAAGTCCCATTTCAAAACCTAGTAAGGGACACTTTTTTTTTTTTTCGTAAATCGTTTTATTGCATAATACTAATCTTGCTAACCTGGACCAGTTTAGCAGGATTATGCAAAAAAATGATGTACTTACTTACGAAATAATCAAATAAAGTGTCCCTTACTATACTCCATTTGAAACAAGATTAGATATTTAAATAAACTTGTTTACAGTCCGTTCAACCAATTTTGAGTTCTATTCCTTAGGCATAAGGATGGCATTAAAAGCGAAAACGTAGTTACAATACCAACTGTTTATTACAGCTGCCATAATATGTCATGCCACCAACACAATAGAAGTCAAAATCGGTTGATCGGACTGTAAAAAAGGTTTATTTAAATGTCTAATCTTATTTCAAACGGAGTATAGGTTTTGAAATGGGACAGCAGTAATGATTCAATACTACAAACGTTATTTAATGTTACATTATTCCTGAGTGCTCTAAGCTATAAATTATATTTATATCATGCTTATTAGCCGAGCTATTACAATAATTTTTGTCCAGCAAGTCGAAAAGAAATACCTCATAAAACATAATTATTGGCATGCGCTTATGATTATGATTACTGTCTTCGAAATTTTGATGTTTACGTCACCATTTTGGGAGCAGTGGTGATGAAATTAAATAACATTAGAGTATTAAGATAGAAACTTAATCTTACATGTTTTGAAATCCACGCACTATAGTAGAAATACCAGCTTATAAAGACCTAACTAACGGTAAATATACTGGATTTGGCACATTATCACCATTCCACTTATCAACCAGCTCCCCCTGAGCTACCTACATAACTTGGCACTCCATAAATCATTTCAAACCATCACACTATAATATAAATCATATTAATACTATAAAGGCGAAAGTTTATGAGTGTGTTTGTTACTTCTTCACGCTCCAACGGCTGGACAAATTTTGATAAAATTTTGTATAGTGGTAGCTGACACCCTGGATTAACATATAGGCTACTTTTTATTCCGATATTCCTACGGGATCGAGACGACGCAGGTGAAACCGCGGGGCGCAGCTAGTCTATGAATAATCCACAGCAATAAATCGTGTACATTTTATCGTAAAACAACTCATGTGATTGAAATCAATTTGTAACGCCCAGCGCGGTAATTGCGTAACACACATACAGTAGCAATGGGTTTCATTTTGACAGTTTCAAAACATTCATTGCGTTATTTATGTTGTTGAGCAGACACATTTTTCGAACATACAGCGTGCCGCTACAGTGGCGACATTAATTTGACACACTCTGGTAGGGCTAGTGGCCAGTAATCATAAAAAAATATTTTTAATTAAATATTTTATTTAAAAATGAAAAAAAAAATAAACAAAAAAATTATATTATAAATAGAAAAATAAAAAATAAACAAACAAACTAAATAATTAAGCTCTCTGTTTCCTTCAACTCGCCTACTCCTTGCACGATATTTGTTGTAATTTCATTGTTTCGATGTTATGATCAGTGACCCCGGCTAATTACCTCTGTGCTACAGTTCTAGTCAGGTTGCTCCAAAATACTATTTTAGAAAATTGTAAATAAATCAATAAATAATAATGTTTCATGAAATTAAAATATTTTCACAAGACGTAAAGGCGAAACTGTATACGTGTGTAAATTAATGTCGCCACTGTAGCGGCACGCTGTATAAAGCAATGGATCAGCAATATACTTCAAAATCATTCAGATTGTGATTCAAACTGTGTTAGGTACGCAATTAACTGATAAGATTTAAACTCAGACCGAATATTGGTGGTAATCAATTCTCTTCGATTACTACAAAAAACCAGGCGTTTTATTTCCTGACTTTTTAGATTATTTTGGAGTTATCGGCTTATTTATGGATCATAATGTTACACAATAGGAAGTTAATTTGATTAACGTTCGATAGTGGCATAGGCTGGTAACCTTGGCTTTGAGTTTTAACTTTATGGCGTATCTACGTGCCCATTTGGTGCTTGATTTGATTATATGCCGTATTTACTTTATAATATTTATGTTACAACTAGCTGTTGCCCGCGATTTCGTCTGCGATCCAGGATAATAAGTAGCCATATCCTTCTCCAGGTCATGGTCTACCCTTGTGTCAAATTTCATCCAAATCCGTTCAGCCGCTTTAGCGTGTAACCGTAAACAAACAAAAATCCATTTCGCATTTATCTATACTAATATTATAACGAGGTACACTTTGTTTGTTTGTAAGTTTGTATGGAGGGGGTAATATCCGGAACTAATCGGCTGTCCCATTTCAAAACCTAGTAAGGGACACTTTTTTTTTCGTATTTCGTTTTATTGCATAATACTAATCTTGCTAACCTGGACCAGTTTAGCAGGATTATGCAAAAAAAACGATGTAATTACTTACGAAATAATCAAATGCAGTGTCCCTTACTAGGGTTTGAAATGGGACAGCCGTAATGATTCAATACTAAAAACGTTATTTAATGTTACATTATTCCTGCTATATGCTATAAATTATATTCATATCATGCTTATTAGCCGAGCTATCACAATTTTTGTCCAGCAAGTCGGAAAGAAATACCTCATAAAACAGAATTATTGGCATGCGCTGCCTAAACAGTTATGTAGAACTGAAAACAATGCTGGTCCGCCTTAAATAATACTACAAGAAAGTCCGCGACACCATATTTATTTTATGTTAATTTATTTTTTCGACATAATTACGTTTGGATGATTATATAAACAACAAAATATTAATACTTATCAAAATAAATTATTTTATGATCACAAGGAGATCATAGAGATAAGATTTGCCCTTTACAGCACTATCTTTGGTGTCCCCCCTGCCCAGCAGTGGGACGTTTATGGATTGTAATGAACTAAAGATTTGAGTTAAAAGCTTTGGTTTGTCAAACATAAGTATGGTATTTTTATTTCGAAAAAGGACTGTCTGCAAAAATTACGCGCGGGCGAAGTCGCGGGGAAAAGCTAGTAATATTATAGGTAGGATTGTAAGGCCCGTATTACAGAACTTGAAAATGAATGCTTGATACTCAAGCATTACTTAAAACTAGTTTCAACCAATCAAATGGCTTGAATCTAGTTGTAAGCAGGTCTGGCTTCAGGGCATACCGGGACTTTTCCCGGTGGGCCAGTCCCTCCGTGGGCCGGTCCGGTCCATTTTCGACCGGACCGGCCCATGGAGGAACCATTTTCCCTTCATTTTTATGCAGAGTCAAGCCGTGATTAGTGAGATAATTTACAGTGTTTCTTGCTGAAGGCATGTGAAAAGGATATTCTCAACAACCGAAATCCTGACGAGATTATTGACAAAGAGGCTCAGAGAAGCGACCTTCTGAAGAAAATGCTCATTGTTTGTCTTTGCCAGATAAACAGCTTTTGCTTTTTTATGCGGAGTAGCCGGATAAAAAAAAGTAGTGTGGGCCGCAGTTTAAAAAAAATCCCGGTCGTTTTTTGGGTCTCAGATCGACGCTGGTTGTAAGTAATGCTTGAATACTGAGTGACGTTCTGTAATATGGGCCTAGTCTCGTTGGCCTACTGTGTGACAAGTGTGACTGTTGAACCCTGAGTTTGATAATAGAATAATTTTATTGGTGTTTTGGTCACAGGGTCGTCAGAAGGACGGGTCGCTAATTTCTAACTGAAACTTGTCGCAGTTTTATTAACGCCGGATATTTGAAATTTATGTCGATACTCTACGTATACAGTGTGTCTGTATACGGTGTGGCCAAAATGAAGTGTCTGACCATCAAACTGAACAACTTTCTCCCGGGGACCAACATCGTAATCACAAAAAAAAATATGAGTCGTCCCCATGTACGGTACGCGCTCCTCGACGTGGACCGCATAAATTAGGGGAAAGAACACAATTGACCTACATTACTCTCGGTTTGCGGGGGAATACCCGAATCGTAGTTTGTTTCCGAGTTGTTATGGGTACGTAACAGTGACAATTATTGCTATCTCGTTCCCGCTGTAGCCCGCGTAATATGTCCCTCTATTTCGGTTGTCGAGCACATAACGCACGACATCGGGTCCATTTAATATTTACGTGATGTTAGAGAGTGGCCTATCTTCCTATTTAATACATCAATGGTCGTCCCATACAAATCTTCAATACCTACTCGACGGACTGGGACGACTGATATTTTTTTCGCGATTACGATGTTGGTCCCCGGGCAGAAAATAGTTCAGTTTGATGGTCTGTATATGTACAGTAATGAGCACGAATATGTAAGCGCTTAGCAGAATTCAAAACCGATCTTCTCGTGGAATAACGATTGCAACTTTGAGAAAAGATCTATTTCATAATAGTTTGGGTTCCAAAATACTATATTCGTAGTAAAATAAAATTTCAATCAATATCCTATGGAGGAAATTCTTTTTTTAAAGTTGCTGAGTGTATACATATTGGTGCTCGTGACTGTACCACACCCTTCATTTTCGCCACAACGTATACAGACGAGGACTTCTTGGCGGGAAAGTGAAGCGTCATATTCAGCAGTTTGTTTAATTTTCCAAAATTTGTGTTTAGCCGAATATTAATGTGTAATAATGGTGGATTATTAACCATGAAGTGTTTGTGAACGTGCATTAGTGTAGGCAAACGCAACAAAACAGTGCAACTTCGCTTCAAGTTCTCTCAAGAAGTCCGCGTGAGGTCTCAGTAAAGTGCCACATCTTTACTGAAACTCAAGGGGAGTGGGCGGGGATATCATCATCATGCATTTATAATTCATTTCATCAATACTATACAAGAACTAAAACGTGACATTGGCTAAATGCACAAACCGTGCGAAACCAGAAGGAAAAAAAAAAAAAAAACGTATACAGACAGACACGTTGTATAAAGCCTTTCTGAATCAATACAATTCGATTTGTAATCGATTCGGTTATGTAAAAAAAGTTAAGAATCTTTGCAATACGCATATGGCAAGAGTGGGTTAAGAATTTAAGAATGTAGTATGCATTGATAAGTTATGGCACCGATCGATCGAGGTGAACGTCCTAGGGCTTGTCTTGGCAGGAGGCCAGTTTATACAATATAAGTTAGCATTTACAATATAAATACGAATCAAAGGACACTGGTGATCGTGACTCCCATCCTCATATTCTTAAAGGATTGGCCATCAGTTAATACATTAACATGGCTTAACTGGTGCGCTTGTACCTACTTCTCGACCACACAGACGAAACGCAACTTGGCTATTTATTTTTAACCGACTTCCAAAAAGGAGGAGGTTATATGTTCGTCTGTACGGGTTGCGATTCGATTATGTACTTTAATATGATTGTTAAGCAATTTATGCTCATCACAATGCATATGGTGAGTGGCAGTTCTCCTGGTTCTTACCAGGAGAACTCCTCAACAATTAACGTCCCAGCATCGCGAAAAGAAATATTTTGTAAAAGGTCATGAGCAGTTGACTTTAGGCTATTGTAACATAGATAAATTAAAAACTGACCCACTAAAAAGTGAAACTTAAAAACTTTTTGTAAAAAAAAATAACCTACCTTACATAAAATATTGCATAGGGACATGTTCTGCACATGTAAACTGACTCCCTCTATCATAGACCTTGAAACAGTCTAGACTAGTTATCAGAGGTGATTATCATTGACCCACAGTATCAGGTTTACACACACCAGCCATTACTTATATTTTGGTTTACTGCACTTTCAGATACTGTGATCCCGGAAACTTTAACAGATAAAATGCAGACCAAAAACAATTTGCTCTGTTGTTAAATAATGTAATTAATTTAAATTAACTTCTATCCTCAATGTTATCAACTGAGGAATGGTGTTTATTTCATTTACATTACGTGCTGTGCATGTGTAATGTTAGTTATTATATGACTAGCTACGCCCCGCGGTTTCACCCGCGTAAGTCTCGATCCCGAGGGAAAATCGGGATGAAAACTAGCCTATATGTTAATCCAGGGTGTCAGCTACCTTCATACAAAATTTTATCAAAGTCGGTCCAGTCGTTTGAGCGTAACAAACATCCATCCATCCATACTTACAAACTTTCGCGTTTATAATATTAGTAGGATTAGAGTATAATTTTCCTTTAAGTTAAACGGTTCTTGAATGTATGTCTAGGTTCCTTGACGGCAGAACAAGAATATTATCTTTATATACTTTCAAGGTTTTCCTGGTAACTTTATCCTTTAAATATGTTTTGCACAAAACCAAATATCAGCATTGCACAGACCAACACAATTTCGTCTGCAGTTTTCTCACAAATTATCCTGTCTGAGTCATTCTATATGTACTAAAGAGACATTGATTAACTTAGTGAATTCCATGAATTTCTTTTCCTTGACATTTTATATAGAAATTTTAAATAAAAAGTAATACATACCCTTCCATACTCCTGCAAGGCCTGACGTTGGCATACAAGTCGAACTCCTTACGCAGAGCCAAGTTAAGGGACCTGTAGCCCTTTCCGATCGGGGTCATCAGGGGACCCTTAAGACCGATCTTGTTAGCATTAACTGAGTCGATGGCTTTCTGTGGGATACCCATCTTGCCATCTGGGCCCTAAAATATAATTGTTAGGTCAGTTACAAGAATAATAGGCTCAGCTTTTGAGTGAACGAAAGCATTTCTTGAGTTTAAGAGCTTAATTCGCTTCACAATAGCAATGTTAATATCACATACATTGTGGACTTGGAAAACAGCACAGGAATTTATAAATTGTGTCACAGTGGTATTATCATACTGTACCTAGCTCAACCAGGATATTTTGATATGCTTATGTAACCCAAAACCTAGACTTTATTAGTGATAATATGACCAGCAATATGAGCCTAATTCTTTCAATCAAGAGTTAGTTGCACTTGTCAACTTCCAATACTGAAAATAGGCCAATAGATAGAGTGCATGGCATATACAACAGAATAATAGGATGAAACCTTGAGTGAAATTTATCACTAACATAGATAAGTTTTGCATTGAATTAATGTAAAAATAACACAAAGTAATTAATTTCTAAAGAACACAACTGAAAGAATATTTTACTTATTTCAAAAACTTGTTATTATTTACCCATTACCTGCTAAAGTTTCTGATAAAGGAATACATTGTTTACAATGTTATTTACAAGTTATAAAACCTTGTTTATATTTTTGAGAATGATTTTCTAACAGAATGTAATACTTTTGAACATACTAGCAAAATGCCAAAGCTAAATCTAGTAAGATTCTAATAAAAATACGGGGCTTACCCGAACAGCTGTGACGTCGACCTCATCCCACTCGATGGGGACTTTCGCGGCCTCGAAGATCTTCTGCACAGCGACTGTGATCTCAGGCCCGATGCCGTGGCCGGGAATCAGCGTCACCTTGCGCACGCCTGAGCTGTACTGCGCGGCACCACTCCGGCTAGCAGGCACCTACACAGCACCAGCAAATACCAGTCACATAACCTCAAATACATCACCAATTAAACACAAAAAAAATATATGTAACCTCGTCTTTCCCTCCCTTATTCACCCCAGAACCATTGCTCGCACCCGGCTCCAACCATTTCAGCAGTGAACCCACTACTTTACTCTCACGAAAAGGTTCCAAAAGCACTTTTATGTAATTCCTCGACATAACTATAATACTACGTCTATTTTTGGATTAGGAGAATTTGTAACAGTGAACCACTAAAGCTAGTAGTTATGAAGGTCCATGCATAAGGACTCTACGATAGTTATTATGTAACACCTTTACAAACTTACAATTTTCCTGATAATTCTTGCAGCCATTTCTCAAATTTTTGCTAATTCGACGAGTGATAACTTCGCGGTGAAGGGCGGAGGGGGAGGAAGTTGCAGCGCGGTACAAATTACGCATGACCGGAAACAGCTATCAAGGACAATTCAAACGTTTCAAGACAAATTAATTTTTAAAAAATTTCACACTATTTCAGTATGTATTTTAGATAACGATAAAGCCAAAAACAGCATTTAAATTTAAATGATCAGATTTAAAAAAACAAGAAAAAAATACAAGAAGATTTGACATAAGTCTGGCAACATTGATACCTAAACTTGGAATTGGAAACATCAAAATGTCATTATTTTGAAGTTTACAGAAATCTAAGTGTGCTCCGAACGCTGCTTTCAATGCTCAAAAAGTCCCTATTTGGGCAGCCCATAATACTTGACATTTCTGTAATGGTAGAAATTAACTCATTATGGAGGTAGCTTATTACCAGCAGACGGACATGGGATACTTTTTTGTTCATACTTTTTACTAGGGTAGGTAAGTTGGGTAGGTAGGTTAGGTAGGTAGGGTAGAGTAGGTAGGTAGGTAGGGTAGGATATGTAGATAGGGTAGGGTAGAGTAGATACTTAGCGCTAACCGTGCGAAGCCGGGCCGGGGAAAGCTGGTATAAAAGCGAAAGTGAGTCTAGTAGCAGCACTCAATTCCAAAATAATGAATGGTTCTGAATAACAGATCGTTAAAAAACATCATAATTATGTCTTAACGCAAGATCATTTTGTATTACATTACCAATGATATTATATTGAACTGATATGTTGTGAGCGTGCGATCGTGAAGACTTGAAAACGTCCTAATTGGGACGTATTTTACTTGTAGTGAAATGTAAAATGAATGGAAAGTGGGGGTGTGTTGCCGCTGCTGAACGGCACACTTTTTTTCGGTTGTTTTGTGAGTGTATAACATACCCGTTATAATATCATTTTAAGTATTAAGGTATGTACTACATTACGAAACGAATTGACATTTTTTATTTTATGTTAATAACCCGTTTTGTAACTAAATAAAGACTTGGCTAAAAGGTCCCAGCAACCAGGCCACTAAAATATTATAAAAAACAAAGTGTATTTGACGTTTCATTTTCAATGAATGTTGAGTTGTCAGTTACAGAGCAAACAAACTGAATCACACGGAAAGCATAAATATTTGTATAATTATGATGTGGTTTTCTTTTTGATACGTCTAGTTAGAATGTTATAATATTTAGTTGTGTGAAAGTAGGTTGCCTCAAAATGGATCAACCCCTTTCATTGAAATTGGCTTCAATGGGCCTTATTTCCCAATGCAAATTGAAAGAAATCTTATTGTTGTGCGGTGATAAAAAGGATCTCATTATAGATCCTACACTTATTAAACCATTGGAGAGGATTTGCGGTGTAAACTGGCTGAGGTATGTTCAAGATTTTCTATTAATTTAGAATCCCCTTGTATTTGCATTAACTAGTTTCCAATAAGTTAAATCTGCTACGGTATCATTTTCCGAAAGTCAATTATTTATTACTGATTACTTTCTCTTACAAAATAAACAATTATTTTGGCGTTAGATTGTTAAATACGGTACCATTATTATTATTTTCATAATTATTTTTATGTTTTTCCAGACAACATGGCATTGACAAAATATACAAAATGGACCCTCAACTTGGGAGCACAGCTAACACAAATCGAGTATACTTCATACCAGCCTGCATTTTGAAATACAAATGTGTCCTGGACCAGATCGCATCAGTACTCAGCCAGAATCCAGCCCTTGCTGACCTGAAATGCTTCCACATAATCATAGTACCAAAAGTCCTTACAACATATGACTCTGTGCTCGAAAGTAAAGGACTGTATGGCATAGTTAAGCTCCATACATTTTCATGGGAGCTCATGGCTTTGGATGAACAGCTCCTCAGTTTAGAACTACCATTTCTCTTCAAGCAACTGTTTGTTGAACAAAATTATTCATTACTCTCCAGTATATCCATGTCACTGTGGAGCCTATTCCATGTTACTGGGAAACCTAAGACCATATTCTCTGTGGGCAAACTATCTGCTAGTGTACTAGACATGTTAGAGGTTTACAATGAAACTTATGCCAGAGACTTCCTTGACACACATAGTTCTAAAGAAATTGGAGCATTAATTGTTATTGATAGGAACCAAGACTATGCATCAAGTTTGCTAACACCAGCAACTTACAGTGGTTTACTTAGTGAATTGTTCAACATAAACTGTGGACATCTAGATTTGAATGTTAAATATACAAAAGTGAAGAAAGGTAAACTGAACTTTGGTGTTGAGGAGGAAGGTGCACCTTCCAAAAACACAGTCATGACATTAGATAGTTCAATAGATACTTTATATGGAGAAATAAAACACAGACATTTCTCTGAAGTCTTAAGTGTATTAAGTTCTAAAGCAAAGCTTTTGAAGAACGAGGATATAAAAGCATTAGGTATTCAAGAAATAAAGCATTTTGTAGCAACTAAGTTGCAACAAGTGTCATTGTTCAAACAGAATCTAGTCAACCATGTACTTGCCTGTGAGACAATCATATCGGAAATGAGCAACAAGTTTGAAAACTTGAAATTAGCAGAAACTGAGATGTTAAACAATAGGAACAAGAAGTCAAACTATACTTTTGTTGATGAAAACTTTGGAACAGACATCCATATTTATAACAGTTTGCGACTCATGTGTTTGTTAAGCTTAACTCAGTCATTAACTTATGACGAATACAATGCTTTAGTCAGCAAATACTTACTTGCTTTTGGTTACAATTATCTGTATGTTTTCAATAACCTCATCAACGCTGGGTTGCTAGTGCAACCATCAAGTCCAAAACTATCTCTGAACATCTCAAATTTTGGAAATCTTAGTGACAGACTACCGAAATGGCAAAATGAATTCCAGAGTACAGCCAATAAGTTAAAGCAGCTTCCATCACAACCTGATAAGGTGGGTAACGCATCACCCAGCTATGTTTTCCATGGAGGCTATGTACCATTAGTTGCAGTAGTTTGCAATGCAATACTAACATCAGACACATTTGTTGATGCTTTATCAAAACTATCTGCCATATCAGATTTGAGGGTAGGCGGTACAATCTTGGACAAATTCAAAGATGGAATGGACACTTTGAATGAGAAGCTATCCAATTTAAACTTACAGAGTGACTTAGAATTTGGATGTAAAGATGTTAGGACTTTAGCAAAAGTTTTGAAGAGTGATCCAAATAAAGGAGGTTGGTTTCCTTTGAAGCCTAAAACCGTGTTAGTGTATGTGGTTGGAGGTGTGAACTATGCGGAGGTAGCGGCCTGCGATGTGGTACAGACTAATACGGGAAGTAAAATATTTGTGGCAAGTGACTGCATATCTAGTGGCGCTGATTTGATGGCTGCTAATACTTGAAATAAGGAATACAATATCTACAAAAGTAGCCTTTGTCTTTATTTAAAAAAAAGCATTCTTGGGATGATGCATCTTAAGCAGGCAAGCTCTCTTTCAGAACTTGTCTTTACTGCTTGCTGTTTTCAATAAACAGTTGCTAGTTATTGCTGCTATGGGAAAACTGCATAATCCCATCTAAAATGTAAAGTAACATGTTCAGTCTCTGCCCATTGAGTTACTGCAGCTTTAAGTATTGTTGATATTATTCCTTGTATATTTTTTATAACTGGTTCATCAAAGAAGATTATATCTAAAAGAGGCCTGGATTTGTTCAAGGGAATTTATTTACATTTTTATTTTTAGCTTTTAAATATGTCATAATATGTTAGGTATAGATTTTTTTAATTATGGATATGTAAAGAAATGAAAATCTCATTTATATTAAAATAGCTTTTTTTATTATAGTCCATGAACACTTATAATACCTATTTTATCACAGAATATTGTTTGTCCATTTCCACTGTGCGAACCAATTTTATGTAAAAAACTTGAAAATGGTATTTATATAATATTATTAAGTCGTCCAAACATATTATTTTGTTAATAAATAACCATGAGAGATTTATTATAGTATTTTTTATCCTGATAAGAGAAGTTCTTTAAAACTTTTATACAAAAAGCGACTTTACTGATACAAAGAATGATTATATAATTATTTTTAAATATTGATACAAAATTGAATAATGTCTTTCGTAAAAAGGCTAACCAGCAAATTAGTCTATAACAACCAGAGACACGCTTTGACTATAGGGACTAAACTCCTATTTATGTGGAGAAATCGTCAGCTGCATTTGGTTAGGCTGGAATCAGATACCAACTTAGTTGGGAAATGACTAAGCAAATTTAAATCGTCATGGTACCCTCAGCAGATGAAGTCTTAAATTATGTCTGACTTGACCGACGTAAACCTCACGGTGTTTGACCAACTACCACAGTAAGAAACAAAAAAAAAACCGGCCATGTACATGTCGGACCACGCACAATGAAGGGTTCCGTAGTTGGGATTAATTTATCCCAAGAACAAACTTAATATTGTAGTTGAAAGACATGTTCTCTCATACACTCCAACTGCAAATGTAAGTTTGTACGCACAATATTGACTGATTTATTATGTTAATTTAAGACCAGACTTCTTATAGGTTAACTAGTTTCCGTATTTTTTTCAAAATTGTATAGTTTCGGAGATAAGGGTCAATTTTCTTAAATAACTTTAAAAGTATTTTTTTTTAATGATTTAAAAGAAGTATCTGTAATCATTACATCAAGCCCTTTCATTTGATATGTCACATGGTACTAATTGCAAAACTTTTCTTTTTAATTTTCTAATTTGCCCCCAATAGTAACCCCCATATTCAAAATTCAACTTAATCGGTCCAGTAGATTCGGAGTAAATCAGCTGTGACAGACAGACACACAAGTGATCCTATAAGGGTTCCGTTTTTTCCTTTTGAGGTAAGGAACCCTAAAAAGTTTCAAGTCTTGGAAAAAAATATAATTTCGCTGCTAGCTGCATTGCGAATAATAGTGATTGCAAAAATACAATTTGAATTCTCATTGCAGTCCATTTCGTACGAGTTTAGTCCCTACACCCGTCATAGCGGCGAAGAATGACTGGCCTATTTTCTCCAATACTGCGCGAACTTATGGAACTGCTCGACTAGTACTGCCATGACGGCTGTGACCGACATGTCCAGGAGGTTCTGCAGGTAGTGCACTGCCTCCTCGTCGCCTAGGTCCAGCCTGAAAGTAATGACGGGTATTAGTTACTTCATATATCATCTGCCATGTACAGTTACTGGGTAATACAATACCCCATGGCAAAGTTGTCAAAAAATAATAAGCCCGTTTTGGGCCCATACGCCTCGCTACTCGATACTCACGATAAATCGATTCAAGTTAAATGTCAAAATGGGCCTATTATTTTTTGACAAGTATAAGACTGGTAGTCAGACTTGCGGGCTTCAGACGACCCATAACGACTGATCCACGAATGACAGCTGGAACCAACGGCTTAACGTGCTTTCCAAGGCACGGAGGGATCTTGGTATGTAAAGATGGTCACTCATCCACGGACCAACCGCGGCAGGCGTAGCTAAACTTGATCGATCGACTCGTGTTACTTAGCCACAAACCCCTGTACTAGTTACATCATACATGGATAGTAATTTCATGTTTTGACCCCTTTCGAGGGGCGGGGGAGGAGGCGAAAAGTTTAATTGTTCTGAAGTTATAGGCTACGGTAAATTTTATGCTCAGTATCTGGGTTTTGGAGGTCAGATAGGTAGTCGCTCCATGTAAAATAGGTACTGGCATGGTAAGACTGAAAGCAGAGTCCAAAATAGTTAAGAAAAGGCTAGGCAGATGATGTAAGAACTCGAATTAATAATTCCTGATAAAAACTATAATTAGTATAATCCGTTAAGTTCCGTTTGGTGTTGGACGTAAAGAATAGCACCATCCCATTTCTTCCCATGGGTGTCGTAAAAGGCGACTAAGGGACTTACTAGAGAATGGGCAGCAGCGTTCTCTATGCATTTTTAAAACCATACTGCGATCGCCAACCCGCCTGCCAAGCGTGGCGATTATGGCAAATCCCCCCCCTTTTTGGGGGAGGCCTAAGTCCAGCAGTGGACGTTTTTCGGCTGCAAGGATGATGATGAATTAGTATAATTATGCAGGGTTTGCTTACCTCAACTTATCTTGTACTTTCTTGACAGCCTTGTCGGGTTCTAGCGCGATGTCGGGCACTGAAGCGTCCACCATCAGAGAGAATAGATTCAGCATCAAGTTAGCGTGTCTGTAAAGTAAAGAAAAAACCTTTATACAGTCTATAATTTTAAGTTGAGTTTAGGTGATAGAATAGAATAGTTCTTTATTTGCACAGAAAATAGTACATGTGGTACAAAAATTATAACAAAATATCAGTGTCACATCACCATGTGACACTGATATTTTGTTATAGTTTTTAGACCTGTTAATACTATATTCAAACAAATAAAGATGTTGTATTGTATTGCCCCCAATGGAATCATATAAATCCAAATACATAGATAGTGATTTTTTAATTTTAGCCTTTATTTCTACGCGTATAAGTTTCAAATTTTTTTGGCAGCTTAGACCACGTTGCGTTGTTTCCTTGTTTTATAGGACCAGTCGCTTTATACGATGGTTGGGAGAGGCCTAGTTTCAGCAGTGGACGTCTTTCTGCTGAATATTTATGATGGTCTTCGATCAAAAATAGCACTAAATTAAGGTTTAGGACCAAAAACACATTGTTTAAGTGGCCGTCATTGCATATAATTTGATTATAATCCTTAACACTCAAATATAAAAATTATTATTGTTTGCATTATATTTACTACTTCGATTGAAAAGTAAACGTATTATTAAAATAAGAACAATAATATTTAAGGAAAAATAAAACATAATTTCTGAGCAATAAGGTTGAAAAACTGTGTTGCAGAATAATTCACAATATTATTTGTGGTCTTATTTTTCCGGCCGTTTTTGATGCGCTCATCGGAAATCTAGTGCTATTATTGATGAAAGATTATAGTGAATACTTTAAAATATTGTAATATGGTCCAGATACCTCCGCAAGTGCAAGAAGGCCGTGTAGCACTGCTTGCGGAACTCGTGGTAGAGCTCGGAGTGCACGCCGCCCATGGCCTCCACCATCTCCCGGCTGAGCTTCATGGGCGGCGGCAGCGGCTTGGGGTCGCGGCCCAGGATGTAGCCGAAGTCGATGTGGAACAGCGCGCCCGAGCTCGTCAGCAGCAAGTTGTCCAGGTGACGGTCGCCCACGCCTGCCGAGTGCCGAGCGGCAAAACGGGGTTACTAACTTTCGAAAACCATGAAAATGGCACCCATGATGACCCATCTTGGATTTTGACTTCAACCCCGGCCGTATAGTTTAATGCAAGGATCATTACCACTTAGCCAGCTTTTAGGGGTTTAAAAGCCAAGTTTCAATCTCAACAAAAACGGTAGGAAACAATAAATAGTAGAAACAGTGAAATTCTGACAGTTGAAAAGTGCCTTAGTATGGTCTACAATGCAAAGGCTGAATATTTTACCCGAAATACTTATTAGATAAATCATCCAATTTCATCATCCGCATTTCAAACATCCCATTTCTTCCCATGGGTGTCGTAAAAGGCGACTAAGGGACTTACTAGAGAATGAGCAGCAGCGTTCTCTACGCATTTTAACACCATACTGCGATCGCTAACCCGCCTGCCAAGCGTCGCGATTATGGCAAACCCCCCCCCCCCTCAAAGACGTCTACTGCTAGACATAGGCCTCCCCCCCCCTTTGGGGGAGGCCTATGTACAGCAGTGGACGTCTTTCGGCTGAAATGATGTTGAATGATGACTGAGACACATCAAAATCCTAATTCCAATACAGATAAATAAATGAACCTAATTAGTTTTATCTATTGATGCGAAGCTGCTAGTCATAGGGCAAGTGTGACAGAACGAATTTGAAGATTATCTATATAATAACAGTCCCTTATACGAAAATTAACATTATAAGCATTGGAATAAAGTACAAACTCATATGGGACGCGTAAACTTAGAATTTAGTAAAGTCAAAGTGCGGTCTGTGGATCTTGCCCTTATTTCGCTTTGTAATCGGTAAAGAAAGTTTTTACTAGCCCACGCGGTCTCACTGCTGGGCAAAGGCCTCCCTCCACTCCTTTCATCTTTATCAAGCCCGCGCGTTCTCCTTCAAGTTTTGACGAAACCTATCCAGTTCGTCCCGCTATCTCCTACATGGTCTGCCGGGACCCGTAATGTAAAGAAACTAATAATACTTATAAAAATAACATACGACTTACCAAGCAAATAAGTAATAACACAATACCCAGCACAACTTCTAATATACGTATCCATAGTTTCCGGTTTAATTCCATAGGGGGCGCCCTCACAAGGATTATGCTTCCGGAAGAAGTTCTGTATACTACCCTCCGTTGCCAAAGCCTCTGCTACTGTCACAGATTCGATAAACTGCAGGAATCCATGCTTAGAACTTGTTGCTAGTACTTTGTAAGGCGTTAACTTCAAATCTAGATTTTCTCTTCTTAATAATTTGTCCATTAAAGTTATCATTTGCAGTATAAGTTGGTCTTGGCGCAAGTCGTCTCCGTGTTTGAATATGGCTTCGTATTCCATTCCTTCTGTGGTTAGGAATGTTAATTTTGAAGGCATTAGTGCTGATTTGAATAAACTTGCTTTTTTGGCGACGATTCCTGAAAGATAGAAAGGGTAAGCATTTTTTTTTTCCCCAACGATTATATGTACTATCGCGGACACTGCCGCCTGACCACTTTTGGACCTTATTACTAGGAGCATAAGGTTGAAAAGTGGCGGCAGTGTCCGCGATGGTACCTACACCATCTTACTATAATGCATACTTTTTTACAAAATCTTTATGTACATACCTCAATAAATTGTCTTATCTTATTTTACGGCATATTAACTGTTATAAAATATACACAAGACAGTTTAAAAGTAAAATAGAAAATTACTGGGCTTGGCACAAAAAATAAAAAAAACAGAGAACTTATTGTCGAAGATAGTTATTGTTTTTTTTTTTTGTTTTGTTTGGCTAACCTAGCACAGGTTTCGCGCTGCACTATATAATTTATGACGATAGTTCTTGCCTGGTTTAACAAATACTCTGTAGTTTAAATTTTTAAATAACTTGATTTTAAAACTTTCGTTACACATTAATATGTAACGTATCAGTAGTACCTAGTATCGTAGAGCATTATTTCAATTAAATCGAATATATCGAAAAGCACGTACCTTTAATAGTAACATTAGGATCCAACGGGAACGGCATGGGCTCAAAGTTGGTAAAGTTAAACTTGAACGCGTCGGGATCGGCCAGCAAGTGTTGCAGGCGCTCGGCCTTCTTGCTCCTGTTGCCGCTCTCGCGCGCCACCGACTTCACGAGCTTCACGAGCTTGTCGATGAACACCTGCTGGCGCGCCAGGAACGAGCGCGTGCGTTGGTGCTCAGTGTTACCTGCAAGTGGAAACAAAGTGGTTTTATCTTTTAAAATATGTGTAAAGTCCGGTATTCGTAGAAAATAAAAGTTGTACTATATTGATTCAGCAATTTTTTTCAATAAAAATGTGATACTGTGCGAATGTTTAGTAACATGTTCCTTAACTTTTGTTTGAAAACGAGGCTTTATGCACAAGGTCGGTTAAATGTCATTATGCTGAGCGATGGCCATCTTGCGTGGATGTAACGCAAATTTTTCGTCCGTGTTTTATTTTATGCGTCACGTTTATGTAATTTCTTAATTTTTTTCTTCTTACATACCTTTGGCCAGGCGATGGCTGAAGCTCCTCATGACGGCGAGGTACATGCCGCGCGCGGCGTGGTCGCGGCCGGCGTCCTGGTCCTCGCACTCGATGAGCAGGTACCAGTACAGGTAGTTCGCGACCACGCTGTTGTTGCACGCGCGAGAGATTAGGAACGAGGCAAGGGAGAGACGCTCTTCTGTAGGGTCTGTGGTTTCGCTGAAAATAATATTTCATTTTAATATGAAAATACAATTCTAAGTTTACAACGGTGTTAGTGCATAGTCAAGCTATAGTTCAATCTAACGCTATTATTATAACACCAACAAAATCTAACATGATCAACAATACGGTTTCACCAAAGGACGTTATGCGACTGACGTCACGTCAGTGTCACCTTATTAAAACACATATTTTCAGCGGGAGAGGAGCCCCAAGATGCCATAGGAAACTTTTGTGACCTCTCCAAGGCAATTGACTGCGTAAATCACAAAACCTTACTCTAGAAACTTGAGCATTACGGACTAGGTAAACTTGCGCTCAAAGTAGTGAAATCTTATTTAAATAATGGACAACAACAAGTTCAAATACATGGTGTCAACTTACTCGGTTTAAAAGTAAAAATGGGTGTTCTACAAGGCTCGATATTGGGTCCTTTCCTCTTTTTAGTAAATATAATGATCTACTCCATTTATTAAAAACCCAACCACAAATGGTTCTATTTGCTACGATACTTAAAATAAATAGACGTGCATCACATCTTGACGACGCAAATAACGCCCTACTGCAGGTCCAAAATTGGTTCACTGCAAATAATTTAGTATTAAATGGGAAAAACTAAACGCTTAAGATTTGATTTACCAAATGGTATATGGAGTGATTGTGACATAGTATTGAATAAAGAGAAACTAGAATTCGTAGATGAAACTGTTTTCCCGGGAATCACGCTCGACAAACTATATTGAACAAAATATATTGGACCTACCTGAAGGCGTTGTTGTTGTCGGCGTTATTGTTGTTGTTGCCACTGACGCTGTTGTCTAGTGCGGCGGGCGCCTCTTCTATTGTTGCATCGGTGGAGCGACGACTTGTGATTGATGATGTCATCTCACTTGCAGTCAGAACTGAAAAAAAGAATGGTTAGGTTAGTCATTTTCATGTATGGAGGTATGAGGAACACAGTGTAAAGTTCAGTCATCCTCTATGGAAAAGGGAGGAGTCTCCGAACAGACGGGTGTTGTGTCTGGTGGGCTACTGCCCGACGGTTGATGTCGGGACGTTGTATATATGCCAGTCGCGCGGTAACCTCTGCTTGCGCGAGGATTTTGCGTGAAATCAGTGTGATGCGTAGTTCGCATTTGGCGATGTGAACACATGTTTCGTTTGAATGTAAAAACCTGTTAGTTTACGCTAAAACGACTACGCCCAAAATAGTCTTTCTAGAATCTTGAAAAGCCCTCGAAATAAAATGGATCCTCTTGTATTATTTCCGATTTTTGTGATGTGTTTTTGTAATCTTAAAATAGGGTACTTACAAAAAGCCATACATCTTAATATATAACTATAATTCTTCTGTACGTGTGTTTGTCAACTAACTCAACCTAAACGGCTCAACCGATTTGGTTGAAATTTTGTATTTATATATGAACGGGTTCCGGGATGGTTTGAAAACACAATTGGACCCGGTAGGTGGCGCTGCTGTCGATTTAAGGCGGTACGAAGTTCGCCGGGTCAGCTAGTACATTATAAATGGTTATAAATATCAATCTGCATATTAGTAATTAAAAACCCTTATTTTCACCCTTAAGCGCCGAATTTCGTAAAATCCTTTCTTAGTGAGCACCTAGAAGTCGAAAGGAACAATCAGGCCAACATTCATGTCTCTAACTTTAAAAACATAGGAGTTTCATACAAACTTTGACACCACTTTTCAACCGCTTAAGGTGCGAATTTATAAAAATCCTTTCTTAGTGCGCGCCTGCACCCCATAGAGAGTGCTTGTGCCAAATTTTAGACCTCACGGCCCAGCAGTTTCCGAGATTTCGTGATGAGTGGTCAGTGAGTGGACTTCTCTTTTATATATATAGATTGTACCCTTACCCGAGGCTGACAACAAACTAGCCTGGCTGCCTCTGTGTCCACTCTGCATGAGGCGACTCTCACGAGACTCCAGTTCCGCTGTACTCGGATCCTTACCGCACACGCGAGCGTACTCTGGAAATATAATGTAAATTTAAAGCGACCTATGCCACTGTCAGTGTGTCTTTCACAATTTTGCTTATTTGATAAGGGCTAACTTTACATGGCTTTTAAAATAGCGTTGGTAACTCTTACCGACTCGTATGATAGTCAGTGATAGTCTAGTGGTGTGACCGACGGACTGCCAAGTCATAGGTCTCGAGTTTGAACCAAAGGCACGCACCTCTGACTTTTCTCGGATTCACGGGCGTGTGGTCTAAGTAAGTCTTGCGTTGGGCTGCACGATTACTGACAAATGCTTACACTGATTGGACAGGTCCACTCAAATTTGTGTGGTTCTTTCCTCAAAAGACCATTTCAGACATGGATCTACATGGTCCTTACATGATCTGACCAAGATTATGTCTGTCTTTAAAAGAGACTTTGACCCCTGAGTTTGTTTCGCCATTTCTTCTCAGGGGTAGTCAGATAGGAAATGTCGGCTACATCTAGATTTTCATTTTTATATGACGTGTAAAAGTGATTCTAATATCCTATTTACAGAATATACGATTTCATTTCATTTCATTGGTATAATTATCACTTGCTTAAAAAACTGTGAAGGAAAATATCATGAGGACACCGTCATGCTTGAGAGATATTTTTCGACGGCATGTGACGCCAATTAACAGGCCCATGGGGGGCATAAAAACTCTGACACCAGGTTAGTCATTAACCACACGAAAATTACGAAAGGACTCTAACTTACCGTCATGTATCTCCATAAAGTCTTCGTACTTCAGAGCTTGAACTAGTTGCAGAAGGTACAGTAATAAGTCATCATCAGGTGCCTGCTTTAGACGGGAGATCGCGTACCTGTAGTGAACATATTTTGTTTGAATCTTGCTTCTGTAGTTTATAGGTATGTATTTTATTTATATAAATATTATAATTTAGGTATTTTAGTATCAGCAGATGATAGATTTTCTACCATCGCGCAACTTATCGCGACTGACCTCTTGATGAAGCCTCTATGCCTTACTCATATTATTTACCAGATAGGTAAATTTGTACGTGTGTGTGTGTGTTTTGACTTATGGAGATATGAGGAACAGGGTGTAAAGTCCACTCATTCTCCAGAAAAGGGAGGATCCTCCGACTAGACCGACAGCCAGACGATTGATGTCGGGACGTTGTATACAATATTAGTTTTAGTATATGCGAAACCCGAAACATGTGACTAGTATTTTGATGTAAAGAATCTATGTACAAAATTTCAAAACTGTATCATGAAAAATCTCAAAGTTATAAGGTTGTTAAGTTACCGGGTTGTCCGTACAGAAACATGCTAACGGCGCCCCCGCGCCTCCAGGGTCGTCTTGCGCTCATTGATAATAACTTGGCAGTAGGTACCTAACCGTACGGCGATTGTATTGTAAGTAATTAAATGGTGATAACATTTTCCATCACACTTAAATATTTTTGGGACAAAATATAACATGATGTAAAAATTATTGAAATCGATTCAGTTCCTTATTCTGAACAAACTATATTTAGGTTTCGCATATTATTATATTAAAAATAATGTTGTAATTACAGTTGCGCGGTAAGCTCTGCTTACGCGATGCAGGATTTTGCGTGACGTCAGTGTGATGCGTAGTTCGCATGTGGCGGTGTAGATGCCGCCACAAACTTATTTTTATTATATTGTTTCACCTTTAAGGCGGTATCTCACCAGGACCATTCGCCTAAGATTCGATTTTCGAGCATTATTACCATTAGGTTCGGTTCTGAACTGTTATTTTACAGGCGAATGCTCTCGGCGAGGGAGCGCCTTTACATTCCTAACGTTTCAAGTTTTAACCTTGCAACCATCTTATTTAATAATAATCATGGTAGCTGCAGGTTAAAACTACCTCCAGCAAACATCAATATGGTAAGTTATGGTTTAGTAATATTTGTATGAATGAATGTGTTATAAATACATACTTTCTGACTGCGGGATGTGTAAACTTGGGCGTCAACAGCTCGAGCGCATCTTCAACGTCCATCGGCGCCCATTGCTTCATCATAGACAGGGCTTGTCGCACCTCGCCTGCAGAGGAAACAACACCATCATTATATGGGCAACTAAGATCTTGACCAAGTATTAGTGGATAAGGTTGATACAGAAGGCACCTTCGACGAAAATATTTAGCTCTTTTTTTTTGGGTAGTCTGTAGTGAAGACGTTCTTTTTTTAAATTTCCAACTACAGTTAGCGTAAGTTACAGGCCAAACACATTTAGAAGTTAGTGAAAATAAGTTTTTTTTTTTGGTTTGTCTTTATCAAATAACTCTCTCGCTCTGGGCGGAGCGGAAGGGCGTGACAGACTTTTACTAACTAAAACCCACCCGTGTTCCTTCAGTTGCCTGTGTGCCTTAAAGTCCAGTCACAAGAATGTTTTCCTGTAGTTACGCCGGCGCCGTCTTAGAAATCCATCCTGTTTATGTCAACTAATTGTCTTAACAAGGAATGAAAATTGAAACACTAACTATCAACGCACAGAAAAAGGCTGAAATGATGCAAAGCAATGAACTAATAAGTCAATATACGTTTATTGGATTGTGAACAGCTGTATGAACAGTTCAAATTTGTCAATGAATGTTGCCACCTGAGTAAAGAAAACTGATAAATATATAAATGAATCAATATGTTTTTATTTAATATGTAGAGTCCGAGTAACGTAATCCAACATATTCAAATCAAATCAAAATCAAAAATATTTTTATTTCACATAAGCCTACGAAACGTCAGAAGCTAGGTGCACGGTTCCAATTGGTCGTTTCCTATGGAGAAAAGCCGGCAAGAAACTACACGGTTACTGTTTTAAATATTAATACTGTTCCAAACTGTATACGAAACATTAACCCCCTTATTCCAAAACAAGGTTTATCTTCAGACCCAGGTTCAAAACATGGAGCCATTATTGAATTTCGAACTTTATTCCGACTATGGTAATGTTCCTAAACACAAAACTGTCAACTTAGTACCGAACTAAGTTTTCAGCTTTGTATAAAGAACGGTATTTCAATCACTGTTACGTTCTTATTACAAAAACTGGCTCCATGGTTTAAGCCATGTCAAAATATAAATCTTGTTTTGTAATAAGGCAGATAATGTAGATGTACCGTCGAAACGACAAAGAGGAAACAAGACATGAGACCCCTCATTACTTACCTCTATCGCTCGGGCACCATAATTGTATTGCCGTCGCACTCGCACATTAGAAGGACCTTAAAATGCGCGACCGCGACGGCAATACAATTGTGCGCGAGCGATAGAGATAAGTAATGAGGGGTCATTGTACGAGATTCTTTCTGCTTCGCGACCGGATTTTAGCTGTGCCCCGCGGTGCACCCGCATAAAGCCACCGGCACATTACTGTGTCGTGTTGTGTCGTGACGTGGGAGAACCAATCAACCGAATCTGTTCAGGACTACGTCAAATCACTACCGAGTCTTGATTAGCTAACACTGCGTCAGATGGCGTCACGACACGACACAACACAGTGATGTAAATCCGGCTTAAGTCTCGATCCCGTGAGAATATCGGGATAAAAAGTATCCTATGTCCTAACGCAGGTCATGGTCTACCTACCCATGTGCCAAATTTCATCTAAATCCATTCGGCCGTTTTAGCGTAAAAGTGTAACAAACAAAGAAACAGACAAACAAACTCACTTTCGCATTTACAGTATTATAGTTAGGATGCAAAGATTCCCTGTAAATTGATCACTCCATCTCTAGCCAGGAGATTCACAGCATTACGTAAAGGGATGAACAGCATTTTCCTCAAGTCTCTTAATTCAAGAAACTCTGTCTGTCTGTTACTTTTCACATATAAACAACTGAACGAATTTCAATGAACACACAGGTAGACAATAGGACACTTTTTATCCCTGTACATTCCCGTGGCAATGTGGCATAATTTCCGACCTTCACGCGGACGAAGCCACACAAAAGCTAGTAGTATCACTACATCTTACATAGATATTATGAAAAAAAAAAACAAAGTTCCCCGTCGCGTCTGTCTGTCTGTTTGAACGCGATAAACGCAAAAACTACCGAACGGATTTTCATACGGTTTACACCAATGGATGGAGTGATTCATGATCCCAGGTTTAGGTAATTGTTTTCTGTTTTTATAGTTTTATGGTGTAGTTTTGCTGTAATGCCAATAAACGCATTTTTCTTTCTTTATATATTTCATTATGGTTTTGTGTAAATTGGCTGAAGTATCGACGATGATTGTTGAAGGTGTCGGAAAAAATCACGTCGACTAGGACCTTTACTGGCGTGCGCCGCGTAAACCAATAGTTACATTTATTGAAAACAATATATTACGGAATTAACACATTGTTTACCTGGATTAACATAGGGTACCTACTTTTAAACCCGGTAGTACGATCGCGTGGTATATTTTCCGACATCCACGCGGGCGAAGCCGCGGACAGAAAAGCTAGTAAATTACATGAGTTAAGAGGCACATAAGCGCCGTTGACCTTGGCCATACAAATGCGCGTCGTGCTCATGCCGCGCCACCATTAACTTTCATAGGGAATATTTATTTTTAGTAACGAAAATATGAATATTTGAAAAAAATCACAGATAGAATTATAGATAATACAAAAGCCTATTCATAAAAAAAACATGAAAATATCTTAAGTAGTTTGGCAGTAATATCGTTTTTAGGGTTCCGTAGTAAACAAGGAACCCTTATAGTTTCGCCATGTCCGTCTGTCTGTCTGTCTGTCCGTCCGTCCGTCTGTCCCCAGCTTAGCTCAGAGACGCTAAGTCCTAGAAAGCTGTAATTTGACATGGGTGTACATATTAATCACGCCGAAAAAATAGTAAAATAAAACCATGAAAAACATTTTTTTGTAGGGTACCTCCCTTGCACGTAAAACGGGGATGATATTTCTTTTTCTCGTCTAATACATAGTGTGGGGTATCGTTGAATAGGTCGTTCAAAAATATTGTGGGTCTGTGAAAAATATTTTTCAATTCTGAGATCCGTTTGCGTAATATTAAGCTTTAAAGTGCTATTTTTTGTTAGTCATGTGCCCCCCCCCCCTGCCAGCTAAATGGTTGGTTTTGGATATGTGATAAAAATCATGGCAGTAGTAAATATAACGAAATTAAAAGGAAAACTATCACAGCTAAGTAGGGTTTACAAGTTAACGAGTAATCGTCGACCAACTTAAATTTGCAGTTGAAGAATTGACCGTAACGTATATAGATGTATGGGAGAGCATGTTTTTCAAATACAATGTTAAGTTTGTTTTTTGGGATGAATTCATCCCTTCATTGTGCGTGGTCCGACACGTACTTGGCCGGTGTTTTATGCTTTGAGTAGACATTACTTCCTAAATTTATTTCATAAAGTATATTACTACAATACTTAAATATTCACATATAGAATTGATGTGTATGCGTTCTAGTTTAACATACATTTGCATAACTTACTTGCATTATATGAAGGCGTAATAACAAATTAAAAAGTCACTAAAATCATTTAACTGCGCCTTAAATTACAGTTATCAGCAAATATAGTTCAAAACCGCTAATAGGTAAACAAATTTCAAGAATTTCCTTTCTCAATTTGAAACTGAATCGCTTTGTTATAAACTCCTATTTTTAAGTCGGTTAAAAAACACACATAAGACATACCTGTACACCCCTTACACCGCATCATTCTTGTGTGTTTACTGATAGCAATGGTACACATTTTTATATCACTTGATTACTTATTATATTGATTATTATTTATTATTAACAAACATTCACTGTTAAGCCAATCGCGTCTTAACTCATATTTCACTTCACTTTATAGTTTAGTATGTAACCTTGAGTTTAAAATACAACAGCGATATTATCTTAAGTGACCGTTACTGCGACGAATTTAGTTTTTTTTTAACTTAATTAGTGTAATTTTCTATGTAAATGCCTAGTAAAGAAAGTTTTATTTTTAGGGTTCCGTACCAAAATGGTAGAAAGGAACCCTTATGGTGAGACTAAGTCTGTCTGTCTGTCACACCTGGATAAGTACTACTCAAGAAGTACTACTGCTATCAAGTTGAAATTTAGAATAGTTTTAGATGACGTTTGCCCAACTATTTTGCAAACAAGAAAGAAATTAAAAAAAATATATGTTTTTTGCAAAAGTGACTGAAAGGGGGTCTTAAAAATTTGAAGTGGGGCTACTAGAGCATGTGGGGTATCATATGAAAGAGCGCTGTTTGTACATTCTCAAACATTTAGGTTTTTGACTTTTGATGAAACATTTAAAAAATATACCCCCTCCCCCCCTTATCTCCGAAGTTTGCATAGATAAAAATCTGAAATTATTCTATGTGATAGAAGTTTATGTAAATATTACAGGAAAAATAAAACGATGTCTCTAAATAGCAGTTTTTCAGAAATCATCAACATCATATAGACAGTCCTTTTCTTGGGCACTGGATTGCACTCCATCCGTCTTATTACAAAAAAATGCTTAAGTACTGTTTTATACCAAGACCACAAGGTCTACGATTGTTACGTATTCAAATTAATATCAGGCTCAAAACGTGTTCTTATTACAAAACGAAGACTTTTTGAGGATCAGTTAGTACCAATGAAGGTTCATGGTTCCACAGATAAGAAACAAAAATGGCATTCTTTCATTCGTTCATTCTGCATCTATTTGAAGCAACGTTTCGTTTCTCTAAATATTGATATTATACACTTGAAATGCATAAATAATTATTAATCAATACAAAGATATGTCATAAATCGTTCTTTGTTTAGGTTACAATATATTGAACAAGCACAACTTCTACTTTTGACGTGCTTTTTATAATCAAGTTATCATATTTTTTAACACCTCTAGCGTGAAGTGGAGTGAATTACATAGGTACGGCGCGGCACTCGTAATTTGAGACGAATGTTTATGTTGTGTCCGTCCATAAATAAAGAAATCTTAGTATTAGGTACTGTTGATAATATGTGGTTTGTTCGTGAGTTGTGTCTGGTTAAACCGTTGAAGATAAACTTAGTAAAACCCTAAGACGACCCACTGACCAAAACATGGATTTTTAATTAATATTAGGTAAGCAATGCTTTGTATCATCTTATTTCTTGTGTTTTCCTAACATAGGTCTTAAGCATTTACTAACACAATTATGGATGTCTTTTATGATCTGAAATAAACTGATTATATATATATATACGTACGGAACCCTCGGTGCGCGAGTCCGACTCGTTCTTGACCGGTTTTTTTTCTATTATCTTTGGAGTCTTTAGCAAACTTTAAGAGGTGCATAAGACCATCGAACAGAATAACTTTTACGATCTTTGGGACGAACTTTGCAATCGCGAAAAAATAAAATACTTACAATACAGTTTAGAACAGTAGGTATTAAACTAAGATATGGAACAGCAGATTCTTTTTTTCTCGATTTCAAAGTTGTTTCCATAGTAAAATTTATTCCGTCTTATTACAAAACAAGGTTTTTCTGCAGACCCAGGTTTCCTAATAACAAACTGACAACTTAGTACCAAACTAAGTTTTCAGTTTTGTATAAAGAACGGTATTTCAATCAGAGTTACGTTCTTATTACAAAAACTAGCCCCATGGTTTTAGCCATGTCAAAATATAAATCTTGTTTTGTAATAAGGCGGATTCAGTTCGATGGTCTAAACACCTTTTAAAGTAGAGAGTTGTGAGGTTTTATTTTCATTTAGGAACGAAACATTGATGATAGTAGTGGGTTACCAGGAATAAATATCTGCTGGCCATAAATACTTTTCCGACAATAACATAACCTACTATTTGCAACGAAAATTGGCGGGTAAACTTTCCGATACTTTGGTCATCAAAACATACAGGAACCTGTATGTCTCTTTGCCTAAAGTTATTATTTAAAATAACCACATATTTTTCTCCGATGAAACTAACTTCATATAAATGAAAGTAAATGTCACATAGCCGATGGCTGATACACAAACCAAAAAAAAAAACCGGCCAAGTGCGTGTCGGACCACGCACAATGAAGGGTTCCGTAGTTAGGATGATTTTATCCCAAAAACAAACTTAACATTTTAGTTGAAAAACATGCTCTCCCATACATCGATAAACGCTACGGTCGTTTCTTCAACTGCAAATTTATTTGCAGTTGGTCGACTATTACTCGTTAACTTGTAAAGCCTACTTAGCTGTGATAGTTTTCCTTTTAATTTCGTTATATTTACTACTGCCATGAATTTTTTCACATATTCAAAACCAACCATTTAGCTGGCAGGGGGGGGCCACTTGACTCTAACAAAAAATAGCACTTTAAAGCTTAATATTACGCAAACGGATCTCAGAATTGAAAAATGGCTTTCACAGACCCACAAGATTTTTGAACGACTTATCCAACGATACCCCACACCATGTATTATATGACCAAAAAAAATCATCCCCGTTTTACGTGCAAGGGAGGTACCCTAAAAAAAAATGTTTTTTATGGTTTTATTTTACGACTTTTTCGGCGTGATTAATATGTACACCGTTACCAAATTACAGCTTTCTAGGACTAAGCGTCTCCGAGCTACGCCGGGGACAGACGGACAGACAGATGGACATGGCGAAACTATAAGGGTTCCTTGTTTACTACGGAACCCTAAAAACGGTAAGAACTTAAACCAGCAGGTTTAGCACGAGGCCAGTAGAAAAGTGTTTTGTTGACGGAAGAGTAGACAAAAATTACGTTTCCGTGTAGACAGTAGAACATTTTCGGTTGACAAGCGATTTCTATTCTACAGTAGCGTAGAAATAGAAAGCGTCATGCTAAGCCAGCAGATAATGTAGGTAGGTACTCACAATAATTATTTCGGTGTTATCCGAAGTTCAGTCTCAATTTATTCCTTAATTTCGAAACAAAACAATATCACACAAAAGTTCTTTTAAAACTACAAAGTACGTGTCTTCGATGCCGTTTCACCACTACTAACTTATGAAACTCGTTGCGTAAAGACCACGTGTATTTAAGGTATTTCAAAGGTAAACAAGCTGAAGTTGTTATACAGAAAAAATATGTTAATTAATTCATGCAAAGTTCGTTGAATGTTCAAGATGATTTCGACTTTATTGACTGGGGGTTAAAGTGTGTTTTGTATTGTCAAGTTAGGAGTTTTTGAAGTAAAGCTTCTTTATGCACTCTTGACTTGGGGAGTAAGCTGGTGAATGCGTGACGAGAGCGTTACGGAAACTGATCGGGTGAGGGGAACGGGAGTTGTTTAAATTTTAAACATGGAACACACTGCGTCACCGCCGCGGGCCGTCCCGCTTATTAGGTTTTTTTTTAATTCACACTGGCTGTTAATACACTTCTATTTTACTTCAGTCGTGTGGTCTAAAGCAAACTCGTTTTTGTTCTTTAAATGCATTTTTAAATCATGAAGGCTCTTTTAATTTATTTTAAAATGTGCTTTATTGTTTTGGAACTAAGTTCCTTATCGCACGTCTCTGCGCACACTTGGCGAATGAGAGCGGGACCGAAAAAACCGGCCAAGTGCGTGTCGAACCACGCACAATGAAGGGTTCCGTAGTGGGGATTAATTATCCTACGAACAAACTTAACATTGCAGTTGAAAAACATGTTCCCTCATACATTCCAACTGCAAATGACGATGAGACGTTAAAACGGTAAAAATGTATGGTTAAATTGAAGTCGCTAATTATTACTTAACTACACTCGGCGTCACAAAAATCGCACCTCTTTAAGAATTCCCTTCAAAGTCATTTTAACCCTATTAATCAATGGTAGACATATGACTGTAAGGTATCATTGGAAAGGCAATTCATTTAAATTTCAGAATAAATCAATGGATTTGGTTTTTTGTTTACCAGGGAATAAAAAAAGCAAGCAAATGCAAATGATTAAAAAGTTAAATTTTATTTTATCAGCAAAAATTACAAAGAAGTCCTTAAAAACAACTTAAAACCTAGTGTTACCCCCTCTAGCCCTGATGACTGCTTCCATGCGTCCTCTCATGGACCGAATTAATGTGACAACAGTCTCTTGAGGAATGTTGTCCCATTCTGCAACGACGGCATCTTGGAGGTCTTGGAGAGTGGTAGGGGCAGGATCACGTGCCCGTACTCGCCGTTTCAGTTCATCCCAAAGATGCTCAATAGGGTTCAGGTCTGGACTTCGCGCCGGCCAGCGCATAACAGGGATTCCAACTTCTTGCAGGTAGTCTCTTACAATTAAAGCGGTGTGACAGCGGGCGTTATCGTGCATTAACGTGAACCCACTGCCAACAAAACCAGCATAAGGGACAACCTGCTCCTCTAAGATCTCTGTTATGTACCGAGCAGCATTCAGCGACCCTTGCCCGCGAGCACTTCCAGCCCGAGAAACGCACACAAGGTTCGTTTTACCCTCGATTGACATGCCGCCCCAGAACATGCACGAGCCACCCCCGTATTCCACTGTCTCTTGAATACAGGCTTGCGCGAATCGTTCCCCTTGCCTCCTATACACTCTTCGACGCCTGTCGTTGCAGAAAAGACACACCCTCGTCTCATCCGAGAAGAGCACAGCCCTCCATTGGTCTATTGTCCAATCCACATGGTCACGGGCAAATTGCAACCGGTCTCTCCTATGCTGTGCAGTTAATTTTGGCCCTGTAGCAGCCCTATGAGCTGCAATTTTCTTCTCCCGCATTCTTCTTCTAATCGTGGAGACGCTTACAGAAGTTCTGCGAGCTGATCGCAGTTGTTGTTGCAGCTCAACAGCATTGGAGAACCGATTACGTAAAGACGTCGAAACAATGAAGCGATCGTCTCTTTCGGATGTGCACCGTTGTCTTCCAGATCCACGTCTTGGGATATAGCCACCAGTCTCTTGGAAGCGTTGGAACACTCGTCGAACGGCAAAACGACTCAAGTTCAGTTGCCGAGTAACATCACATTGCCGCATCCCTGATTGCAGTAGTGCAATGACTTGAGCGGCTTCATCTGCAGTGGTATCCATCTTCTGGGGTATTTTTCTTGCTGTAGCTGTTCACGTGTGTTCACTTTAAAGGTTGAATAGCGAATGACTCACATTTAACCCGGGTCGCCCGTTTTATACCCTTGTAGGGAGGTGCAATTAGTGGCCGTTGTAATGCGTATTTTGACAACATTTTTTTTAACGTTACGTGCTAATGAGATCTGTTGTGTTTAGGAATTCTAACTGTTGTTAATTTAAAGGTCGTTAAACATACTTTCAATTGATACCAATATTAATAAGGTTTAATGTATTCGTTACTGGCGGGACATGTTTTAAACTTATTTTCGAAGAGGTGCGATTTTTGTGACGCCGAGTGTATATGCAACGTTTACAAATTAACCCCATACCGCCTTATTACAAAATAAAGTTTATCTTCAGACCCTGGATTAAAACATGGAGCCATTATTGAATTTCGAACTTTATTCCGACAGTGGTAAAGTGCCTAAACACAAAACTGTCAACTTAGTAACGAACTAAGTTTTCAATTTTGTATAAAGAACGGTATTTCAATCACAGTTACGTTCTTATTACAAGAAAGATAAGAAAAATGCGTTTATTCGTTCGTTTCGTTTCGTTTTTTTTAAAAACGTTGCCCCACACTAGGAATTTCTCCTGTATTGTGGGTGCGTTTACAAACATTTAAATTCACATACACAAACAGCCAGACCCAGAACAACTACTTGTAGGTCATACAAATATTTGTTCCGTGCGGGAATCGAACCCGCGACACGCAGCGCAGCAGTCGATTGCTTAACTAACTGCGCCAACCGTGCCGACAAACACGTAACGTTGTGTTATTGGCATTACAGCAAAAAAATACACCTTAAAAACTATAAATAACACAGAAAACAATTAAATATAATGCCAAAAGGGCCTCAGCTCAGCATAATGTCAGATGACAACACAAGGTGTACCACCTGACGCTGATTTTCAGCTGCAACCCACTCCACTCAAATCCAAATGATTCATTAGATCTAACCTCCGTACAAAACATTGGCAGATAAATAACTATTCAAAGATTTAAGTAGAAAAGTATGCAACGACGTAGGTTAAAACCCCTCTGATGAATGAGTTTCTAAAGTCGCCCTTAGATTTGCAAGATTTTTGACGATCTTCTTCTGCCCCTCGGCCTCATGACGAAGAAGTACTGAGAAGTACTAAGAACATGTGTCGATCGCCAAAAAACGAGCAAACCCGTAGGCAACTTTAGATAACCTACCTTGTAAAATTTAAACATTTATATCTGTAACTTTTATGGTGTACATAATAAAGAGTATTCTATTCTATTCTTATTTATTTTGAAATACGTACCGGGAAACAGAAGCACAGAAAAATATTTTGCTGAGGAAGATTGACTAGATATAAAGGGAAAATCCTTCGATAAGGAAAAACTGCTAAATATTAGTCGACTGCATAATTTTATTAATAGGACGAGTATGCAGGCGTCTAGACCTAGATCCATTACCTTGTTGTACGTCCTTTTTGCATTATTTAGGTACTTGTGAGGGTTCCGTACCTCAAAAGGAAAAAAACGGCACCCTTATAGGATCACTCGTGTGTCTGTCTGTCTGTCCGTCTGTCACAGCCGATTTGCTCCGAATCTACAGGACCAATTAAGTTGAAATTTGGTACACACATGGACTTCTAAACTAAATGAATCTTGAACACTTTTGGGGAGCAAATTAGAAAAAAAAAAAAAAAGTTTTGCTAACTGTACCGTGCGACACATCAAATGAAAGGGTGTATTGTAAGGATTTCCGATATATTTTTTTTATAATTTTATTATAAATACTTAAAATTATTTACGAAAATAGATGAAAATTTACCCTTATCTCCGAATCTACTGAGCCTAAAATTTAAAAAAAAATACAGAAAATAGTTCTTTACTACTAAAATAACATGGTAAATCTATTGTGCGTACAAACTTACATTTGCAGTTGGAATGTATGAGGGAACATGTTTTTCAACTACAATGTTAAGTTTGTTCTTAGGATAATGAATCCCCACTACGGAACCCTTCATTGTCCGTGGTCCGACACGCACTTGGCCGGTTTTTTTTTGTTTTTTATGATAACTATTTTATGCCCGCAATTTTGTCTGCGTGAAATTTCTTATAGCATCGCATCGCCCGCCCTTCGTTCTCGCTTAGAATTCTTTCTTAAGTACTTTTTTTTTGCTCGGCTCCTAAGGGCCGTAGCGTGATGTTAAATAGCCTATAACCTTTTTCTTTTTTTAATCCGATTGGTAGTTCCAGAGATCAGCGCGTTCAAACAAACAAACAAACAACCTCTTCATTATTAGCATTGATAGATGAAGATGTCGTGATGGCCCATCTCACGCACGAAGTTATGGGTTCCAATCCGGGCAAGTAGGTACCAATGAGACTTTTTCAATACATAAAATGTACTAAGCCTCTTTTTGAGTTTATCTGGGACATTACCTACTGACATCGGCGAAGGAACACATCGTGAGGAAACCTGGCTTTATGACTGGCTTTAGGGTGCGTTTCCACCAGAGATGTGCGAGGATGCGTAGCTGCGAATGTGCGTAAAACTAACCAATGACAACACTAGCTTAGCTTCAGCAATAAAATGAAGCGATGTTATTGGTTATGTTAGCACACATCCCTCGTTACGCATCCTCGCTCATTTCTGGTGGAAATGCAGCCTTATAGTTAACTAGCTTTTGCCCGCAGCTTTGCCCGTGTTGACGTCGGAAATTACCCTACGGGAACGTACTACCGGGATCTATAGTTAGCCAAGCAACGGCCGAACATTCGGCGGATACTTCGGATTTATGTTCGGAGCAGACCCCCAGATACGATTGCGTTGCTTGGATGAAACCAATTTTATTTTTCTTACTCTCACGATTGTTAAACTTCGCACGGACCCAAGGACGTAAAAATATCGCGGCGGGATTTTATCGCGTACTGGATTTTCAACTCTCGGTGTCTAGCCGAGCATTGATAATTAATCCAACAGAGTGCATCCAGCGGGTCGAAAAGACACTATTGAATTATCAACTCTCGGCGCTAAGCAGAGCGTTAAAAATCGAGTGTGCCAAAAAACATCGCTGCGGGAAAATATCTCCCGTGCGAACCTGGGCTAAGGCGTACAAGGGCTAACTTGGCGTCTTTTGTTGTTCTACCGTGGGGATTATGGCAAACCCCGCCTTTGGGGGAGGCCTATGTCCAGCAGTGGACGTCTTTCGGCTGAAATGATGATGATTATGATGATGAAAATAAGTAAGTTTAATCTTAAAAGTCTTTATTATGGTAACAAGTCGTGTGTTCGATGGGATTTCCTGAAAAAATTAATAAAATCTATACAAACTTTCACCCCCTAATGAACGCCTTTCAAAAAAAAAAAATCAAAACTCATTTATTCAAACTAGGCTGAGAATCAGCAATTTTCGAACGTCAAAAATGACATGAGACAGTCCCCCAAAAACGCCCACCCTTCACCACTTCCTAGTGCTTTAGCTGGGAAGAAGAAGTGGCGCAACAAACTCCCCAGCAGCTTTAGGGGTTGAACTTTCAAAAATCCTTTCTCATCTTCGGTAAAAACCGGCTAATACGGTAAAAACGGTTAAGTACACTTAACCGTTTTTACCTTGAAAATCGAATAAAAAAAATAAACTGGCCAAGGGCGTGTCGGACCACGCACATTGAAGGGTTCTTTAGTTGGGATAAATTTATCCCAAGAACAAACTTAACATTGTAGTTGAAAAACATATTCTCCCATACATTCCAACTGCAAATTTAAGTTTGTACGCACGATATAGAGAGATTTACCATGTTATTTTACGACCATGGACTTCTCATAAGTTTTCTTGTAATCTATAAGTAGGTATAGAACTATTTTCCTCCCATGCCGTCCTATTTCATCCCGTGGGTGTGGTAAAAGGCGACTAAGGGACTTACTAGAGAATGGGCAGCAGCGTTCTCTATGCATTTTAACACCCTATTGCGATCGCCAACCCGCCTGCCAAGCGTGAAGATTATGGCAAACCCCTTTGGGGGAGGCCTATGTCCAGCAGTGGACGTCTTTCGGCTGAAATGATGAGAACTATTAGAACTGTAAAAATAAAATCCTCATAACAAGTCCTTTCATTTGTTAAGTCACTAAGTTTTGTCCCAAAACTGAACACCCTATTCAAAATTCATTTATTTTTGTTACACGTTTGTGTAGTGATCTTAAAAGGGTTCAGTTTTTTCCTTTTGAGGTAAGGAACCCTAAAAAGGAACTCAGATTTCATGCTTCTAGAGCCAGTGGTTTACGAAGATTTTTATTAAGTAGATATTAAACATACCTGGCCTGTTCCAGTTGACGCATTCCAAAAACTTCGTGAGCGCTCTGCGATGCGACGATAAATAGAATCTGAAACCGAAGAGCGATTTTAATACTTTTTAGGGTTCCGTACCCAAAGGGTAAAACGGGAACCCTATTACTAAGGCTCCGCCGTCTGTCTGTCCGTCTGTCACCAGGCTGTATCTCATGAACCGTGATAGCTAGACAGTTGAAATTTTCACAGATGATGTATTTCTAACAACAAATACTAAAAAATAGAATAAAATAAATATTTAAGGGGCTCCCATACAACAAACATGATTTTTTTGCCATTTTTATAGATAATGGTACGGAACCCTTCGTGCGCGAGTCCGACTCGCACTTGGCCGTTTTTTTTTTACTAGACTGACTGACGGACTATTGCCAATCAACCTAAAAACTGTTTTGTTAAATCAATTTGTGGATTTGAGGAGTGGACTGAAAGAGTACAGAGGCTGGTTTCAGATTGATAATAGGTTGTTATGTCCGAATGTAGCTTCTGCTCGTTCACCCAATCAAGGAACTAATTCATGAATGAATAAATGAAATGCACCGACCCCAGCGTGGTTGTAACAGACTCGATTGCTCGAATGAACCCAGAGATTCACACTAGCCCCTGAAGCCTCATGTTTCATGGGACTACAGATAATGGTAGGGAAGACGTGCCCTTGGGATAGGAGGGGTTAGAGCCTACCGACTGTGCAGCCTTGAGCAAGCATTGGAGGGGCATCTTTTAGTAGCTTCGCCGCCAGGTTGGCTCAGGTTCTCTCGGTTCTTGTCTGTGTCACTGATATGCTGTATTACACGTTGCTGATTCCAAGGTCTTCGTCTGAGGTCTCAATACACCTCATCAAGGAACTAATTCATCAGAGAAAAATCCAAGTACGACTCACCATTCTGCTGCTGCGGCGCTTTCCAATTGCTCGAAACGGTCTTTTGAGTGGACGGTTGATCACGGAGACTCGCACGAGTAACAAAAACATGGTAATGCACAGTTTGTCCTTGTTTTATAAACTTTTAATCCCAGAGTAAAAAATTAGATAACGACTGCGACAGTCTGTTAAGTGAAGTACTGCGCGCGCGCAAAGATCCTCGTGGTGCTCTCGTCGCGGTGTCGCGAACTTGTCTCGCGGATTCAGCCAATCGCGTGAGACTTAGCGAGCATACATACAACATGTCCCAGAATTAACGCACTATGGGACCAAACCTGAAATCACAAAAAAAAAATCAGTTGTTCCCTATATTTATTAGACACGAGCTATGAGAACATTTAATGTAGGGAACAGCTGATTTTTTTTTCACGATTTCAGATTTGGTCCCATAATAAAAGTTGTTCATAATGTTGAGTACAATGACCCCTTAAGAGGTTGTGCGTTAATTTTGAGATATGTTGTATACAGGGTCAAATTAAATAAGCTAGCGAAACTTCGCAGAAGTGATGGATATCGATAACTAAATAAGCAATTAGTGTAGGCACTTGAAATATCAGTTTAAAACCCAGTTCTTTTTGTGTAAACTTAACAAACGTGATTGGTATCGATACACGATAAAACAAAATAAAACAGATTTTATCAACTCATACTTCAAGTAACAACACTTCAAGCTGAACTCTAAAAAAAAATTGTTTGCCGTCACGGGACGCCTGGCAGATGTGAAACATCGAAGTCAAACAAACAAACATCGAAAAAAAGGTCGCGTAACGGGCGAACCGCGCGCGCGGAGAGAGCGGTGAATAGCCACGCGGCATGCGTCACCCCGCCAGCAATCAGTTTTACGTTCTCCTATAGATGTTTCACATCAAAAAAACTTCAAATCTTTTAATATTCTCGCTAGGTCCATTCATAGTGCTCTTCGTTACCTGAACTTGCACTTGCACAGTAAATCCTGGTCCGTGGCAGTGATTGGTCGCGCGGGTGGCGCGGCTACTAGCTCAGACAGCTGATCACGTTCGGGTATGTTCATCAAATTTCGGCTGCCTTCGACATTACAGCATATAATAAATTTTCTTTTGTTTCTTTACCTGAACTTCCACAGTAAGTCCTGGTCCGTGGCAGTGAGTGGTCGCGCGGGTGGAGCGGCGACGAGCGCAGACAGCTGGTCTCGTTCGGCCGCCGTCGGTTTCGCGTCGCGACCGGAAACACCTGAACGGAGAGAGCGAGCGAGACGGTGTTGTTTGCTTTCTACTAGGTTTTCCTGTTCAAAGATAAGATACAAATGATTAGGTTATTTTTTTTTACATTTTTATGCAAAGGTCTATAGGTGAAATTCGGGGTGGAAATCGGAGAAATCCTATGCATTAGAAGTACAGTAGCTATCGTGATGATACATAATGCAGGGTTCGGAATTTCCTGCCAGGGTTGCGAGTTTGTCCGAAATCCCGATATCGTGGCCCTGGCACACAGGCAACGGAAGGAACACGGGTGGGTTTTAGTCAGCAAAAGTCTGACACGCCCTCCCGCTCCGCCCAGAGCGGGAGAAGTTAATTGATAATTTCCCACCAAAAAAAAAAGGGTTAGGAATTTAAGTGTATTGTTCCTAACCTCTGCAAATCCTGTAAGCCAGTGACTATAGCGGCAACCTATCAGAAAAAAATGTCGAGTGATTAAGCAAAGCAGATTTTGAGATATCACTGGCAGTGATATCTCAAAATCCTTAATGAAATTCATCAGACGGAAAATAAAATTAGAAGAGTAGGAAATGTAGGACTGACTTTTCGCAGAAATCAATTATTTTTATTTCATTCAACTTTTACTTTACTCCATGAAGTAAATTACTTCGTGCTTTACTCATATACTCACATGCATGTGTCGAATACTGCAAACTAGATTCGGTATTAAAAGCTCTTCACACGGTGCAGTCGCGAGCAGAACTAGTCGTGACATGGCCGAAATTATTCATTAATATTTTTGTGGTATTTGAAAATTTGATTGTTACAACCTTCGAAATTCATGCAAACGGGAACTAACGTAAATAGAAAAACGTGATAAACTCGCATTAGCATGAAATTGCAGTAATACCGGTAAAACAACATAATATTTTTAGTATTAACAAACTAGTAAGTAGATAAAGGGCCGACACTGGTAGAAATCTAAAAGTGAGCAATTTACTGATTTTGAGGAGCTATTCTGCTCATCACGTCGAAGACCCTAATCAGATCTTCACCAAATTTCTGAGACCACCATAAATTACTACCTTTCAAATAAAAAAAGAACCATCGAAATCGGATCTCATAAGGCGGAGATATCCAGTAGCCCCCTTTTTGGAGGAAGTACCCCTCCAATCAAAAATCCCCAACGGCAATTTTTTTTTTATAAAGTCGTATAACCTGTATAATACCAATGATGTACCTTTAGATGTGTTACCTGCACTCAATAATGGCATACTAAATGCCAGGCAATTGCCTGACATTTACAATAATAATAATTATTATTACGTACGCGCCAATGAACATGCAGCAGCTACTGCCGTAACTAAATATGTATGTTCATCTCTTTCTAACAACAGATATCGGTATAGGTCTTTCGTTTTCTTCACGCGCTGTATGATTGTACGCAAGTATGTAGCTACAATCATGGTTTACGCTGTTTTTGAGTGCACTAATGTTCGTGTATGACGCGTCTATTTTAACAAGTCATTGGTTTATATCAAGTTTCGTTCAGATCGGTTGTAAAATACGACCTGTAGCTTAACAAAAAAACTCTATTACAATCGCCGGCACGTAACTTGGCAAGGTTTTGGGGTAGTGGGGGAAAGTTCGCGCATAGTACACATAAGCAACAAAAAAATGGTCACTTTTATTTTTTGTGATTATATGGTTATTGCCATCATTTAGTTTAAACATGTCTGTTTAGAAGAAAGTTAAAGAAAGGAAAGGAATTCGTGAAGTTTAATAGGTGTTATAAATAAAACGTAATAATAACATATTTTTAGTTATTGTGGCCTTTCAAAAAACAATGTAAACGAGAACTAAAGGTCAATTATCATTAGTAGCTGCCGCAAAAATCACCTTAGTAAAATAAACTTAGTTTAAAATAGTTACAATAATTCGTAATAAAAATTAACAAAAACTCAACAAAAACAAAGGGTATAATTTTAGTGTACGCAAGTGTAATTGGGAGCGACCGGAACGCGGGGCGGGGTGCAGGAGGCGAGTGTCGACTGACGCACCAATCGCGTGCTCGGAACGGTGCAGCGGTGCTCCCTCATTCCCCGCGTCCCGCTTGACCACCAAAGATACCTAAAAAATGACTTCTGCGCATCTAACTACTCTTGCCAACTTACGTGCCGGGGACTACTACATGCCTTTAAGATCTCCGAACGCTTTCGCTGTGTAAACAAGGTTGACTATGTATTGATTCACATACCTGTAAGATCTCATAGTCCGGCACGGTGACGATCTCGGCCTGAGCTCTGAACTGGTACATCTCATCACCGTCTTGTTCGTAGTATACTACTGCATGCTGAAACGAAAGTAAGGGTTATACAAAACCTATTTATAAAATACTAGCTGACCCGTGCCCACTCCGTTGGGCGGTAAACATTTTTACTCTATGACACTCACAAATTACGTGGCTTTCTATGGGTAAAAGAATACCTACCCTACCTACCTACTTACCCTACCTACCTACCTAAAAAAATAAATAAAAAAACACATAAACCATCTACTAAATAGTCCGAACAAAGCCTAAACCTTTTTTTTTTATAGGTGAGCCCGTTCTTGAGTTATAAAATTACAACGAAAAGTGGCAATGATTTTTATAGATATAATTTGCGAAATAAAAGTGTGGAATATTGGTGATTACGTTTAGTTTAATAAAATGCTACTAAGATATTATCTATACCTATTTATTTACTTACTAATTTATGTTATAGGTATTTTGTACCGACTTTTATTTTTTCTCGTTTTTATTTTTAGTGTTTATCAGTGGAAATTTGTAAATGGCCCGCAATTTCATATTGTATAAGTTAGCTGTAAGTTTCCCGAATAGAATAAAATAAATATGGGTAGCAGGGTCCTTGTGGAAAAAATTAAACGCAAAAAAACAATAGGTACTTCATGAGTTTTTACAACATCGAATGTATTATCCAATGTAAGAATCAAGAATTATCTTTCTTAAGACCTTGTTTTTACGATACACGCTCTGTTTTTTCGTCTACTAACCTTCGACTAAGAAATATGTTCAGGAACAGAACGGGTTGTCAGGATGTCGTAGCAATAACGTGACTCTTAGTACCTACTTAGATAATTATAAGCATTGGGGGTGTGTCATGTCAGCGCAGGCTATTTATGATTGGTCGACACATCTCGTTTGGAAACTGCAAAAACGCGACCATATAAGGCAATGCGCTGGCGACACCCACCCTCATTGGACAATATTATAAACCACCGTCCCCTCGCCTCATGCGTCGCTATGGGATATAAATTCCTCCGCACTGGACGGCAGCGCCAGTTGTGTTCCTGTCTTCTCTCGTTTATTTAACTAAAAATTTAAATAACGTGTGTTAACTCCCTCCGGTCGAAGACCCTGATTGTCCTCTGGCTCCCGTCACCCCAGACGAAGTGCACGACATTATCAAGGGTCTGAAAACCCGTAAATCTCCCGGATCAGACGGAATCACCAACAGGTTGCTCCAGCTGTTCCCCGCTCACCTGATCATGCTAATGACCACCATCTTCAATGGCGCTCTTAGTAACAACATTTTTCCTCAAGCTTGGAAAAGTGCCACGGTCATCGGTATCCCGAAGCCCGGCAAGCCTAAGACCGAACCTTCCAGTTACCGACCCATCAGTCTGCTCAACGTCTTCGGCAAAGTCTATGAGAGGCTTATTTATAAGCGTCTCAGAGACTATGCCGAGACGAAGGGCCTCATCCCAAACGAACAGTTCGGGTTCAGATCCCAACATTCGTGCGTACAACAGGTCCACCGTATCGTCGAGCATATAAGCGCTGGCTTCCAGCGCGGGCTCATGACGGGTGCTGTGTTCTTCGACATTGCGAAAGCGTTCGACATAGTCTGGCACAACGGCTTATTATATAAGCTCTACAAACTCGGTGTGCCCGATCGTCTCGTGCTCATCTTACGAGACTTTTTGTCGGACCGCACCTTCCGCTATCGCATCGAGGGTGCGCTATCCTCCCCCCATCCGCTCCGCGCAGGCGTCCCTCAGGGCGCTGTGCTGGCACCGCTGATATTCACTATATTCACTAGTGATATCCCCAAATGTAGAAAGGCGCAGTTAGCTCTGTTCGCAGACGACACGGCCATCTACTACTCCGGCCTCAGGCAAGACAATATCGCCCGCATCCTTCAGGCCGAAGTCAACAGACTCGCGGCCTGGTTCAGGAAGTGGAGGATCGAAGTCAACCCTGATAAGAGCCAGGGGGTCCTATTCTGTAGGCCCCGGCGATCACCCGCCCTCCCCCAACCGATCACCATGTTCGGCAAGCCTATCCCTTGGGAGAAGCGAGCCAAATATCTCGGTGTGGTCTTAGACCATCACATGACGTTCGGCGAGCACATAAAACAGGTGCGCTCGCGCGCCAGTTTTGCTCTCGGCCGACTACACTCCGTACTCAACCCGCGCAGCAAGTTGTCCCTTAAGTGCAAATTGCGTATTTACACCGCGTGTATTCGACCGATCATGACTTACGCCTGCGTAGTCTTCGCTCACGCAAAGTCGTATCACATTCATAAGATGCAGACGCTTCAAAACCGATTTCTCCGTAGAATTACGAAGGCTCCTTGGTTCGTTCGGAACGAACAACTTCACGTAGACCTTAAGATGCCTACCATCAAGCAGTTTATGAAGCGCCTTGCAAAGCGCTTTTTCGAATCCGCGGAACGTCATCGCAACCCCTTGGTTGTACAGGCCGCTAGTTACAGGCCTTCTGCCATTAGTCAGACTCGCCGACCGAGGCATACTCTCTTAGATCCGGATGACCCCGTCACTCTCCTTCAGGAAAGCAATAGGGCCACGAGTACAGTGCACAAAATACACAAACCGACCTTCCGTCCTCGCCGCCGAGGTACCACGCGAACTTCCCGAGTAAATGGTAATAAAAGTCCTCCCCCCCGTCCCTTGAATGTCGATGCGCCAGCCGCCCGGTTAGAGGCTGAGAGCGCCGTAGCAATAAATATAATATCCCCTGATAATAATCATGATCAAAATGTTGATCCAGACCGTCCCCAAATTGTTACTAATTTTGTGATCCCCCAACGACGCCCTAAGCCGAGGTCCGTACCCCACAGGGGGTGCCCTTAGTGCGCTGTCGTTTAGTTTTTAATATATATAATTTGCGCCCTGGCTGGAGGCTTTAAGATTAAAAACCTTAGGGCAGCCACAGGAATATCCGGTGAAGTAGCAACGACCTCTCTAGGTCTTCTACGAGATGCCATACATAAAAAAAAAAAAAAAACGTGTGTTAAAGTGTACTCGTACTCGCGTGCTTATTATTCAGATTTTATTATTAAAAGTGATTAAAAACAAGTTCTAATTATTAGTTAGTGTTATAGTGTATCAATTATTGTAACTGTGACTTAAAACATAATTATAAAAGTTATTACGTATAACGTGTCTCATTTCACACTCAGTACTAGCGCACAAATGTACCTCCTGATACTCGGGCATGTACAAAATATATCGACAATTTATTGATATTATGATAATATTTTTATTTTTAATATACATTATTGAATTATATACCGCCCTTGTTTGACTGGTAGAGAATACCTATGGCATTCAGTCCGCCTTTATACCTTATTGTGTGCGTGAAGTTAAGAAAGAAATAAATTTTATAAGGTCAATGCACATACATAATAAACACACGTCATAGAGGCAATTATTTGTTCATTAGAACATGTCCCCATTGGTAGCTAAGCAAGGCTGCTAGAAGTCAACTCTTCAGTTGATTATAAAAAAATATGTACAACATTAGTTTGTGTTTATACTAAACCCGAAAAGGGGTCATTGTACTCATCATTTTGATTTTTTTATGGGACCAACCTTGAAATTGCGAATGAAAATCCGCTGTTCCATACATTTTGTCGATTTAAGTGAACACAAATGTAGGGAACACGAACAGCTGATTTTTTTTCGCGATTTCAAGGTTGGTCCCATAGACGGAATTGTTCAAAATGATGAGTACAATGACCCCTTTTCGGGTTTAGTATAAACACAAACTAATGTTGTATAAATACAAGCTGTTGCCCGCGACTTTGTCTGCGACCTAGGATGAACAGTAGCCTGACCTTCTCCAGGTCATGGTGACACATGTGCCAAATTTCATCCAATATCCAAATTGGTTCAGAAGTTTTAACGTGAAAGCGTAACAAACAAACAAACTCACTTTCGCATTTATAATATTTGTTAGGATTAGGAATTTGGGTTGTTTGTTCGAGTATAATCATAGCTGATCGATTACTTTACTGAATGGTGAAAATGGTATTCCCAAAAACCGGCCAAGTGCGAGTCGGACTCGCGCACGAAGGGTTCCGTACAATTATCTATAAAAATGGCAAAAACAAACACGTTTATTGTATGGGAGCTCCCCTTAAATATTTGTTTTATTTTAATGTAATTATTTATTTGTAAAGTGAACATAATATCTAAATATTTTGTGAATATTTCAAGCGTCTACCTGCTACCGTTATCAATATCGAGCAAAAAAGAGCAAAAAAAATTACATTTCTTGTATGAGCCCCCTTAAATATTTATTTTATTCTTGTTTTTTAGTTTTTGTTGTTATAGCGGCAACAGAAATACATCATCTGTGAAAATTTCAACTGTCTAACTATCACGGTTCATGAGATACAGCCTGGTGACAGACGGACAGACAGACAGACTGACGGCGGAGCCTTAGTAATAGGGTTCCAGTTTTATCCTTTGGGTACGGAACTATAGTATAGTGAAAGAAAAAAGCAATAATATTCGTTTAGTGGCATAAACCAAAAAAACACCTAATCCTTCATTTGCCGCGTTGAGCGATTTTTGGTAGCGGCAAAACGTATGGGTTCTCGTCACCAACATGCTAATGTAACCGCGTCACCGAATGTTAATGTGACGTGTTGCGCCATACTGGCGACACGGCGGTTGAGCTGCACGATTACTGACAAATGCTTGCACTGATTGGACAGGTCCACTCAAATTTGTGTGGTTCTTTCCTCAAAAGACCATTTCAGACACAGATCTACATGGTCCTCACATGATCTGACCAAAATTATGTCTGGATTTTAAAAGAGACTTTGACCCCTGAGTTTGTTTCGCCATTTCTTCTCAGGGGTAGTCAGATAGCAAATGTCGGCTACATCTCGATTATTTTTTTTATTTTTTATATGACGTGTAAAAGTGATTCTAATATCCTATTTACAGAATAAACGATTTCATTTCATTTGTACCTACATGTTTACGCTTATACTGTTATTCCAAAGTTTTGATTGCCTCATTGGTCTAGCGGTTGTTTAAAAAAAAATAAGTGGTCCCAAGAACTACTGCTGATCATGATGGCAATATGCTCGCCCCCTATTACATGGGACTGAAACATAAATGGCGAAATGTGGGGGTACTATAGGTACTCTACCTAACCCTACCTCTGCCTAACCCTTCGGGGACTACAGGCGTGATGTTATGTTATGTTATTCCAAAGTTTTAAGTTTTCACTTCTGTCGGCAGTCCCAATGACTGCCAATTATTTATTTCTTTGCCCGCTACGGCTAAGCTCTTGGCCTCCATCTCCACTGATGGTAAGTGATAGGCTGAAGGTGGAACCGAGCTTCACCCGGCATCCTCAGCCATAGAGGAACTGGCTATCTTACGTCTAACTGCCTAAACACAACAATATCTACTATTAACATTGTTGTATGGCGACAGACTTAGATAAGATGGTGGTAGCTAGCCAGACGAACCTAGAACAAGCCCTACCACCAACCAAACCGAGCAGAAAATTTTGCTCCCGCTGAGAATCGAACCCGCGATCTCTAGGTCTGAAACAGGTGGCATTTGAAAGAAAGAAAGTTACTGCGGCTGGTTATCTACTTTTATTTGATATTTTGTATACAGAAGCTGTTGGTGTACCTTTATAAATAAATAAATAAAGAAATAAATAAATCATTTATTTGCTGATAATGTAGGTATACATATAAGTTGGAATATTTATTAAGTGTCCCGGTACATTTTACCTAACGGCATGCAAAATGCTAACTTTACAACAGAGGTGCATTAAAATATCTTCTGTAAGCGTCCTGGGCAGTCAGTTAGCTGTCCAACTTAAGATTTTCTCATAAACTTCGGGCCGATACGAAAGAAGTCATCATCAGCCCATAGCAATCCACTGCTGGACATAGGCCTCTCTAATTGCACGCCATTCAGCTCGATTCTCGGCCACTCTCGTCCAGCTGCCACCAGCCACCCTGCGAACATCATCGCTCCATCTAGCCTGAGGGCGTCCTACCTTACGTTTGCCGATTCGCGATCTCCACTCAAGAACACGTCTACCCCAACGGTCATCGGTTCTACAGCTAATATGGCCGGCCCATTGCCACTTCAGCTTGCTTATTCTGTGGGCTATGTCGACAACTTTGGTTCAAAAGAAGTATCGAAGTCAAAATCAAGTCATTTACATATTATAAGGTTGAGAATCAGCACTTTTTGAACGTAAAACAGTCCCCCAAAACGCCCGCCCTTCACCACTTCCCAGGCTTGTGGCTGGGAAGAAGTTGCGAAACAAACTCCCCATAAAAATAATGGCAATAGTAACGAAGAGTACTTGCATTTGACACAACCTTGTAGCCAGGATTATCCATCAGCAACTTGCTCTGAAATACAGCCTTGTGGAATCGGAGGTGCCGTACTACAGGTATGTGCCCGACTCAGTTCTCGAGAGTGGACATATCACATTGTACTGGGACCGATCCATCATCACTGACAGGACTATTGTTGCCAATAAACCTGATATAGTGGTGGTGGATCGAATAGAGCGGCGCACAGTGATTATTGACATAACGGTCCCTCATGACGGGAACCTCGTGAAAGCCGAGAAAGATAAACAAATCAAGTATCTTGACTTGGCTCGTGAGGTTGTCGACATGTGGGATGTGGACTCAGAAATCATTGTGCCGATAGTTGTATCAGCCAATGGCTTAATTGCCAAGAGCCTCGACCAACACTAAGAAGGCTTTCGTTGGGTAGCTGGATTATGGGCCTGATTCAGAGAGCGGTACTTCTGGACACGGCTCGCATTGTTAGGAGGTTCCTCTCTCTGGAGCCCTGACCGCCGCGCCGGTGGCTTGGACCTTGTTCCCGATACCGGTGGGCTACTATTTTATCTTTTTAAATGTTTTTATATTTTTTTTGTTCTATGTTTTAAAAATATAATTATTATAAATATGTATATGTATATTTAATTAAATAAAGGAGATAATAATAGCAATAGCAAAGTTAATACTTACAGTGATCCCATCAATCTGCACCGTAGGAAACTCGACCATCAAGTACATGTAGTCTGAACTCCGCTTTTCTTTTTCGTTGATCATCTCAATCTCCCTGAAAGTCAGCCTGTCGAGCCAGTCCACCTAGCAATGAAAATAATACTTTAATACAACACGCTAAAGTATATTTGAAGAGCTAAGTAATTCGGTCTTGTGTAAGTAATCAAGTTTGGACTTTGTTTTAAATTAAAGTCGTTTATTGTACAGTCATGAGCATTAATATGTAAACGCTTAGCAGAAATCAAAACCTATTTTCTCGTGGAATAACGATTGCAACTTTGAGAAAAGATATATTTCATAACAGTTTGGGTTCCAAAATACTATGTTCGTAGTAAAATGAAATTTCAATCAATATAGTTGGAGGAAATCACTTTTAAAAGTTGCTGAGTGAATACATATTGGTGCTCGTGACTGTACAGCTTTTTAATGCTATATTGTTTTTGTACGTAAAAAAGTGATCTTATAGAAGAATAAGGTATAATGCATGACGTAGATAGCCTGACGTGGGTAGTATTTTGGATATTTTGGCGCGTGGCCAAAATAAGAACTAACGCCATCATCTTGTTAGGGTTCCGTACCAAAATGGTAAAAAGGAACCCTTATGGTGAGACTCAAATCAAATCAAATCAAAAATATTTTTATTTCACATACGTTTCATAAGTGCCCATGTGTCTACATGGGCACTTATGAAACGTCAGAAGCTAGGTGCACGGTTCCAATTGGTCGTTTCCTATGGAGAAGAGCCGGCAAGAAACTCCACGGTTACTCTTTAAAAAAAAAAATGGCTTTTACAATATTTTCAAAGTATGAGAGGACAGCGTAGCAGTGGCGAAAGCACCGTATAACACACGATTCCTACCGGCTTCCCTTCGGGAATTCGGAACACTACCACTCTATCGTTATTTAAAAATGGCACACAGTCAGTAGTGTTTAATAATGCCAAATAATATAATAATCACATTGTAGGTATTTAATACACCATACTATTAAAACATTACAAAACGCCTACATTACATTTTTTGACTTTATATCCCAACAACAAAACATTTTGCTCTTAAATAACTCAGTGAGTTCAATATCTATACAAAATCGACGTCATGACGAGTTCATTTTGTATGGAAAAGATCATTTTTGCTCCGGCTTAACTCTCTCATAAAATCACCCTTCGCTACTGCAGCGTAGGCCGTAGGACTTTGGCAACTTGTTATAAAAGCGGATTCTGTTAATAAGAAATGACTTGCTTGTTTTAGTTAATCTAAATTTGGGTATCACAATTTCATGTTTACTACGTGTATTTATATTATGGAAATCGCTTCTTATTTTAAAAAGGCCTATGTTTTTGCGAACATATAAAATACTTTCTAAGATATAAAGAGAAGGCAGAGTTAGTACATCAATTTCTTTGAATGTATTTCTAAGGGACTCACCGAGGACCCATTCTATAGACCGCGCGGATTGCCCTCTTTTGTAAAATAAAAATTGAATCCACGTCAGCTGCCGATCCCCACAAAAAAACGCCTTAAGACATAATACTGTGGAAATAAGCAAAGTATACTAACCTAGCTGTGGCTATATCTGTCAACTGCCTTATTTTTCTTACTGCATAAGCAGCTGAACTTAATCTACCTGAAAGAGCTCTAATGTGGGCACCCCATTGCAATTTGGAATCTAGAGTAATTCCTAGAAATACAGTATCCGTAATAGCATCTACTTTCTTGCCATCAAGTTTTAAATTTAGACCCACTTGGGGTACATTTGGTAATGAGAACTTAAAACATTTTGTTTTGTTCGCATTAAGTAAAAGATTATTAGCTGCGAACCATTTCGAAAGAACAGCTAGACTATCGTTGATGTGACGTGAAAATAAGAGAAGTGTCATCAGCGAATAGAATAATATCTGATAAGTTAGCCATCATGTAAGGAAGATCATTTATATAAACTAGAAATAGTAAAGGGCCAAGAATTGAACCTTGAGGCACGCCCATCTTTACTAGAGATCCCGAGGACGTCACCCCGTTAACGTTTACTTTTTGCTGCCTGTTTGATAGATAGGAAAGAACAAGATCAGCAGCTAGTCCACGAACTCCGTAGTGGTGTAATTTACAGATCAGTGTATTGTGGTCAACGCAGTCAAACGCTTTTGAGAGGTCACAGAAAATACCAATGGCATCCTGGGATTTCTCTCAGGATTCCAAAATGTGACTAAGTCTGTCTGTCTGTCTGTCACACCTGGATATCTCAAGAACTACTAATGCTATCAACTTGAAATTTAGAATAGTTTTAGATGACGTTTGCTCAACTATTTTGCAAACAAGAAAGAAATCTAAAAAAAAAATCTTTTTTGCAAAAGGGACTGAATGGGGGTCTTAAAATTTTGAAGTGTGGCTACTAGGGCATGTGGGGTATTATATGAAAGAACGCTGTTTGCACATTCTCAAACATTTTTTTTTTGCAGCATAGCTTCCGAATTTAGACGAAAAATTTAAAAAAATACCCCCCCCCCCCTTATCTCCGAAGTTTGCATAGGTAAAAATCTGAAATTATTCTATGTGATAGAAGTGTATGTCAAGATTACAGGAATGATAAAACGATGTCTCTAAATAGCACAGTTTTTCGGAAATCATCAACATCATATATACGTACGGAACCCTCGGTGTGCGAGTCCGACTCGCTCTTGACCGTTTTTTTTTTAAATACATTCACAAAACAAAACACCTTTTGCAAAATATTGCTTTTCCCGATGCAGGGGCGTTAATAGTTGACGAGTTCTCCTGGTAAGAACCAGGAGAACTGATGGTTACTTCACCATAATATGCATTGTGACGAGCATAAATTGCGTAGCAACCACATTAAACTGTCTAATCGAATCGCAACAATGAAATACTTATTAAGTAGTTCCGGTGGCCATCTGTGGTCTTCATCATCAATTCCACTTCATCAAATGGTGCTTTCCAAGTGCACATGCATAAGTTACTATAAAAAATTCTGAAATCGATATAGGTGTGCCTTTAAAATTAAGGATTGCCCTCGATTTCCATAGGATCCCCTCATCAGATTCTGACTTGGTGACAATGGGACCACTTCAGGAACATACACTTTAACATATAACCTTCTCCTTCTTACTTTAGTAACTTTTTATTGCATTCTTTGACTTAAACTTTAAGCTTGCTTGCATCTTGGATACAGTTTTTTTTAGTTACCGTTTTGGATTTAGGTATGGACATGCAGAGGTCATCGTCATTACAATTGACTGATTACAACACAGATTATCATAAAACTACTGCAGGATTTTTTTTAAATATTTTATTATTTGATTAGCATCACATCATAATATCCACGCGCCAAAACAAAATACTCATAATTGGATGTAAAGTTCTAAATAATTAAGTGTGAACTAAGTATCCTATTTACTTGTAAATACTCAATTATTAAGTCGTTCCCCTCAAGTCAGCGCCACTCGAGCGCATCGATAAACTTTTAGGTTCAAACTTTGACTCGTCTTACAGAGAAAGCAGTACAGAAAACGTCAACAAAAATATTATGATGCAGCAATGAGTCAGATAAAGGGGATATCTCTGCTTGTTTTTGAGAAAATATCATTGTTTGACAAGACTTGGAATTGCAATTTTTAATAATTTCTAAAACCCTGAAATGTCAGGGGATTTTAACGATTTCGGGCCGGCGCAGACTTGGCAACAAAACATTATCAACATTGTACTTCTTAAAATAAAGTCGAAGATAAAATAACCTTAATCGCGTTTAGCCTCTGTCTGCTTTGATGTTATTCGGACTAATAGATTTTTTATTTATTTTGAACTTTATTTCAACTAAGTTTTTGATATTATTTGTTTGCCAGTAAAAACCGCGCTGCGCTGCGCTTCTTCAGGTCTGCGTTTTAAGTAAACATCTTTCATCGGACTTTAATACAACTAGTTACATGTTATTTTATATATTACGTTCTTATAGACACTTACACTGCATATATAGGTATGCAGCCGGGATGCCAACAGAGTCGCAGGGGGTCACAAGTACGAGATAGATAAGTATATCTTGCTCCCTTTTACGTCATCTATCTCAGTTCGACAAATCGACATTGTTTTACCTTTCTGCAATGTGCAGCATTTTGCAAACTGCAGCAATGCTGACACGTTATAGAAGTCGAAAGTCGATTTAAAATTTGTATGATATTTTAAGCTTAATAAGTAGGAAGAACCTTTGTGCGACATGCGCTAAGAATACAGTATTTGAATTCTAAGACCCAGTTTAGAGTTGTTGAGTTGATAGAATTTAGTTACTTTGATGACCTAAGATATCACATAACATCTACTTATCGTGTCTGATCTTAAAGATCTGCGGAAAAGATAAGCGCGTCTGCCGCAGTTAATATGCGTATCTATTGCCGATGAAGTGTTTTCATTAATATTAAAATTATCTTTTATGTAAGTATATATGAATTGAAAACGACGACTTAGATCGTATTACCCTAACCTAAATATATATATTTTTGTATAATGGTGTGTGCTAGCTAACATAAGGCAAATAATTTAATTTAACGTTTTGTGTTGCGAAATGCAAATTATTTTATATCGTATTGTATAGCTTCAAGTTTTTTAAGCGAACAGACAGCTGTGCTGCTGGGGAGTTTGTTGCGCCACTCCTTCCCAGCTAAAGCACTAGGAAGTGGTGACGGGTGGGCGTTTTTGGGGGACTGTCTCATGTAATTTTTGACGTTCAAAAAGTGCTGATTCTCAGCCTAGTTTGAATAAATTACTTTTTATTTTGATTTTTGTATTGAAAACTACTTTTTTGACACTGAATGTACAAAAAGTAGTTTGGATGACTTAAAGGTATACCTAGTTATGAAAAATGTTTTTGTCTACAGGTATGCTGTTGTGATCTGTAGCAGTTTACAGTAAGGTATAGAAGAATTATGATAAGTGATTAGCTGCTGTGATAGTCCCGAAACATGATGGCTATTCGCGATTCTATTGAATCGTCACATTCGTCCAAAGTACAAGGTGGCGCAAAAGTAATGTCATAATGTAAATTGGCTGCATTTTGTTGTAAATGAAAACAAAACGGAATGTGTTGTCACGGAAAGTTTGTGTAAAGGAGTAAAATTCGATTAAAAGTCGAAAAAAATATATCGGGCAAATGACCACCTCTTGAGATGATGCACATTTTATGCTCGTTTTACGGCTGCATTTTGAATTGTTGCTCGCTATACATCTGGTTCCTAATTGGTGATTTATTCTTCAAAGTTGGCTTTCAAGACTTGCATGGTTTGAGGTTTGTTGTGGTAAACGCGAGATTTCAAAAAACCCTCTGGTCTCTGATCTCTCTCGGATCTGATCGGCCAGTTAAACTGGCCAAAACGCGAGATCACAAGGGCCGAAAATAAGTGTTTCAAAATCACCACCGTTGACTGAGCAACCTTTTCTAAAAAGTTTCTTACATGTATCAGTGTTGAGACCTACACAGATATAGGCGACTGCTGCTGTGGGTAGCAAATACGTCAGGTGTGAAACTGTTTTTCAAATAGTCGCCAGAATACTGATTGCTATTTTTCGCTACACCCCCTAGCCAATATGACCCATATGTAGATAATCCTTTATTGGGTCTCCTTGTAAACGTCACGTCAGCTTATAGTCTAACCAAACAGCTTTTAATATAAGCACCCAAAAATTAAATTACGTTACCTTTGGTATATGTCCATTCCGATGTTTCTTGGCCAGTTTCGCCAGTCTCTGCATCTGTTCCTTGCCCCTGTCAGGAGCTTTGCCCGGGGTCTTCTCACTGCCCTCCACGCCAGGCCAGACTCGAAGGTCGAACATTCCCTTTTTGAATTCGAAAAACTTTTTAAATCGTTCTATTATGTTGAGGTAACATGCTTTGCATAGTTGTAGTGTGCTATGCGATTTGCCCATTTTATTTAGAGGTATGTTTTAATATAAATTAAAAGAGGTTTAGGGTAAAATAGTATTAAGGCGAACTACTGCACTTCATAATAGAAGTAATTGCACTTTTTATAAAAGTGAAATTTAATTATAGAATTTAATTATGATTTGCACTTCAATAAGATATGAATTTAAAAAAAACTGCATTTTTCATCACAACTCACAACCATTTTTTAGCACAGAAAATATATAATAACGGTTTGATCAAATAGTTTGTTTTTTGTGAAATTTAGTTTTCGTGTGTTTTTTAGAGAGCAATTTTTTTCAACACGCGTCTCTCTGTCTTTGCTTAGCAAGCACACTGAATCGCCTGTGGCATTTTCCAGCCAATCGATGTTTGTGCCAATGTTCCTTTATATCAAGTCATAAACATAAATAAATAGCATACTATTACATATTCTTGAGATAACGTTAAAAAAAACAACTCTGTACTGGTAAGCCTGGCGCCTATTGAACTTCTGCATTTTGTCCTTAAAAATGTTAATGTTATTGATGTCACAACATCAATAATTAATATTGACATAAATTATAAGACGTAGACAAAATAAATATGTTTTGTTTTCAAAATAAATATCGATATTTAGTTGCTATGTTTCTTTAGATTGGAAACCGACTTCTTACAAATCAATTTTAATATTTCCATGACATTATATTAAACAGATATGATAGACCCTCACAAAACAACCGAAAAATGTGTGCCGCGCAGCAGCGGCAGCACACCCCCACTTTTCATAAATTTTACATTTCCCTACAAGTAAAATACGTCCCAATTAGGACGTTTTCGAGTGTCACAATTGCGCGCTGACAACATATCTGTTTAATATAATATCATAGCAATATTTTCAATTTTTTCTTCTGCTTTTAAATCAGTATTTTTTATCATAACAATTACTGGATAAGGAATTTGGTACTTAAGACGACGATAACCGACTTTTAATGATTTTATACGGAAGATCACGTCTAAACGAGTAGTGTTAATGATTTGAAAAAAAATATATGTTAAATTACAGCATTTTCTCAATAACTTAATATGTGAATATTTTAGATTATGTTTATATTACCTAGTGAAATTAATTTGTGAAGTTATGTCTAACGGATAAAAAACTTAGAATGGCGCGAAATCTACTAAGCGTATTTTTCTGAAACCTTCACCAATTTAAAGATAATTTAATTATTGATCTTTTAGTTTACGCGTTTTATTAAAATACCTTTTGTTTAGTGTATAATAAATTAATAATGCGTCAAATTGGGGACAGCGCTCCTTGATGGGCGAGTCCTATTACTGGCTGAATGCACGACGTGTTGCGTGAGCTCAGTACAGAACACGCAAGCTAACCACTCAAGGTCACAATACAATGTTCCCACTGCTGGGACACAGGCGTCCTGTCTGTGAGAGTGAGTGGGCCATAATCCACCACGCGGGCCCAGTGCGGGTTGGCGGATGTCACATGTCTTCGAGTTTTTGCTTCTAGGACATGCCGGTTTTCCTCACGATGTTTTCCTTTACCGTTCTGAGAGCAGTGGTGATGATATAATTTAGCTAAAATAAAGTGCCTGCTTGAGTTCCAACCCACGACCTACAACCCGTAAGTCGCGGCAGTTACCACTGAGCCACCACTGCCCTATTAGATAATGTACTTATTTGACTATAAATAGATTACTCTTTTACCATGAATGAATGAATGATTTTTATTTTGCTAAGTAGGTTTGTACAAACACTTTTATAAGTCAATAATATTTAAAAAACTAGATGAGGTCAGCGTTTCCTATCTGACTACTCTGAGAAGAAAGGCCGAAACAAACTCAGAGGTCACAGTCTCAGTCAGAGGTCATGGCCTATATGGGTTTCTATTTTATTATGTTGCACACCGGAAATCCGCAGAAAACGTCATTGGCGAGTCAAGTTAATCCGGCTAGCAGCCCGTATCTCAATATTAGCAATTTAGTGGGTGAATTTAAATATTGAAAGGTGTAAAAACATAATTATTTATTATGTAACTTCCCATCACTAATATTCATGTTAGTAGGTTTCGGAACCGGTTTGGAATTAGAGTTGACGTTTTTAGGGTTCCGTACCCAAAGGGTAAAACGGGAACCCTATTACTAAGGCTCCGCCGCCGTCTGTCTGTCTGTCTGTCCGTCTGTCACCAGGCTGTATCTCATGAACAGTGATAGTTAGATGGTTGAAATGTTCACAGATGATGTATTTCTGTGTCTGCCGCTGTAACAACAAATACTAAAAAGCAGAATAAAATAAATATTTAAGGGGGCTCCCATACAACAAACGTGATTTTTTTGCTCAATTTTGCTCTTTATTGATAACGGTAACAGGTAGACGCTTGAAATATTCACCGAATATTTAGTTATATAATACTTTAAAAATAAATATTTAAATTAAAATAAAACAAATATTTAAGGGGGGCTCCCATACGACAAACATAATTTTTATGCCATTTTTATAGATAATGGTACGGAACCCTTCGTGCGCGAGTCCGATTCTCACTTGGCCGGTTTTTTAATCATAGGCAGCTAGCAGATAGTTAATAAGCCCAAATAACAACAAGATCCTGCTGTTTGACCAATAAATCTTCACGTTCAGAAAAGGAACAAGCACTGATAACCACGCTTGATAACTGCATTTTTGAGATTTTTGACTATAAGTTTAACTTTATACTATACTATAGGCTGGCAAACGAAAGCGTGACCTGAGAAAACGCGGCAAATTCACAAAATCTTTAGGTGGTAAATTAACTGATTCTTGTTGGCAGATTTTTTTTTAGTGGTGTGTGCGTGCGTGTGTGTGTGTGTATGTTTGTTACTTCTTCACGCTCAAACGGCTGGACCAATTTTGATAAAATTTTGTATGGAGGTAGCTGACACCCTGGATTAAGAAATAGGTTACTCTTTATTCCGATATTCTCACGGAATCGAACCTTACGCGAGTGAAACCGCGGGGCGCAGCTAGTGCCACATAAAGATTTTTAAATTTGCCGCGTTCTCTCAGGTCATGCTTTCGTTTGCCAGACTCTATTAATCTATTCAAATACAATGCAAATAAAATTGAAATGTCTGTTTGTAATGTCAAAATAACAGCGTTTTACTAAATGTATATGAAAGTATTATACGATATTTATAACATTTTTTTTAAAATTTATGTCTGTCTGTTTGTTCCTGCTAGTCTCCGTAACGGCTGGACCGACTTTAACGGGACTTTCACTGTCAGATAGCTGATGTTTTAGGGAGTAACTTATACTCCATTTGAAATAAGATTAGAAATTTAAATAAACTTTTATAAGTACAGTCCGTTCAACTGATTTTGACTTCTATTCCGTACGCATAAGGATGGCCATTAAAAGCAAAAACGTGGTTACAATACCAACTGTTTATTACAACTGCTATTTGTTATGCTAGCAACGCAATAGAAGTCAAAATCGATTGAACGGACTGTAAAAAAGGTTTATTTAAATGTCTAATCTTATTTCAAACGGAGTATAGGCTACTTTTATTTTAGAAAAAGCCACATGGGCGAAGCCGCGGGTAGCAGCTGCCGTGCCACATATAAAAGACATTGTCAACTTTGCTATCAGAGTAAAATTGCAATGATAGTAAAATTCAGCATTAGTTGTGTGTCATTGAACAGTAGGTACTTTTTCAAACAAGTACTTCTCATACATGCCATAGTTGAATAACCCTGCCCTCTCCATATTAGATAGAATTGTTGTTTTAACATAATTTTCGACTTTTAATGATTTTATACTGAAGATCACGTCTAAACGAGTAGTGTTAATGATTTGAAAAAAATATATGTTAAATTAGGGCATTTTCTCATTAATTTAATATGTGAATATTTTAGATTATGTTTATATTACATAGTGAAATTAATTTGTAAAGTTATGTCAAACGCGAACAAAAAACTCAAAATCTACCAAGCGTATTTTTCTGAAACCTTCACCAATTTAAAGATAATTTAATTATTGATCTTTTAGTATACGCGTTTTATTCAAATACCTTTTGTTTTGTGTATAATAAATTAATAATGCGTCAAATTGGGGACAGCGCTTCTTGATGGGCGAGTCCTATTACTGGCTGAACGTACGACGCGTTGCGTGAGCTCAGTACAGAACACGCAAGCTAACTACTCAAGGTCACTGGCATATATCTCCGCCTTAAGGTAGTTTTTAGCAAGTTGCTTTATACAATTTATTTTTTTATTGCACGTGTTTGTAGGTCATTTCACTATGATGTCAGTTTATTGATTGTAGGCTCCCGGGGATATGACAGAATATGATTCATACATTATTTCAAACCGGTCGTGTGCGTGTCGGGCATACGTTAATTAAAGTCTGAGTTTAGAGCTATAACAATATAGAAAGTTGGTCAAGTTTCGGCAGTAAATTGGTCAATCACCACTGTGGTGTGTTTGTGAGTACCCTTTGTGGCAAAAAATTGTCTGTTTGACGGGGAGTGATTTACGCCCGAAATTAATAATGTAAATGAATCCCGATCTTGATCCTGATGTTTGTCGGTAACCAATCAATGGCCGAGTTTGACAATCAAGTCTTTCGAGTACAGTCGGTGAATCACAAGCAGCCGACAAAGAGCGCGGATCAAGATTAAGAGACATGATTAATTTCTGGGGTGAAATCACTCCCTTCGTCTTTTGTAACACCTAAAAAGGAAGAGATTAGTTTATTATTGGCAGTAACATTAGGGTATTAAAAATAGTGATGGAAAAAACCCACCCTTTTTTTATTTTTGGGGTGGGAAATTATCAAATAAGTTCTCCCGCTCTGGGCTGAGCGGGAGGGTCAGACTTTTACTGACTAAAACCTACCCGTGTTCCTTCCGTTGCCTGTGTGCCAGGGCCACGATATCCCTTTCGGCATAAACCCACCCTAGCTACACACTAAATTATTTTGTAATCTATTACTTTTCCAAGGAGTGGCAACAGTCCTTGGAAAAGTAATAATAAATTACTAAGTAATTTATTATAGGTAGGTTAAGTATAAATTACTAAGTAATTTATTATAGCTAAGTAGGTTTGATAACCTTTTAAATTAGCAGGTTCACACAGACTCAGTACCGGCCTAGTGTGAGTGAATAATTTTTACATACATCTAAAGTGACGACCAAACTCAATTTAGACAAACTGTAATAGGACAAGATTTTTTTTTAAAGTTAACCTGACAAACTTTAACGGCTGCTTTAGACCATCGAACTAAATAACTTTTATTACATATGGGACCAAATTTGAAATCGCGAAAAAAAAAAAATCTGCTGACCTTTATCTACAGTTTAGAATAGTAGTTGTAAACTTTAGTATGGGACAGCTGATTTCTTTTCGCGATTTCAAGGTTGGTCCCATATTAAAAGTTATTTAGTTCGATGGTCTTAAGAACTCCTTAAAATTTGTCGGGTTAATTTTTAAACACCTTATAAATAAACATACATTTTACTCAACATCAGGACAGTGGACTTTTCATTTGAGCTGCACGGTTACTGACTAATGCTTGCACTGATTGGACAGGTACAGGTACAGTACAGGGACAAGAACCACACTCAAATTTGTGTGGTTCTTTCCTCAAAAGACCATTTCAGACACGGACCTACATGGTCCTCACATGATCTGACCAACATTATGTCTGGACTTTAAAAGAGTCTTTGACCCCTGAGTTTTTTTCGCCATCGTCTCAGGGGCAGTCAGATAGGAAATGTCGGCTACATCTAGATTATTTTTTTTCTTTTTATATGACGTGTAAAAGTGATTCTAATATCCTATATACAGAATAAACGATTTCATTTAATTTCAGTGGTCAAACGCGAGACTAAAGGAAGTGAAAAAAAAAACCGTTGAATGCATAACCTCTTTTTTTTTAAGTCGGTTAAATAGATTCAAGTATTGAAAGAAAGAAAGAAAAGAAAGAAAATACGTTTATTTGCGGTAAACATGACGCAACAAAGAACATAAACACAAAAATAAGAAAAGGATGGGGGAAACATGCGTCACATCCACGCAAAACGGCTATCGCTCAGCATTATACTGCGACCCTATGCAAGACAGAGCCCCAGCGCTGGTTTTCAGCGACAGCCGGCGCCGACGTATGACGTCGTACGGTGCAGCAAACAATTAATAGGATCATAGATAAAGAAAAATAATATAATAATAAAAATAAGTGGTAGAATAAACTAAACAGAAATATTAATAAAAATAGACATACATGCTATGAGAATATCATCCTCCTTAAACGTTTTACGCTTATGTAGTGGCAACATTTCGAAAGTTCACATCTCCGTTAGGAGTTTATGTGTTCTGTGCACATGATTGATTGAGAAGAATTACTTAGAAAGACCTTAAAGACTGGGTTATCATGCCCTTATCTCCCGAGAAAGGTCTCCATTTAAAAACAATAACACACAAATATGTTTACAAATACACTTAAGTACATACTATACATTTCGTAGTACATAAGGAGTGCATGGCAGAGATTTTTTAATGATTAGAATGATAAACCGGATTTAGATTGGATTTCAAGCGAAAGGAACTCGGCCAGTCTATAAAAGGTCCCCGAAACGATCAATTGCAATTGTAAATTTCATTCGTGTGCAATTGAAGCGATTGACAATATTACTGATTATTTATTTATTTATTTAATACTTTAAGCACAGAAATGTACAGAGGCGGACTTAATGCCATAGGCATTTTCTACCAGTCAACCTTTGGGCGATGCAGAGACAAACAGTGGTAGGTGCAATAGTGAGAATTGAGGAATAAAATAATATTATCAATTATCAATTTATTATTATGAACAATAGAAATTGATGGCAATTGATCGTTTCGGGAACCCCTTACCCTTTCGAGCCTAAACCGCTGAGCTGATCGATCGTTATGAAAGACAGATAGCTGTGCTGCTGGGGAGTTTGTTGCGGCGCTTCTTCTTCCCAGCTAAAGCACTAGGAAGTGGTGAAGGGTGGGCGTTTTTGGGGGACTGTCTCATGTAATTTTGACGTTCGAAAAGTGCTGATTTTCAGCCTAGTTTGAATAAATGGCTTTTGATTTTGAGATGGTTAGCCTGTGATCTGAAGAAGGACATAGGCTAAATTGCATCCCGGATTTTTATAAAAATCGGAAGAAATACAAAGTGGGCAACACCTAGTATTAAATATGGTTTACTAACCTGTCTCAACATGCCATGTTTCCCGAACAGCGAGATAGTGGTCCCACCGACGACCATGACCTTGCCGGGTCCAGCGCAGTCGTAAATCGTCATCGCGAGCGTGGCGTTGCGAGGTAGGTCGCTGAAGTACACTGGAAGGGTCACCCATTCGTTCCAACTGAGGAGTGGAAGAAATGAGAAAGTGAGTAAGAGATAATTAATAACTGGCTTAACATAAACAAATATCCTACTAATAATATAAACGCGAAAGTTTGTAAGTATAAATGGATGGATGGATGGACGGATGTTTGTTACTCTTTCACGTAAAACCAGCTGGATCAATTTTGATAAAATTTTGTATAGAGGTAGCTGACACCCTGGATTAACATATAGGCTACTTTTTATCCCAATATGCCCACGGGATCGAGACTTACGCGGGTGAAACCGCGGGGCGCTAGTTCATTAATAAATGAGATTGTGAGCATCAGTAAAAAAAAATATTTCCGTTTTCATGTATAGCCCAAACAGTATAGTAGGTAGTTTAATATTTTTTAGAGCATTAAGCAGTGTGGGCACTCAATCAATCAAATCAAAAGTAATTTATTCAAACTAGGCTGAGAATCAGCACTTTTCGAACATCAAAAATTACATGAGACAGTCCCCCAAAAACGCCCACCCTTCACCACTTCCTAGTGCTTTAGCTGGGAAGAAGAACTGGCGCAACAAACTCCCCAGCAGCACAGCTGTCTGTTCGCATATAAAACTTGAAGCTCAATACAATACAAAATAAGTTGCATTACGCAACACAAAACCTTAAATTATTTGCCTTATGTTAGCTAGCACACACCATTATACAAATATATATATATGACGGCGCTTTATTATTTAAATTAGTGTTAGTTAAAATTCATAGATGTCACTGTTAGTTTAGAGTGTCGCTATTATGACTTATCGGTGTTTGCTACGTCACATCCGATGACACGACACTCTGACACAACACCGTGCGCTAGTGTGCATTGAGGCGACGATTTACAGGCAGTAGATTTGAGACTCGGTCGGTATCGCACAGGCGTGCTACGTGTTCGGTGGAGAGTCTTAATATTGTGATTGCTAGTTTGTTATTTTATTATAACGGTAATTTCGTGATGATAATTTTAAAAGGAAATTATGATTGAAATAAAGTGATTGTGTTGTAACGAGTGCCTCTATTTTCTTCGCCCGACAATCCACGCCTACCTACAAAGTGCAACTAAGGAATTGAGATCATGGATCCAATTAATACCGCTGATGAAGGCCTAGTCCCTTTATCAGAAGTGGGATGCGCAGGGCAAAGACCTGAAGAAAATAACGACGACAGTGAAGTGCAAAATATGGAGATTTTGCTATCACGACTGCTGGCATCCGTTCAGCCGCAGGCGTCAAATTTCAACGCAACTACGCTGAAATTTGACGTTTGCGGTTGAGCTGACTGATACGGTTTGACCGTGATCGAATCGCATCAGCACCAAAGAGTGACGCTACGAACCGTGTCACCTGTTACTTCAGTGGACAACCACGACACGTTGCATCGTCGTGCCCAGATTGAAAAGGACGCAGTGGGGTAGCGGCGGCTGCGGTTAAGGAGGTCAACTGCGAACCCAAATCTACAAGGAGTAATTTGACCACGTAATCTGGTGAGCTCGTTTCTTTTCTATTTGATAGTGGTTCTGTTTGGTCACTTGTAACTTTTCGCTTTGCCAAAAAGTTCCCGGGTACTACGCGCTGTGTGCTTTAGTTTACCTTACAGGCATAAGGAAAGAAAACTTAAAATGTGAATCGCAAATACTGAAAAGTCAGTTCATTAGTAGAGATATTGCTTGATTAGTTCAGATATTGCAAAAGTATAGTGAATTCTTTTTCGATGATATACCTACGCGTCGCGTTGCGACAGATGTTTTACGTTAAGGCCAGGATATTCTTGATCAAATTAAAAGGGCAGGGACAGAGACACATAATGATAATCACAAGAAAGTGATCGAAAGACTAATGTCAGACCAGACACCGGTTGTGACTATATTTAACCATGACGAATCTATGAAACTACAAACCGACGCAAGCTCTCTAAGGGGAACGGGGCAATATGGATAACGTTTTTCATGTTGCATCTTACTTTAGCCGGTGAACTACTGATACAGAATCGCGGTCTTGCAAGTTGGAGACCCTGGCTGTGGTTGGAACTGCTTGCTTGTGCGGGCGGCATATCATTGTTTATACAGACCGTAGCTCCCTCAAGATATCGAGGTTAGTCATCAGCCTCACCAGCGTTTATGGGTAGTGGACCTTTTTGCAGGTCTATGGATTTCGATATTGTCCATGTGCCAGGACATGGAGTATGCCAATTATCTGTCCGGAAATCCTATTCCGGAGTTGGTGCACGGTCCCGTCCGACAGTGTTGGGAGGCAGGTGAAGCTGAAATTGTCCAGTTTGTTGAATTGCATCGGGGTGGGCCTTCAGTGGCGCGGGGGCGCAACACTAGATCCAGGATATCATTGGTGGGCATAGAAGTCGGAGGCTGTGGCTCAAACTTGTGATGTTCGCAGGGGAGTATAGTGCAGGAGGTTTGAGCGTTTCAAGAGTGGCTTCTGGCTCAGTAGTCCCAGGTTCACTAACTTGGATTTTGATTAGTAAAGTTCACATGGAGGTTGCACTACTGGGTGGGGACGAAGCGCTTGATAGGATTTGTGAGCAATTCTGGTTCTCTGGGATGTCAAGATGAGTGCGAAATTTTGTTGAGTCATGCGTTGTGTTCGGGGCCTCAAGGGGAGGTTCGGGGCTGAATGGTTCCGACTTCATACGATGCCAGGGGTTTCTGTACTATGGCATAGCATACACGTGGACATTACGGGGAAGTTAGTGGAAGCGATGGCAAGGAGTATTCTTCCGTCATTGTTGACTCTTTCACTAAATGCGTCCTTCTAGGGTGCACTTTCTCTTTGGATGCGGATGGTGCAGTTGTTGCACTAAAGGAGGCTGTCTGTCTTTTCGGTGCGCCTTCGTGGATCATTGCGGATGGGGCGGGTGTTGTATTGGCGCAGACAGAGCAATTTTGTGGTGACCACGGTGTAGAACTGTACCTTGTAGCTACCGGTTCTGGCAAGGCAGGTATTCGGGTAGAGACTCATGCAGACGTTGGGGTGCTTACTTGCTATAGTGGAAAGTGACCCGGGTGGGACCTGGCGTCACGAGCTTCTCGGGATTGCAGCTAGCGTTGAATAGTACACAGTCTAGGGTAACACAGCCACAGAACTTATGTTTGGCATTTGGGCGCGGTCTTTAGGTCTAGCACGCATAGCTTCAAATTATGAGTCTGGGTCTCAGTTAGATTTAAATGAAATTCGTGATAGGCTCCGAGAATATTAAGAAAGCTGTTGCGTCAGAGGTAGCGCATTTCAATCGTGGTAGAGCAACGGTGTTACCATTTTACGAGGGCGATTTTGTCTTCATTAAATGTAGCGAAAAGAATCAGACTAAACTTCATAGGAAATTCAGAAGTGCCTTTGTTATAACTGACGTTTTAGATAACGACAGATACGAATTAAAAAAAAGTTAGATGTGTCCAATAGAACATACAGATTTGCGTGCAGTACCCAGGGACTATGAAGGCTTTGTAGTTAAAGCTACCACCTTAACTGATACCTTAGAGAAGGCCGAGACGGCGGTCCGTGATCGGGGGTGGAATGGGTATCATCTGGTGATGACAGTGATACTTTATCGATTTGTAGTTCACGTACTTAGACTGCCAGGTCCAGAACCCTCTTGGCCTCCGAGAGTGATGAAACGTAATTAAAGGTAAGGTAACATTGCTACCAATCTGTGAGATTGACTTAACTGTGTGAGTGTAAGGGACTGGCTCATGCGGGTCGATGTCCTATGGTGTGAAAGTAAGGGACTGGCTCATGCGGGTCGATGTCCTATGGTGTGAGTGTAAGGGATGGCTCATGCGGGTCGATGTCCAATGGTGTGTGTGTAAGGGACTGGCTCATGCGGGTCGACGTCCTATGGTATGTGTAGTTGCGTAGTGGAGGTTGATTGGGTGATCTAAGGAACTGGCTTATGCAAGCCGAAGTTCCGGATCATAGTATTGCACTGATCGTCTAGTCTGAGAGGCTATGAGATCAATTGAGTTGTGCGTGGCACTAGTGAGTGATCGGAAGGACGCTGGTAGGTTGTCCGGTCCACGTTATCTAGAGAGATAACTGGTCGAAGGGACGCCTATTTCAGTTGTCCGGGTCAGCTCGTAGTGGTTGAGTTTGTGGGGAGGGACGCTGATGGGTTGTCCGGTCCACGTTATCTGGAGAGATAACTGGTCGAAGGGACGCCTATTTCAGTTGTCCGAGTCAGCTCCTAGAGGTTGAGTTTGTGGGTTATAAAACGTTGTAATGTATGTCAGTGATGGACGAGCGTACAAAGTAATGTGATGATGAATTATGTCTACACCAGTTTTATTCTCTTTACAGAATAATGGTCAAGCGGTGACTTAAGAGGATGGAGACGCACGAGGACGTGCGGATGTCAGTCTGGCCGTGACGGCGCTTTATTATTTAAATTAGTGCTAGTTAAAATTCATAGATGTCACTGTTAGTTTAGAGTGTCGCTATTATGACTTATCGGTGTTTGCTACGTCACATCCGATGACACGACACTCTGACACAACACCGTGCGCTAGTGTGCATTGAGGCGACGATTTACAGGCTGTAGATTTGAGACTCGGTCGGTATCGCACAGGCGTGCTACGTGTTCGGTGGAGTGTCTTAATATTGTGATTGCTAGTTTGTTATTTTATTATAACGGTAATTTCGTGATGATAATTTTAAAAGGAAATTATGATTGAAATAAAGTGATTGTGTTGTAACGAGTGCCTCTATTTTCTTCGCCCGACAATCCACGCCTACCTACAAAGTGCAACTAAGGAATTGAGATCATGGATCCAATTAATACCGCTGATGAAGGCCTAGTCCCTTTATATATAAATAATCGTCGAAAACTATACTGAAGCAGAAATAACGTAAACAAAACGTATCTAAATAAAAGCCTCCAGGCATAATGGGCGTGCCCGCTTAAATAAAGCTACAGCTATAACTCGAAGTCACAAATGATAAACTAGCACCATCGAAGTAAAATAAAAACAGTTAATTATTAATACCAATAACAAAACCATGGTCAGCAAGACGACCAGTCACCACAAGCAGCACCCGTTCACGAGCATAACACAAAGATTAGCCATCACCCCCCTCGCCATATTTGAGGGAAGGAGGCAACCCGACCCCCGACGCTACCACAAGCAGTGACAGTGGTATTGAATAAGTGGATTTAGTCATGCATTTGCATTCATCAGGCAGTTGCTCCATGTAAAATACTGATTTTTAGCTGCATTCAGTAAGAAGACTAGAAGCCAATCCTAACATACTTGGGAAAAGACTAGGCAGATTATCATTATCTACACAAAATAATACTTAGGTACTGCAAATAACTTGCAGTCATGGTTCTGACAAAAATATGATTTCATATCACAAATAAGAAACTGCAACATGGCAACTCCTGTACATTAAATTGAATAGGTGCTGGACCTTTAGGCCAGGAAATGGTAAATAGAATAATACCTTTAATCCTTTTCAGATGATCTTTAGTGCTGGCAACATTAAATATACAACATGTCCCAGAATAAACGCACAACCTCTTAAGGGGTCATTGTAATCATCATTATGATCAACTTTTACTATGGGAACAAACCTGAAATCGCGAAAAAAAATCTGTTGTTCCCTACATTTTGACGATATATTCGAACATAAATGTAGGGAACAGCATTTTTTTTTCGCGATTTCATGTTTGGTCCCATAGTAAAAGTTGTTCATAATGATGAGTACAATGACCCCTTAAGAGGTTGTGCGTAAATTCTGGGACATGTTGTATAGGTGTGCTAACATTGCTATAACTAATAGTGATGTAGTGAGATGTAAACACTGCCTTGAAAAAATATATTGTTTCAGTAAGATGATATTTATGTGCCCATTCAGGTTGTATTAATAATATTCTTATAATGTATTCTTATAAGCACACTGATTGCAATAACCATTTCGAACAATGTCTGCATATCTTATAATCAGGTTTTTGTAATCAAAAGAATAGATTCCATACAGACATATGCAGGACTAACCCTGGGGAATGTGCACCTCTTCGATGCCTTGTTGATTCTTACAAAATGTATTTTATTGATCTGGATATATTTTGGATATTATGCAATCATTTAAGAAAATGGCTCTGGATATTTTGTTTAGTGAGTAATTTAGTTAAATTAAGCTAACCTTAGTAACACAGCAATATTGTGGAAGCGACTATTGTTTTATTTTTCTTTTTCATCACTTCTCTTTAGCACTTTTAACCTTTAGTTAAAACGTGGACAATGGTGTGGGTTACATGTTTGTTAAATTTTAGTTTAAGTATTTCTTTGTATTTTTAGCATGTAACTGTTTTATGTCCCTAATAAATAAATAAATATATAAAAAGATTTCCTGTATGAGGTATGTCTTCATTACATAAATAACTAAGAAACTTACTTCCATCGATTACTAAAAGATTTGTAGGATGTAGTGACCGGCAGAGCCAGGGGCTGTCCATCGCTTAATATCTGACATGTCACATACAAGTCTGAGCAGCCTTCCTGGTAGAGCCCAGAGAACTTGAGCATGGGGTCTGAGAGCAGCTTGTCATATTCTGGTTTGGCACGCTTGCCTTCCAAGGTGCCACTGAAAAGAGTATGATGATTATTGGTTGGCAAAGTTAATGTAAAAAATGATGCAATTGTATGCATCAACAACTATATTGCCCAGAGCCATGCAGGGTGCTTAGCAGATATTATTAATTATATTGATGCAGTTATTGGTACTTCATTCAACAGGAAAGTTATGAGAGGCTTTTGTTACTTCAACCAACCAACATTTTTCTGGTTATCATAATACAGTTCAAATCACTGTTACTATTGCATATTGTATATTACATGATAATATTATCTTTATAGTTACTTGTATCAGTAGCTTAGTAATATACCACAATGCTTGGTCAGTGGGTCGTCTTAGGGCCGGAGTTCAATGCTTTAAAAAGTACATGGTTCTGGTTAGACTACTAACCTATTTTAGTATATTTGTTTCTAAGATTCTCTAATCAGATCTAAATACTGTGCTGTGAACCGTTTAAATTTAAAACTATTGAACTGCCCATTTCTCAAGACAAACAATTAAAGCCCTTGTAATAAAATACGTAATTGGTAAATAGAATTATTGCAAAACATACTAAACAATGGAATCGAACTTACATCTTTATTTCCACTTTGTGATCCAATGAAGAACTATACGCATAGTAAAATTTATCATCAATCTCGTTCATAATGATTTATTAAGAAATTACCTAATCAATTTACAATAAAACAGCTGTTTTAGCTTATTTTACTGTTTTCAATGCACTTCAATTTTCAATGTTTTCTGTTTTTATTTTTACTAACGTCAATCGTCATCGTCAAACGTCAATACGACCACAGAACACAGAAATTAAAAGTCCATTTCACGAAAGAAGTCCCGCAGACGAGGCGCGACGCGCGACGTGGCGCTGCAGGCATTGCTAACTTGTATAATAATAATTAGTTCCACTTAATTCCGCGGGACTTCTTTCGTGAAATGGACTCTAAGAGGAAATTTAAACGCGTTCCCTATTACCATTTAGCGCGCTAAAATCGATTACAGCGATTATGGTCTTTCGGAATGCAGCCATACACTCTGACAATATGACATACGTCAAAAATGACGGGGTTTGACAGCAAGGTAATAAGGTCCATAAATATAATTTTCCTCATTCCTCCGAATTTGAAAATGTGAGCAAAGTTTTGAGTATAAATGTCGATGTCTATAAAAGTAAGAGAAGACCAAAGAAACAATGGATGGATGAATCTGTGAAAGATGATATGGCTATAGAGGCCATAAAAGCCATATCATCTTTCACACAGTCCGAGGTGACGACTAATAGAGAAGTATGGAATAAAGCTAGAGCAAACACTCTAAGGAAGAAAGGGACAAGTTGCGCTGACCCCAAATAAATTGGGATAAGGGCAGGAGAATGATGAATGATACATGTAGATCATTCTAGTAGTGGCATGTTTCCGGACGTGCGTAGAATGCTGGCAATACTGCAAGAAAAACATCACTGTCTTTCTTGTGTCACTGTCAAATTCAGTTGTCAAGAGTCAGAGTGGTGATGTGTTTTAGATTTGCCGATTCAATTTCTTTACAATTAAATACCTCGTGATAAACGACAATTCCTGAAATAATCAGAAAACTAAATAAATCTTTGGAAGCCGCTGATAATTACTCAGGTATGTTATTCTTCAAAAATACAGCCACACAAAAATACAGCCAAGTTCTACTTTGTTTACTTTTAATTCGTTTCACCGTATTATTTTAATTTCAGAGAGATGACGAAGTTACTGGAGTGGATTTCAGTGCTCTCAGCATTCTTCGCCGTATGGTATTCTTTAATCGGAGGTTACGTGAAGCACCCATTGATTGAGAAAAACATGACTTTGGTACTTGTGTCTCCTATAGTCTTTGTGCTGCTTTTTGGCTTATATGCGGTGACTGTGATACTTTACCGAGTCTTTACGTTCAACAACTGCGAGGAAGCAGCCAAAGAGTTACAGGAAGAAATAAAAGAGGCTAGACAAGACTTGCAAGAAAGGGGACTGAAATGGTGAATTAATTAATTCCAATATAATAATATCTAGGTATAGAATTTTTATAAGTAATTATATTTTGTTTATTTTAATGTGTCTTCTCATTGAAATTACCTTATGGGTTACTAAGGATGCTCTCACACAATCCACACAATCAATGTCAATTTGATGGTATCATTTTGCACTTGTAACAAGATATGGGAACATTCATTTGTGTTCTTAGATCAGCAGAGGATTAAGAAGTGGATATTTCTATTATCATCATCGTCTTCCTGCCCTTCTCCCATGCTACTTGTGGTTGGCGCAACACATTTTCTTCTTCCATTCTCCCCTGTCTACTATCACGCTATCATTCACCCCCTTCTCTTTCATATTCTTGTCATTATTATTATAATTAACACAAACTCACCAGTGGGTATGTGCATTCACTTAAATTAAATTTTCTTGCCTTCTTCAGGAAACTATTTTTTATGCAGGTGTTCTAAGACAGAGCTTACAGGAAATGAAAACACGATTTAATACTTTATTGGGTATCTTTATTAAGCTAATTAATTAAAATTATTTGCATACAATATTTACAATTGATATTTAATTCTACAGTAATATCTGACTGAAAATATTAACAAAGATAACTTAACTTATAATTTATTATTAGGTCAACAAAGACTGAAAAGAAATAACCACATGCATTCTTGTTTTTTATTAATTAATTTAAATACTTAAATTAATATTTGATAAATTGCTGATGTAACAATTAAAAAAAACAATCATAATTGGTAAACAATTGGGTCTTATTATCTATATTTTAAAGCTGTCATTCTTAATAATTATGTATGCAAAATATACAACCAGCAAAATATCACATACCATTATTATTTTCATAATTTAACTTTTAGTTTATTGTAGACGGTGCAAAGAAGAAAAAATCTTGCTCCTTTTAAGAAATCATAATAAATATCTTTGAAATAACTCTTTTGTTTTACAATTTGGCTTAATATTTTGAATTTCTTAGTAAAAAGACAGCCAAAATCACAGCACTTACATTTTATTGTGTAAATTTTTAAATGGTGCAGAAATATTCATGCAATATTTAATACATTATTATTATGGCACACTTCTATTTTATAATAATTGTAAGCAAGATGTGACTCAAATATTATTTTAATTATATGGACGCGGCTCAAAATTCTAATAATATTAACGGTTTTTAAATATTTTCTTGAGAAAGGAATAGGAAATAGTAATAGTTTGATAATTACAGAAGTAAAAGTCTTGTATTTTGGCCGAAGCTTTTATAAATAAGTAATAATAATATTGGAGGTATTATTAATAATCATAAAGGATTTTGGGAATTCTTATGATGTTTTCTAGCTTATATACTACAAGATGTTCCCCTAACTTCATAGCCATTTTATTAATAAATAATTATAATTAAATATTTCATTTTTAATGAGTTTCTACTTACTATACTTAAAGTAACTAACGGATTAGCAACATTAGAAATCATGATCTAAGCGTGTTATTTAATGCACAATTTATTTATAATAATAATTACAATATTTTGTTGGACAAAATATTGAGCTTCTTGAGACCCCAGATAAGAATTACTTAATCATGAATGTGGATGACTCTCACAAGGACAGTTGCCCATTTTAATGAGCTAAACAAATTATTATTCTACAATAGTTCCCTAGTTCTGATCCCGCACTTACGTGAGCTACCCCATACTTATATTAATTCTAACTATAATAGTTACCTACCTACTGAATGTGTGACTATAACGATAATGAAAATATCTCAATTCCTTTTTATTTTTACAATGGATTTCGTTCATATTACAGCTGTCGCTATTATCAATTTGCCAGTGTTAAAACAAAAAGCGGCCAACTACGAGTCGGACTCGCGTATGAAGGGTTCCGTACCACCGTACAATATTTAACACTATACTCCGTTCGAAATAAGATTAGACATTCAAATAGACCTTTTTTACAGTTCGTTCAATCGATTTTGACTTCTATTGCGTTGGTGGCATGACCAATGACAGTTGGTATTGTAACCACGTTTTTTGCTTTCAATGCCATCCTTATGCCTACAGAATAGAAGTCAAAATCGGTTGAACGGACTGTAAACAAGTTTATTTAAATGTCTAATCTTATTTCAAATGGAGTATAAGTACTTACTTATTTTTAAACACATCAGTAAAAAAAAAACACGTTTATTGTATGGGGACTCCCTTTGAGTTCTAACTTTATTTTATTATTTGTTGTTATAGCGGCCATCGTAGTACACACTGTAAATTTCAAGTGTCTACCAATTACGGTTCAAAAGATATACAGTCCTGTGACAGATGGACGGACAGCAGAGCCTTCGTAATATGGCCCCGTACCTAAAGGGTGCCCCGTTTGGGTACGGAACCCTAAAAACTACGGTGAAATCGTATCATCAGGGGGCTACTCCGAAGCGTTAAACCGAAGTATCGGCCGAATGGTCGGCCGTTTTATAACTTCCATAGTTTCCTTTTTTGAGTTTGAATCCTTACCCGACTTAAAGTCACATGTTTGACTTTGGTTTATCTCCTTGACTGTCGTTTTTTTTTCTTTCGCCGTAGTCAAGCAACGGCCGAACATTCGGCCGATACTTCGGATTTATGTTCGCAGTAGACCTGTTTCGGAGCTACGCTACGATGTCAGAGGCGAGAACGCTTTTTTTGTTAAGGCGGTTAAAAAAAGCTTAGATTCTCAGTTACGTATAACGTAAAGTACATATTCTGTACTTTACGTTATACGTAACTGAGAATCTATCTAATGTAGGCATTGATGTATTAAATAGGAAGATATGGTACGCGCTCCTCGATGTGGACCGCATAAATTAGGGGAAAGGACACAATTGACCTACATTACTCCGGTTTGCGGGGAATACACGAATCGTAGTTTGTTTGCGAGTTATTATGGGTACGCAACAATGACAATTATTGCGATCTCGTTCCCGTTTGAGCACATGGCGCACGACATGGGGTCCATTTAATATTTACGTGATGTTAGAGAGTGTCCTATCTCCCTATTTAATACATCAATGAACGTAGGAGGAGCAATGATTAAATAAACCAGGGTACATTTCATCTACAAAATGTAACGTGAGTAACAAAATGTACCTAACAAATTGAGCGTAACTAAAAGCACTCGATTAGCTTTGTTAAATTAAATCGACCTGAGGACATTAAATTATACGGCTATCTCTTTGGATCAATTCGCGTTCATTTGAGTACCTACCTGAAGTATACTCGACCTTGTAATTTGTTTTCTACACCCTTTGACAACAATTCACAGTAAATTAAACCTTCATGGGATCGTCCATTAATCACACGAGGCTCGAAAAGGGGGGAGCGGGGTGTAGTGAGTTATCACGTGTATTAATTTTTTCGTTGAACGCGCGATTTCTAAACCGAAAAGCGGCGCGTGAACTTGAAATTGCCGACTTTAAATACAGGTATTATCCTACACTTGTATTTATATAATCAGCCAGAATGTTCCCACTGCTGGGACACAGGCCTCCTCTCTGTGAGAGGGAGTGGGCCGTAATCCAGTAATCCACCACGCGGGCCCAGTGCGGGTTGGCGGATGTCACATATCTTCGAATTTTTAATTCTAGGACATGCCGCGGTTTCCTCATGATGTTTTCCTTCACCATTATGAGAGCAGTGGTGATGAAATAATTTAAACACAAACTAAAGCGCATTTCTGGGTATGAACCCACGACCTACTACACGTAATGGCTCGTACATAGGTACTGGCGCGACACGCGACGCGACACAAAGGCCCCGCGTGTCGCGCGACGAGCGGTGCCTTTGTGTTTGTATGTAGAAGCCTTACGTCGAGGCCGTTACTCGTACTAGTGGGCCACCACTGCTGTATATAAAGATAAAATATTGTGATATTTTTTAAGATAAATACTTGGTACCAAAAAATACACGTGATTTTGAGTAGAGGAAATGAAATGAAATCGTTTATTCTGTAAATAGGATATTAAAATCACTTTTACACGTCGTATAAAAAAAAAATCTAGATGTAGCCGACATTTCCTATCTGACTACCCCTGAGAAGAAATGGCGAAACAAACTCAGGGGTCAAAGTCTCTTTTAAAGTCCAGACATAATCTTGGTCAGATCATGTGAGGACCATGTAGATCCGTGTCTGAAATGGTCTTTTGAGGAAAGAACCACGCAAATTTGAGCGGACCTGTCCAATCAGTGTAAGCATTTGTCAGTAATCGTGCAGCTCAACTCAAAACTTAAGGAGCTCAACGACTCGACGAACAGTACCAAAAAAAGAACATTTGGGTAGGCCGCATAAAGCGCTCAAAATGTCAGACCATCATTAAAACTTAACTGAGAAAAGAAAAGAAAACATTTAAAGAAAAAAAAAAAAAATGACCCACATAGTGCTCACATTCACAATAAATTAAAGCAGTAAATATAATACTTTTCAAAGTAAACATTCATGTAAAGTTGTATACAATATTCTGCAATGTCAATACGAGTATGTATATAAAATCATGCTTAATAATTAAAATGTCAAGTTTTCCAGTTTTATCACAAGGCTAGCAGAGCGAGCAGCTCAATCCCAAGCTTTTTTGTCCTCTAAATAATCAGAAATCTTATAGTACCCTTTTTTACAAAGTTTAGTTTTAATACAGATTTTAAATCGTTTAATGGGTAAGTTCCGAATGTCAGTAGGAGGTTGGTTGTAAAAGCGTATACATTGAGTTTGAATTCGTACCCATGAACGAGTTGCCTACTCTGTGGAGGCGAGTGAGATGTACAGCAAGATTGTGTTTATTCCTGGTATTTAAACTATGAATATCGGACATTTTCTTCAGGGCCGGGGGTTAGTTAAAACCTCACCACGTAACACCAGGGGGGAGCTGGGGTTAAAAAAAAAGTAGCTAAAAACTTTACGTGATTAATGGACGATGCCCCTTTTTTTTTGGGGGGAAATTATTAAATAAATTCTCCCGCTCTGGGCAGAGCGGGAGGGCGTCAGACTTTTACTGACTAAAACCCACCCGTGTTCCTTCCGTTGCCTGTGTGCCAAGGCCATGTTATCCCTTTTGGACAAACTCGCAACCCTGGTAGAATGGACGACCCCTAAGGTTGAAATTTTCTAACTGGGACCTTGCCGACTGTCGTTTTATGAAGTGTAAGTGACAGTCAACCTTAGGGTGATAAAGCATTACGAGGTTGACTATACCTACGTAGGTCGTATCTACGTAAAAGAAGTTTATGCCCGAATCGCTTTAGCGTGGCAATAGCGGCCATTGCCCTTTCCCTAATCTCTCTCCGTAGGAACCTGTTTGGGTTAAACATAATTATGTATGGTTCGTTATTAGTGGAACATGTCGAAGATCACGATAGATATTGATTAGTCCGTCTGTCTGTCTGTCCGTCCGTCCGTCTGTCCCCGGCTTAGCTCAGAGACGCTAAGTCCTAGTCGCTAAGTGGTGTGGGGTATCGTTGGACAGGCCGTTCAAAAATATTGTGGGTTTGTCAAAAACATTTTTCAATTCTGAGATCTGTTTGCGTAATATTAAGCTTTAAAGTGCTATTTTTTGTTAGAGTCAAGTGCCCCCCCCTGCCAGCTAAATCGTTGGTTTTGGATATGTGATAAAATTCATGGCATTAGTATATATAACGAAATTAAAAGGAAAACTATCACAGCTAAGTAGGGTTTACAAGTTAACGAGTAATCGTCGACCAACTTAAATTTGCAGTTGAAGAATTGACCGTAACGTATATAGATGAGAGAGCATGTTTTTCAATTACAATGTTAAGTTTGTTTTTGGGATCCTAACTACGGAACCCTTCATTGTGCGTGGTCCGACACGTACTTGGCCGGTTTTTTTAAATAAAGAATGCTAGAAAATGCAGGTGGGTCAAAGATCGCTATTGCCACGCTAAAGCGATTCGGATATAGATAATAATATTATAATGGCGATGTTGGTCGATTGATTTGAGATTTTTACCGAGAGCCCGAAATCCGCAATCAGAAAAGCCTTTCAAATCTAACTTTATAATTTTTCCGTTAGGTAATACATCAAAAGAAGCACCCGCTTTGAATTGAACTTGGCACTTCATTACCGTGCTTCCAGCAATAAATCGAGCCTGAAAAGGAAGAACATCGTAAGCGACATAAATTAAAATTTACAGCAGAGGTTTTTTATTGATTATTTTATTTTATTGCTTATTGAAATAGTGAAATACCTACATTATGTCGCTTACGATGTTCTTCCTTTTCAGGATCGAAGTAATAAACTTCACAAAAGTTTGACAGGGTCAAGTTGAGCTCATTATTAGGTACTAGGTACCTATATTACAACGATTGTAATACCCTCTAAAAGAAGTCCACTTCATGGAAAGTGTATTCGTAATTAGTTGCGGGAATTTTTATTCTTATTGTCAAGGTTATATTAACGGGGTATAACTTTCTCGTGTATGTAAGTCCGACACGCAAAGGACTGCCGCAGCTCTCAGCCATGCAGGTTTTATTCCACGGTATTCTACTCTTTGGACGCCAGGAATAATGTTCTTTATTCAAATGTATTTATTTAAATACGGTGTTACCAGCTAATTGTCGTGTAGTATGCCGTATGCATATTAATGGCGCGAACTCATCGGCCCCATCGCTCCATCGATGCCCCTGATTATATCGTAGTGTGTATAAAATATGACGTGCTGTATTCTTTTCTAATATTTTAGAGTGCATTTTAGGTTTTATTGGGGGCACTCCTCTATACTACGTCTGTAACAGTTTTATAATTTTACAAATGGATATTCCGCGTCATATAATTATCCAAGCATGACAGCTTGGATAATTATATGACGCGGACCTACATATTCTAACTAAAATTTTAAATGTCATGTAGGTATCTAGGTTACACAGATTTCAATTTATTTCTACGTATGAATAGATAAAATGTTTTAGGTTTAGGTAAGTAAGTTATCTCATAAGACCTTTGTTTCCGTTAGGATGAGCACGGAATAATTAAAGTGACAATGTGGGTTGTAGTCAATACACAACATTGCTACATTGTTTTTAATAGGCGTTTATACAACAAAGTCTTGCAAAGGCACTGGCAGTCTCCATTATAAACACAAAGGTTGAAATAATGCCGAAACTGTTTGGTTTGGAAATGAAACATTCTAGAGGAACTAATTACAAGACTTGAACATCACTTTAAGTGATAAAGTGATATCATCAATCCTATGATTATCGTAGGATGGATCGTAGGTGGATGTAATCGTAGGTATATTGTCATACTGTGATATTTTTTATGTTGACAAAGTTTTTCGATATAAATCGTCCACTCCATACATTAATCATGATAACTATTTTTCATCCCCTGACAGGCCTTTTTATCTGTCAGCCAGATAAAAACTGAGAAGCGTTTTTATTCCCTTGTCACTTTATGTAAAACGCTCGATAAAAGATCTGTTTGAACAAGATGAGGAGGTTCTCATCTTATCATTCGAGACGTGTCGCTTCCTTTTTTTAACAGTCTACAAGGACTACAAGCTAAACCCTTTAAAAGTTTCTAATAAAACCGTAATTGTCTTTGGGCGGTTTATTTTTTAACGTTTAGAGGTCATCACTAGGATGGTAGAGCTATAGCTACGCTTTGTCAACTTTGCTTTCCGCTCCTTTTTTACCCTACCACGTGACAGTAAAAACAAAGTTATGTTTTTCACGCGTAGCTAATATTTATGTATCTTTGTACTTATGTGGAATTCTGTTTAAACATCTTTCCGCCACTCAAGGCAGTTCTGCCTTGTGGTGCGACATTATAATGGTTTTCCTAAGTGGAGTCACTTTAGTCCCTTTGCGTGACGTGCCCCAGACATGCCAAGCTTTCTTATTGTATAGCGTGAGGCCAAGTAAATACAGTTAATAAATTAAAAGCACTAGTCAGCATGCTAGTCTGCATTAAATAGGGCTCAGTTTGCCTTCGTACAACTTGCTCGGAGTACAGCACTAATTCAATTCCTAAGTCGGAGATCAACTCAACTATTCACGAATACAAAGTAATATAACATCTCATCATTTTACTAGATATAATATTGCACTATTTTATTTACACTAATAGCTGGGGTGCGATTCTGTAGATATTCTATATAGCAGATAACCTCGCGGGATAGTGCCCTTTATAATTTTAATAAGAAATCAATTTTAAACGCATTTGACTTCCGAAATAAGCCAGAAATGGGAAAAATTCAAAAGTCTTAGTGTAAAAATTTAATTTTAATTCATAATAAACTCTAAGCGTGTTATAAGATTTGCCTCGAGTCTCTCAAGGCACTTTGCTTTTTACCTGAAGTTTGCTTGAAAGCATTTCTTATTAAAATTACTGAAACTGGTTTCTTCAAAGAGCTTTCCGCAATTTCATCCATCCAGTTATTTCTCGAATAGAGTAACCAGCAAATGCTTGAAGTATTCAAATAATTTACAGAATCGGACGCCCGATGATATGAGATTTAAGCTACAATTTCGAAATGTGTCTAGCTAAGTGAAATATTTTAAGAAGTGAAGAAATACGCATGCGTTGCGTACAGTATGCGGGAGTCGACTAGAAAGTACCGAGATTTTTATTAAAGTACTGCCTAATATTACTGATTAATGGACTTACAATTCATAAATGGACCGGGGAAATAAATATTTTATCTGTAATGTGATACGACCTACATACTTTCTTTCATAAACAGGTACATCGACTACAGTGGCACCATTATTGTAAGTTGTTCTTGTTCATGTTCTGAAGATGAGTAGAATACAAATGAGGTTTTAATAAGGTTTTTCGTTAGTTTGAACTTTCTTTTCTACCAAAACAAAGTGACTTTTTTGTCTAATTGTCTATGACACAAGGGTCCTACTTTTACATTTCACATTCAACATCGAAATTAAGAAAAACAATAGACAACACGACGCTACTCGGTTACATAAAATTGGTCCGAATTTATTTTTTGTTGTAAACGGAAACAATACAACAATACGAAGAGTGTAGGTACTCTGAATATGAAAAATCATAGTTCTAGAGAAATAAGGTCCCGCAAGTATTAGAACAGGACATTCTTAAGGTATAGGCAGATCGAAGTATTACATCGAATGTGAGTTTTGGCTTTCAATACAAACTAAAACACTCCAACGGTAGTGTTGCCAGGTAAATAATTCCCTCAATTTCAAATTAATCTCAATTGGTTATGGTCTACGCGGTCCGTGTTTCATACGAATCGTGCGACGGCGACTGCTAGGAGGGATATTCCGGCTTTGAGTTCGATGGAGGGGCCCTGGTGGGGTGCTGACGAGTTGCCTGCGAGGATGAGGGCCCGGAGACGCTGCCTCTCCCGGTACCTGATGTCCTCGCCAGGGGGGTCGAGGCACTCGAACTCGCAGCATCGCAAGCCCACGCGGAAGTTTGTGCAGAACTGTGGAAGTATGATTAAAGAATGTTAATGTGTCATTGAAACTCATTTTAGTCATTCATAAAACCCCCAAACAAACTTACACATATAACACACACTATACAAATGGTTTTCTCTATAATTAGTTTTTGTTTTAGTCTCTGTGTAAAATCTTTACTTTACTTTATTTTCTGTCCGAACTGTTACTTGTAAAGTTGGCGTTAACCTGAGAGCCCTGACACCCATAACACAAGTTTAATCTTAGCTTGGGTGTCAGAGGTTTAATACTCTGTATTAATCTACAATTAATAAGACAAAGATTTATCATGTTATTACTAAGTGGTAAATGTAAAATTGTAAAACTGGAAATAAAGATTTTATTATTATTATTATAAAATAATAATGCTTAAATAAATATAAGTCAAGTTTATTGTCGATCCCGTGTTATGACCTGAGGCCCCACTTGCTTGTCAAGTCTATGAAATATGTAATAACTAGGGGCTGTGTGCCGTGACAGTTGTCAATTAAAACTTGCCCACACAACAGAACTTTGTTCCACATAATGACTCATAGGTAGTTGTTCTTCGAATTAACAAGTGCGGATTGATATGAGCACGATAGACAGGTAGTAATAGAGGAGTTGGGACTTGAATTTACGGTGGATCCGCAGAATTATAATAATTAGAATCATTGATACATCTCTCTAAGTTAGATTTATTCCATTTAATGACTTTTTCATGAAATCATAACATTGGGGAACTAATTCTGTAAATACATATCAGGGGGCCTAAAATGGACGCTTTGGCAGAATCATAGTATGATCTGCGTACAATTCATATCCCGCAATTCATCTGTTTGACAGCTGCTATTTGACATTAGACTTCAATAGAGCAATTCTTAATTTGTGGACCATTTTACGAAACTTTAGACAAGACTGTCAAAAAGATGAATTGCGGGCTATGAATTGTACGCAGATCATAATATGATTCTGCCAAAGCGTTCCTTTTTGCCCCCCAGATGTAAATGCTTTTTCTTAAATCAATATTTTTCAGTTTCTTTTTCATGTCTGATAAAAAAAGTGCCAGTTTATGGATATTTTTTAAATCGACTATTCTAGATACCGAACTAGTCTTAACTCAATAACACACTACTGGACCCTTTTAGCTTGGACGCTCACAATTAATCACCTCAATACTTATGAAGTCGGTAGGTTTATCGGATTAACTCGTGTGTATTTAGTTGCGTTGTAAAAGAGACAGTTTGAATGTCTTTCTTTGTTAACTTTTGCACAACTTCGCAACAGGTTATCAAGTACCTAATGTTATTCATATATTACTCACATAAGGCGGATCACAATAAATAGCCTTGCACCACATGGGCTCAGAGTGGTAGCAGACGCACAGCGAGCAGACTCCTGGGCCGGGCACGTACAGCAGGCCGTGGGGTACTGACTTCCCTTCCCAGTCGATGCATTCTTCTTCTACGCATGCTGGGGACAAATAACTAGAGTTAGGCAGGAATATTATACAACAATAGTTTTTGTTTATACTAAACCTCTTAAGGGGTCATTGTATTCATCATTATGAAAAACTTTTACTACGGGACCAAAGTTGAAATCGCGAAAAAAATATCAGCTGTTCCCTACATTTTGACGAGTTCAGCGAACTTAAATGTAGTAACAGCTGATATTTTTTTCGCGATTTCAAGGTTGGTCCCGTGGTAAAAGTTGTTCATAATGATGAGTACAATGACCCCTTAAGAGGTTTAGTATAAACAAAAACTAATGTTGTATAATTACAACTGAAAGTTTATTATGATATCACTGATGATGATGACGCATGTCTGTAGTTATAGACCTACTACTACGAAGAAGAAGAATCCTATTAGTGTGCATGATGACTTTATGAACACTATTGACATTGACTAGACAAAATCTAACTGATTGCTATTTTAACTGTATAATTTATTACTTTTTTTACATTTATTTTACATTCTGTGATTACCTTAAACTCACACACTGATTTTTTTTTTTTTTTTAGGAAAACGTGTTATTTTTTTTACAATGTTGTAAATATGTGAGCACCATGTATCTATCACAAAAGCTGGGGTATTTATTCAATAACTCAGTAATAAAATATTTACATCATATAAAAACTAACCGACTTAAGTAATAATATATAAGATATACGCTAACAGACTTAACATAATAGTATATGAACATGTATAAAAAATCAAATCACATAATTAATTTATCTGTCATTGCTTCATTATTAATTCTTTTTACCTATTGTGGTATAGTAATTTTATTCTAGGTGCATCGTCTTCACATATAATTATATAATTGATGTACCAGGTATACAAAATATTGTAAAACATTTTAAAAGAGTAACGGTGGAGTTTCTTGCCCATTTTTCTCCATACTAAGTTACCTTTTGGAAGGGGCGACTAGAATCAATTCTATTTTATTTGTAATTTTTGACGTTCAAAAGTGCCATTTATGTGCATAATTGAAAAAAATAATTTGACTTTGATTGGATTTGGAGGATTCTTTTATTGAATTTAAATCCTATTGGATACTCCGCCTTGAGCAAGCGAATTTAATGAATTTTTAATTTAGTTTAATTTTATAATTTAATTTATTATCACCAAAAATAATACAGCGGATTACACAAAGTTATAGGCTAGTAATAGAGAGTATGTAACATGGGAGCATCTGTAGCCGAACTAGGACGAGTCCTGTATCTCGGCTCGCGCCAGACCCCTTAAAACAGACTATAATAAATATTAGCCCAAAAGACATGCAAAAAGATGCATCATTGAATGATCTTAAACAATAAAAAATGGTCGAACTACTACCGAGTAAAACCACAAGATGCCTGTCTTCAACACTTTCGGAGGATCTGGGATTTCCGGGTAGATGGCATAGCAGGGTACAGTCCGCGAGGCCTAAGCTGAGCAATGCATTTGTGTGAGTACACATAGATAATGTAGGTGTGACGTCCTGGAGCGCGACGCGTCGTTTGCTTAGTTTAAATTTAAACCGGTTTATAGCGGTTTTTTTATCGGTTTATACTCTACGTTTGGTAATCACTCACACAAATGCAAAGCTCAGCTTATGCCTCGCGGACTGTACCGTGTTGCCTAGTCTCGGGGGCATCAAAGTTGGAACCCCGACAAGCTCTCGTAGCACGGCAACACGTGACCACTAGTGCACTCTGTAAACTTCCCTGGTAGGTAGTATTTTAAAAAAAGGTACGCGTGGTTGGTTCTGATGCTGTATTAGGTAGGGTAAAATATTTTTATAGAAGAGGTAAGTACTGCTTTAAGAATCATCCATTAGTACCTACCTAGTCTAATAAAAATCAAGAAGTATGTCAAGTATCGTTATATAAGGCATAATAAAAACAACACGAACCGGTTATAGATAATGCTTATAAGAGTAGATCCAGACTTCTTAACTACCGAATGCTAAGAGCATTGGAGACCATTAGCGTCTGGAAAATGAATCCTACTGCAAATCGGATTAATCAAACCATTATTTAGAGTGAATACTCCAATCGTGGAAGGTGGTAAACGCTAGCAGTCTTCAGTGCAAATGGTTTCCTTTAAGGCGACGATAACCGTCTTTTAATGATTTTACACTGAAGATCTCGTATAAACGACTAGTGTTAATGATTTGAAAAAAATATATGTTAAATTAGAGCATTTTCTCAATAACTTAATATGTGAATATTTTAGATTATCTTCATAGTGAAATTAATTTGTAAAGTTATGTCTAACGTGGATAAAATACTGAGAATGGCGCAAAATCTACCAAGCGTATTTTTCTGAAACCTTCACCAATTTAAAGATTATTTAATGATTGATCTTTAAGTATACGCGTTTTATTAATATACCTTTTGTTTTGTGTATAATAAATTAATAATGCATCAAATTGGGGACAGTGCTCCTTGATGGGCGAGTCCTATTACTGGCTGTACGTACGACGCGTTGCGTGAGCTCAGTACAGAACACGCAAGCTAACCACTCAAGGTCACTGGCTTATATCCGCGTCTTAGGCTTCGTAATTGTTTTTATTTCCTTTTGCAGTAAAATAAATTTGATTTAGTACGTGTACAATACGTACACGAGTACGTGCAGGAGTACAAAGCTCACAGGAACTCCCCTAGTAAAATAAGCCCATAAAGAATTAATACATTATTTTTGCTACGACGCGTAGCTGTCGCGTAGAGGTCATTGCTACGCCGCTATGCTGACGTAAGCGATTCATTAGGTAAGTATTCATAAAACATGCGTTGATTTAACGCATGAAATACAATTTTTTGTAGGGTACCTATTTCATATTTTGAGCAACATAAGTTATTGAATTTTACATTAGGATGGTTATTATTTTTATACGAATATCAGTTATTGGGCCGATGCAGCGATGGGGCCGAAAGGTTCTGGAGTGGCGACCGCGTACGAAGACGTAGTGTTGGAAGGCCTCCTACAAGGTGGACCGATGACCTTGTGAAGGCTGCAGGTATCCGCTGGATGCGGGAAGCACAGAACCGGTCGAAGTGGCGGTGCTTGGGGGAGGCCTATGTCCAGCAGTGGACGTCTTTCGGCTGAAATGATGATCAGTTATTTATGAAAATACATAATTATCTACCCAAAAAAGAGCTACATGTTTTTTTTTGGCGCGTGGCTAAAACTGGAACTACCGCCGACATCTTGTTTTTAAAACAGCTATTAGCACAAATGTTCACCAACAGCGCCCCCTGTCAACGTCATGCGACGACGCGAGCGGCAAAAGACCTGTTTAGCAATGTACTACCTAATACAGTATTGGTGTGGGTAATACTGACACTACCTACCCTTAGTTAGAGCATATAGAGGTTACCTACCTGTGAATCTGTCATAACATACTGAAAATAAACAAAAAGCAATACAGCGTTTACACCTTACGGCATTTCATACAAACTTTCAAGCCCTTGTTTTTCGAAATTACTAAACCGATTTTAATGAAACTTCATACGCATAAGCAGGATACAAAGGTCTAAAAAGTTAGTTAGGAACATTTTCGAAAAATAGTGTTAGAGCCAAATTAGACCGATCTTAAAATTTCCATAGAAACAGAGATTTCCAGTTATCTGTTTTTAAATAAGACATTTCGAAAATGTTCTTAACTATTTTTTTAGACCTTTGTATCCTGCATAAGCGTATGAAGTTTCATTAAAATCGGTTCAGTCAATTCGAAAAACAAGGGCTTGAAGTTTGTATGAAATGCCGTAAGGTGTAAACGCTCTTAATATACATACACATACATAAACTCACACCTTCTTTCCATGGGGGTAGGCAGAAACTATAGAACGCCACTTGCTAGGCGCGTAAACGCTCTTAACAACATCACTAATCGGCATTTCGGTTTGATGGTCCCAATATCATCATCATCGTGTGCCTAACCTTTTCCCAACTATGTCGCAAACTGTGTCGCGGTCAGCTTCCAGTCTAAACGGATGCTTTGATGATCCCAACATTAAATTTTAATCGTTTGAAGCAATCTAGTCATAATATTTTCTATTTCTACAACATGTTTCACAGTCGCGTGCACAAGACAATAGTCAGAGCCTGCATATTTCATTGATATCGATCAAACAGCGCAGTCGTAAACAAGTTATGGTACAAGTCACGATTTTAATGCATTTACATTGACATTGATTCAACATAAACATTGTGTGGATTAACCTTCACGTGCTGAAACTGAAACTAGGTTATTGCTAATGTGTATTTGATTTCAAAACAATAAAAGGGCAAGTTTTTATCGACCGCGATACAACTTTATTTATAAGTATAACTAGTAAGTTACTGTTGTGTTTATTCGACATCACTACATACGTAGTATAAAGGCTTCAACATACCGGGGCGACTTGTCGCGCGACGCGACTTTGCGATATATATCCGTAGAACAATTTCTATGAAGTCGCGCGCGACACTACACACAGGAGCGACCTGTCGCGCCGCGAATCATATATATCGCGTCACGTGATGCGTCTTGTGTAGGCTCTTCAGACTGACGCGATATCGCGTGGCTAGCGCGACGCAACACAAGAGAGATAATTATTACTACATTTAAAATTTTATAGGACCTTGCAAATGTCAATCATCCTAATTTATACCTTATTGCAAAGAGATAAGAGTTACATTGCAATGACTTAGGTACTTGGTTTTGCCGGCTAGTCGGCATGCTCAAAGGAATAAATTATCTTTATTCAAGTAGCGCTACTAGTCGCGCGACGCGACTTGTCGCGCTACGCGACACAAGAAAAGGGTATATAAGGCGCTTCAATGTGAGGTGAGCTCAGTCCCTTGCCCCCGCCCGCCCGCGCGGAGCAAGTAATCACATCAAATGTCCCCAATAATAATAATCAGATACTGCATACCCCCAATGGTTCAGTAGTCAATAGCGCCCTAAGCCTAGGTTCGAGTCCCACTATGGGACGCCCTTAGCTGTGCTATTTAAATTATTTTTCTAACACGGCGAGAGGCCCTTCTGGCCCCGCCGAAGATCGGTTAAGCAGAAAAGGCACACCGGAGCCATCTGCAATAGGTCAGCATCAAAAAAAAAAAGAAAAAAAGGTGAGCTCAGTAGTAGACGATCTTCGTCAGAGGACGAAGGCAGGTCTGTGCGTGTTTGCTGAGCGAGGTTAGGTTCGATTTCCCGGTCGGTCGACATAACCCAACCTTTTGGTGGGAAATCCTCATGGATGTCCTCCGCCCTGGGGTGGGTGGAGGGGTCTGTCAGACTCTTACTGACTAAAAACCACCCCAGTATTACGAGTATACGCCATACAAAATGGCATTTCGTTCGTATGGTGTCGCCGTGATATTGTAAAGCGAGTCGTCATGCCATCTAATTCTAGGGATTGACACTATTGCCAGCTCACTTCAAGTCCACTTCATCTAAGTTTTCGTGGTGAGATTTTTACAGAATAGGTCGAGGTCTGTGCGTGTTTGCTGACCGTGGTCCTAGCTAGGTTCAATATTACATACATTTTATTCATTCAAATATTTTTTTAATTTCTATTAGATTCCAATAGGTCTCATTGGCTATTGAGTTTTTTACTCGACTGCGTGACGCAAAGGAGGGTGTTTATAAATCATTATTCAAAATTATTTAAAAAAGTTTGTTGTATGGCAAAGTCGCGTTATTTGAGTTCGAAGATTAAAAACAGTAGTAACGTAATTAAAACGACTTGGAATATTATTAATAGTGAAACGGGAAGGTCTAGTAACCGAAATACTGACTATAGCCTGTCAATTAATGACAACATAATAAAATCAGACTCACAAGTCGCCGTGGCCTTTGAAAATTTCTTTTCAGATATTCCCGTTTCAACTACTAAATCCCTAAACTCATCACCTTCTGTTGCTGAGTCTTTGCTTAAGGAAAATGTTAATGTTTGCGAGTCGGAATTTCATTTTGAACATATTACCTGTAGAGATATAATTAAAACCTTTCACACTTTAAATGTAAAAAAGACTGCTGATCTCTGGGGTAATTCTGTAGAAGTTGCTAAGTCTATTATAGACATTGTAGCACCTACTTTAGCTCTTATCTTTAATAATTGTATTGACTGTGGGGAGTTTCCTGACCTTATGAAAAATAGTAAAATAATACCGTTGTTTAAATCAGGTAGTACATCAGACCCCTCAAATTATAGACCTATTTCAGTACTACCTACCTTTAGTAAAATTTTTGAGAAATTAATTTTAGACCAATTGCAAAGATTTTTTAATAAACATAAATTACTACATAGCAAACAGTTCGGTTTTACAAGGGGCCGTTCGACTACTGATGCCGGTGTTGAACTGTTAGGACATATTTATAATGCATGGGAAGATAAATGCGATGCCTTGGGCATTTTTTGTGATTTGTCCAAGGCATTCGATTGCGTTTTTCATGAAACGTTAATCAGGAAACTCCGCCACTACGGGATCCGGAACACCGCTCTGGATCTTCTTATTTCATACTTGAGTAATAGGATTCAGAGCGTTGACGTCAATGGGAAAAGATCTCCCGGATCTATAGTAAGAATGGGAGTCCCACAGGGCTCAATTCTTGGTCCTTTCTTGTTTCTTATTTATATTAATGACTTGCCTTACCTCATAAAGGATAATCATGATATAGTGTTGTTTGCAGATGACACTTCACTTTTGTTTAAACTTAAACGTCAGCAGCTGGTTACTGACGATGTAAATAGCGCGATCTCAAAAGTAGTTCACTGGTTTAATGTTAATAATTTACTTCTAAATGAAAAAAAAACCAAATGCATTAAGTTTACGCTACCTCACGTTAGGCTGGTGAAAACTAATGTGTTAATAAAGGGCGAAGAATTGAATCCTGAAGATAGCACTGTATTCTTGGGCTTGACTTTGGATGCTAAGCTTCAGTGGGGCCCACATGTAGATAAACTGTCAAAAAAGCTAAGCTCCGCAGCATATGCTGTTAGAAAAATTCGTAATTTAACTGACATAGAGACAGCCCGTTTAGTGTACTTTAGCTATTTTCATAGTGTAATGTCGTACGGTATTCTGTTATGGGGAAATGCTGCCGACATTCAGACTATCTTTGTTTTGCAGAAAAGAGCTGTTCGATCAATTTATAAATTAAGTCCAAGACACTCTCTCAGAGAGAAATTTAAGGAGATTAATGTAATGACTGTGCCTTCTCAGTATATTTTTGAAAATCTATTATATGCCCATAAAAATATAAAATTATTTAAAAAATACAGTGATATCCATAATATAAATACTAGGAACAAACACAAATTTGTTGTACCTACAACAAGGCTCAAGAAAATAGGTGGCTCGTTTCGATGTCAATGTATACGCTTTTATAATAAACTTCCAAGCCACGTTCAAGATCTAAGCCTTAATAAATTCAAATCATTCATTAAACGTAAGTTGTGCCAGAAAGCCTTTTATACTGTTAAAGATTATATTGAGGACAAAAAGGCTTGGGATTGAGCTGCTCCAATTTTTGTACATATTGAGGTAGTTTATTTTTATTGTTTTTTTTTTTTTTGTTTTTGCTAACTTTATTATTTTATAAACAGTGACATTTAATTATTATTTTATACACAATGACAGGAATATTTACTTGTAAAGTATTATATTATTTTAATTATTGTGAATGTGAAGACTATGTGGGTTATTGCATAATATTTTTTTTTCCCTTTCTTTTATTCTCAGTTAGTGTTAATCATGGTCTGGCAGTTTGAGTCATATAAGTGGCCTACCCAAATGGCCTTTCTTTGGTATTGATAGTCGCATCGTTGAGCTCCTTATATTCTGAGTAGAGCTGCACGATTACTGACAAATGCGTGCACTGACTGGTCAGGTCCACTCAACCTGTGTGGTTCTTTCCTCAAAAGACCATTTCAGACACCAATCTACATGGTCTTCACATGATCTGACCAAGATTATGTCTGGACTTTAAAAGAGACTATGACCTCTGAGTTTGTTTCGGCCTTTCTTCTCAGAGTAGTCAGATAGGAAACGCCGACCTCATCTAGTTTTTAAAATATGATTGACGTGTAAAAGTGTTTGTACAAACCTACTTACAGAAATAAAATCATTTATCATTTATCATTTATCATGACTTTAGCCAGTTTTACCAATTACTTAAACTTAAACATTTCAGTGTGTGATTAGAACCATTCTAAACCCTGTCGAAAACATTTAGTTTTTTACCAAAGTAAAATAAAATTATAAGCAAAATAGTAGACAAGTCATTGCAATGTGACTCTTATCTCATTGTGATAAGGTAATGTTTGACGAAATTAAGTAATCAACCAATCTGCCTATCCTTTTCCTAACCATGATGGGGTCGGTTTCTAGTGTAACCGGATACAGTATTTTACGTGGAGCGACTGCCTATCTGGCCTCCACAACCCAGTAACTGGGTAATACCATACCCCTTGGCCCTTTGGTAAGACTGGTTGTCAGACTTTCGGACTTCTGACGACCCGTAACGGCTGTCAAAGATCCACGAATGACAGACAGCTTATCGTGCTTTTGGAGGCACGGAAGGATCTTGGTATGCAAAAATGGTCACCCAGCCGCGGACCAACCTCAACTATCTAGTAAAAAGCGAAATAAACTAATAAAATAATAATTTCTCCATTTAAAATTATAAAAGACCTTGCAAATGTCAATCATTCTAATTTATACCTTATCGCAATGTAATAAGAGTTACATTGCAATGACTTGGTATTTGCGGCTGGCGGAATGGTAAAAAAAATACCCTTTGAAACTGCCGCAAGCAAACTATTATTCGTGGATTTTGACTCAAAATTCGAATTTTTTATAATTTACCAACTTCACAAAAAGGAGGAGGTTTTCATTGTTTTCAAGTCGGTTGTATTTTTGTTTATGTTTATAAGTAGTAGGTAGGTACCTCAGTACTCCGTCGTTTATAAGCCGATTTGGAAAATTATTTTTTTATTTGAATAGATTATACTTCCTAATTGGTCCTAGTTTTATCAAAATCCAGTTCCATGGGATCCATGAGGAACTGAGGGAACTTCTCAAATATTATAGGCATACCTACTACATATAGCGATTTTTATATTTTCATCAACCGGTCAATCAATTACAGAAAGTATCATTTAGTGAAGTGGAACTGATGAAGAAGACCACAGACGGCCACCGGAACTCCTCAATGATAAGTACTTACCTATTTCACGGGTGGCGATAAGATATCTCTATTCATTTTTTTAAGCGACAATGACGAAGCAAATTTTAATAAATGGTTGTGATCAAAATGGTACCATCAAACTGATCTGAGGATGAAGCCGGTAGGCACCGGAACTCCGTAATAAAACAATGATCCTAGCCGTGTTTGGGCTTATTGGAATTGTCAAGAGATGCACTCTGGATATAAATGATTTTTACCCGACATCAAAAAAAGGAGGACGTTCCCAATTCGTCTCTATATAGGTAGGTATATTAAGTAATACTTAATTATGTTCGGGTATAACTTATTTGTTTATGAACCGATTTTTATAATTATTTAATTTGGTAGATGAAGCTTGTGCCGACTTGCGCGGTCCCATATAAATTTTATTATTCTTGCTTGGGTACCTAGTTTTGAGTTAGCTTAGCAATAATAGGTAATTTACGTATTTAATCCAATTGGTGTAGGTATGTTGATGATGCTATAAACCTTCCTGTCACTGTTATTTACATAGCAGGTAGTGGTAGGGTAGGTACCACAAAGTGAAAAATAGGTAAGCACAAATCTTTTTACAAAAAACAAATCGTTTATTGCCGCCGACTTCCGAAATTTAAGTTATTTTTCACCATAGTGTTTATTTTTTCATTTAAATTTCACGTCAAAAGTTTATTTTCACAACCACATTTCCAGTACTTACCTATAAGCTGACCTCTTATTGTAAGGAAAGCCTAATACAGGGTCAAATTAAATTAGTTCGCGAAACTCCGCAGATGTTATGGGTATTGTATACCAAAAAATTAAGTTACTTATTTAATTTTTCTGACTACCCGTAACCAGGGACCATTTTGGTTACCCATTGAAAGGGTTTTCGATAGGGTTTTTCTAAGCGGTTAAACAAAAACCCATACGATATGGGTAACCCTTATGAACAGCTTTTTATTAAATTTTGGTAACCCATTGAAAGGGTTTTCGATAAAAACCCATACGGTGTGGGTAACCCTTTTGAACGGCTTTTCAAAATTACCCACACGTTACCGTTACTAAAATGGTCCCTAGGTAGAATAGAGATAGAACTGGTCATGCTACGCGTGCTGGGAGTATATCGAAATAACATAATATTATGATTCTTACATGTTACTGGGTTTCAAGTAGGTATAGAACCCATTGAATGGGTTATCATGTAACCGTTTCACTGGGTTTCAACTATAAAAGAAAGAAAGAAGAAAGAAAATAAAACCCATTCAATGGGTTATCGTGTAACCCCTTCAAAGGGTTTCTAGTATAAAACCCTTTCAATGGGTTACATCATGAGAAAGGTAACCCATTGAATGGGTTACCCCTTCGAAAGGCTTAACTCTTAACCGGGGTTGTACGGTCCCTGGGTAGAATAGAGATAGAATTGGTCATGCTACGCGTGCTGGGCGGATATCGAATTAACATAATATTATGATTTTTTAATGTTACTGGGTTTCAAGTAGTTAAAGAAAGAACCCATTGAATGGGTTATCATGTAACCCTTTCACTGGGTTTCAAGTATAAAACCCATCCGATGGGTTATCATGTAACCCTTTCAATGGGTTTCTAGTATAAAACCCTTTCAATGGGTTGTTACATCATGAGAAAGGTAACCCATTGAATGGGTTACCCCTTCGAAAGGCTTAACCCTTAACCGGGCAACATGTCCCAGAATTAACACACAACCTCTTAAGGGGTCATTGTACTCATCATTATGGACAACTTTTACTATGGGACCAAACCTGAAATCGCGAACAAAATATATATTTTGTATTTTTATTTCTTTATAAAAATATCAAATTATTTTTAAATGCTCTATTTTAGGAACAAACAATGAATGCATATAAACTTAAGTAATAAAATAAAATTTGCGGCCTCTCTTAGATCCGGATGACCCCATCACTCTCCTCCAGGAAAGCAATAGGGCCACGAGTACAGTGCACAAATTACACAAACCGCCCTTCCGTCCTCCACGTGTTCACGTGGTAGCCGCCGAGGTACCACGCGAACTTCCCGACTAAATATTAATAAAAGTCCTCCCCCCCGTCCCTTGAATGTCGATGCGCCAGCCGCCCGGTTAGAGGCTGAGAGCGCCGCAGCAATAAATATAGTAACCCCCGTTAATAATCATGATCTAAATATTGATCCAGCCCGTCCCCAAATTACTAATGTTGTGATCCCCCAACGACGCCCTAAGCCGAGGTCCGTACCCCACAGGGGGTGCCTTAGTGCGCTGTCGTTTAGTTTTAATAAATATATTTTACGCCCTGGCTGGAGGCTTTAAGCTTAAAAACCTTAGGGCAGCCACAGGAATATCCGGTTAAGTAGCCACGGCCTCTCTAAGTCTGCTAAGAGATGCCATTCAAAAAAAAAAAAAAAGCGGCGGCGCCGGCGCGAATAGGTACCTACAGCGCCTTTTTTAGGGTTCCGTATCTGAAGGGTGCCAAATGAATCCTATTATTAAGCCTCCGCAGCCCGTCCGTACGTCTGTCTGTCAGCGAGTTGTATCTCATGAACCGTACGTAGGTAGACAGTTAAAATTTTCACAGATTGTGTATTGCTATTATCACTAAGTATAATAAAAATAAAATAAATTTAAAAATTAAAGGGGGTTCCCATTATCCCATACCAGAAACCTGTTTTTAAGGTTCCGTACCCAAAGGGTAAAACGGGAACCCTATTAATAAGGCTCCGCTGTCTGTCTGTCCGTCTGTCACCAAGCTATATATCATGAACCGTGATAGTTAGACAGTTGACATTTTTTGAAAATCATCAGTTGAAACAGATTATGTATTTCTGTTGCCGCTATAACAACAAATACTGAAAAACAGAATAAAATAAATATTTAAGGGGGCTCCCTTATAACAAACGAGATTTTTTTGCCGATTTTATAGAAAATGGTACGGAACCCTTCGTGCGCGAGTTCAACTCGCACTTGCCCGGTTTTTGTTTTACTAAAGAACCTCTAAATAAAAATGTAGTATTCAATACTGTACCGTGTACGGTGGTACGGAAACCTTCGTGTGCGAGTCCGACTCGCACCTGACTGATTTATTTTACAATATTATGCTTCTGGTATTTTTTTGTCCAACATTTTTATTCTAATCTGCAGGAAGTTTAGGTTAGTTCTAATACTGATGCATTGTTTCCAATTAAACAAATATCAACTTTACAAGTGTGTAAATTAAGATGATTTCAAAATGATAAATAAGTACCTACTCACAAAAAGACCATAAAAACGTGTTGCAGTCGAAAGTACACTTTACCTAAAGAAATTAAAGTTATTGTTCCGAAATCACATATATTGGAAATTCCTACTTGGGTTGGGTTGGGTTAATGTCGCCCGCAGGACACAGCGTGGCATACGCTGGCAGAGTGTGCCGCTTGAGAGCAGCCACGCCGTGCCCTCATCTCAGGAGTAGGGACCTGGGAGGAGTCCTGGGACGCGATGGTATCCTTCTGCGAAACAGTCGTGTCGCAGAAGGAGGCAGAGAGCTGACAAGACTTTTACTTTTTTTGTGCTTCTATGTTAATTAATGTAATTGGTGTTGTACCGTTTTGATTAACTATAAATAAAATAAATAAATAAATAAGAGGGCCACCTCTGGTCAGCTCTCTGCAGAGGCCGGCCGCCACCAGCCGGTGATCGCAGAAGTCGGTCTTGGTCCCATGATCCCCGGTGTAAGTGTGGGAATCACTGGGGTGGTTTTTAATCAGTAAGAGTCTGACGGACCCCTCTGCCCGCCCCAGGGCGGAGGACATCCATAAGAATTTTCCGCCCGGGAACAAAAAAAAATGTTGGCTTATAATTATAACCTAACCTCGCTCAGCAAACACGCACAGCTGCCTTCGTCCTCTGACGAAGATCGTCTACTACTGAGCTCACCTTTTTTTTTTTTTTTTTTTTTTTTGTTCCTGACCTATTGCAGATGGCTCCGGAGCGCCTTTTCTGCTTAACCGATCTTTGGCGGGGCCAGAAGGGCCTCTCGCCGTGTTAGAGAAATAATTAAATAGCACAGCTAAGGGCGTCCCATAGTGGGACTCGAACCTAGGCTTAGGGCGCTATTGACTACTGAACCATTGGGGGTATGCAGTATCTGATTATCTGAGCTCACCTCACCCATTTCATGTGTCGCGCAGCGCGACAAGTCGCGTCGCGCGACTAGTAGCGCTACTTGAATAAAGATAATTTATTCCTTTGAGCATGCCGACTAGCCGGCAAAACCAAGTACCTAAGTCATTGCAATGTAACTCTTATCTCTTTGCAATAAGGTATAAATTAGGATGATTGACATTTGCAAGTCTTATAAAACTTGAAATGTACTCTTGTGTCGCGCGGCGCGTCGCGCGACGTGTCGCGCCAGTATGAAAGGGGTTGCGTGTCGCAATATCGCAGAATCGCCACGCGACGCGTCGCGCGACAAGTCGCGCCAGTGTGTAGAAGCCTTAAAACAGAGTCGCTTCCTTCTTCCTCTCTGTCCCTATGTATGGTTAGATCTTTAAAACTACGCAACGGATTTTGATGCGGTTTTACACCGACTTCCAAAAAGGAGGAGGTTCTTAATTCGGCGGTGTTTTTTTTTTGTATGTTTGTTACGCGATTACTCCGTCAATTATGGACCGATTTTGAAAATTCGTTTTTTTTTGAAAGGGTATACTCCCGAGGTAGTCCTATTGCCACCAAATCAGAATCTGATGGGGGATCCCATGAAAATCGAGGGTTTTTTATAGTAACTTGTGCATTTGCTCTCGGAAAGCACCATTTGGTGAAGTGGAATTGATGATGGAGACCACAGATGGCCACCGGAACAATAAAATAATGAGGACCTATTTAACGGGTTGCGATTAAGCAATTTATGCTCGTCTTTATGCATATGGTGAGTGGCAGTTCTCCAGGTTCTTACCAGGAGAACTCCTCAACAATCAACGTCCCAGCATCGGGAAAAAAATATTTTGTAAAAGGCGATGAGCAGTTAACATTAGGCTATTGTAACTTAGATAAATTCAAAACTGACCCACTAAAAAGTGAAAAATAAAAAACTTTTTACAAAAAAATAACAACCGTCTACCGTTTTTTATAATAGATAGAGTGATTCAAGAGGAAGGTTTATATGTTTAGAAAAAGTCACGCGGGCGAAGCCACGGGCAGCAGCTAGTTCACTTCGAATACGCTAAATCGCACCTAGAAGACACTAAGTTGTCCTGCAAGGGTTACCGGCTTCTCATACCCTTCAGATCGGAATGTATAGCAACGCTGCATGCTTGGTAACAGAAATAGGTGAAATGGTAGTGTTTACCCGATCAAATTCGTGAAAAGCTCGCCTACAAAATTATTAAGTCCCCACTTATGAAATCAGCGTTTTTTATGGAGAATTTTAAAGAAGTTGCATTTTTCATACTAACATTTTCTTATTTTTTATTTAGGATGGGTTTGCTCTTGACCTTAGTCTAGGGCAGAGGTGACAGAGACAAATTCGCCGATGGAGTGAGCTTACCCAGAAGAAGCCTGTTCACTCTAACTTTGAAGAGATTTAAGTATAATAACAACCGAACACTAATGTTTCAAAACTAAGTTAATGGCTAAGTTAAAACAAATTGTGGTAATTTCTGCTAACAAAATGAGGAGTCATTTCTAAGATATTTTTATGTTTAGAAAACTACAAGTAATAAGGTTTTTTTTACTAGCTGTCTATGATGGTCATTAATCGATATAATAGCAAGCAATTGATGAATATTTTAAATCATAGAAGTGACGAGGAGGTTCTCTATTTGTGAAAAAAAAACGCCAATTTCATAGGTGGGGGCCCATACATTATTTAGAATAAGAACTACTCTAACAGGGGGTGTAGTGTTAGTGACACTTTACACCCATTTACTGGGGAATATTGTGTTACCCAGTAAATGGGTTAGGGAGGTCAGATAGGAAGTCGCTCTATATAAAATACTGGTATTCACCTAGATCCAGTTAGATTGGAAGCCGATCGCAACATAGTTGGGAAAAGGCTATAGGCAGATGATCATGAAGAACTACTCAAACATTCCTTTGTAGATTTTATCAACTGACCCTAATAGATTCAACAGGTTTGAATTCCCATTATAATTACGGTAAATGGATGGAAGTGGTGTAAATGGTAATGGTGGTGTGTTTTGATTTCTGAACGATTTTAATTCATATTTTCATAATTAATTATTACTTGTTTATTGCTGTGCTGTGTCACGCTGAGCAGTCTTTAAATCAATCTGTCTTTGCTATCTATATTGGGCCACCAAGATACAGTCTGTGCCTAGTTTGGGGGCCACGGCTATAACTACATAAGCACTATCGGCATATCTCTTGTTATTATTTAAATTATTTGCTTAGGTAAATTTGTAAACATTTAGACACAATGTAAATTGTTATTGAATAAAATGAAATGAAATGAATGAACTCCTTCAATTAAAATTGTTCCTATTTACAAATGTTTCCTAACTTGTGTGTGTCAATAAATTGATTTTATTTATTTATTTAAATAGTAAATTAGCTGTGGGACTTGGCCAAGCAGCTAAATGAAACGGTACCTACGGGATAATTAATGTACAGATTTTGCCAAAGACGGGTACCTAAATTATTGCGGAAAGCCATGTCTGTATATTCGCGACGTCATTTGAATATTACGTTGATATTGTTTGTGCCAAATATTGTATATAAATAAATTAATTTAAAATCACACGTAAGAATAGAATAAACGCACTCAGTATTTTTTAGTTTAAAACGTTGACTTTTTTTGTCGTTGACGCTTATTTTCTTTTTCATAAAGAAAACTAAAGCTCTATACGTTATTAAAATTAAATGTTTCACTGCTCCCCTCGAAGTTCTTTCCCAACCCCGTTATAATAAGCGAGAAAGGACTCAAGATAAACAAAATATGTAGATCCCAGGTCTAAAAAACAGCAGACCTTAATTTCATTAAGGTCAGGACCCGCTCGTCTGACCTCAACAAATAAAACCAGGTTATCAAATAATTCTTACGCAAAAGTCGATGTTATTTACGTAACGTACCTATGAGTTAAGTTACAGTTTGTGGCAATGGGCAACACTTCAATAAAACAAATAAAAACTTTTTACTTTGACATAAAAACTTTTTGAACTGACTGATGCGATGGAACGAAAGAAAAAAGACAGCTGTCAATTTTCCCGCGCAAACTTTATTTTTATTTATTACAACCAAAATACGAACTTACTAATGACTAGGCAGCATGGTCTCAGACGCTAGCCTGTTCCAAAAGAACAAAAGGAAAAAAACTTATGACTTAAAAACTTTATGGATTCTTTTTGTTTCTCATTGGAAACAGTCCGTTTTCTTTTGGTACGGACCTATTGCAGATGGCTCCGGAGTGCCTTTTCTGCTTAACCGAGCTTTGGCGGGGCCAGAAGGGCCTCTCGCCGTGTTAGAAAAATAATTTAGGTAACACAGCTAAGTTCTGAGGTGCAACCTTTCTTGAAGCTAAATACTTACAAATTACTAATGACTAAAACGATGCCATAGCTTTACGGTCTTCTTATTCATAAAAAGTTATCGAACATCTAAAAGCTTTCTAGCAAACACTTGACAAAGGTCAATGTGACAAATATAGACAAACGAACTTTAGCAGCATTTTAACTAAAATAGGTTTGATAGACGTTTATGAATTTTCCTTAAAGTCCAGAAATACCACTAAAGCTCAAACCTAAAATAATAAATACAATATTAAATCCATCACACCGGCTATTTCTGGTCAACTAACAGAAGCTAGCCACCAAAACTATTACTGGAACGCCTGGAGCTTGCCACTGCCAGACGTTTGTTTTCTATTTCTGAGATAAACATAATATGTCGAGCGAATTTTTATTTGTGCCCCAGTTTTTTTAAACTTGGCCTTTTCACAATACAGAAACCTAGACCTTGAGTAGAATTCGTCTACAAATAAAGAAAAACCGGTCAAGAGCGAGTCGGACTCGCGCACGAAGGGTTCCGTACCATTATCTATAAAAATGGCAAAAAAACACGTTTGTTGTATCGGAGCCCCCCTTAAATATTTGTTTTATTTTAATTTAATTATTTATTTTAAAGTCAATATATATCTACATATTCTGTGAATATTTCAAGGGTCTACCTGTTGCCGCTATCAATATAGAGCAAAAACGAGCAAAAAAATCACGTTTGTTGTATGGGAGCCCCCTTGAATATTTATTTTATTCCATTTTTTAGTATTTGTTGTTATAGCGGCAACAGAAATACATCATCTGTGAAAATTTCAACTGTCTAGCTATTACGGTTCAGGCGATACAGCCTGGTGGCAGACGGACAGACGGACAGACAGACAGACGGCGGAGCCTTAGTAATAGGGTTCCCGTTTTACCCTTTGGGTACGGAACCCTAAAAACCAAAACTAATGTCTGATTTCGCTGCGGTAAAAGAAAACGGGGGAAATCGGTAAGACACTAACGTTTGCCGTACCTACCTACTGTAAGTATTGCACATAACCATAAAGTCTCTTTTTATAGTAGGAGTTATGGCCCGAAATAAAATTAGCGATGCCGAGGCAAAGGCACACAGCTATAGGTACCTATGTCACAGCACACCATTTAAATTAAATGACTTGTTCTGCAGATAAACATTGCTTACAACCCCATTCACATTCGGTGTTACTACTTAGGTTGAAAATACTAAGTACCTAGTTGTTTCTAAATCTGTAATAGACCATTTTCCGTCTTATTACAAAACAAGATTTATATTTTGACATGGCTTAAACCATGGAGCTAGTTTTTGTAATGAGAACGTAACTCTGATTGAAATACCGTTCTTTATACAAAACTGAATACTTAGTTCGGTACTAAGTTGTCAATTTTGTATTAGGAACTTTACCGTAGACGGAATAAAGTTCGAAATTCAATAATGGCTCCATGGTTTAAACTTGGGTCTGAAGATAAACCTTGTTTTGTAATAAGGCCCTTTCCCCCTTATTACAAAACAAGGTTTATCTTGAGACCCAGGTTTAAAACATGGCGCCTTATTGAATTTCGAACTTTATTCCGACTATGGTAAAGTTCCTAAAAACAAAACTGACAACTTAGTACCGAATTAAGTTTTTAGTTTTGTATAAAGAACGGTATTTCAATCACTGTTACGTACATATTACAAAAACGGGCTCCATGGTTTATGACATGTCAAAATATAAATCTTGTTTTGTAATAAGGCGGTTTGAGTTTGTTGGAAAACGGAACAAGCTTTTCTTAGGTATTTCTAAATTTGAATTATATATGTGTTCACGTTGAATAAAACTGTATTTTAAATCTCCCGCGGGATGTTGTTGGAAGTTCTCGGAAGCGTGTGTGCCAGAAAATAAATATGTGTATGAGTAGGAGTACCTTAGGGTATTGTCAAGTATAAAGTACTCTGTGGGTATTGTTGACTGACTGTATCAAAGAAGGTTCCATTAAAAATGTTTGTGTGATAACTAGACTGTGACAAAGAGCGCACTCACCGTCAGAATAGACGTTTCCCTTGCCTGTGTGTACATCGCGTTTGTTTTTCGCGCTCTAATTTACCGCGCTTCCATCATGGCTGCTTGGAAAATATAAAAATAATGTAATTTATATGCTTGCGGTGGGAGGTTATTATTGTCTGTCGCAAGCGTAATATTCAATTCATATTAGTTATTACGACAGCCAGCGCGGCTACGATCTAGAGTAGATAGGTACCTAAACAATATTTTGTGCGTAATTGTGTAAAATATTTACGTGTTTATCCAAACACCTGTTTTCTTTCGTTTGATAGCATTTTTGCATAAATAAAATTATAGACTAGCTTTAGCCCGCGGCATCGCCTGTGTGGATCTCGGAAATATCCTACGGGAACATACTTCCGAGATTAAACGTATCTACCCATGTGCTAAATTTCATCCATATCCGTTCAGCCGTTTTAGCGTGAAAGCGTAACAAACAAACTCAATTTCGCATTTATTATAAGTAGGTATTAGTTAGGATATATTGTATAGTTAGGATTTGAAGCAGTTACGAGAATACGTCAAGTTTTCATAACTTTTTTTAGGTCTAACTCTAGGAAGACATCTGACGGTAGAATTGTGCCAACATCTTCTAGTCTATGAATAAGCCATTTGCTTGTGAGTGTCATAAGTTTTGTCCCATAATGAAAAGCTTCATACTGCACAACCATGATAATAGTAGAAGCCGGGAGTCAGAATTTGTGCCCAGTTATGAAATTAAGCTCGCACCTTATTGCATTAAATATAACTAGAGAAATGGGGTGTAATGTAGGTAATCTACGCCTTTGGCTAACCCTTTTGGGAATACAAACTTGATTTTATGATATTTATTAAAGCTAGCAACTTAACTGTTCCAGATTGAAAATTCAAATAGCAGGAATTATGAAAAGATACTTACGTAACTACGAATGGTACTTATCATTAAGGATCCAGTTATTAAACGATTTTACAAATATTCCTTTAAAGGCCAGACGACGGACATGATTAAACGGACGATAAACCTGACAAATGAGGATACTGTTAGGATACTCGAATATAAGGTTAACATAATCTCTTTAAGAATGTCCTTCATCCCAGTATATTTTGCAGATCCCGCATTGCAGTGGCAAAGCTCAAGAAATATGTTCTCTCTTCGTAATAGGATTTAGAAATGATATTATAAACTAATGTGTACCTACATTTCCAGATTTAGGAGCACTTTTCGGCGAATATGCTGTCTGCAGCAATTAGGGTCAAGTTGCATTGCGACTGGAAGTATCGTGTCGCATTTTTTCGAGCATTTGTTTATGACACCAACCGCCTTATTACAAAACAAGATTTATATTTTGACATGGCCTAAACCATGGAGCTAGTTTTTGTAATAAGAACGTAACAGTGATTAAAATACCGTTCTTTATACAAAACTGAAAACTTAGTTCGGTACTAAGTTGTCAGTTTTGTGTTTAGGAACTTTACCATAGCCGGAATAAAGTTCGAAATTCAATATTGGCTCCATGTTTTCAACCTGGGTCTGAAGATAAACCTTGTTTTTGTAATAAGGGGGCAAGAGTCCACATTCACAACATGAAATGTATGTAGGGTAAGTATAGAACATTTTTAACGAGTCGCAGTGTGTCTTGCTTGACTTTAAAACTCTCAAGTTCTTTCTTGACACATGTTTCAAAGTATGCGCTGGAGTTAGTAGCTCAAAGCAAGGAAACAACAAACAAACAATGAAACAATGAACGTAGACTGAAGATTGCACAAAACACAAAGCTTGTGTTTAAGCGAACATGCAAAATACTTATAATATATTTCCTGAAAACTAGGATAATCATGAAGACACACAGACTACAAATGTACGAAAACTGTAAATACATTGTTATTTAACCGACTTCCAAAAAGGAGGAGGTTAGGTATATGTTCGTTTCTATATTTTTTCTTATGTAGGTACCTATGTTCACTGATTTCTCCGTCAATATTGTGGACCGATTTTGAAAATTACCTATTTTTTGTCTGAAAGCGTATGCTCTCGAGGAGAGTATGCCTTGGTGACAATGGAACCATCCATTGGCACCAAGGCATACTCTGATGAGGGGATCTTAGTGTTTGTACAAACCTACTTACAGATAATAAATCATTTATCATTTATGGAAATCGGGGGAAAATCTCAAATATACACACCAATAGCGATTTGGGTATCTTTTTATAGTAACTCATGTATTTGCTCTCGAAAAGTACCATTTGTTGAAGTGGAACTGATGATGAAGACCACAGATGCAGGCCACCGGAACTATTTAATAATTAGGTACCTATATTATGCATCTGTGGTCACGGGTTATGATTCGATTAGGTACTCTAATATGCTTGCTAAGCAATTTATGCTCGTTGCAATGCATATGGTGAAGTGGAGCTGATGGTTCTTCATAGGAGAACTCCTAAACAATTAACGTTCCTGCATCGGGAAAAGCAATATTTTGTAAAAGGTGATGAGCAGTTCACATTAGGCTATTGTAACTTAGATAAATTACAAACTGACCCACAAAGAATAAAAATAAACTTTTTACAAAAAAAACCGACTTCCAAAAAAAACACTTATTTCGGTAGTCGGTGACAAAAAACTAAATTACAGATCCAATAGTAGATTATTAACCAAGGGGATAAAGCAGTGTCTTCTGTCGCGGATGACGATTTAAATCGCGAGTGTAGCGAGGGATTTAAGTTCACCCAAGACTAAGACAGCTTTATCACCGAGGAAAATACTCTACTTTTCGTACCATTTGCGAAAAAATTAACACAATAATATTATGAGATAAGCATTTTAGAACATTAACTTATTTATAAAAATAAATTAAAATAAACTTAACGTTTATGTATTTGAAGAAAACAATAACGCGGCAAATTCCTAGACTAATATTTTTTTGTCGGAAAAGCAAAGGCATCAAGCTCATACGGCCTCGTCGGTTTTCGTAATTTTATTTAATAATCATAACTGCATAATAAATGCGTATTCCTTTTTCAAAAAGATGTATGAAGGCAGAGGGTCCAACATCTTAAATGAAAGTAAGAGATATAGCAGAAGTCAGCCTTTATTTCCACAACTTATTAATTCACTGTAATAATATTTTAATTCAGACTACAGTATCTAAGCGCTACAACATGTGCACCGGGCCGAGCCTGCGACAAGAATGATCCCCTCCTTGCTGCGCGCTCGCTTATGTAGAGCGGCTCGAGTAGTGGGGAGAGTGGGGAGGCCTAAGTGACACATTGCAGTGCGTAACTCGGTCCGTTGCACGTGCTGTTTACAATGGTGACGCCGACACGGCCATACTGACGTGCGAACGTCCTCGTACGCATAGTCTCATCAATCAGTGTCTAAAAAGACAACGATGCTATTAATGTTCGTTCATCCTGACTAGCAATCTGGTCCAGTTCATCTTTTCAGGGTTTGCATAGAATTCTGGACCGCTCAACATTGAGCCTTACAAGCTTACTGATCCGGTTCATCCCTTCAGTGCTACTTATTCTGGACCGCTCGTTACTGAGCCTTCAGAACTTATCTTATATTTTTTTCTCATTTTTTTTTCTTATTATTTTTTCTTTTATTATTTTTTTGCTCATTTTTTTGTTCTTTCTTTTTTTGTTCTTATCATCATTTTTTTTGTTTTATTTTATTGGTCCGGCCATTAACACTTAATGACCCTGCAAAACTATTATCCCCTGGACCAGTCATTGCCGACTAAATCAAAAGTCATTTATTCAAACTAGGCTGAGAATCTGCACTTTTACATTTCCAAGTGCTTTAGCTGGGAAGAAGAAGTGGCGCAACAAACTTCCCAGCAGCACAACTGTCTGTTCACATATAATACTTGAATTTATACAATAAGTACTACTTATATAAGAATTTATATAAGACTACACAGGATCACGTCTTTTGCTAATTATTATGACTGCTTTAGTAATAATAGCAATTCACAGACATTGTATCACTAATAATCGACATAGGATTGCTATTTACTGACATTGTATCACTATTAATCGATGTAGGATTGCTATTCACAGACAGACATTATTAATCGATACAGGATTGCTATTCACAGACATGGTATCACTAATTGCCAAAGTTATATTGCTGTTAGGCATGGCATTATTCTCGTGACTTGTTTCGTGAATATGGATATCATCATCATTACTGCCCGCCGTCACGTCATCGTAGTTTTCCATGATATGATATCTACCAGATTTTGTTTGACCACAATTTACTTTACGTAAATTTTTGTCAGAATATTTATAGACCTTATTTCTCCCATTAATATTAAAAAAAAAACGGGCCGGTTATTTTCTTACACGGTACAAAAAAAAATTATTAAAAGCAGAATTTTCATACGATCGCCCGTGATCAGTCATTATTCATTTCGGGACACCAAACAAATGAACTGGATTTTAACTGCCTCAAAAATAAGAAATTTGTATAACGCTTGTAAACACCCGACTAGTCTAACTTTAAGGTGGTTTTTATCATAGCTATTGTACGAACGACAACCCTTAACCCCTTATGTTACGCGTTTTTAACGCGATTATCTTAATCGGGCATGGCGCACTAACGCGACCACCAACATGAATTTTAGCCAACATGATCGCCTGTGGTGCCACGTAATAGTGGTTTCTTTAATTTAGAAAAACTTGGATATAAATTTATCCTGTAATATATCCGGTTTTCTTCCGGCAATACAACGTGAATTATTTCAAGCTTGTGGTTTTGTACCATGGTTGGACATTTAATTTGTAATGAGCACACAACGTTCCTCATGTCTATACCTTTAAGGATCACTTGTTCATGAAATTGCTCATCATTAACAAGATTTCAATTACTATGCTCTATCTGGCATTCTGATCCAGAGTCAAATATAATAGGGAAATCTGTACCTCCTATGTGTCACACTCCACCAGCTGCTCTGGAGCACAGGTTCACTTGATTGGCGCTGGTGCTCGGTGTGGAGCCTTCGTTCTTTCAGCGCTTGGGGCAGGCGTTGGCCATATATTCGTGCTTACTGCAAACATAGCACGTTACGTCTGGTTTCGGTTGTTTGTTTTGGGTTGAATTTTATCATCACATTGAGATTGAGACAAAACTGAAATGGTAAATCCTGTCACCATTTTTCCGACCAATTTGCTTCTGGAATCTTCTCAATGGGTTGCCATAGACACATACCCGCTCCAGCTGCAGTTTTCTTATTATCAATCTGAAATTTGATAACCTGGTAAAAATAGTCTTGCATCATCATGGGTTTATAGAATTTTTTGGACCAATCTGATATCATCGCGGCAATTAGGTAGGGGTCTTAAGTGTGGTAAAGCCTCTGGCTTAGACGACATCTCAGTTGAGCAAATCAAACAGCTTGGCCCAGTTGCTGAGTTGTGGTGGCTGCAACTATACAACAACTGTCTAGACTCAGCTTCAATACCCCATCTCTGAAGAACATTAAAGGTCGTAGCTAATCCGAAGCCAGGTAAAGCACCAGACGATCCAAATACTTTTCGTCCAATATCACACATTCTTCCATACTCGCTCTGCCATACATACAAACTGTTTGAGGGACAGTTGCTAGACCAATTTAAGAGTGTTATTGGCCCGAAGTTAATCCCGGAGCAAGCTGGTTTCAGACCATCAAATTTTGCTGCAGACCCTCAAACTCGTTCAACACATTGAGGGTGATTTCGGGACATGGAACGGTCACAGGCGCTGTATTTGTAGAACTGTCAGCTGCATACGATATAGTCAACCTCACATGGTTGTTGTGTAAGGTGGAGACATTGATCAGCGATCAGAATTTTGTTCGAATACTTCAAGAATTTCTCCACAACCACCGTTTTCTGGGCCACCTTCTCTCACAAAAAAAAAAAACGGCCAACCTCAAGGTAGTGTCCTGACACCTCCTCTTTTTTAATATCCATACCAACAACCAGTTATCCAGCCCGAACATATCACGCTTCCTCTATGCAGGCGACCTAGTCACAATTTGAGGAAGTTGAGGTCCGTATTACCTCGCTAACTGACTCAGGCCCAATCCGAGCCAAACCCAGTCTTACTTAATTCATCTCCGCAATAGAGACTCGTGCCGCAAACTTAAAACCGTTTGAGATGGTGTGTCCATCGAGCACAGTAACGACCAACAGTATTCTTCAGCGACTCGTCTGATCAAAGTGGGGTTGTTTACCTAGGTGCCTACCATTATGCGGACCACTGGCTGGTACTATCTTTTCTTGCGGGTGAATTCGCGTGGCCCGTGAGTCGTTCTGCCCATGCAGAATCAGTGGACACAGCTTTGAATGAAACGTCACGTCGACGATCATCACTGGTTACCTAAAATCAACTCAGCAGGAATAGTGGCACTAGTAGTTCGCACAGTGGTGGCAAGCTCTAGCGGAAGAGCCAATTTGGTATCGAACACACGACACCCTTTGCACGACAACATCTTCGTGCCACAAAGGCCGTGCACTCTCGCTCCGAACCATGGCCTGAACCAGGGCCGGTTGCGAGAGATCGCCTCCGTGAGGACACGGCAGTACCCCGCCTAAGCCGGGCAGACCTCCACCGTATGCTCCACCGTGTCCTCCGGTCGATCCACACACTGGTGGCACCCGGGCGTTTCCTCCCGCTTTGTCCTGAACAGGTACCTCCCAAAACAACCATGTCCGGTGAGGACCTGCGTCAGGCGGAAGGACAGGACGCCGTGACGCCTCTCTAGTCACTCCTCAATGAGGGGCTTATCGCCACGATTGTGGCGTGCCCAGCACTGGGTTGGGACAATCGCACTCTCCATGCCGCCATGAGATCCCGTCGCAGCTCTGTCCGCTGTGCAGTGATTTCTCGCGGTAGCGGAGTTTCACCCCGGCATTTCGCCTCCTCGCGCCACCCCCATGCTTGGAGTAGCTTGACAACTAATCATGGCATCCGCAATTTATTTTTTATTTTTAATATAGCGTTCATGCCAGCAGAAAGCAATGAAATTTGTTCTTGTATTAAATTACTGTGGCTATCATTAGTGGACGGTGGAACGTATCCCACTTCTGATGAAGGCAGAGGGTCCAACATCTTAAATGAAAGTAAGAGATATAGCAGAAGTCAGCCTTTATTTCCACAACCTATTAATTCACTGTAATAATAGTTTAATTCAGACTACAGTATCTAAGCGCTACAACATGTGCACCGGGCCGAGCCTGCGACAAGAATGATCCCCTCCTTGCTGCGCACTCGCTTATGTAGAGCGGCTCGAGTAGTGGGGAGAGTGGGGAGGCCTAAGTGACACATTGCAGTGCGTAACTCGGTCCGTTGCACGTGCTGCTTACAATGGTGACGCCGTCATGTATAATGCTTTATATACAAACTCAATGGTGTAAACACAGATGTAGTTCAATATAAATTTCGGTAAGAATTCCAAATTTAAATCACATTCTCCCCCTAGAGGATGAATGAAATTCAGTACAATTTTCTTTCCCTGTTTTTAACAGATTAAAAATTACTATTGTTATGTTCGCTTTTTGTGGCATAGAATGTCACTTTTTTGAGCAAGTGGTACGAAAAGGTTATTTTTCACTTTGTAGTGTTTTTTTCGGAAGTCGGTTGCTTTGGTAAAACAGTTCCTTATGTTGACGCGTCTAACTTTATCTAGCACATTAGAATACAGTCATACACAGTCATTAGAATACAATCCCGAATGCATAAAACTTTCATTCCATGTTCATAATATTTTTATGACGATAAAGGTCAATATTGTCTGCAAGCACAACACGCCGGAAACAGGCCGCTTGAGGAATGGAGATCGTTCCGTTAATTGCGACTTGAAAGTTATTGATGGCGAATTTGGGAACAATGTTTGGCTCCAGATATTCTAATATCTTTGATCGTAGATTAAGTGACATGTGACTACCTACGTAGCGGTCCCGTAGTTGTAGAGATAAATATTGATGTGGCAAACATATTTTCAAGAAAGAATAATCGAATCATTCCACTTTGCCCCACCGAGCCACCCCACTGGTGGGCAAAGTGGAATGCCTAAAATTTGAAGTGGAATCTGCCCCACTATTTCGATTTAGTGGGGCAGATTCCACTACTCTAAAATCTTGTGGAATTCTGTCTGAATCTTTTATTTCCTACCAGCTGCCCGCCCCAGCTTAGCACAGTGTGAAGAAAATAAGATAAAATCTTCCCTTTACAGTACGACCATGTAATGAAATAAAATGACATTTAAATATTATCACAACTTTTTAATTTTTTGTACAATTATTCTAAGGTACCAACCCTAGTGGGGCAGAATCCAACAAGATTTTAGAGTAGTGGAATGTGCCCCACTAAATCAAAGTAGTGGGGCAGATTACACTGCAAAATTTTAGTCATTCCACTTTGCCCTGCCAGTGGGGCAGCTCGGTGGGGCAAAGTGGAATGATTCGAGTAATCAGCTGCTAGATCAGCATTCAACTTTAAAATGTAATGTTCTGATTTCAGGTTCGTAATTTTCTGATCGGTATTTTTAGGTATTCTAAGTTTCTAACAAGAATAATATGCTATTAACTCCTGCAGATAGCCATAGTTATTATGACATTCTAATTATTTAAACACAGCTGGGTCATTAACCACTTTTGCAAATCAACACTCACAAAAAATCTATTCATCTTCCCGGCAAAACCAAACTCCATTTTTATTTCGTCGATCAAAGCTAATGTGGCCGTTTTCCGGCGTATGAGCTAACAGCCACTAAACCCAGCATGTTCAGACTATCTGTCCGTCTGCCACGTCTTTCGATATCTTTTGATACGAAGTTTACGACAAACGTTTTTATTGTACGACTAGTTTTCGGTTGTTACGGCAACATAAAGGCAGAATGGAGTATGACGTTCGACCGTGTTGTTTTATCATTTAAAAAAGTTAATTTGGAATTTGGAAATGGAATGGAATAAGTTCTTTTTCTTTTCACTGACAAGTTATTGTAAAATGGCGGTATTTAGTGGAAAATTAAAATGGACTATCGGAGGGTTATGTTACTCCAAAAGCTATACAATTATTGTTTTAATTATATCTTTTACTTACCTATAAGTTACTTTTTCAGGAAAATTACGTCTACCGCTCGCTCTTTGAATTTTTTCTAAGACATTTTAATTCTGCTGGAAAAAGGTAGGGCCAATTTTGATTTTTTTACATTATGAGGTGAATAATCAATCACTCATAATATTATCCAGGTAATCGATTTCTTGAAATATCTCTTCAATGTGATAGTGAACACGCTTCTTCTGGGTAAGCTCACTCCATCGTCGACTTTTTCTCTGTCACCTCTGACCTAGACTAAGGTCAAGAGCAAACCCCTCCCAAATAAAAAATATATACCTACAACATTAGTTTTTTTTTATACTAAACCCGAAAAGGGGTCATTGTACTCATCATTTTGAAAAAAAATTCTATGAGACCAACTTTGAAATTGCTAAATAAAAATCAGCTGTTCCATACATTTTGTCGATTTCAGTGAACACAAATGTAGGGAACAGCTGATTTTTTTTTCGGGATTTCAAGGTTGGTCCCATAGAAAAAATTGTTCAAAATGATGAGTACAATGACCCCTTTTCGGGTTTAGTGTAAACAAAAACTAATGTTGTATACTTATTATAAGTAGGTAGGTAGTTCACAAAATAATAAAGAAGACTGGACTCACAAATAGCAAATCACTCTGCGACATTCACTCTGCGTCATTAGTTGTAGATAATTTCCGTATTGCGTCACAAGTACTCGTAGGTAGTATCTATTAAATAATGCTTTTTATTTTTAATACCGTGTATTAAAAAAAGTGCTTCGATACGTGCGCCAAGAGCTATTAAAATGATATACTGTTGTGGACCAAGCAAAGAACGTAGGTAGGCAGGCATATTGTGTAAATAATGTTTTGTTACACCGTGCCTTGTTAAAATTCTCAACAATAAAATCGGTTTGACGCAGGTTCCATTTTGCGGTTGACGTGTGGTATTTTAAGAGGAATTTCAATATTCATGTTAATGTTAGTAGCGTGTTCTGCGTGAAATCAGAAAGTGTTCTTAGCAAAGGTCATTTTAATAAATTTATTTACTTTGGGTAGAACTTTAATGGGTCAGTGGGTCGTATAATGCCCGCTTTCACTAACACTAGACGACACCTAAATGAAAACTTAAATAAAAGTGCACCGTTGGATTTTCAACTTCCAGCTGTGCCGAGCGTTAAAAATCAAACAGCGTTATTTTATTTAGGCATATTTAGGTGTTGTCTAGTGTTAGTAAAACGGGCAATATTTGCTTGGTCTAGAGACTTACCGCCATAATACAAAACAAGATTTATATTTTGACATGGTCTTTTGTGTTTAGGAACTTTACCGTAGTCGGAATAAAGTTCGTAATTCAGTAATGGCTCCATGTTTTAAACCTGGGTCTGAAGATAAACCTTGTTTTGTAATAAGGGGGCAAGGGCTCGGAGTTAGGACATAGCATACTTATTATCCCGGTAGTACAGGATTCCCGTGGGAACATTTTGGACCTCCACGCGGGCAAAGCCGCGGTCATCCATACAGTTCGGTACCTAACTTTAGAAATATGAAGGTATATCGCATACCTAACGTTCTAGATAACAATAGCGGGGCCATTATTAAATATGGGTCAATACGTACCCCGTATTAATTTTACAAGTGCTTTGTGCTAGTTCAATTTATTAAAAGTCTCACACGCACTGTTATTCCGTTTTTTGGGGTCATTTTCTAAATCGATAGAAAATGGTTCACACCTTAATGCGCTGGGACATGGATTTCTTATATCGTTGACGGTCAAGATACTAACATAACATCACGCCTGTAATATCCGAAGGGATAGGCAGAGGTGTACGTATAGTACACCCACATTTCGCTAGTTATGTTTAAGTCCCATGTAACAGGGGGCGAGCCTATTGCCATCAACCGGGCACAAATCCAGACTCCGGGCTGTTACTGAGAAATTCCTAATAGAAAACCTCAATAACAATTTGTCTGAGCTGGGCATCGAACCCAGGACTTCAGGCACAGCAGTAAGAAAAGAAAGAAAAATAATTTTATTTGTCACAGAAAAACGTGCAAGTACAATGTTGGAAAGCATCATGTAATAAACTCGAAGGAATTATACAAAACAGATCTAAGTACATATTGTAATCACGATCACAAACAAACAAATAGTCGGAAGCTGCACGTCATGACTGTGATAAGAAGGCTCAGCATGATGCTGTGCTATGGGCGACCCACAGCACAGCGCAGTAGCGCTTGCGACAACTAGACCAACGAGGCTGTCAAGATAATGGTTAATGGAATAAGTGTTATATATGGGGTGAACAACAACTGCCCACAAGGCCTTAAAGCATGAAGCCACTAACTTTCCATTACCCTACTACTTATTAGACTAATTAACTAAAGAATAACCTAACCTAATAAGTAAAGAAAAACCGGCCAAGTGCGCGTTGGACCACGCGCAATGAAGGGTTCCGTATTTGGGATGAATTTATCGTTGTAGTTGAAAAACATTTTCTTCCATGCATATATACGATATACGCCACGGTCAATTTTCCAATTGGAAATGTAAGTTTGTAATAAAAAATAAAAAATTAAAGTGATATAACTATAAAATGTAGATTTTCGGACTATTGCCTTGCTGTGACCTTCTTGCTAAATTTCATGATTCTAGGTCAACGGGAAGTACCCGTTGACCTAAAATTTAAACCCTTTCATCCTTTCGATTGAAAGGGTTTTTCTAAAATGGTAACCAAAATGGTCCCTGGGTAGAATAGAGATATAATTGGTCATGCTACGCGTGTTGGGCGGATATCGAAATAACATAATAGTATGTTTTTTTCATGTTACTGGGTTTCAAGTAGGTATAGAACCCATTCAATGGGTTACATCATGATAAAGGTAACCCATTGAATGGGTTACCCCTTCGAAAGGCTTCCCAGATAGCAAGTTTGAAATTTCAAAGTTGCCTAAACTTTATAGAAACAAACATTATGCAAGTTTGTTGTTGGGAAACTAGAAAGTTTGATTCAAACTTGCTGCAAGTGTATATACTTGCCATGGCAAATTTGCAGCAAACCTTCACCTTTGATACATCAAACTTGTTACAAGTTTGATGCAAGTTTAAATTGTCATCTGGGTTAACTCTTAACCAGGGTTGTACGGTCCCTGGTCAGTGGTAGTCAGAAGCCCAAAAGTCTGACAACCAGTCTTGAAAAGTTACAGTGTTACACAGTAACTGGGTTGTGGAGGTCAGATAGGCAGTCGCGCCAAGTAAAATACTGGTGTTCAGCTGCATCAGGTTGACTGGATGCCGACCCCAAACCAGTTGAGAAAAAGCAGGCAGATTGATTGACTGAGGTAATTAATCTATAAACCTACCTTTATTTAATCAGAAGGTATACCTACTCGTATACTGTTATTACTCGTGCAGACTGGCGCGGTATCGCAGCGTGACAGGCAGCGCACGACACTTTCCATAAAGTTTTCATAGAAATTGTGCTACTAGAGTCGCGTCACGCCTGTCTGCTAGAACTTTAAAATCCCGCATCGATGCTGGGGGAACCGTGTGAACGGTATCTAACTCAGGTAAGGTACCTAATCGTGAGGAAGCCTCGGGATTCGGTAGAGCCTGAATAAAATAATAGGTACGACTATAATACTACTCGTACACTTGTGCTCGAACAGTGAATTTTCCTCTACCCTCTGTAATGGCTGCTGTAGGTATTGTACTTTGTTATTGATGATAGGAGGAAGGTATGAGTTTAGGTATTACTTAGCCCCACCAACAAAGGGAAGGCAGCTCTTAAATGCAGTTAAAGATACACAATGTCAAGTTCCCATCTCATGTCAATCCCACGTTTGCAGATCACACTGCTGCTACCGGATCAAGCCACAAAGAAGCAGTAGAAAAAGTTCAATTAGCTGTGAACAAAATTTATAACTGGACCCAAAAGTGGATGATGAGTCAAAACCAATTCACATTGACTTCACTAACAAACACTGCGATTACCACCCAATCCATATTAATGGCAAGAATTGCCAAACTTAAGTGGCAGTAGGCGCTGCTCATTGCCAAGATGGCTGATGAGGCCGAAAGGTTCTGGAGCAATTCAGGAATCAGCTGGATGCGGTCAGAATGGAGAACCGGTCGAAATGGAGGTGCTTGGGGGAGGCCTATGTTCAGCAGTGGACATCTTTCGGCTGAAATGATGACGATGACGATGGGTTTGGGTAATTAGATTAAAAGTACTGGAGGCATCAATATAGAAGTTTACTTTGTTCTGGACCGAATAAACACGTTGAACTCAGGTATATATAGGTATGCCGACGACTGTGTTGATGGTCACTTAAGGGGACGATAACAGACTTTTAATGATTTTATACTGAAGATCACGTCTAAACGAGTAGTGTTAATGATTTAAAAAAAAAAATGTTAAATTAGAGCATTATCTCAATAATTTAATATGTGAATATTTTAGATTATGTTTATATTACATAGCGAAATTAATTTGTAAAGTTATGTCTAACGCGGATAAAAAACTGAGAATGGCGCAAAATTTACCGATCGTATTTTTCTGAAACCTTCACCAATTTAAAGGTAATTTAATTATTAATCTTTTAGTATACGCATTTTATTAAAATAAGATTTGTTTTGTGTATAATAAATTAATAATGCGTCAAATTGGGGACAGCGCTCCTTGATGGGCGAGTCCTATTACAGGCTGAACGTACGACGCATTGCGTGAGCTCAGTACATAACACGCAAGCTAACCACTCAAGGTCACTGGCATATATCTGCGTCTTAAGTAACGAGGTTTAGTTTAGAGGTATTACTAACTAGTTTTATAAGATACTTTAAAATCCATGCCTTTGTTGTCGCAAGCGCTACTGCTGATCACGTGGCCGTGGGTTCGATTCCCAGGTCGAGAAAAGTGTTATTCGGTTTCACCATCAGGAAGTTCTCAGTAGCAGCCCGGAGTCAGGATTTGTGCCCGGTTGATGGCAATAAGCCCGCCCCCTATAACATGAGACTTAAACATAGCTAGCAAAATGTGGGTGGACAGGAAATTAAATGAAAACGTTTATTCTGTACATAGGATATTAGAATCACTTTTACACGGAAAATTAATAGGATTTATAGATTAATATATCTGACTACCACTGAGAAGAAATGGCGAAACAAACTCTGGGGCCAAAGTCTCTTTTAAAGTCCAGACATAATCTTGGTCAGATCATGTGAGGACCATGTAGATCCGTGTCTGAAATGGTCTTTTGAGGAAAGAACCACACATATTTGAGTGGAATTGTCCAATCAGTGCAAGCATTTGTCAGACATCGTGCAGCTCAACTCAAGACTTAAGGAGCTCAACGACTCGACGAACAATACCGGTAGGTAAGGTAGGTAACAGGTAGGTACACCTCTGCCTAACCCTTCGGGGTTTAACAGCGTGATGTTATGTTATGTTTTAAATCCATCTATATCTTTAAGTACCTATATCCTAATAAGCTGGTACGTAAATACTTATAAAAGTCTAGCTTGAATAAGAAAGTATTTTCAAGTCGGTATCGTACTGAAAGACTCAACACCACAGCAAATTCTAACACTTCCTGTTATGCAAAATGGATTTTCAGCTCAATAGTGTTCCAAAATAAATATTATATTGTGCATTTTGTAGTGGAGAGTCTAAGCTAAACGCGTGCTCAGGAGGCTGACGAGCGGATGAGCGGCGTCTAGTATAATCGAACTATTCGTATGGAAAACTAAACAGTGGCACTACATAGGTACAGTCTAATAAATAGAAAAAAATACGAGTGTGCTTTAGACCACACGACTGAAATAAAACTTATAAATAGTAATACTAATTATACTTCCGTAACGCTGTGTCGTCACTTCCGTAACGCTCTCGTCATGCATTCACCAGCTTACTCCCCAAGTCAAGCGTGCGTAAAGAAGTTTTACTTCAATAATATTTATTTGTATAAAACATGGTTATTATAACACATGGTAAAAGTTGTTATAGACATTATATTATTATGTCATTCAAAAATTTGGTTGTTTTTTATTTTCGATTTCTCAACTCATTATTGAGTAAATAAATAATTGCTTCGTATTTTGCAATACATTACTAGCATTGTGTCATCGCGCTTCTCTTTCTTTTGTATGCAGTCTGACAGTGACAGCGGTTTACCTGTTGTCAGCGTCTTAAGTCTTTTGCCAAGTACTACATAGATAAAGACACAAAAAACAAAAAAACAAAAACACAAAAATTAACAATATTTTGGAAAGTGCTTTGTTTTGAGCATGTGCAGTACCCCAAGGGTAAGTTTGCAAGAGAGCAAACGTAACTATTTCGTTTGCGTTAAAATTTGACCGATAGATCATAATGCTAAGAGTATAAGAGTGAGAATAAAAATCTTAACGCAAACGCGCTAGTTACGTTTACTCACTTGCAAGCATACACTAGGGGTAATGTAGTCTGTACCTTATAGTCCCATGAAGCTCGTAAGCGTGAGTATTGGAAGGAACTTTTAAAGGCCCCCACAGACAGGCGCGACGCGACACTAGTAGCACAATTTCTATGAAAACTTCATGGATAGTGTCACGCTGCGCGTCGCGCCCGAGATATCCCGCTAGCAGGGCTCGGAAACCGGTTAATTTTCTATGTAACCTTAACCGTTATTACAAAGGTTTTCGAACATATTTCGTTATTTATTTAATATTTTGTTACAAAATCAATGCTGTAGTTAATGTGATGAAGCAGTCTTTGAAGCTAATATCAATTGTATTAAAAATATTTTGCATCTTCGGAAATAAAAATTAACCGGTTTCATGCCCTGCCCGCCAGTCTGCACGAGCATTTTAATGCTTTTGAATGTGATGAGAAATTAGTCGTATGGTAAACACAAATAAACGCTTTTTTTATTTAGTTTTGCTATTAGTACTTATTTGTGGTCTTTTTTTTTTTTTTTTTTCCTTCTGGCTTCGCACGGTTTGTGCATTTAGCCAATGTCACGTTTTAGTTCTTATATAATATTGATGAAATGAATTATAAATGCATGATGATGATATCCCCGCCCACTCCCCTTGAGTTTCAGTAAAGATGTGGCACTTTACTGAGACCTCACGCGGACTTCTTGAGAGAACTTGAAGCGAAGTTGCACTATTTTGTGTCATTTGCCTACACTAATGCACGTTCACAAACACTTAATGGTTAATAATCCACCATTATTTTATTACACATTAATATTCGGCTAAACACAAATTTTGGAAAATTAAACAAACTGCTGAACATGACGCTTCACTTTCCCGCCAAGAAGTCATTTGTGGTCTTATGCATATTTTTTGGCAACTGACACCAATTTAGGCTATGTAGGCACGGGTGAGTTTTTTGCTTACTTACTTGATTTTCAACGCACTGCTTAGCGCCGACAGTTGAAAATCCAACAGTGTGTTTTTTGACGCGCTTTGAAGCGCTCTGTTGGATTCTCAACGCTCCGTTCAATACTGAGTGTTTAAAATGCAGTGCGCTGTAAAAAATCGTCGCGTTCATCTATGGGTTAACTCTTTAATTGAGACTGTTTAAGTTACTATTCTACTAATTTGATCTTCAGACGGATGAAAAGGAGAGAAGAACCTGTGCATGAATAGTAGGTAAGTAAAGTAAGGCAAGAAAAAGTAATTATTCCGCCAGACGGCTCATGTAACAATTACGCACACATTTGAATGTTCCTTATCCCCTCTTTACAACTAATTGGATGACCATTACTTACCTGCTTAGCTAACAATTTGATCGTGTGTACTCGGCTCATAATCCGACACATAGGAGGATTAGGTGTCGGATATAATAGACTCATCCAACCGATAGCGTGGCTGTGTGATTGTGAAGCCGTCATGTGTGCTGAGGACAATACTGTGTCATAGATAAATATATTAGGTTAATCTGCTAGTTTGTCTGGGGTCATTTTATACCTTACTTGATGTTAATGGCCCTTTTGAGAGGATCAGATAATAAATGTGGATGTATTATAGGTACCTACACCCTGCCTAACCCTTCGAGAAATACAGTCGTGAAGTTATGTTTGATAAGTAGCGGTCTAAACCACGCAAACTCCGCCCCTTGCTCCCCGCCACTCCGTTATGTGCTAAAAGCTAACACATCAGTAATAAAGTTGAATATCGCGCGCGCTCCGTACGTCTCAACTAAATACCGTAAGTCTCAATTCTTATTTCGTTTTTATCTAAAGTAATAATTGATCTAGAGAAAAGATATCTGGTGGCTGGATATACTATATTTTCTTCCTGTGAATATTTATTTTAGACATAAAAGTCAAACAATCTTGTCTAAAAAAGAGGCCGGTAAAAATACGAAAAAGAGGGGTGTTATAAGTTTGACAAAGTTTGTATGTCTGTGGCACCGTAGCTCTTAAACGGATGAACCGATTTGGATGTGGTTTTAAGTAAGTAAGTAAGTTTTTTTAAATTGAAAGCAGGATTTGTAATTTGAAGTATTTAATTTTGTTGAATACTAGCGGTTTATTGTTCGGTTTGAAGGTAACTTTTATGGAATCGTGTTTTCGTCAAACACAAATCCTCAACTATACTATAATTATATTTATTTTAAAATGAATGCTGCAGTGTTTTCGATTCATCGGAGATTTAATTTTCGATATAATTGTAGACTCTTAACCATTCTTCCGGCATGCCTACGTAACAGCTGAGAAGGATATTCAATAGATATATTCAAGTGCATAATACCATTAGGAAATTCACGTGTACTTTGTGCCAGCTGCTCTCTATAGGCAGTCAGTAGGAAAACTACTTATATTCATATAAACTTCCGTGAATAATAGAGCAGAAAATGGTAATTTATACCTCGGTAGGTACTAAATTCATTATAAGGTAGAACTTTAGGTAAGTATCATGAAAGCTTTAAAACTCATGTTTCATTAATAAATAGTGTTATAAAAAACCTATTTATTTTTTTAAGCTGTCATATACAATATGTAACAAAAACCCTGTTGTTCTTCCTATTCTACCTACGTTTTAAGAATCGGTATACATACGTAATAAAGCAAGTCATTTTTAAAAACTGTTTTTAAAAATGACTTGCTTTATTACTACAAATATTAATAAATTTAATTATTAATATTTGTAATGTTTAACTGATTTCTTACCTCTTTATTTCTTTGATTTTGACTTCTCGACTAGCCAATTCTTATTTTTTTAAAATTATAATTCCACCAATGTTGTGCTTGTAGGTTAATGTATACGTCCCTAAAAGGAACAACAGGGTTTTTGTTACATACTGTCTTACAGACTCACGCAATGTCGCGGGCGCGACAGGTAGCGACATAGAAATTGTGCTACTGGTGTCGCGTCGTTCTCGCGAGTTGCACCTGTCTTATGTACGGCCTTTAATAAGTAAATATGTGGAGAAATATAAATTTACATACCTACAGATTTTTTTATTATACCAAGTTACTCTGTGAATGTTTGTAGATGCATAGAATAGAATAGAATACTCTTTATTATGTACGTATACCATAGAAATTACAGATATAAATGTTGATATTTTACGTAGGGTGACACAAAGGGCGGTCATACCGCTGAAAGCACCAAAATAACTTAAAAAACAAAAAAAAGCATAATTAAGTACCTAGGCATTGCAATAGGTTTTTTGGGTTCGGCGGCATCAACTACCTATATTTTATCTAGATTTGTTGATATTTTTTTTTTTTTAAGTATTTCAAACTCAATCTTTTAGCTTTCAGCATTTATCTTAACTAATATTATAAATGCGAAATTGAGTTTGTTGGTTTATTTGTTTGTTTGTCTGTTACGCTTTCACGCTTACGGCTTCTACAGACCAGCGCGACTCGCGACGCGACACAAAGGCACCGCTCGTCGCGCGACACGCGGGGCCTTTGTGTCGCGTCGCGTGTCGCGCTGGTCTGTAGAAGCCTTAAAACGGCTGAATGGTTATGGATGAAATTTGGCACATGGGTGGAAATTTGACCATGACCTAGATTGCGAATTTACGACATAGGATACCTACTTTTTCCGGATATTCCCACGGGATAGAGACTTATGTGGGTAAAACCGCGGGGCGCAGCTAGTTTCAAACAAACCAATTACAGGCACTATTCAATTATCAAGGGTCGGTCAGTCTAAAAGATGAAGCTACTTAGTTGCCCATTCCAAAGCGTAGTAGGTTCCTATAGAGAAGAATGGGCAAGAAAGTCCACGGACACTCTTATAAAATAAAATATTGTTACAAAATAATGGTTACATCAATCATGTTGACATTATATAATACTAGCTTTTCCCGGCCCGGCTTCGCACGTAGCGCTAAGTATCCTACCCAACCTACCTACCCTACCTACCTACCTACCTACCTACCTACCCTACCTACCTACCTACTCTACCTACCTACCCAACCTACCTACCCTCCCTACCTACCTACCCTACCTACCTACCCTAGTAAAAACTATGAAAAAAAAAAGTCTGTAATATCCTATGTCCGTCCGCTGGTTCTAAGCTACCTCCCCACCAATTTTCAGCCAAATCGGTCCTGCCGTTCTTGAGTTATAAATGGTGGAACTAACAACTTACTTTTATCTGGACAGTCATCATGGCAGCGTCATACAAACATTTCAACACTTGCGAGAACAATATATAAATACGTGCACGTTAAAAGCGTCCGTAATAAAAAGATAATAATAATTCATAGTTAAAATAAGCCGTGGCATCTAAGAGATGACCAGTCCCTACTGACGGCGCCCCCGTTCACGAACATGACGCATGGATCAGCACCAGTCAAGGCTTCTACATACCGGGGCGACTTGTCGCGCGACGCGAAGCGACACAAAGGCACCGCTCGTCCCGCGGCACGCGGGGCCTTTGTGCCGTGTCGCGTCGCGCGACAAGTCGCGCTGGTATGTAGAAGCCTTCAATCAACTCAAAAGATTTTCTTCATTTCAAATAGGTAGTTACATCGAAACCTTCCTAGATTCATAACCTAAAAACAGTTTAATAACGTTATCCAATTGAATAAATGACGATCTTCAATTGAATATATGTTAAACACAGAAAGTATTCAGACCAAGACTATTCGAGACTTCACCACGCCTGGTCCGTGTATTTTTAACGTAACTGTCGTGACCTCGACCCCGACTGTCTGAACTTTTCTTATCTTCGTATTTTACATATTTTAACATTCCATAAATACGTGGATTTTTTGCAGGTATGCCTCTACTATTCGAGTACCTAGTGAAAGGTCACATGTGGTTGGAGGAAAGCCGACTGGATTAGGTTATTAAAGCAGTGTTTTTATTACGTATGCTGTATACCTACATAAGGGTCGGTAGAAGGATCTATGGTTATTTTTAGATTTTAAGAGCTTTTGTAAAGACTTTTCCGTACCTACCCACCTACTTACAATTAGATTTTTGACGATAAAAAAGTTTAATTAATCAACTCAGCTTACGCCGCCTTCCGCATCCAGTCTGACCCAGCCACCTTCTTAAGGTCGTCGGTCCATCTAGCTGGGGGGCGTCCCAACTACACTTGCCGATACGCGGTCTCCACTCCAGGACTCATCTGCTCCATCGGCTATCGGTCCTTCGCCAAACATGGCCAGCCCACTGCCACTTCAGTTTGCTTACTCTGCCAGCTATGTTGGTAACTCCAGTTTTTCCGGATAATTTCATTCCTGATTTTATCTTTGAAAAAGACTCCAAGCGTAGCCCGCTCCATAGCACGCTGGGTGACCTTGAATTTGTGGGCGAGTCCGATTGTCAGTGTCCACGTTTCAGAACCGTATGTCATGATGGGCAAGACGCACTGGTGGAAGACCTTAGTCTTCAGACACTGCGGGATAGGCGGCGCGACGAGAAGACTTGACGAAGTTTTCCACACGCTGCCCAACCCAACCGGATCTTTCTGTCGGCTTCTTTCTCAAAGTTGTGACTACCGAGCAGGATGACTTGTCCTAGGTGGACATACTTTACAACTTCGAGAAGCGACCCTTCGATATGGATTGGACTCGGCAAGACGTGCGAATTGTATACGACTTTTGTCTTGTCCAAATTCATGTCGAGGCCAACCCGCCGAGAGGCTCTATTTAGGCAGCATCTGGTCTAACTATTCCAGCGTCTCTGCCATTATGACGATGTCATCGGCAAAGCGAAGGTGTGAGATGTACTCGCCGTTCACGTTGTTACCCTGTCCCATCCAGTCCAGCGTCTTGAAGACGTCCTCCAACGCATAAGTGAACAGTTTTGGGGATGTCTGAGCAGTTGGATGGGGCTGGTCTTGGATCTGGACAGTCATCATGGCAGCGTCATACAAGCATTTCAACATTTGTTAATAGCGCCAGTCAATTCGACATCGCTGTAGAGAGGCCAGAACTACCCATATTTCGATGGAGTCAAAGGCTTTCTCGTAGTCAAAAATGCCATACTCAGCGGCTGGTTGTACTCCTCGGTCTTCTGTACAATTTGCTGAACAGTATGGATGTGGTCTACAGTACCTACTGAAGCCTTTTCGAAAATCAGTTTGTTCTGGCGGCTGGAATTCGTCAAGTCTCCTGGCGAGACGGTTCGTGATGACCCTCGAGACTGTGGCTCAGAAGTGAGATGGGTCTATAGTTCTTCACCAAGGAAGAACACAACCACCGCAAATCTGCTCCACGCCTCTGGCGTTTTATCCTCTTGGATGACGGAGTAAAAAAATAGTTTATTAAAAACACCTAAGTGCGAGTCGGACACGGGTTTGTCTTCCGTACCACCCTAAAATATTTAACACCACATTTTATTAAATACCTACTTATTTAAGTTAAAAAAAAACAAGTTCGTTGTATGGGAACCCCCTTTAATTTGTAACTTCATTTTATCTTTCCAAGTGTCTACCTATTACGGGTCAAAAGATACGGACGGATGGGCAGCGGAGCCTTAGTAATACTAGGGTCCCGTTGGCACCCTTTGGGTACGGCTGCGGAACCCTAAAAACTGAACATCGTGCGAACCCGGTTGCGTTTAATCATCTGTGACATGAGTTGATGAGAACTAGCATCTGCTCAATAACTATGTTCTATGGCGTTTCCCCACGAAGTATATACTTAATTTAATACTCACACAGATATAAGCAGAAAACCTTTTAACCTCACATTTCATGAGCAGGCATTTTTTTAAGAGTAAGTTAAGAGTTCGTTTTGCGTTCTTGCAGCCAAAGATAAAGTTGTATTTATGCAGTTTGATACTTGTGTAGCTACTACTAGTCTACAACAGACGCACTGGATAATTATCCAGTGCATATGTAATCCTACGCATGAAATTATTGGTAACCCCTCAGCCTTCAACCAGTCATATACAAGATGTAACATAAATAACGTACAATCCCTTAAGGGGTCATTATACTGTACTCATATTTACTCGTATGAACGACTTTTACTATGGGACCAAACCTGAAATCACGAAAAACATCTGCTGTTTCCTACATAAAAATATAGGAAACAGCAGATTTTTTTTTTGGCAATTTGCGTTTTTTTAATTATATCCTTTAAGACCTACATCACAATTCGAAGGATTTTGGGCTTAGTCCCATCTCTTCCCCTTCCCATCTCTTCCCCTATACCTACGTTTAAACGTAGGATTTTTTTATTGGTTTTATGCCTAGGGGAAGAGATGGGACTAAACCGGATTTTGAAGTAAATTCGTAATTCACTGTTTTATGTTTGAAAAAAAAACAACGACTTCCAAAAAAACACTACAAGTGAAATATAACTTTAATTACGGAAGGTTGTCTTTGGCTGCATTTTAGTTTTTTGCCACCGACTCCCGAAATTAAAGTTATTATAAATATTCACTTTGTGAATATTTATAATAACTTTAATTTTTATTTTTCTCTTTTTAGTGGGTCAGTTTGTAATTTATCTAAGTTACAATAGCCTAATGTCCACTGCTCATCACCTATTACAAAATAATGGTTTTCCCGATGCAGGGACGTTAATTGTTGAGGAGTTCTCTTGGTAGGAATCAGGAGAACTGCGATTGTGATGAGCATGAATTGCTTAGCAAACATATTAAAGTAGGTAAGTTCCGAATCGCAACCCGTTAAATATTAAGAAGTTCCGGTGGCCATCTGTTGTCTTCATCATCAGTTCCACTTTACCAAATGGTGATTTCCGAGAGCAAATGCACGAGATACTATAAAAAATACCCAAATCACTATAAGTGTGTCAATAAAATTGAGGATTTGCCTCGATTTCCATGGGATCCACTCACCAGATTCTGACTTGGTGACAAAGGGTATTTATTCTTCTGCTGCTGCTTCTCTTCTGGATTTTCAAAATCGGTCCACAATTGACAAAAAAATCAGCGAACATAAATAAAAAAATAAAAAAAAACTAACGTAATATTATAATCTCCTCCTTTTTCGAAGTTGGTTGATAAATTTGTCTGCGTGACAACAATGAATATTGCTGAATTGAATATAGGTACTCCGCCGACCTTAATTGGTGTTTTAATAAAAACTCACATCGCAATAGCAAATAACCGCATTTACAGGACTACAACAGATTTATCACCGGTTTCAACAGTTAATGACCCATAGTTAAACCCCAAGAGCCTGCGTAAGTGTTCAACTCTTCATTAACAAGTACTCGTAAATAGCAACACAACAATTAAGTTCATTTAATGAAAACAGCTTCGATAAACTTTCGCGATACCAAGAGAAAACTTCGTTCAAAGGATGCACTCTTGAAACTCAATATTGAAAGTAGCCCCAGGAAAATGTGTTTACAATGTTGTTGAAAACGTCGGGAGAAAGTGCAGATAAAATGATTTTATGCTAAGCTTTAGAGAAGTTGCATCTTTGAGTTTCTTGAAATATTCATAAGACGAAATAAATAGGATAGGAACTCAGAATCCTCTTGGTCACGGGGGCTCGTAAAGATCTGGGATTTGAACTCACTGCTTAATAAATTACTAGCTTTATCCCGCGGTTTCACACGCATAAAAAGAATCTTGTGTCAATACAGAATATTGACTACCTGGTATGGGTTTTATTTTGGGGTGGTAAATTATCAAATAACTTCTCCCTCTCGGCGGAGCGGGCGTGTCAGACTTTTACTGAATAAAACCCACCCGTGTTCCTTCAGTTGTCTGTTTGCCAGGGCCACGATATCCCTTTCAGACAAACCCGCAACCCAGCAATGCCCCTACCGGATCCTGTAAGTATTTCTAACGTCCAAATTATTTTTTTTGCAGTTAAATCGTGGATAAGTAGCTGTGACAAACATCATAATATTATTGAGACAACCTAGTAATTGCTAACATTATTTCTGTATCAAGTTCTTTGTGTACATAGTGAAAAATGCATTTAAAATCGAGTAGGTAAAGATATAAGATATGAAATGATCGTAATTACGACTTTAATTAAAACCCAACTCCCACTATGTCATTACAAAAAGAGAGCTTCCGTGGCCAAGCTTTTCAGATGAAACTTTTATGATTAACTCTATGTTAATTAGTTTCACGTATTGCCTACGTTGCGTCATTGCCATACAACGTGGCAATGCTGCCAGTCTTTTGGGATCATGCTTATTACCAGTCTGCAGCGATGCGGACGATTTTTTTTTTAGATTTTGATTAGTTTGGAATTTTTTATTGTTTTTTTTAGGGTTCCGTACGTCCGAATGAAAAAACGGCACCCTTATATGATCAGCCGTGTCTGTAAGTCTGACCGTCTGTCACAGCCATGAAATTTGGTACACATATTAATTTCTGTGATGGAAATTTTGGGGGGGGTCACTTTTGGGGGTCAAAAAATAAATTAACTGTACCGTGTTACTATCAAATGAAAGAACTTGCCTGAGGTTCTCAATTAAAAAATATATAACAAGATAGTTTTAAATGAGAAGTTTTGTTTTTGTATAGGACTCCGGCCATTACATGTACGCTTTAGAAAACCTGGGAAACAAACCCCTTAATAATATAATAAATAATGTTTTTTTTTTCATAATAATCTAATATGTTTTAGGCACTAAATAAAAACTGAAAATGTTTGACATTAATGTCCTGTTGTTACGACTATCGACAGCCAGCCATGACAGTTTCGAGAGAAGCCGTTTTTCGTCCAAAAGTACCTACGAATCTACAATCTAAAAAAATAGAATATATTTTTTATCGATCACTTTCCTATAATTAGCCAAAAAGTTGTCTAAGATCTTATTATCTTATCTTAATTACACAGAAATACATGTCTTTTCATATTTATATATGTATATAACGTCTACGTGATATTATTACGTTTTAATGTAACGTGATTTCTGGTTTAAAGCAGTACGAGTATGCAAGTAAGACGACGCGCGACGCCATGAGGAAAATATTCAGGAAAGAATAATTTTCCTAAATTCATGGATTTTTTCCTCTTTTTAGGGTTCCGTACCTCAAGAGGAAAAAGGGAACCCTTATATGATCACTTCGTTGTCCGTCTATCTGTCTGTCTGTCTGTCAAGACCCTTTTTCTCAGGAACGCGTGTAGGTATCGAGTTGAAATTAATATCAAATACGTAAGTCCATGGTCCCTTGGAGCTCTAAAACAATCAAGCTTCTAAGAATCTAAGTCAACGCAATAAAAAAATACGGTGATTTCAAGCGCCATTATTGCGACATATTTCGATACTCGCAAATAAATCAAAACCTGCAGGGTACTTCCCGTTGACCTAGAATCATGAAATTTGGTAAGAAGCAAGGTCTTACAGCACAAATATAGGAAAAAGTCCTAAAATTGTAAATTTATCTGACTGTCCGTCTGTGTCTGTCAGTCTGTCAATACCCTTTTTCTCAGGAACGCGTGTATGTATCAAGTTGAAATTAATATCAAAAACCCATTAGTACAAATGTCATTAATTTGTCATTATGTACGAGATTACCAATAAACGCAATTTCTTTCAATTTAGTGTCAGTGGCCGACCATTGAAAAGTCATAATGACGCCATTATAATAGTAGATTACCAAACTTGTCAAAATCAACAATTATGAAATCAATGATCGACCATTCTGACACTATTATAATAGCAGACTTGAGGCCCAGTTTTTCATTTTATAAATGTGTGTAAGTACTTAGTTATTTATAGTTTATTTACACAACGTATAGATTTTTTGATATAATTAAATTGCAATAGTTAAGGTACCTACTTCTTAAGTGGTTAACTAACTTTCATAATCGTAGGTACATTCTCTCTAGTACTCTAGTTATTAACACACAAACTAAGTTTGACGTTTATACCTTTCTTGCGCGGGCGAAGGAGTAACTTCGTTATTTAATATAGCTACACTAGGAACTACATTATTTGTTTTAATATTATGTAGCATACAAGACAGTTAATTGACATAAAAACAGAGGTGGAACACACTTGGCCGTACATCAGTGGTAACAAAACCAGTATTAGCTGGCCTCTTTCTATTGGAACTCGTACTTACTACGCTAGGCCAGCTCAAGGTGAAAGTGTTACCAGCGGCGTGCGGTTGACTGTACCTGTAAACAGTGAAGACCGCGACCTTTGATGAAAAGTTTGTCACAATCGTCACTTCGTAGCGCTTCTTTTTCGAGATATAGATACTATTAAATATACTGTGGCAAAGATATTGGCCAGCCAGTCAGCAAGGCAATAGCGAATGATTAAGACTGCTCAGGATGATCCGGACCTCGAGAATGCTCTATAATTTTGCAGCTCATAGAGATATTTGGACCTGTCTTGACTCTTCAAATTAAAAGGTACCGTAAAACGGGATGAATAGAAATGCAGGAGTGAATCGAGACGCAACTTTATAATGGATTTTAAAGTTGAAATAATATCTTTTATTGCCAAAAAAGACTATAATGTGTTACAACAAACCCAAAAGTGTGACAACCAGTCTTACCATGGGGTATTGTGTTACCCAGTAACTGGGTTGTGGAGGTCAGATAGGCAGTCACTGCATGTAAAATACTGGTATTGAACTGCATCAGGTTAGACTGGAAGCCGACCCCAATAAAGTCTAAAGGCTTCTACATACTGGCGCGACACAAAGGCCCCGCGTTTCGCGCGACGAGCGGTGCCTTTGTGGCGCGTCGCGAGTCGCGCTAGTCTGTAGAAGCCTTTAAAGGCTAGGTTGTTGATGATGAATTATGAAGACAGAAATAAGCAATAAGTACCAGTGGCGAAGGGTGATTTTATAAGAGAATTAAGCCGGAGCAAAAAAAATCTTTTCCATACAAAATGAACTAGTCATGACGTCGATTTTGTATAGAAATTGAACTCACTGAGTTAACTTAGAGCAAAATGTTTTGTTGGTGGGATATAAAGTCAAAAAATTCATTTATTCAAACTAGGCTGAGAATCAGCACTTTTCGAACGTCAAAAATTACATGAGACAGTCCCCCAAAAACGCCCACCCTTCACCACTTCCTAGTGCTTTAGCTGGGAAGAAGAAGTGGCGCAACAAACTCCCTTATTACCTACAGTGTGATTATTATATATAATTTGGCATTATTAAACACTACTGAACGTGTACCATTTTTAAATAACGATAGAGTGGTTGTGTTTCAATTTCCGAAGGGAAGCCGCTAGGAATCGTGTTATACGGCGCTTTCGCCACTGATAAGTACCACATGAAGAGTATTCGTGTTCGTGAACGGGCACCATCAGTAGGGACTAGTCATCACTTAGCGGCCTTGGCTTATTTTAATTTAATTTTTGGATTGTTTTTTTTTTATATTTTTGTTACGGACGCTTTTGACGTTTTGCATCGTTCTCACATGTTTAATTTCAACACGAATTATGTAACCAATATTTTGTAACCACCACGTTAATTTAAAAGAGTGTCCGTGGAGTTTCTGGCCCGTTCTTCTCCATAGGTACCTTCTAAGCTTTGGAATGGGCAACTAGCTTCATCTTTATGACTGACCGACCCCTTGACAATTCACAAGTGCCTGTAATTGGTTTATTTGAAATAAATGCTTTGATTTTCAGTTTGATTCAGATTAGATGTTCCGTGACCTTGACCGAACCTACAAAAATGTAATAAAATTCAAAGAGACTAGGTTACGCTTGTAGTTTGGCATATTTGCTATGTAAATGTAAACGGATTACCTGAGCAAGGTTTGTTTCTTTGGAATTGTCTGACATACAGAGAGTTGAGTCGTGGTTGAGTCACGCTCACGTAACGAATGTTCACGAAAAGTTTAGATTTTTTTTGAAGAGCATAATTATTATGATGACATAAAATTACTTTTAAAACAAATCAAATCATTTAATTGTATAACACAGGTTCATGTTACAAAATGTTCATAAGGTACGCCGTATTATAACCATGCGAGGTGTGGAAACATTATGACACAATTATTCTTAATCAGTTTTCTTATTAAATTACATTGTCATTGAAAATATACATAGATAGTCAATTTCGTTACACATTAAATTAAATCTGAACTAATAAATTATAACAGTAATGTGAAGAGTAAACGTAGATTAAAGTTAAGAGACGTTTAAACGTCAAAAATGTATGGTTATACAGTCGCTAATTATGACTTAGGGACTATGACGTGAATGCCTCGTTGGTCTAATGGTTGTAAGCGCTACTGCTGAGCATGAGGTCCTGAGTTTGATTCCCAGGTCGGGCAAAGTGTTATTGGGTTTTTCTATCTGGAATTTCTCAGTAGCAGCCCGGAGTCTAGAATTGTGCCCGGTTGATCGCAATAGGCTCGCCCCCTATTACACGGGACCTAAACATAACCGGCGAAGTGTGTCGTACAATATATTTCTTATATCCAGGGGGATACCTACGAGTACTAGGTATAGTTACACCTTTGCGTAAGTAATTTTGTTTCATTTGAATGAGTACGTTTTCAAAGCTAATCTGTGTGTCTTCACGCTATTAAGGCGACGATAACCGACTTTTAATGATTTTATACTGAAGATCACGTCTAAACGAGTAGTGTTAATGATTTGAAAAAAATATATGTTAAATTAGAGCATTTTCTCAATAACTTAATTAGTGAATATTTTAGATTATCTTTATATTACATAGTGAAATTAATTTGTAAAGTTATGTCTAACGCGGATAAAAAACTGAGAATGGCGCAAAATCTACCAAGCGTATTTTTCTGAAACCTTCATTAATTTAAAGATAATTTAATTATTGTTCTTTTAGTATACGCATTTTATTGAAATACTTTTTTTTTTGTGAATAATAAATTAATAATGCGTCAAATTGGGGACAGCGCTACTTGATGGGCGAGTCCTATTACAGGCTAAACGTACGACGCGTTGCGAGAACTCAGTACAGAACACGCAAGCTAACCACTCAAGGTCACTGGCATATATCTGCGTCTTAAGATTATGTTTATGAATATGTTTATCTGCGTGACAAGAGGCAAGTGTCACGTTGTCACGTTAATTTTAACTGTGTGACAGACGTCAAAGGAACGCCGAGCCTTTGTTACCTAATTGTTGTTAGAAATATGTTCTTGATTGTCCCTTTATTATTTCTAAGTTTCGTATCCTAGGCATAGTGAGTTCGCTACGCTTTGCAGAACTGCGGCAGGAGCTTCGAATGAAAGTAAGACAATACACTGACGTGGATACAGCCCGCTTAGTCTATTTTAGTTATTTTCATAGCGTTATGTCCTACTGTATTCTGCTGTGGGGTAAAGCCGCTGACATTCAAAATATATTTGTACTTCAAAAACGAGCTGTTCGAGCAATTTACCAGCTGGGTGCCAGAGTTTCTCTTAGAGATTTTTTTAAAGATATTGGTATTCTCACGGTGGCATCACAATTCATCTTCGCCAACATCTTATATGTTAGGCAAAATTTACACTTATACACTAAAAACAGTGATCTCCACAATATTAATACCAGAAATAAGGACAAATTACGTGCTCCATTTCACCGGCTTCATAAGGTTCATAACTCATTTGTTGGACTTTTTATAACAAGCTACCCTCTTCCTTGCTAGATTTGCCTTTTAATGCGTTTAAAGTTAAAGTTAAATCCAATCTTTGTTCAAAGGCATACTATTCTATCAACGACTATTTAAACGATAAGAACAGTTGGTCGCTGTGATTAACTCAAGACAATGTTCATGTTCTTTCCCCAGATAGATTCCCTACTGACAGGTTTTATGAGTTCCTATATTTGTTTATTTTATTTGACTGTCTAAGTCAATTTATTTTAATTAGTGACAAAATCTACTCATTACAATGTTCTTCTATGAGTTGTATTGCAATAAGTGGTTAGCTAGCGACCTTAATAAATTGATCACTTTATTCTTGCCTGAGCAACCGGCAGCAAGTTCGTCATGCTCCCTTAGATGTCACTGCTTGCGGTAGCGTCGGGGGTCGGGTTGCCTCCTTCCCTCAAATATGGCGAGGGGGGTGATGGCTGATCTTTGCGTTATGCTCGTTAACGGGTGCTGCTTGTGGTGACTGGTCGTCTTGCTGACCATGGTTTTGTTATTGTTATTAATAATTAACTGTTTTTATTTTACTTCGATGGTGCTAGTTTATCATTTGTGACTTCGCGTTATAACTGTAGCTTTATTTAAGCGGGCACGCCCATTATGCCTGGAGGCCTTTATTTAGATACCTTTTGTTTACGTTATTTCTGCTTGAGTATAGTTTTCGACGATAATTATATATATATTTGTATAATGGTGTGTGCTAGCTAACATAAGGCAAATAATTTAATTTAACGTTTTGTGTTGCGAAATGCAGATTATTTTATATTGTATTGTATAGCTTCAAGTTTTTTATGCGAACAGACAGCTGTGCTGCTGGGGAGTTTGTTGCGCCACTTCTTCTTCCCAGCGAAAGCACTAGGAAGTGGTGAAGGGTGGGCGTTTTTGGGGGACTGTCTCATGTAATTTTTGACGTTCGAAAAGTGCTGATTTTCAGCCTAGTTTGAATAAATGACTTTTGATTTTTTGATTTTGAATAGTTCGTGTTGATACGAGATAACAAGATCAGTACCCTGAGTGTAAGTTTGCAAGTGAGGAAACGTAACTAGCTCGTTTGCGTTAAGATTTTTATTCTCACTCTTATACTCTTAGCATTATGATCTATCAATCAAATTTTAACGCAAAAGTTACGTTTACTCTCTTGCAAACTTTCACTTGGGGTACAGGACACCACAAGCTCTTCTAAATTCAGGCCTAAGTCTCTATAATTAATTGCCTTACATAATTCCTTCGTCAAGTCATAACGCGGTAAGTGGGCTGCCCCCTGACAGATAACTTAAGCCCGAGGTATTACTAAGGGATGATTTACGGCGAGGGTGGCGGGAAGTAAATACTATGTCATCCCGCGTCGCTGAGCAAGTTTATAGCCAAATTGGTACCTACTTATATGTTTTCCGGCAATTTATCTGTTAGTTTTTGTTCGCGAAACAATTAAGTATATTGCAATAGCATGTTTGTCAATACCCGAATTACGGAACACATTTTCTATCAATATCCGAAAGATTTTGAAGGAAATTCGTAATCCATTCGCTTCATAATGTTTAAGAAATTCGCCTGCTCGACAGCGTAAATAACACAAACGCAACGCAACGCGTATATATAGTGCTTGTATAAACCTAATTGCAGAAATAGGTACATTTATTATCATTTATCATGTAGTTCGTACCGATACGACAGAAGATGAAGCTCAACTCTCGGAAATATACACAATAATGAAATTCGAAAAGAATTAAAATAAACATAAATTTGAAGAAAAGTAAACAATAAAACGATTACATAATTGAACATCTTGTCCGAACATAATGGATTCTGTGGAGCGCGTTGAATAATAATCTATCGAATGAATAATTTATTAAAGTGTTTCCAACTGCGGCCATGTTCCCGTAACATTGTCGTAGTCAAGTGGAATGATTTCTGTGCTCTTTGTTGAACGTCTTCAAGACTATTAGGGAATAGTGCATGAAGAATACCTACTTATTTTGAATTGCGGTTACCTACGATCTTTCTGATGCGGTCTATGGCTATACACATTAATATGCTTTGTACCTTAGTCAAAATAGTTAGTACCTACCTAAAAAGCCTTAGATAGGTAGTTACTTATTGTGTGTCTATCTGACTTAATTTAGCTTTTGTTAGAAGAAATTTTTAAGGGAAGTTATAATTTTAAGTAGGTAGGTTTTAAGGTTTTAACACATACCTATGGGAAGAAGGCGTGAGTTAAATGTATGTATGGATGTATTACTTACTAAGTTTTTTTGAGAAATAAAATGTATTTATTTATTATTATTTAGTCCCACAAGTTTAGTGTCCTCAATCTTTAGGTATAAAATTGTTTAAACGGTAGAAAACCTCAATCGATCGGGAAAACTAGGACATCTAGTATATCTACACACGCTTGTAGCGATTACTCAAGCAACACTCTGTTTATGAAAGCTTGCTCAATTCATCTTCTGTCAAACCTTATGCCAATGGATGATTGGTTGATGGTAGCTTCGGTAGCCAATCATTCAATCATGATTAGGCGGTCCGTTTGAGCCGAGACTGCGGGCTATCCCGAGTGAGATTACCTTAACTCACACACTGATATATGTTTATTTAGGAAAACGTATATTTAAAAAAAAATTGTAAATATGTGAGCACCATGTACAGACGCCAGCACATCAAGCTACTACAATCTGTCAAATTTATTTAAAAGATTTTCAACTTTATCCCTACAGCATAAGATTCAAGGTTGATTGGAAAAATTTGGCAGTTTGGGGTAACTTGACCTGCTGGCGTCTGTATCTATCACATAATTAATTTATCTGTCATTGCTTCATTTTTAATTCTTTTTACCTATTGTGGTCATCATCATCATGATCATTTCAGCTCAAAGACGTCCACTGCTGGACATAGGCTTCCCCCAAAAAGGGGGGCGGGGATTTGTCAAAATCGCCACGCTTGGCAGGCGGGTTGGCGATCGCAGTATGGTTTTAAAAATGCATAGAGAACGCTGCTGGCCATTCTCGTATAGTAATTTGTGGTATAGTAATTTAATTCTAGGTGCATCGTCTTCAAACTAACTAATGTACAAATATACAAAATATTGTAAAACATTTTAAAAGAGTAACGGTGGAGTTTCTCGCCCAATCTTCTCCATACGAAACTACCTTTTGGAAGGGGCGACTAGATTCAATTCTATTTATTGTAAAATTTGACGTTCAAAAGTTCCTTTCATGCGCCTATTTCAAATAAATAATTTGAATTTGACTTTGAAACGTGAGTAAATCCCTAAACAATGACAATAATGATGTCTCATGAAAATATCAATACAATCACAACAGTCTACGTGGCTACCAGGCATGAAATGTCAAATTAAAATCCCTTCAAAATCGTTAATCAAACACGAAAATAACGAGATAGCAGAACACGCCACAAAGCTATCAGCACGTAGAGGATTAATTATACAGTGATTATTACAGGGTTGTCGCGTAATGCCTTGCCCATCCATCACTATCGTAATTAATTATCGCCAACCCCCGCGTCTAAAAGAGAGTACTCCATCTTAAGATGGATGGCGTTGATGGGTAAGTAGGCAGAGACAGGACGACATCATTTGGGTTTTTTTATTCGAGAAACATCATATTTTTTTTAAGGCCAACCTTGTTGTGGTAATATTCTTTCAAAATTCCTCGTTTTAATTGCATTAAAATATCTTCTACAAGCGGGGATATCTAAATGTATAGTAGTTATTAAGGGGCCGTGCACGAAATACTGAAATATAAATAAAAACGATCCAATTCGCACGAAATACTGAAATTTAAAATTACGCACGTCTAGTTGAAGTTGCCAGCCTACAAAGTTTTATTGTATCTAATTTCCGTTTCTTTTATTTTCCGCAGTCGGATTTTTGATTTATTAAATTAACTTTTGATCAATTTTGTTCGTTGGTTGTGAGAAAGGGAAAAAGAATTTAAACAAAATTATTTGTGATTTGAAATACCGAGTTCTTTGTTTTGCATGTGGCGGAAAGGGATTTTTCAAATAGATTACGTATTCATGGAAAATCACAATTTTCGCAAAAAGTTTTCCGAAAAATGTCCGAGACTGACGTTTGATTATCGTTTTACAAGACACTACGTTTGATTTTAAAAACTAAAAAATATAATCAACATTATTATATGGTCTACTTGCATGTGAGAAAAGCACCTTTTTCAACTTCGATACAAAGTATAGCAGATAAATAATGTTGAAAAAACCTATATTTTTTAAAAATCCCTGTCATTAATGTATTTGTTCCTATTATTTTGCAAAATCAAGAAATTTAAAAATCACACACTGGGCCTCAGATATCATTGAGATAAAATAAAAAACATATTTTATGATTATACAATATCTTCATTAAGTTAATCAAAGGCGCAATAATTATGCTATATTTTCGAGAGCACAAAAGTGATGAAACTATTAACAGGTGCTGTGACTGACAAGAATGGTTTAGCACCACGAAAACTCTACTTCTATAGTTACACAGACTTAATGTTTCAATTATTTCAAGCTGTCTCACAATTAGATAAGATATTGACTAAAATGGGTTTTTTCATGCACGCAGCCTTAATGTCAGTTGCACGTCATAAACCGACAAGGTGTAAAGGCTTCTACATACCGGGGCGACTTGTCGCGCGACGCGACACGACACAAAGGCACCGCGCGTCCCGCGACACGCGGGGCCTTTGTGCCGTGTCGCGTCGCGCGACAAGTCGCGCTGGTATGTAGAAGCCTTTAATACGTGCCAATTAGATAGTTTCAACCTCAATGAAGTACTTATTAATTTACTGAGAACTGTTGTCAAAAGTGATGTACAACATTAGCTTTTGTTTACACTAAACCCGAAAATGGGTCATTGTACTCATCATTTTGAACAACTTTTTATAAGGGACCAACCATGAAATTACGATAAAAATCAAAATTATGATCCCCGCACGGAACAAATATTTGTATGACCTACAAGTAGTTGATCCGGGTCTGGCTGTTTGTGTATGTGAATTTAAATGTTTGTAAACGCACCCACGATACAGGAAAAATTCCTAGTGTGGGGCAACGTTTCAAAAAAAAAAAAAAAAGATCCCTTTTCGGGTTTAGTGTAAAAAAAACTAAAAATATTTTTTATAAAGCAATTACGAGATCGACATCGGATCGTATGTCCACCTGCGTGGACAGTCGCGTGATGGTAAATTTTATGTGTTAATGTCATTATTGATTGTACTGAGTGAAGAAGAAGCGCCTAAGTACATTTAAGGAAATCCCGAGTCACAGAGCGTCTTTATTCTAATATCCAAGCAGCAAATTGCGTTCCCAGTAGAATTACATTTCTAAATCTTATTCTAGTTTCATTCCAATGTTCAATATAGGTCAGCTGGCTTTCAGAAACACTTTGTTATACAATATAGGATCGTACAAACCGCATCGGGGAGCTACTCAGTTTTAAGTTTTTAACTGAAAGATTGATCGCTCGCTGTTAGATCTAGTGATCGGACAGATAGTGCTATTTGTTACAAGGATTATTGTGGGATGGCGTTGGATGAAGATTTTGTTACATAAAATAAGCTCTCTTTGTAGGCATTTATTTTAATGGTAGTTGATGGTGGTATTGTGGATAAACTAAAATATTAAAAGTATCCGAAAGGCAAAATATTCTAATTATAATTTCAGCCAAAAGACGTCCTGCCGACGACTGCTAGACATAGCATAGGAGGGGGTTTGCCATAATCGCTACACTTGGCGGGTTAGCGATCGCAGTATGGTGTTAAAATGCATACAGAACACTGCTGGCAGAATATTCAAATACCTAATTATAAATAATAATAATAAAAACTTTATTGTTCAAAAGATTACAAAGGTTTTACAGTGGCCCCAAATTAGGCAAGCCTGTATCGTGGGCACCAATATGTAGGGTTTACCAAATAGGTACTGAAGCAATATAATTTAGTTGGGATTTTTCTTTCTGTTGTTTCAAATGGAGAAAACCGATACGAAACGCTATGGTTACACTTTTAACTTTTAGCTACAAAGTAACAACAATAATGTTCACGAAATAATAATAAACCGGCCAAGTGCGTGTGCCACAAACATTGAAAGGTTCCGTAGTTGGGATGAATTAATCCCAAAAACAAACTTAACATTGTAGTTGAAAAACATGTCCTCCGATACGTCGATATACGCCACGGTCAATTTTCCAACTGCAAATGTAAGTTTGTAATCTCATTTTTTTATGGGATAAAACTACAAAACAACGATTTTCAGACATTTTCCTTGTGCTATGAAACCTTGCTTTTTGCCAAATTTCATGGTTCTAGGTCAACGGAAAGTACCCAGTAGGTTTTGATTTTTTTGCGAATATCTAAATAACATATGTTGCATAATTGGCCGTATTTTTTTATTGCATTGACTTAGAAGCTTGATTTTTTTAGAGTTCCAAGGGATCGTAGACCTTACGTATTTGATATTAATTTCAACTTGATACCTCCACGCGTTCCTGAGAAAAAGGGTCTTGACAGACTGACAGACAGACAGACGGACAACCAATTAATGATCCTATAAGGGTTCCGTTTTTTCCTTTTGAGGTACGGAACCCTAAAACTACTAGAGGGTTTAATCACGTAGATACGATCTTCGTTTTCTGACCACCCCTTGGGTAATTAATTCAGGTCAATCAAAACACATGCACGACAAGTGTTCCAAAACAAAGAAACTGGCCTTTTATTTTAGCCAAGATCAATACCAAGATAATTGACAACAACAAATCGCTTCAAGCGCCGCTTCGCTTTTTACATTATTGCGTGGCAAGACTTCAAACCCAGGTATATTGAAAGAAATAAACCTGTGTGTGCCCGACAATTATGTATTGCGAAGGCGACAGCCACGTCTATTGGCGGTGCCCAGTAGTAGGACCAATCTACTGAGTCAGACAGACAGACAGACAGACAGACAGAAACACGAGTGATCCTATAAGGGTTCCGTTTTTTCCTTTTGAGGTACGGAACCCTAAAAACAACTACATAAAATAATAGGATAAACAAAAACAGTTTCCTTTTTTTCTATCATATTCAGTTTTTTTTTCTAGAGAACTAATCTTTCCTTTTGCAAGAATGGACGATTTATGAATGCACCATTAGCTTGTCTTTGACACCTTCACCAACAACAGGTATGATTATAAATAAACTTAGGAATATTCAGCGAGCTCCCGAGGCGAAAATCAAAAAATTCCACGCATCAATAAAGAAAATTCATCGTCCGCTTTAACAAAGGAAAACTTGGTGAACACGCATTCTTTCAGAATTCGGGACATGGCGACAGCGACATCTATCGAAACTTATTACAAAGTTCTTGCACAAGTTGTGTGATTAATGTGAATTTGAATGCGGTACAAGTATCAAAAGAACATCAATTCAGTTGGAACGCTTTTGGGAAAATGACGTTTGTTTAATCGCAATCATTTTATTTAGAAATATCAATTCAAATTGTTTGTTTTCGTTCATGGATGTATTAAATAGAAAGATATAGTACGCGCTCCTCGATATGGACTGCATAAATTAGGGGAAAGAACACAATCGACCTACATTACTCTCGGATAGCGGGGAATACTCGAATCGTAGTTTGTTTCCGAATTGTTATGGGTACGTAACAATGACAATTATTGCTATCTCGTTCCCGCTATAGCCCGCGTAATATGTCTCTCTATTTCGGTTGTCGAGCACATGACGCACGACATCGGGTCCATTTAATATTTACGTGATGTTAGAGAGTGGCCTATCTTCCTATTTAATACATCAACGTTTTCGTTTCAGAAATGTCAAAAGTTTCTAACTACCTTCAGGTTGGCCGTCCATACCATACAAGAATTGGGGATCCGGGATCTGTAGTAGAACGCACCGTATCACCCATTAAGGCGTGTTTCGGGGAAAAACAAAGTAGTTTTCTCATCCCGGTGTATTTTCCTCCGCTTTTTGATTTAACCTAGAAGGGTCATAAACAAAACAGGGATATAAAATTTAAAAAAATAAAAATGTCAACTTTTTTATAAAAAATCAGCATTTATTATCGGAAATATCAAAATAATTATCCCGTCCACAAAATCAGAGATCAACACCTTATTTTCATGAAAATATGCGACATTTTCCACCGAAAAGTTTGTCCACGGAAGGGATTAACAAACTAAAATTGTCTTTCAAACCACAAAATTTTGAGGTTACAATATGGCGCACCTGGTTTTTGCAAATAGCCTCCCATATTACACCAAGTTCAACCAACAATGTATTTTTCATGCCAGTACTTACCTAAATATGAATGGAACAGAAAAGTTGCAACGATCTTTTACACAAAAGTAAAATAACACTTGTTTATAGAATTTTGCAAATAAATTTTCACAGAGCGTTAACTTTCACCACTTAAATTTTTTACTCAAACTGACAGCTCGACAGTATTGCCAACCAAAATAAACAAACTACGGCTGCGTTCCATTTCACAAATATTGAATATACAATTTAGTTGGACCACGGAAGGGGTCGTCAAATCGGTAACAACATGTTTAAGTCTTATTAATGCCGTTGTCCTTTGTATTAATTTTTTATAATAACGTAAAATAAGAACTTTAAGATGTTGGTAATAAATACATTTGAAAATATATTCACACTTTTATTTTCAAGTATTTTTTTAGTTAACGCAAACTTATGAACCTAGGTTGGGCACGGTCCACGGAAGGGGACCAGAGTCTCACTTTAGTTTTAATATTTTAAAGTCAATTAAATATTATCAGGATATTGTATCTTAAATCATTAAAATAAATCAACAGTTAATTTATTAAACAAAAATATAAATGTATGAAGTATTTAATAACATTTTTTTTTAAAGTCACATTTTTTTTGTGTGTTTTGTTTATGACCCAGAATGCACTACTTAACACTTTGAGCGGAGCAACGTTAAAATATGTAAAAAAATTGATAAACACTAGTTGACGCAACGTTTAATCACGTCAGCTAAAAATATGTCTTTATTTAAGGCGACGATAACTGACGTTTAATGATTTTATACTGAAGATCACGTCTAAACGAGTAGTGTTCATGATTTGAAAAAAATATATGTTAAATAAGAGCATTTTTTCAATAATTTGTAATGTGAATATTTTTGATTATGTTTATATTACATAGTGAAATTAATTTGTAAAGTTGTGTCTAACGCGGATAAAAAAATGAGAATGGCGCAAAATCTACCAAGCGTATTTTTCTGAAACCTTCACCAATTTAAAGATTATTTAATTATTGATCTTTTAGTATACGCGTTTTATTAAAATACCTTTTGGTTTGTGTATAATAAATTATTAATGCGTCAAATTGGGGACAGCGCTCCTTGATGGGCGAGTCCTATTACTGGTTGAACGTACGACGCTATGCGTGAGCTCAGTACAGAACACGCAAGCTAACCACTCAAGGTCACTGGCATATATCTGGGTCTTAAAGAACGTGTTTATATAAACATCTGCAGCTCTATCAATTCCTTCAAGCTACGTCATCGCACCGTATCACTTTAAATTTTCGGACTGCTAGCGCCACTCGACGTTAGTTTTTTTTGTAACCTTATTTTTTTTGCATGTGAAAATAGTGCGCCCCGCAACAAACATTGGAATACCCAGATGCTCCGCTCAAAGTGTTAAATAGATAAAAGTCTCTTTCGATACCACGATATGAAAAGTAGCTGCCACTTGATTTTCAAATTCTAACTGGACTGGCTTACAACACACAGGCTGAACTGCTGAAAGTAATTTAGAGGGTGCAGAGACTCCAGCCTGAGTGGATCTATCTGATGTTACAGTTTGTATGCAACAACAGCTAATTGTGTAGATAGAATCGTTAACCACCCAGAATAATTAAATAAAACAGTCACAGGCGCGGGCGTACCGTCAGTTTGTCGCATAACGACCCCGATCCCAGTGAGGCAAATATGATTAGATTATTCATTGATTGCCCGCGCCCGGTAATTATACAATCGAGGCTCTCTCTAAAGGACAATGGCCCATAAACCGACCCCAGTGTTATTTATTGATGCAAGAGGGTAACAGATTCATCATACTTGTTATTTCAGTGCTTAAATGTACGCAGCGGAATACAAGTTTTCGAGGAAAGCTGTGCCTTTGTTCCGATGTAATAAGTTAATTATTGTGTGTTGTCTGTTAAATATAATGTATTGGAGAAGCGGGTTGACGAAACTGATACCTCGGGGTCTAACCTACCGCCAGGGTTGCGAGTTTGTCCGAAAGGGATATCGTGGCCCTGGCACACAGGCAACGGAAGGGTTTTTGTCAGAAAAATTCTGATACTTTCTACTATTATATAAGTTATTTGATAATTTCCCACACAAAAAAAAGTGGTCTAATCTGAAAAAATCTCACAGTGAATTTATTTATTTTAACTTTAATTAACACAGTTAAACCAATTACATTAATTAAAAGCAGAGACACATACACATAGAAAAGAAAATATTAAATTCTGGTAAAAACATAAAAACAAAAAAAAAAAATTACAATACTTTCTTCATGAATCCCTCTCACATTATTTCAGACATGCCAGTAAAATCATCGTCCATTCAACAGATCGTTTGTTGGATTAGAATCCAGTGCGACCAGAGTGCGAGGTACTGGGGACTTAGCACGCGAAACGGTGCGACATGGAGGCACAGCAAACAGCCTGTGGTTTCTGCCGCGGCAGTAATTGTCTGGGACAAAGAAACGAGCCAGCACAGCATGCTGGTCAGGTGCGTCAATAGTGCCACGGAGCGTCTTGCAGGCTATCGTGAGCTGATCTCGTGCTCGCCTTACCTCTAATGAGTTATATCCCAGGCATCCCAATAGAAATTTAGTCGGTTAGAGGTAAGAGTAATAACCGTGCTTACGATTATATAAAAACCTAAGAAACGCTTTGAAACATGTCCCGAGGAGGAATGGCACTTCACTTCACCTACATTTTTACGGCAAGATTTTTACAGAATAAGTAGATCGAGTGCAGTAGGCATGAGTAACAAGCCGAGTAGAATGAATTGCAGATTTTTTTCTGACGGCTCTCTTATTCGTAGCATGGTACCTACGGAAAACTGGAACTTGTAACCATTTTTCGTCAATTGCTCCCGACCAAAAGTGGTTATGAGGTGCAGTTTCTTTAGAAAATGATAGGTACAACCTCAGGTAGAGTTTCGATTATTTTCTTCATAGTTTCATGAAAACTCATTCAGTTCTAACTTCGCTTAGCGTGAAAATGAAGTTCATAGACTACGTTACATAAACTTATAGGGCCTTATTACAAAAGAAGGTTTATCTTCGGACCCAAGTTTAAACCATGGAGCCATTATTGAATTTCGAACTTTTTCCATCTACGGTAAAGTTCCTAATACAAAACTGACAACTTAGTACCGAACTAAGTATCAGTATTGTATTAGGAACTTTACCATGAACGGAATAAAGTTCGAAATTCAATAAAAGCTTCATGGTTTAAACCTGGGTCTAAATATAAACCCTATTTTGTAATAAGACGGATATAGTTCGCTGGAGTTATAAAATAAGCTTTTCCTTCAACAAATTGTTTATGTTTAAAAAAATTCGAAATGACCATACGTCGGAACCAATGAAATCACCAATTTTCAAAACTCCCGGAAAACTATCCAGGTAAAACTACCAAATTACTGGACTATATCAAGACACTGAAGTGACATTATTTCAATACCAAGGTATTGAAATAAAAAAAAGGTATTGTTTCAATAATTTTGTGACTTTAAAAAAAATTGAATCAAACTAAGTACTAGTTTAGTAATAAAGGCTTCTACAGACTGGTGCGATATCGCGGGTGCGACAAGGGCCGTGGAGCCTGTCGCGCCCGCCATATCGCACCAGTTTGTAGGAGCCTTAATTAGTACTAGTTTAGTAATTAAGTACCTAGACTAATAGATAACAGGTTATGTGCATAACTCGCAAGCGAAACAACACGTGCTCTAAGCGTCGCCCCCTTTGCGGTCATGTCACGACTCGAACTTCAGCATTAATAATCAGCATCGATCAATGCGGATGCTGATGCTGATGTTGAAAATGATGCAGAAGCTCCGCGGACGCTGATGCTGATGCTGATGTTCGCAACAACCGTGGTACAAACCATCAACCTGAACAACTGTCTCTATGGGACCAACATCGTAATCGAGAAAAAATAATCAGCCGTCAATGGAGATTTTTTTCCGTTTGTACTACACCCTTATATACCTCCCCCTTTCTGTTACATGCCGTATATGTAACGATATCTAACAAGAGATCACTCTAGCTCTTGCTGTTTTATTTATAAAGTTTTACAAACACCGTTTCGAATAAATTAATACAAATTGCATTGTTAAAATATCTACAAAAATCAACTGAACTGTATTCCAATAAATATCGTTGGCATTCACGCCGGATAACATTTTTGTTTCAACTGACGTGCTGGAATAAATCTGATTCAGTTTAGTATTGAAATGTGAATAACAAAATGTGATATAATATATAGCTCGCGGCAAGGCTGTTAACTGATCTGCCAATAAAAATAAAGTGTGATACGTAATGCAACGTAGATAATTTATGTATCTACCTAGCATAAAAAGGGTGTTTTTTTAGAGGCGGAGAACTTGATATTTAAATATAACAAAGAATAATGTTTATAATGTCCATGAAATTGGCTTTATTTGATAGATAATTTTATGGCATTAATGTTTTAATATGATTTCGGGCCGCCGCGGCTGGTGCGTAACATGGCGTAATCTGGAGGTCAAATTTTCACACATTCTTCGCAGTAAATCTCTGATATGTATCGATATTTAAACATGAAAAACGAAAAGTATTTGATGTTTTTGTGGGGTCAGCGACCGTAGTTAGTGTAGTTTCTTGAAATATCAGTTTACAAAATTTGTTGCTTTTGTGTTAACTCAAATTTAATGAACATCGAAATCTAAAATTCTAAACACGATAAAATAAAAAAAATCAGTAAATATTTTTTTTTTGTTTTATTGTGTTTAGATATCGATACCCATTACGTTTGCGGTGTTTCGCTAACGACTTTAATTCGACTTTGATTTGATAGTTATTTAATTCAGAACGAAGCATATAATAATTTAATATTGTATAATTATTTCTCTAATTAAACGGGTTAGATTAAAAATGAAAGCAGGCTTGCTCCATTTAACAATAAATTTAAAAAATACCTTTTAAAAAATTGTTACTATTTAATTGAAGAATGTATAAACTTACTAAAAATAAATCAATAACTACCACACACACATTCTCGTACACAGACATTACACACACTTACACCACTGCTTACATGACTTCCTATTCTAAATAAATGAATATGGCGATCGAATTAATAAAAAATGTAAGTATTTATATTATTATTGAATTATAACAAATGTATATTATATTATTATTTGAATGAGTAATACTTACAAAATTATTGAAATTATGAATGTAAAATCGTATCAAAAGCATAGTTATTTTAATTTTAAATGTTAAATAGCCGTCAAAACGATGCCTGGAAAAGGCCGCTAAGTTGTAAGTACCTACATAATAAAATAACACCAACTTAGTTTGCAAATAAATCTTTGACTTACCTACCATACCAAAACCGGTCATAAGTTTCCATTTTACTAAGTCATGCTATTTTCTTTCCTGCTGAAAAACATAACTTCAGTGTTTTTCAGAAATTATTTTAAGGTGGATTTGGCTGTCCACTGGCTGGCTTTTTACGATACCTTTGGGAAGGGATTAGCTTATTAGCCGGGTAAGATTCGGATAAATAGCAATGGTAATAGGTTTTCGGTAAGAGTAAATAAAAGGACAGATACTAGCTGGTAGAGCTGCTACAAGTAACGTACACACGGCTACATATCAAGCTGTACATTTCCAGTATAAGCTGACCTCTCATTGTACGGAAATACTATACATTGTGAGATCGGCTAAAACTGGAAATGTAAAGCTTCATTTATGTAGCCATGTGTACCTAAAAGGCATAAATGTGCTAAAATATTATGCATGTAAGTCAGTTTGTATATTTGGGGTGTCAGTTTACAAGGGAAGGAAAAAATTATGACGATGTGGAAGGGAGAGTAAATGCGGCAAATAAAGTGAATGGTGCTATACATGCGATTGTGACCAACCAGTCGATGCCCAAAAACGTTCGACTGGCTGTTCATAGTGGAGTGCTGGTGCTTACGCTTACGTATGGAAATGAATGTTGGGTGTAGCAAAAGCAGCATGAAACTTGAATAAATGCTGTGGAAATGCGTTCCTTGCGAAGCATGTGTGGTGTGACTATAAATGATAGGCTGAAAAATTATGTAATAAAGCAACGGTGTGGTTTAATAGAAGATGTAGTGACAAAAATTTAAAAGAGTATGCTTAGGTGGTTTGGTCATGTTGAGAGGAGGAATGAAAGGCGACTAACAATAGTATTTAAAAGGCAGAAGTGAGTGGAAACGCTGGGACGCTCTAGAAGGACACAATTATAGTGACCTAATTGGTGATGTTCTTCAGAAAGGTCAGGTGCGTAGTACTCGCAACCGGCGTGCGTGTATGACCAGATGTATATCCAGACGTAAAGGAAACACAAGGAGTATGTAAGGAGCGTAGCAAGTGGAGTTCTACCGTTTCTGCCTACCCCCATGGGAAGAAAACGTGAGTTTATGTATGTATGTATATTATGCATGTGAAACAATTTCTGAAGACGGAGCCATGTTTTGAAAGCAATCATCATTCATCATCATCATTTCAGCCGAAAGACATCCACTGCTGGACATAGGCCCTCCCCAAAAAGGAGGGTGTTGCCAAAATCGCCACGCTTGGCAGGCGGGTTGGCGATCGCAGTATGGTGTTGAAATGTATAGAGAAAGCTGCTGCCAATTCTCTAGTAAATCCCTTAGTCGCCTTTTACGACACCCACGGGAAGAAATGGGAGGGTGCTATTCTTTACGTCCGGCACCACACGGATATTGCAAGCAATAATTCTTAACATATTGCCGGGACACGATTTAAACAAACCTTATTTTCTTGCAGTCAGTTAAAAAGTGGAAACGAAGACCTAGACTAGGTACTTACTAAATAAGATATGTTTTAACATACCTGCCTCTATCATGCTACTGCATACATAATATTCAAACTACACAAGCATAAGTCAAACACACGGATAACTTAAGAAAACAGCGTATCGTGGCCTCAATACTACTGCCTCCATAAAATGTTAACATTGGCCAGAAATCAAGCCTCGTCCCTAACCTGACATGATCGTAAAAACTGTGTTAAGGTTCCGTATACATTACTAGGACCATTGTGGGGGTTAGGTTGTGTCGGTTTACATGTAAAAGGGTTTTTTGTGTACATTTGTAGCAGTGTCAGTGTTGTGCGCAATACAATAAGATGACCAAAAATAAAAACGCTGTTTAAAAAGATTGAAATCAGAAATGGTCATGTATCTGGGAGAGTTTTAATTAGTTAATCTAGATTAGGATAGGGCAGTGGGGGGCCAGTGATAAAGACCGCAACTTACGAGTTTTAGGTCGTAGGTTTAGAACCCTGATAGCCGCTTTATTTTGTGTAAATTATTCCATCAACTGTTCTCAAAACATTGAAGAAAATATCGTGAGGAAACCGGTTCCAGGGCCCCAAGTCTGCTATTTTTATAAATTCAGTCATTCCAACACGATCTCATTGTCATTTTGCTAAAAGTTCGTAATCAGCTAAATTCATAATGGTCGATCATTGGTCGGTCAATGTTCTCGTAATAGAATTGTGTTACTTATAAAACCCATTAGTAGAAATGTCATTCATTTGTCATTATGTACGAGATTACCAATAAATGCAACATCTTTCAATGTAGTGTCACTGGCCGACCATTGGAAAGTCATAATGTCGCCATTATTATAGTAGATTACCAAACTTGTCAAAATCAACAATTATGAAATCAATGATCGACCATTCTGACACTATTGTAATAGCAGACTTGAGGCCCAGGTTCCATGGAACAATGTTCTAGAACCAAAAACTCTAAGAAATGTGACATCTACCAACCCGCACTGGGCGCGCGTGGTAGATTACGTATATTTTTTCGTTGGTATCCTAAGTAAGATACTGAATATTATTACACAGGTGATAATGCCAGTAAACTCAAAGTTTATCCGTTGTTATACGCATCAGCACAAAGCAAAGCAGTCTGCAGTCGTTTTAATAGCTTACCAAACAAACATACAAACAAAATAAATACACACAAAGACACACAAACATAAATCAGTAAGCAATAAATAAAACCAAAATACTATCTCGAATTCATTGCCACAATAAATCAACGTTGCTTCTGTTACAAAAACGATACAAATCAAGAATACTGCACTGAAACGAAATATATTTATCTATCTTCGCTACAGTGTAGATCGCCTCACATGACCTCTGCCGAATAAATCTTGCTTTCCGATGGTTTGTCGTAGATAGTTGCAAGAGATACAAAATGTATGGGATATTGTGTTTCGAACGAAGTGAAATAAACGGGACTAAAGAATTGTTTATGTGATTTGGTTGAGGAAAATGTGGAAGAAAAATAGAGGTATTTAGATTACTCATGGAGCCCAGCTTAGAATAGACTCTTCTTCATTATTATAGCATACGAATAACAGATATATAAATGTGAAAATTGTACATAAGGTGACAAAGACAACCTTTTTTTTTTTCAGATCAAAGTAATTTGCTATTGAAATTAGATTTAAATAATATAACACTATGCACTAATAACATCTAGGTACTTACATTTATTTCTTATAAGGTTTCTGAAAGCCTTATGAAAATATGAAGTAGGGGTAGGTATTTGATCTGTAAATCCATACCTATTAATATAAAAAAAACCCGGCCAATAGCGTGTCGGACCAATGAAGGGTTCCGTAGTAGAGATCAATTTATCTCAGAAACAAACTTAACATTGTACTTAAAAAAAACGGTCAAGAGCGAGTCGGACTCGCGCACCGAGGGTTCCGTACGAATATATGATGTTGATGATTTCTGAAAAACTGTGCGATTTAGAAACATCGTTTTATTTTTCCTGTAATCTTTACATAAGCTTCTATCAGATAGAATAATTTCAGATTTTTATCTCTGCAAACTTCGGAGATAAGGGGGGGGGGGGCGGTATTTTTTTTTTACATTTTTCATCAAAATTCGGAAACTATGCTGCTTAAAAAAACAAAATAAAATCTTTTGAGAATGTGCAAATAGTGTTCTTTCATATGATACCCCACATGCCCTAGTAGCCCCACTTTAAATTTTTCAGTCCCTTTTGCAAAAAAGATATATTTTTTTATATTCTTTCTTGCTTGCAAAATAGTTGGGCAAACGTCATCTAAAACTATTCTAAATTTCAAGTTGATAGCATTAGTAGTTCTTGAGATATCCAGGTGTGACAGACAGACAGACTTAGTCTCACCATAAGGGTTCCTTTTTACCATTTTGGTACGGAACCCTAAAAGGGTCTTGACATACAGTCGGACGGATGCACGGACGGACAACGAAGTGGTCCTATAAGGGTCCCGTTTTTTTTTTGAGATACGGAACCTTAAAATTGCTGAAATTCAATACACAATACATGCTGACGAAGTCGTGAGGAACAGCTACTCTGCTTTATACTGAATGTCATGTCAGCTGTTGTAGAAGGATGACCAAATTAACAACAGCCAATCAAGTGTTCATTCATTCGACTGAACAAACTTTGATAGTAGATCATCATCATCATCTGCCTGCCTTTTCCCAACATTGAGGTCGGCTGCCAGACTAACCCCTTGCAACTGAATACCAGTATTTTACATGGAGCGACTGCCAGTAATAACTAAGTTGTGGAGGTCAGGGTAGCAGTCGCCCCTTGGTAAGACTGGTTGTCAGACCAGGGGCTTCTGACAACCCGTAAGAACTGTCAAAGATCTACAAATGACTGCCGCGACCAACGGTTTAACGTGCTTTCCCAGGCACGGAGAGGTCTGGGTATGTAAAGATGGTTATCCATCTACGGACCAACCGCGGCAAGCGTAGCTTAACCTGATCGATCACCCGTGCGGCCGTTATAACTTAGCCACTAGCAATGCAAAAGGAGGCTAACTGACTGGCTACTAACTGACTAGCTACTAACTGACTGGCTACTAACTTTCTGGCTACTAACTGACTGGCTACTAACTGACTGGCTACTAACTGACTGGCTACTAACTGACTGGCTACTAACTGACTGGCTACTAACTGACTGGCTACTAACTGACTGGCTACTAACTGACTGGCTACTAACTGACTGGCTACTAACTGACTGGCTACTAACTGACTGGCTACTAACTGACTGGCTACTAACTGACTGGCTACTAACTGACTGGCTACTAACTGACTGGCTACTAACTTTCTGGCTACTAACTGACTGGCTACTAACTGACTGGCTAATAACTGACTGGCTACTAACTGACTGGCTACTAACTGACTGGCTACTAACTGACTGGCTACTAAAATTAAACTATAATGATACGGAAAACATCCTTATAATGACCTAAACACACTATCACACACTAAACACCCACACATCACCCACACTACACATCTACTAACATTCGTCTTGCATACCTACTTATCTAGATATTAATCATCTTATATATAAAATTCTCGTGTCACAATGATAGTTACCATACTGCAAATGCACCCACGATACAGGAGAAATTCCTAGTGTGGGGCAACGTGTATGATTTCTTACTACTTTCTGTCAGCGCGCTTAGTACATAATTTATAAAATGAAAATGTAAAGGGGTGGGATCCTGGTGTCCTGAAACACAGGCCACGAGCCTAGCTTAGGCACCAGTCTCCCAGAATATATACTTACCTGAATTGTGTATCATTGTCGAATCTGACCAATGTTAAATACTATGTATATTGTGGTGAGAAAAATAAAAGTTGATTGATTGACTAGCACCTCAACAACTGTGATAGTAGATAAAGTGATAAAAAGGCTCCTTGCATTCAATCAAGCGTATTTATCCATTGAGAGAGTGTAGTGACATTGCCACATCCACAGATACAGAACGCTGGCACTCTGCCTACACATTCGTCATATTTCACCCAGTTTCCTTGGCTAGATAAATTCTCTTTCTTTTCTAAGGATAATCAAAATATTTACATAGAGTATCATCGCGCGTATTCCTCTTGGGGTTTTGCAGGATAGAAGATTCAAAATTACCTGTGTTTATGATATTAAGTTACGGCTGCTTCATTTAATTTTTTTTTGTTTTATCCTTCCACTTTACGTAAGGTGAAAAATATCAGATCTTGTTTCTTTTCAAGATTGCCAATGGAACAACTGGTGTTACCGAGTTGTTACACAAAATCGGACTGCGAGTGCCGTCTGTGTTCTTGCGTAGACCTCATTTATTGCACACCCCAGTGGTAGCCACTACGTACAGACGGAACTCGTACATGATGAGAGCGAGTCGTATGTAGAATGCAACCTGTCAGGAAGCTGACATCGACATTTTCAATACTAGTGTTACTCAGTTGAGGAGAATCTTGTCTAATAGCTTCTTTCCTAAAAATAAAATAAATTAATAAATAAAATTCAAGCATCTTTTCATACTAACAGTCTCGTTCAGTTTACTCTACTGTATCCAGTAATTTTGACATAGCTGATGTCACTTCAGGACAGCTTAAAGGAAGTCTTAATACCTGCCTAAGGTTATGATAACCTCTCATCATCATCATCATTTCAGCCGAAAGACGTCCACTGCTGGACATAGGCCTCCCCCAAATACCGCCACTTCGACCGGTTCTGTGCTTCCCGCATCCAGCGGATACCTGCGGCCTTCACAAGGCTAAGGATAACCTCTGCCTATAGTAAATGCTATATCTAGTAGGTAGGTCATAATCATAATCATAAAGCTTATTTGTGAAACATAGATATACAATAGCTCATACATATAAAATAGCACGCTATGTTTTGTCTTAAGACCTACAAATATAGTAACATGCAAAGTAAATATGCTAAAATATAATAAACATTCCAATACTCATAAAAAAAATGACAGATATGAAAATTTTAAATGCAGCATTAATAATTATAACTGTTTATCGTTTAAAAACTCGTCTATTCCATGGCATTTTGTCAAGAAGTTAATGCAGTACGATTTTAAATTTTGACAATGGCAATACCCAGGAATTGGGAATGTTATTATAAATTCTCGGAGTTACATCAAGGTCGTCACATCAGGGTCATCACCAACTTAGACATGTTTTATGTCCTAGTATAAAAGTTACTTCATAGGTACTACCCCTAATACACCTACAGGCAGTTTCAGAAGCTTGACAAGAAACTTGAAATCGTTGATTAAGACTATTAAGTCTGCGAGAAGTTCTTAGTTAATTATATAGTTACCATGAAGGTAGGTAACCTACTTCCTTGGACGCACTCATCCAGCTACTAATTTGGCATTATTAAACTGAGCTCTAAGCAGCTTCGCGTTAACGCCTTAAGTTGGCACTTTCCAAAGCTTCGTACAGCATGTTATAAGCCGCATAAAGTTTACAGCAGTAATATAGTGGCAGCTATGCAGCTAATAATGGTGGAAATAGCGCAGTGACGTAGTTTCCGCCTTCCGACACATTCGATTGGAAGACGAATAGGGTATTACGCCCACTTTTGAAAAGTGTTAATGAACCACTAAAAAAATCACAAAAATTTTATTCAATCGTTAAGTGCCATAAAAATGCTTTTAAATTTAGCATTTTCTTTCCCGCGTAATTTGACGAAAACGCTGTACGCAGTGGACGCCATATTGCTCTGTGGTCATGACGTCAGTTGGCTGTGTAAACAAATGCAGTGATATTTTGGTACGCTGATAGTGGACAGTTGACACTTCTATGTTTACATAGCCGTATGACGTAATAACATGGCGACTACTATTTAATGGTGTTATGAAATAGATTATAAAAACTGAAACCTTTGAATTGAATTTTGAAATTTAGTATGCTATTTTTTTATTTAAAACTAACGTTTTCCGACTATCTCAATAATATATTTTTAGATTTTTTCTCTTATAGAGTAAAATACCCTAGGTTCTGTTAGATTACCGTTCACCGACAGAAGCCAATGAGTTTAATAGGCTGATACCACAGATGTCTGATAAATCATTGTTTTACAGCTTCAAATAGCAATCAAAAGCTTTTATGTAATAAAACAGAGATCACATAATCATTTTTATTTTATCGGACATTTTAACGTTAGCAAGTCGTAAATAAATTTGTATTTTTATTGGCCAATGGATTATGGACGTAGGCGTCATACCTAGTAGAATGTTAAAATGTTTTATGTTGGACTAATATTTGAAGAGGTGTTAAAATATGACTGAAATCAAACTAGCACCAAGTACCTGTTTTAAAACTAGAGCAATATTTTCTGAAAATATTTAGAACTTTATTTTTGTATTGTAAATGTTAAATGTTTATATCTATCAATAGCTGGTTATCTTAAAATAATAAACAAGCTAACACTAAAATAAAACCAGCCAAGTGCGTGTCGGACCACGCACAATAAAGGGTTCGTAGTTGGAATTAATAGTTTATCCCAAGAACGAACTTAACATTGCAGTTAAAAATGTTCACCCATACATCGATATACGTCACGGTCAATTCTCCAACGGCAAACGTAAGTTAATCGCAAAAAAATTATGGGAACCTATTTGAGGTTAATTTCAACTTGATACCTCCACATAAAAACGTTTGTCCAGAGAAAAAGGGTCTTGACAGACTGACAGACAGACAGACGGATTACGAAGTGATACTATAAGGGTTAGGTTTTTTTCCTTACATTTTTTCATTCCTCACATTTTCATTTTTAGGGTCCAAAAAAGGGGTTTGTTAGGGGGGGGCCTAACAAACCCCTTTTTGGACCCTAAAAATGTACCTATACAGGGTGTAAGGGACAGCCCTCCGCAGACTGATGGGGTGAATTCAGTATATCGTACTAAGATGACCGGTTTATGTAATTATTTCAGGAACGTTATGGGAATCCAATGAATGATTTGTCGCGGTGGAGTGGACGGCCGCGCTCGCTGATTTCAGGCGTCGTTCGTTAGAGAATTTCAACATCCATTGCGGTTTTTTTATTTTAGCTGTGTTATTTACATTAATGGAGTACTGCGTACAGAGAATGTAATTTTATATTGAAATAAAGGAATAGTAGCTAAAATTACGATAGAAAAAATGACAATTTTCCTGATATAATTTTAAGTGGAATATGATTCAAAATAAGGAGCTGAATGCACCCTGTTAATTTGCGGAGGGCTGTCCCTTACACCCTGTATTATGTGCAAGTTTAGAAGGGTGTACACAAGTACTTTTAAATTTTTGTATTGTTTACTAAAACATAGTCAGCATGACCTCACCGTGTGGCTTGTGAGCACCTCATAAATAGAGGTTCCTTTTGAATACCAAAACATTCACATGCGTAAGACCCTAAACAATCTGTAGGTTTCGGTTAGTTTAATTAAAGGTAAGACGAAAGATGAATTAATTATTAAAAGAGTAACCGTGGAGTTTCTTGCCGGTTCTTCTCCATGAGAAACGACCAATTGGAACCGTGCACCTAGCTTCTGACGACGTTTCATGTGCCCATGTAGCTTTACATAAACGAATATTAAAAGAGAAAAGATTTGATTTTTTGTATGTTTGTTTGTTACGCTTTCGCTAAAATGGCTGAAGGGATGAAATTGGCACATGGGTATAGACCACCACCTGTGTTAGGACTTAGATACATTTTATCCCGATATTCCCACGGGATCGAGACTTCATCATTGTTATTTCAGCGGAAAGACGTCTACTGCTGGACACAGGTCTCCTCCGGTGCCCCCACCGGAGGAGACCTGTGTCCAGCAGTAGACGTCGGTGCAATAATAAGGTGGGGTTGCAATAATCGCCACGCTTGGCAGGCGGGTTGGCGATCGCAGTATGGTATTAAAATGTATAGAGAACGCTGCTGCCCGTTCTCTAGCAAGTCCCTTAGTCGTCTTTTACGACACCCACGGGAAGAAATACGGTGGTGCTATTCTTTACGTCCGACTTACGGTACTGTATTAGATCGAGACTTACGCGTATGAAACTACGGGGCGCAGCTAGTGTTAAATTAAATAATGTGAATTTGAACGAGGTGTTACACTTCACCCTGTCTTTACCAGTAAGGGTCCACAATAATCTATCAAAAACTATGATCTACCAGCTAAGTTCACATTGAGAAATACAATAAATATGTGATTATGTTGATGGCAAATACCTACCTACCTATGCTGACCTATGTAGTCAGAAACTCTATGATCCGCAGTAACGATGATGGATGATTTAAGTACAACTCCGACGAATTCTCGTTACAACGCTCATTAGAATTTATCATTTCGACATTTGGCTACGTAACATATTTCGGGAAATAAATGGCGGTAACATTTTCGCAGCCGGTCATTAACCTTAAAGGTCAATGACCGCTCCTGCAAGGTTACATGGGTTAATTTGTAACCTAATCATCTTCACTTGGTTTTGAAGAATGGTGAACATAGAATTTGGTTATAATGCTGCCTATCCTTTTGATAATCCCTGAATCGCGTTTTGTGTTTCGCTCTTTTTTTTTTTTGGGTGGTAAATCATGAAATAACTTGATTGATGGAGCGGGAGGGATGTCATACTTTTACTGACTAAGACTCACCCGTGTTACTTCCGTTGCCTGTGTGCCAAGGCCACGATATCCCTTTCGGACAAACTCGCAACCCTGGCAGGGGCCTTGAACACCTAAGTTCGTATTTTAATTTTATTGTTCAGTATCTTTGGTTTAGGTGGGTGTTGTAAGGGTTGTGAAAAGGTAGCTATAAAGAAAATTACATTCCAGTAATATTTTTTACGTTACTACTGGTTGTGAGCATTGTTTAATTAAAATGTATAGTCAAATTATTATTATTTCTAATGGAGTGCAAATTCTTTGCCAAATAGTAAATATCCCTGGCGATGGCGCATGCTTATTTTCATCTCTCTCCTATTTGGTGAACAGTAACGTAGCCATGGCTTCTCAAATTAGAGACAGCATTGTGCGCCACGTGTCTAACAACTGAGAAAGATTCCAACCTTTCACCCAGGATCGGTCAGGAGCTTTTTATGGTTCAAAGCGTGAATACGTTGCTGAAATGTCTTGAAATGGCACCTACGGACCTGTGAACTCATGGCGGTGGGAGTGATTTCGTGAAAAGGGACGGAAGTGTGTAACAGGAAGCCGGGGAAGCGCACGCTATTTGATTTGACCAATGAGCACGCACGGTGGTAGTGTTGGCCGTCAGATGGTACCAACCCATTTTCCGAGAGGTTGGTACTATCAGCCAACAGTGTGTGCGTGTGTGTGACGAGGAAGGAGGACGCATCAGCTGTGCGCTTAACCTACAGTGTTGTGTAAAAAGTGTGCCGTTATATAAACTAATTTATATGTGTACATACATAATGACAAATTTCCCACTGCTGGGACACAGGCCTCCTCTTTCTGTGAGAGGGAGTGAGCCGTAATCCACCACGCGGGCACAGTGCGGGTTGGTGGATGACACATGTCTTCGAATTTTTGGTTTTAGGACATGCCGGTTTCCTCACGATGTTTTCCTTCACCGTTTTGAGAGCAGTGGTGATGAAATTGTTTACACAAAGTAAAACGCCTGTCCGGGTTCGAACCCACGACCTACAACTCGTAAGTCAAGGCCGTTACCTGTGGGCCACCACTGCTGTTTTTTTGCTGCTCTGCTCTCTCATTTATATGTGTAAACTACAACATTCGGTTTTGTTTACACTAAACCCGAAAACGGGTCATTGTACTCATCATTTTGAACAATTTTTTCTATTGGACCAACCTTGAAATCGCGAAAAAAAAGTCCCATACATTTGTGTTCATTTAAATCGACAAAATGTATGGAGCAGCTGATTTTTATTTCGCGAACGGTATTTTTTTTACATTTTTCATCACAAGTCGGAAACTATGCTGCCTAAAAAAAAAATGTTTGAGAATGTGCAAACAGCGCTCTTTCATATGATACCCCACAAGAGTAGCCCCACTTCAAATTTTCAAGACCCCCTTTCAGTCCCTTTTGCAAAAAAGATATATTTTTTGTAATTTCTTTCTTGTTTGCAGAGTAGTTGGGCAAACGTCATCTAAAACTATTCTAAATTTAAAGTTGATTTTGCAGATTGAGCATTAGTAGTTATTGAGATAACCAGGTGTGACAGACAGACAGACTTAGTCTCACCATATGGGTTCCTTTTTACCATTTTGGTACGGAACCCTAAAAAGTAGCGTAAATTGTATTGTATTTAGTCTAAACCTTCTCATGCTGATCCATTTAACAGAAGAAACCTCGATCCCTGTCAGGATGTCCTATTTCAGGGTTCGAGACATCATTGATGTAACGTGTATCAAAGATAACTATTACTATATCTCTGTTCAAGTCTTAAGATGCCACAACAAATCGTATAAATACGTAATCCAATTGAACAAAGAATCTTGAGTAAATTCAATTACTAACTAATGCAATACTGCTTGTAAATAAACAGAGCATTTAATGTGATTATTTAACGTAACGTAAACAGTCTTTGTTTATCTGTGAGAGAAGAAAATGGCTGATTTAAGGCGACGATAACCGACTTTTAATGATTTTATACTGAAGATCACATCTAAACGAGTAGTGTTAATGATTTGACAAAAAAATATGTTAAATTAGAGCATTTTCTCAATAACTTAATATGTGAATATTTTAGATTATATTTATATTACATAGTGAAATTAATTTGTAAAGTTATGTCTAACGCGGATAAAAAACTGAGAATGGCGCAAAATCTACCAAGCATATTTTTCTGAAACCTTCACCAATTTAAAGATAATTTAATTATTGATCTTTTAGTATACGCGTTTTATTAAAATACCTTTTGGTTTGTGTATAATAAATTAATAATGCGTCAAATTGGGGACAGCGCTCCTTGATGGGCGAGTCCTATTACTGGCTACGTTCAGCCTACGACGCCTTGCGTGGGCTCAGTACCGAACACGCAAGCTAACCACTCAAAGTCACTGGCATATATCTCCGTCTTAAGTCGTGAGCAGTAGAGGCCCAGTGAGCAGTGGAGGCCCAGTGAGCAGTGGTGGCTAGTGATGGATTAATTAGCATTCGCATTAATTGTTAGCGTGTGAATGATCATTTAGCATTTAGCAAATTAAATGTAGTCGCGATATTCTGTGAAATGCGAAGCGATGTACTTTTCTACACTAAAACATTTTACTGCCAGTCCTAAGCCTGGATAAAGTATGAAGGAAAGTTCATAAAATCTTAAACAATGAAAGGTTTTAAATTGTGACATATATTTAATTATCGGCGAGTCGGCGAGTAAACTAAACGCGAACGCGGTCTTTAATTCGTTTATTAACCAAATTGACATGCTTCATTATTATCAATTATCATCATTAGCATTAATAGCATAGCAATAGCAATTAACACGCTAAGACTCAAGAGTTCACACGCTAATGAAATTAATTCGAAATCGCATTAATTGCCATGACTAGTAGTGGCCCAGTGAGCAGTGGACGCCCAGTGGAAACGGCCGCGACTTACAAGTTGTAGATCGAAGGTTCGGACCTAGGCAGGCACTTTGTGTAAATTATTTCATCACAACTGCTCTCAAAACGGTGAAGGAAAAACATCGTGAGGAAACCGGCATGTCCTAGAACCAAAAATTCGAAGACGTGACATCTACCAACCCGCACTGGGTCCGCGTGGTGGACTACGGCCCACTCCCTCTCACAGAGAGGAGGCCTGTGTCCCAGCAGTGGGAACATTATAGGCTAATTACGCTATTATGAGAGCCTTGTTGGTCTAGTGGTCGCAAGCGCGACACCGGAGCATGAGGACCCGGGTTCGATTCCCATGTCGGGCTAATTGTTTCGCATCGAAAACGGTTTTTCGGTTTCGGTTTTAGCGATAAGACCAATTGTGTCACCCTATGTTAAATGGTTCCGTTTGGTGCCGGACAAAAAAAATAGCACCATCCCATTTTTTGCCGTGGGTGTCGTAAAAGGCGACTAAGGGATTTACTAGAGAATGGGCAGCAGCGTTCTTTAGGCTTTTTTAAAACCATACTGCGATCGCCAATCCGCCTGCCAAGCGTGGCGATTATGGCAAATCCCCCTCCTTTTTGGGGGAGGCCTATGTCCAGCAGTAGACGTCTTTCGGCTGAAATGATGCTGATGTAAAATGTCAACATTTATATCTGTAATTTTTGTGCTGTACCTACATAATAAAGAGTATTTTAATTTATTCTATTCTATCTATTTTCGAGCTACGATGCCACATACAGACATACAGCGGCTTCATAACATCCCTCTCGTTTTCGTTCTAGTTAGATATCACTAGATCGCACGTCAACGACGCCATGGCGCCATACAGTCTGCGACTTCCCCTTTCGTAACGTTTGGGAGAAATAATATTCAAGTTGTTTGTCATCCCATGAATTAGGACAATGGGTTACTCCAGGCTGTTGTAGACCATGACACACTTGATAACTTTGCCAAAATAGTGTCGTAACTTAACCTACCCTAACTTTACATCATATTTTTTCACGGTATTCGGTTTTCATTATAAACAAAAGTGCACGCCTCATAACGTTCACGTCGTTTTTTTCTTATTACTGCTAACAATAAGATAATTAATCAAATGAAATAAAAAAAAAAAAATATATATAATAATAAAAAAAATACAATAACCAATAATAAAAAAAAAACAGACGACTCTGCTATGGTTTAGTGGCGCCATAATTATAAGGTGAGGAAAAAAAATACTATAATAAATAGATAGATATACAAAAAAATACAGTCGTATGTTAGTTTTTTATGAATAATAATTAAACGACAGTGAATTGAACGCTCATATTAATTGAGAAAGTCCGTAGTGTATTACTTTAGATAATAAAAAAATCCAGTACGATAATTTTTTCGACCAATTTCCATGCCACATACACCAATCTATAAACACAGACACACGGACGTCCAGGAAATATCATTTTTAATGTTATTATTTACTATGTTAAACAAAATAATTGTTATTGAATTATATTTTATGTGTCTGACTAATTATTTGACTTGATATTAGTACACTCATATTAACCTGTAAGTGCGATATAAATAAAATAAAATCGATTTCAGTTTCGAGAAAACTGCTTTTTTGAAATGTCGAGAGTAGAGCACAACCTCAACGCTTCGCTTATGAGGCGTGCAATGAAGCTTCTGGAAAGTGGAATATTATTTTGCAATTATTTTCCATTTTGTTTTGTTGCCTCACCTCTGCCTAACCCTTCGCGGTACACAGGCATGATGATGACAATATGTTTTTGTTTTGTTTCCAAAAGTAATAATAAGTAGCTGCGCTTCGATTGAAACCATAATTTTATTTCAGAATAAACATTCATACATTGTTAGTAAATAATAATAGGTTAGTAAAATTATTAATTATGGACAATTGCTGCGGGCAGAACAAGAATAATTACTTCACTTCTTTAAAATAATTTGCTGTGCAAACATTGAACATAAAGAGCATTTGCATTCATTATTATTTACAATTGCCCTACTTAACATTTCCAGATCCTGCCAGGGTTGCGAGTTTGTCCGAAAGGGATGTCATGGCCCTGGCACACAGGCAAATGAAGGAACACGGGTGGGTTTTAGTCAGTAAAAGTCTGACACGCCCTCCCGCTCAGCCCAGAGCGGGAGAAGTTAGTTGATAATTTCCTACCCAGAAAAAAAAAAAAGCTCCAGATCGGTCCGAACGGTATTTCAATGCCTCACAACTGGTTAATCAACCCTTCCCAATATGGTATTCATAAGGCTGTTGGTGCTGCCTCGCACGCGGCACATCAACGAGACCACTCTTTTTCGTTTTCCTAAAGCAGTCCGTGCTGGCCTTAGCAAACATACCTGATGAGCTGCAAAATAAGGCGAGGCAACCCCAGCAGCATCCTAAAACCATTATTGTACAGGACCCTTAGGGCATTGAAAGATTTTCGCGTATAACGGGCCCACAGGCTATGTGCTGCCAAATAATTTTCATAAAATTTAATTAGAACAACTTCGATTTGACCATCATTTTAGAAAAATCCTAACAAACATTAATATTTTGCTCTTTGTATCAATACATAGAGACCAATCTATGTTCTAATACACTCAAATTTTTTTTTAATAATATTTTAATGGCCTGGTTGCTGGGGCCTTTTAGCCAAGTCTTTATTTAGTTACAAAACTTGTTTAAATATTGATGAAATGAATTAAATTCATGGTGATGATATCCCCGCCCGCTCCCCTTGAGTTTCAGTAAAGATGCGGCACTTTACTGAGACCTCACGCGGACTTCTTGAGAGAACTTGAAGCGAAGTTGCACTGTTTTGTTTCATTTGCCTACACTAATGCACGTTCACAAACGCTTAATGGTTAATAATGCACCATTATTACACATTCATATTCGGCTAAACACAAATTTTGGAAAATTAATCAAACTGCTGAACAAGACGCTTGACTTTCCCGCCAAGAAGTCCCCACTCTAATAATCAGATGGACCAAGGAGGTACATGGAAAAGTATTATTTAATTTAATTACAAGACTCCCTGAAGAGTTTCGGCAGTATTGTTTTAATTACGTTAAGACGGAATGAATATAATATTCGAGTTTTATGCCGTCATCACGGAGTTTCAACAACGGTCCCACTTCAGGAGTTTACTCCTTCTACTAAGAGGAATCAACTTTTAAGTGGTTTGAAGTTTCTATCTTCGTGTTTCATGGGATGGATAGGACTCTGTGGATTGAATGCGTATTTTATTGCCTGCTGTATGGCAGCGTATGGATGCCGTATGGATGCGTTGGCCTGCTGTATGGGTAGCCCGAACAGTATTTTAGCTACACTGGCGGATAAGGTAGATGGACCATTTATCAAGCTTTGGGCTGGCAGACATGTGCATGTTCATGTAGCCAATTAATTTTTATTTATTGTATTTTTAAGTTGTTGAGTTTACTAACATAGGCTAAGTTCTTATTAACACTATATGGATCCTTGGTCTGAAATAAATTTTTTGAATTTGAATTTATTAATTTCTGGTTTTGTTACAGCTGCAGTGACAATGACTTCATTTCAAAGATGAGGCGTTTGAATGAATTTAAAGATCAATGAAGAAATGATTCCTCTTGCTTGGCAAACAGGATTACTGGTCGCATTTTGTTTTTATAGAAAGTAGACAGAACAGCTGCTATTAATCTTTAAACTGCGTTGTACGACACATCGAGAGGGAAGTGGACATTTTAATTCTTTGCAGAGAATCATCAAGAACCAGAAGATTTTTACAGATTAGTTTAAAAAACGTCCGAACCACTGGCTGTTAGCTACACAGCGTAAACAAAAAAAAAACACGTATTTTAATAGTATATACGTACCTAGGTACTAACGTAAAAAAATATTTCACCTTCAGGAATAAAGGCTCGTATTGACTGGTGCGATATCGCGGGCGTGACGTGACACTAGCACAATTTCTATGTCGGTGCCTGTCGACATCGCGTGAGTCTATAAGAGCCTTAAATACATTGTGCGACTTTGTTTAATTAGATACTATTTATTTGCAAAAATCGTGGTTTTGGTCACGAAAACAAACAATACGTCTAAAAGATTTTCCTTGAAAATAGAATAAATAATTAAATAGTGTCGGGTTGCGGACTTTTCCCGAACTCCGGTGACCCGGTTCGTATCTCGTAGGTTGAGAAAAAAACTGCGGACGCACTTAATTTGTCTTTCATTGTCGCGTAAGACAGATTGAGTGAAATAACATTAGTGGGGATAAGAGGGAAAAACTGAGACGAATTTTATTAGCTTTTTATGTAACTTTTATGAGACATTATTGTTGTTTAAGAAGATTTAAAGGTAAGTTTTATCAGCCGTGCACTGATTTTTTTCATAACAACATTAATTCAAAAGGAACAGAGCGTTTCAAAAAAATCCTTTATCTACATATATTAGGACAACAAAAAGAAAAAAAAAATGTTATTAAAAGCCATCAGTCTTCGTAAAGTTATTTGCCGCAGTGAGCTAAAACTTCGGTATACGCAAATACCAGTTGTTTTAAGCTAAATAAAATTACATTTCTAAAGAATCAACAAAACAGCAAACCCTTTCTAACAACAAACAACAAGGATAATTAAATATGAATAAGCTCAAACCTAAGACTTACCGAATTAATTATTAACCGAGGCATTTTTAATTAAAGACCGCCTCTTACCGGAGGTTAGATAAATTTGAACGACTAAGCAGGTTTTGCAGGAGTTTTGCAGTAAATCTCGCCGGTGGCGGTGGCTTGTTTGTTTACCTACAGGCAGACTGTTGTTTACTTATATCTAGGGAACGTTAATCAGAATCGCTTAATTATTAACTTTGCGCTTCTTTTTGGGTGTTGAGATAAATATTAACTTTTGGGATTATAATCAGCCTGTAACTAATTGCTGCCATGAATAAATAGAATTTTCAGGAAAGTCTGTAACGCTCGAAGCAAAAGGTACGTAGGATCGTAGCAGGTGGCGTCTGTAGTTTCCGCCTACACCCCTATCTATGTATGTGTGAAACAATGTTTAATGTAAGATCTAAATGTACCATATACTGAGTAATAAATAAATCTAAATCTAAATCGACGAAAAAAGGCGACTAACAAAAGGTATTTATAAAGCAGAGGTGAGTGGAAACGCCGGGAGGGGACGCCCTAGAAGGACATATAGTGACCAAATTGGTGATGTTCTTCAGAAACGTCAGGTGCGTAGTACTCGCAACCGGCGTGCGTGTATGACTAGATGTATGAACGTAGGCGAAGCAAAAGGAGTATGTAAGGAGCGTAGCAAGTGGCGTTCTATAGTCTCTGCCCACCCCCATGGGAAGAAGGCGTGAGTTTATGTATGTATGTATGTGTAAATCTAAATCTATGAAGGTGTGAGATTATGTACACCTACTGTAACACAGATGACACTGTTCGGCTTATATTCCTGTCAGGACATAATAAAGAAAATCGTAAGTAATTATGTCCGTAGTTATTCCACTTGCCACGAATTTAGAATGACGCTTCTATATTATTTACTAACCCATTTTTTGTCCATCATGCAATTTTATTAATTATTTTTTAAGGCGGTAAGTACAATTTAAGGTGACTTTAACGTTATTTCTAAATCTGGCGAGTTATTATCAGAATCAGAATTATTTATTTGTAAAACATAGGTTCAAGGTCAAGGTCTTATATAATACTAATCATAATGTTGCACTATGCTTTGTCATTGATGACTTACCCGAGGACGAAATGTCAAACTATTTCGATAGTAGACTATTGGTGGTTATTTTTATTTCATAAAGAACGGCTTTAATGTTAGAAATTGTTTCCTAAACTCACCTTAAACTCTAACCTTTACGATAGCACTTTGTTTATAAAGTTTTTCATGAACAGGCAAAGATGTTCATGCTTTCGCTGCTGCCCTCTTGATGTAGTCCCAAAATCTACTTTTTTAAACCCATAGACAGAGAGAGATTATGGTCTTAGCCAAAAAACATTGATCTTGGCTTTAAAAAAATAACTGGACGACTGCGGTATCCGTAGCCAAACTACAGTCTGACCCAAATAAAAAAAGAAAACAATAAAATCTCTTTCCAAATTCAGTGTTCCATATTCAAATGAAGTTAAGTTTTTAATGTAATCAGCCAGGGCTGCATCAAACTCGTTTAGTTTGTTCCTGGTTTCAATTTGTGAAAGTTGTATGCAGCATTTTATGCAGATAGATTCCGTAGCGACTTTAAAGATAATCTTTTATTAAGCTTTGTATAAACTGCAATCAAACTGGCTGTATTATAGAGACGCTTTCATTTTTATAGGTACCTATAGTTTGTTTTTAATATATTTTTTTATTGTATTGTCGATTTTTTTTTTATAAATTCCTTCTTACCTTTTCTAATAAGATTAAACCAAAACATGTTTTATTGCTGCAATTTAAAGTATTTTCTACTTACTGACCAATATCAAAAATTCCAATGTTTGGAATCCTTTATAGAGGTCGTTGTCTTAAGTAAGTAGCGCGAAAGGTTAAGTTTACTGTCTGCACGAGTACCTATTGGTATTCCTCAGTTAGTTGGTATTTCTACGTTTGAGCACGAAATGTTACGTTTAATTTAAAACCGTAAAACAGATGCCGGTTTCTACGAGGTTAGATTTTATATTTAGGTTTTAGTGTGTTATAATTTCGAACAGGTTTAGAACAATGCTGCAATAAACACCCAACAGTAATAAAAAAATTATATACTTCCTGTTATGTAACCAAACTAATACATTATTTGTATTTTCATTCATAATCCACTGAAATGATAAAACAACCTGTCTTAACCAAAAAAAACCCGCTCTATACAACCAAACACAACAAAATTGCCACCTGGAGAAATCCAAAACCGTCACTACCACCTAAATAAAATAAAAACGAAATGACAGTTGGTGATGATTCTAAATTCGAAATGAACTCACCGACGAGAGCCGTGAGTACCGCAAGCGTGGCGGTGGCGAGCGCGGCCGTGGCGGGCGCGGCGCGGGGCATGACTGCCGGAGACACGCCGGGAATTAGAGTTGCTAGATACCAGCGGAAAAGTACGCCAATTTTCCGAATGGGAAATCTGTACCAATTTGTTATTGAAATGTTTTTATGATGCGTGAACTTCTGTCTGTTCTCTTGCTTAGGCAGTCGTCTATGATGCAGTCTTATGCTGATTATGGGGAGACGTAAAGACTTAATGAGCTATGTACAATTTATTTCAATACATTTTCCTGTTCTGGCCGTAACTGCGTAATCTACGTAATCTACGCAATCTACGCGTGTGGCTATATAACTACGTCTCTATAACTCATCGCGCAAAGCGTACATTAGCTGTACAATTTCACGGCTTTATGTAACTTAGCGCATACTGGTAAACAAGATAGCCACTTAACAATTCAAGTATTTAATTAAAAACTTATATTCTCATGATAGAGTCCAGATTATTTAATTTTTAATAGTATCTCACTATTACATTCAACCCGCACAAAGTCTACGTTCCGCTGTATCTGGCAACCCCGGTCGCGTCGCACGCTCGCCGCACGCGGCCGCAGCACGCCCCGCCCCGCGCCCCCGAATGCGGCACTGCGCTCTGTGACGACTCCACGCTTGCACTGCTTCCATTGTTACACGGTATGCGCGAGGAACTTGTTACTGAAGATGGGGATGCCATAAGTTCCGGGTTGATTTACACGATTACTGAAAAATGCGGGCACTGACTGGACGGGTCCACTCAAAACTATGTGATTCTTTTTTCAAAAAACGATCTGACATTTTTTTTTTGGTTATGGTTTGGAAATCCTCATGGATGTCCCACCCTGGGTTGGACGGAGGGGTCTGTCTGACTTCTACTGACTAAAACCACCCCGTGTTCCCTCGCACATTTGCACCGGAGGCTACGGCACTCTTCAACGCAGCCCCCGACTGGTGCCGGGCGCCCGCCTCCGCGGCCCTGTTTGGTCAAGCGAGAGTGAGGTGTTTGACTCCCCCCGCGTCTAAGATGGCGCGCGTGGAACATTACGGCCCACCTTCCCGGGTTAAGACCCGGTATGGGCGACTCGGGTATCATACTTGTATGAAAGGGGGCGGCGAACATACCCGAGTTCTCCGTCCCTGGATCCATTTAGCGGGGCCGGAAGATGGCATTATCTGCCCACTGCCGACGCCCCGTGCGCCTGCTGCGGGCCGGGAGAGCTTTCGAAATCTCCCTCCCCCTTTTCCGCTGCCTTCTGCGACATGACATTTTCGCAGAACAAGATCACCGCGGCATGATCTGACCAAGATTATGTCTGGACTTTAAAAGAGACCTCTGAGTTTGTTACGGTGTTTCTTCTCAGAGTAGTTGGATAGGAAACACCGACCTCATTTAGTTTTGAAAATATTATATTATTGACGTGTAGAAGAGAAGTGTTTGGATAAACCTACTTACAGAAATAAAACCACTTATCATTAACACGACCTAGCATTCAGGCATTCGTCCGTAGCGCCCCCTACTGCAGCAGTGGTGGCCCAGTCGTAATGGCCGGGACTTACGAGTTGTAGGTTGTAGGGTCCAACCCCGACAGGCGCCTTACTTTTTGCAGTGTGTAACTAATCCTAAACTGCCTATGTACTACGTACGTAATATGCACCTACTAAACCTACAGTTGCTTGCTCTCTCCGTCATTCTTCTCAAATCAAAACACCCCACATTTACTAACAATAAGTGACAATGGACCCACGCTCGTCAGTGTGTGATACAGCCACATTCATCTCACGCCAGCACCTAGTTACCGCTCACTGCTTCTAACCTTACGACTGTTAGCGATATGGTAGTGTCAGGTTGATTAATATTAGTGCTAATATCCGTGCTAATATATATATATATATTATATTATATTATACGGATATACCGTACACAATACGTAGGTACGTATTGTGTACGTTATATCCATTGTAAATATGACAATATTTATGTTTATCTGTTGGCACATACGGGATATTTTTTTTTAAACGAGAGCCATTATTCAAGTGGTTTATTATATTGGAGAAAGTTGGAAAAAATAATAATGTCTCTTATTTGTTTGGTACACCAACAGCAGAAGGTAAATATAGAAAATAATAATAAAATACAAGTGCTGGTATGGATGTCTAACAGGAACACGAAGTATTCACGAAATAAAATCATAAATTGGATCATTTATTATTTTAGTTCTGCATATCGTTTACAATACTTTGATTCTTGAATCGGAATGTGTTACCGCGTGGTCGCGTTAGAAAGAAAAACAGTTTGAACAGCGAATAATTAAAGATAATGAAAAAATAGGGCGTTTGGCTGTAAGAAAGTGTAGGAATGTTAGTATACAAACACTCATAAACAGGGTTATTTTTAAAACATCAATAACCTCTTAAGGTACTCATCATTATGAACAACTTTTACTATGGGACCAAACCTGAAATCGCGAAAAAAAAATCAGTTGTTCCCTATATTTTAATGAATTATTCGAACATAAATGTAGGGAACAGCTGGCGCGATGTCAGTTTTGGTCTCATAGTAAAAGTTGTTCATAATGATGAGTACAATGACCCCTTAAGAGGTTATTGACGTTTTAAAAATAACCCTGTATAGTGTTAATTACATAATCCATTCAATATTGCCCGATAGGTATTAATAGTATGCATGTTAAATTAATCTTGTTGCGCTTTGTGATTGGAGGTTCCATTGTTTGGGTACTAATTGATTTCACAATCTCTTGATTTATATCCGAGAGATTTTTATGTCTTCTTGGAAAGAAATACCTATAGTATATAGGGAACCTAAGAACTTTTGGGTCTATAAACCGTAATCCGTAGCAGTTCGTAGGCGGTCTACGAGACCGTTTCGTGCGTCTACGAAAGACGTAGAATCATAGCAAGCTACGAAGGAAACTGAATCGCTACGAGGCGGTAATTACACACATAAATAATAATAATATAATATATACTTTATTGATACAGGTCCTTACAATATGCTTAAATCTAGCTAAAGTTCACAATAATTAAAGGCGCACAAAATTTGAACCCCTGACTCCTAAACTAGGAATACCTGTGACTTAGGAGTCAGTGTTCTACTGCCACTGGGACACTATAAACCCTTATTATTAAGAGCTAGTAAGCTGATATTATACAAAAATAATATATTATTAGGAGGTAGTGATTTTAAGAAAAAACATATTTTTTTTAAAACAGTAAAAGTAAAAAAGAAAAATGGGACCAATCTGGAAGTATATCCTTTCAAATAAAAAAATAATTTTCCAAATCGGTTCATAAACGACGGAGTTCTGCGGTAACAAACATTAAAAAAAAAAAAAAAAAAAAACATACACACGACTTGAGAACCTCCTTTTTTGTTTTTTTTGTGAAGTCGGTGAAAAAAAAATGATTAATAAGTTAAATTAAAATAAAGAAGTAAATTTACTGTGTGGTTAATTCTGTATGTGTAACTGTGTTTGAATTAGTACGAGCTTGGTGTCTTTTGTTATATTAAAGATGTCGGTGACTGTATTACGTGTTATAGTATGAAATGTTGCGAGCTATGTCAGAGTGGTTAGTAGTTCCTCAGTTTGAGCGTAGTCTACTCTAAATTGTTAGGTTTGGAGTTGTTTTTCACAATTGACTACTACATCATCGTCTCTTCTGACGCATACTTACTTTTTTATTTTATGAAAAGCCTCTAGCTATTGCTTATCCACTGAACTTAGAGCATTTCCACTGAATCATCGTTTAACTAAATTCGTATATTACATGGAATTATTGAATGAGTAAAATTTAATAAGTAAATAAGTAATAGTAAAAGTATATTATAAGTAGAAAGTTTAAGTAAGTAGATTTGAATAAGTAAATTACTGAAATTATTAATGTAAAATCGTGACAATAGCATAAGTAGTTATTTTAATTTTTTAATGTTAATATAATAACCCTCAAATTTGCGATGCCTGAAAAAGGCCGCTAAGTTGTAAGTACCTATATTATAAAATAACACCAAAATGTACACTTAGTTTGCAAATAAATCTTTGACTTTGACTTTGATTAAACTAACTAATGAGTGATAGTAACATAACCTATGCGAAAACCAGCGCTGGGGCTCTGTTTCGCATAGGGTCGCAGCATTATGCTGAGCGGTGGCCGTTTCGCGTGGATGTGACGCATATTTTCCCCCTACTTGTTCTTTTTGTATTTGTGTTCTGTATTTGAGTTATGTTTACCGCAAATAAACCTATTTTCTTTCTTTCCATGAATTACCCCAAATAAAACATCCTCATTCATCAAGAAGACGCCAGTCTCGATTGTCTAATGGTTTCAATGACACCTTTTAATTAGAGCATTACAGCGCTGTATACGAGGCGGCTGAACTTAATGAAACGCGCTCAAAGGGATGAGGCCGCTTTCAGCAGCTTTTTGACGAGCGCATTCTTTCGCTTTTTGCTTTTTTTTTCATCGAATCTTTTTCTGTCCAACGCTGTTAAAGTGAGATGTGTTTTACGCTTCTTGATGGTTGGTTGGTTGTTGCAGGTTTTTTCAGGTGATTAGCAATGTAAGTAGGACATTGTCAAACACATTATCTCTCTCCTTAAACATAATTTTTTAGGGTTCCGTACCTCAAAAGGAAAAACGTAGCCCTTATAGGATCACTCTTATGTCTATTTGTCCCCCTTAAAACTACTGAGCCTAAAATTTTACGGAAAATAGTTCTTGACCTAGTATAGATTACAGGAAAACCTATAAGAAATCTATAATTAATTAAAAAATTAATCTCCACTTCGGAACCCTTCATTGTGCGTGGTCCGACCAGGGACCGTACGTCCCCGGTTAAGGGTTAAGCCTTTCGAAGCACCTTTATCATGATGTAACCCATTGAAAGGGTTTTATGCTAGAAACTCATTGAAAGGGTTACATGATAACCCATTCAATGGGTTCTATACCTACTTGAACCCCAGTAACATGAAAAAAACATAATATTATGTTATTTTGATATCCGCCCAGCACGCGTAGCATGACCAATTCTATCTCTATTCTACCCAGGGACCATTTAGGTTACCATTTTAGAAAAACCCTATCGAAAACCCTTTCGATGGGTAACCAAAATGGTCCCTGGGTCCGACACGCACTTGGCTGTTTTTTTTTGTTCTTTGCACTTGTTTCATGATTATTATTTGTTGACAGAAACTGATAGGTATCTAAATCAGAATAGTATTCTAATTCAATTTTAAATTAAAATTCTGAGAAGAATCTCCAGCCATTGTCTAAAAGAACCCGCATACAACGCCCGAAATAATATCGTCTCTTATTATCATTAACAAAACCGAAAAGCTATTCTGAAACAGACATTTCAGTCCCACAATCGAATCTCTACCCTTGTCCGTTCCAGAACCGTCCGTTCCATTCTGCCATTGGGTCACCAAAAATAACCATACTAAAAATTCTTAACCCCAGAAATAAGTAGAATATTAATTTAATCGACTAATAAATTAAACCATTGACCTTCGAGGGTTGTTTATTGCCCGTTGCCTAGCAACGAAACTCCCCTAGCAACCGATGACAAGTCTTGAGTTTTGCAATAATTATTTAGTGGTACCAAAATAGATTTATTTGTGAAGGGGAAAATAAAATGGCTGGAGTAACAAGACCTATGAGTCAAATGCGAAAGCTTGAAACTGTGAGTATATCCTTTTATATAGATACCTAGATTTATCTTATTTTATTCCTGTGTCCTCAAAACTCCACATGGTTCCAATCGTGGCCCCTGTACAAGGAACCTACTCATAACTGCTGCAGTGCACTGTCCAACATAGGCTCATGTTAACCAGGAGAATGTATGGAATCTGCTAAGTCCGAGGTGCATAAAGGAACGCTAAATAGCCAATAGACGCTTCATACACGAACATCAGTGCACTCAAAAACAGCGTAAGCCATGAATGTAGCTACATGACATACCATCTTACAGTGCGCGAAGAAAAGGAAAGATCTATACCGATAACTGTTGTTAGAAAGTGATGAACATACATATTTAGTTACGTCACTAGCTGCTGCATGTTCATAGGCGCGTACGCGTCGGTCGCAGCAGTCCGAAAAAATTGCTGACTGGCTGTACAAGTACAAAACAAAACAATGTTTTCTTATAATAAAAAAATACAATAAGTTCATATGCATGAAATGAGACGTTTTTCTGTACTCCCACAGTAGTAGTGTTATTTGTACATCGTGTATAGATACGGGAACGCATTTTCTTCACAATTAATTGCTGAGAATTGCGAGTGATTGTGACGTGTAGCCGCGTCACTGGATGGCACGCGACTAATCCCAAGTCAGGCAATTGCCTTGCTTTTACTTTGCCATTATTGAGCGCGGGTAATGCATCTAAAGGTAATACATCATTGTAAATAGCGTCATATTGTGACCGTGTTCTTAAAGTTGTTCTAAGAGAATGCACAGCAAAGAATAATTATTCTGTCTATACCTACTGTAGAACAATTTAGTAGCCAATATGGCAGGGCATTTTTAATAGGTACCTATAGCTACAACTAGTTCTTTGTTCTCCTTAAAAAAGTGTTAAAAAACATCTAAGGAATCAGGTCTTCATAATATATACCGCCTTATATTTAACTAGCGACCCGCCCCTGCTTCGCACGATTTGTAAGACTTGATAACACATCGAGATTTCTTTCCCCCTTATTACAAAACAAGGTTTATATTCAAACCCAGGTTTAAAACATGGAGCCATTATTGAATTTCGAACTTTATTCCGTCTATGGTATAGTTCCTAAAACAAAACTGACAACTTAGTACCGAACTAAGTTTTTAGTTTTGTATAAAGAACGGTATTTCAATCACTGTTACGTTCTTATTACAAAAACTGGCATTTATATTTTGGCATAGTTTAAGCCATGTCAAAATATAAATCTTGTTTTGTAATAAGACGGTTTTATGTTTAAGTTGAATACACACAAAACTTCAGGAATAAATTCTCATGGTGGAAACCGCATAAAAATCAGTTGCGTTGTTTAAAAGAATAACGCGGTCACAGAAACAGATACTAAAAGCGACTTTAATTTATAATATAATTATATAGAAGTCAAAGTTGTATAACAACTTATTCACTAACTTTCATACACAAAACACCTAGGATCAAATTAAGTAGGCCATTCCATACCATTCGTCCTGATTCTGGGATCGAAACCGTGACCCAGAGCTCGGAAGACAAATGTCTAATCCTTGTGCCAAGTAGAACGACGAATGTTTACTATGTAGGTCGCTATTATGTGGTAGCCAGCGGGAAATAGGTCATCCCCTTCTCTTCTATGGGGGTTAAAAGAGATGGCTATATTCTAAGGTAAATCCTGGGACAACATTTCTGCAATGAAAGTATGGCAACTGCATCTGTTTCTGCGCTTATGTCAGAGTATCATATGGCTATAAGTCTAGTCTCAACGTGATAGTTTCATCATATTTAATAGTTATTTTTTTGTGTAGACTCAAATCTTTTATGGTTTATTCTAAACCAAAAATATTTTATTTTGTACATGTTTTTCCATTTCTGGCGAAATGGAAAAACATGTAGATCTACGAGTACCTGGTATTTTAAGACCTTGCACATATTATTTGATGTATACTCATGTTTTATAATAAATCTATTCTATTCTATTCTATCAAATTCAATTCAATTCATTTATTCAATAACAATTTTCACATCGTGTCTGAATTTCTATAACTAAATATATAACATGCATGCAATCAATATTTAAATTATTATAATTATACAAATCCCATTAAAATAAAAAAATAACATAAAAACAAAAAAAAATGTCATAATCATAAGTCAATTCATAAAATTCATTATTCATTTCAAATCAATAAAATTATGTTACTTCGACTTTTGTATTAATTTATAATTCATCAATAGAATAAGACACTTATTTAACAAGAACCGTTTAAGCTTAGTCTGAAACCCACTTGTATAAACTAGACTTTTTAACTCATAACTCAAAAACGTTTTTTGACGTGACAACGTCTTATAATTCGATTGAGCCGGCTGCACGCACGAAAAAACATGACTCATGCGGCGTTACCTCGCTCTGAGGCGTTCCATGTAAGGCTTGAAGTGCAAACGAGAGCGCGGAACGAGCGACAAAGAGTCACAATCGGCCTTCGCGTTCGGCAGCGTTCGACATCCGTCTCTCTCCTACTTGAGTGAGCGATGCGTCTGCGTGGACAGCTGCTATACTATAGTACATTTACATGTTTTGGTCGAGTATCAAGTGCAGTGAAAAGTGAATGTGGTGTCAATTGTTTATAGCAACGATAATTGCAGCGATAAAGGTAATGATTCTTTCGATATTAATTATATGTTCAGTGATATATTGTCGAATATTCGTGCTTTCATCATTAAAATAAATAGCATCGGTCCGCTAGTGCAGCGATTGTAGGTTATGCTATAATTGACAAAATTAAAACAATAAGTTAACAGAACTATTTCACGATGAGTAAAAAATCGATGGCTTTACTATTTAATCGAAATAATTATCGAGCGTAGCTATGATTTAAAAAAATTAAAACATAAATATTAAATCTTCCACATATCACAACAACGTGTCTGAAATGACAGGTTGGACCAGCCAGCCGTCAAAGGGAACATTTTCTCCTATATCAAACACATTGAGGCGGGCTTTTTAAAAACTAGATTTACGAAAATTTTAATGTTTCCAAATTTTAAATTTTAAATTTAAGATTTATAAACAATAATTTAATCATTGTTTAAAATTAAATATTACACATGTTTAAAAGTTGTAAAACAATTGCTCAACGCACATTTATACTTGTAAAAACTATTAAATTGTAAAAAAAAAATTGACATAATTGTATTTATGCGTATAAATAAATCTAACTTGATCAATTTCATTGTGATTTCCAATTACCTCCTTCTCTATATACATACAAATCTATTAAACAAATGAAATTAAAATTTTCTTTTGAAAAATGCTACCATTCCATCAGTATTTTCTTAAGACGTTGTCACGTTCAACTATCGTCAGTAAATCGACTTTACAGACAACCGATTTTTTTTATAGATATAGGTTGTTTTATAGAAAATAGTTTCATAGAATTTCGTTTCATATAATTTTTTTCTCATATTATCATTTCATAGAATAATCAATACGCAGAATACTTAGTTTAAAGAAATTTAAATCAATAATTTATGTTACAAATAAAATTTTATGTTATAATATTCATCTCATAGAATAATAAATCAAATATTCTCTATCCTCATATTGCTTAGTTAATATCAAACTTATTACCAAGAAAAACATTGCTGCCGCGGCACGCTAGCTGCGCTCGCTCGCCTTCACGCGTTAATGGTCACTGTTCTAACCTAACCTAACCCAAATGATTCAATAACAGTAGATGGTATCTGACGCAGATATGAACATTCAATAAACCACAGTTTTAATTACCATATTTTCATTTCACCAAACGCCTAAGCAATAGAGGGGACCTGGCGCTCAGCGGCCGCTGCCGCTGATTCACGACGCGACACAAAGGCACCGCTCGTCGCGCGACACGCGGGGCCTTTGTGTCGCGCCAGTATGTAGAAGCCTTATGACGGTAAATTAGGTTATACATATACTCACTTATAATCAGGTGATAACAACCTCTTACTCACTCCAAAAGTTCAGGATATTTGTTTTATCATTTCTCATTAAAATTACTTTTAAACATATAACAAGTATATATTTTTGTAATCACCTTTTAAAACTTCATTTTGTTACCCCACTCGATAGGCTTCGGAGATTTTTTTCTTTCGAAAACACATTTGCCGCCAAAATTTTTTGATTTTTAATAATTTTAAAATATCCTATGACACTCGCGCAATTAAGACGAATCTAACGACATATCATTCATCAAAATCGGTTCAGCCGTTTAGTAGTTACGAAGGAACATAGGGACAGACATACATACATACATACAGGTCAAACACATAACCCTCCTTTTTTGGCTTCGCCACAGTCGGGTAAAAAGCATACTCTCTTTTTATGTAATATAATATGATATATTATCGTAGCACAAAAAACAGATTGGAAGTTCCCCAATAAGCCGATTGAACGAATAACAGATGAGGTCGAAGATTGCATTATGCTAACTTCGGGGTTACCCTATTATCCTGAACTTTATAGTGCTCCACAATAAGTTGGTTTTCTCTCACATATATGTATGTCAATACTAGCTTTTTCCCGTGGCTTCGCACGCATGCAGATCGGAAATTATCCCACGGGAACTTACTACCGGAATATAAAAAAAATCCGCGGCAGAAAAAGCTCTACTACGATGAAACATAATGTACATCTGACATCCATACTTTACACAACATTATAAATGCGAAATAAACTTTGTCGGTCTGTCTGTTGGGACCAAACTTGAAATCGTGAAAAAAAATCAGCTGTTCCCTACATTTTAACGAATTATTCGAACATAAATGTAGGGAACACCAGATTTTTTTTCGCGATTTCAGTTATGGTCCCATAGTAAAAGTTGTTCATAATGATAAGTACAATGACCCCTTAAGAGGTTATTGACGTTTTAAAAATAACCCTGTATGTTTTGTTACCACGAGACCAACGGGGCAGACGCGACGGCGTGACGTCCTTTCCCAGGTCAGGTTTACTGTTATTAGGGTTTTCCATTAGTAATTTCTAGTTGCGCGCGTTCCGTGTATGCTTACATTTTAGCGGTGTTAAATTATTAGGGATTACCCTGCACTTTTATAATATTTTTGTATGTTATAATTTCTTGCAAACACTGTACGTTGGAATCAATAATGTTTTTTTTAAGTTAGATATAAATATTTCTCATGTAAGTGAAATTTCTTATGGGAAATAAAGACATCTCAAACCCGAATTTCTCAGTAACAGCCCGGAGTTTGTAAGTTGGCAATGTGATACCCGCGTGCCGCGGTGCGCACGGTAAGCCTTTGGTCCTGCGGGGTCTACTCCGAACATAAATCCGATGTATCGGCCGAATGTTCGGCCGTTGCTTGACTGCGGCTAACTATGGCTGATACGGCGACAGGAAAAAAAAGAAAAAGGACCGTCAAAGAGATAAGCCAAAGTCAAAACTGTGACTTTATGTCGGGTAAGGATTCAAAGTAAAAAAAAACCGGCTAAGTGGGAGTCGGAGTCGCGCACGAAGGGTTCCGTACCATTATCCATAAAAATGCAAAAAAAACACTTTTGTTGTATGGGAGCCCTCTTAAATAATTATTTTATTCTGTTTTTTTGTATTTGTTGGTATAGCGGCAACAGAAATACATCATCTGTGAAAATTTCAACTGTCTAACTGTCACGGTTCATGAGATACAGCCTGGTGACGGACGGACAGCGGAGCATTAGTAATAGGGTTCCTGTTTTACCCTTTGGGTACGGAACCCTAAAAAGGAAACAGTGGAAGTTATAAAACGGCCGATCATTCGGCCGATACTTTGGGTTAACGCTTCGGAGTAGACCCTCTGGTGCTGGTCCATCTCACTGCAGTCGTGTCGGATTGTCGTCGCCATCGGATTATGAGAGTGAGGGAAGAGATAGTGCACCTGTGTGCGCACACACTTGTGCACTATAAAACTAGGAACAAACAAACTAGAAATGACTCGAGAGTTGTAGGCCTTATTTTGAAAAATATAAAATTTTGACATTACCGTCCATTTACATATTAGAAAATGCAATGCTCGTAAGGTCCAATTCTAATCTGTTTCCTTGCATGCCTTGTTTTTTTTTTTTTTTTGGTGGGAAATTGTCAAATAACTTCTCCCGCTCTGGGTGGAGTGGGAGAAAACCCACCCGTATTCCTTCATTTGCCTGTGTGCCAGGGCCACGATATCCCTTTCGGACAAACTCGCAACCCTGGCAGGCATTGGCCCTAACGGGGGGTCCGTCACGTCAGTTGGTGCTGACAACTCTTTGAGGCGCGTGTGGGATACAATATGGCTGAGGTGTTTCCACGCAATAGACGTGATAACACTCAGGTTTGCGTACAACAAGCCAGAACTACTCTTATGCGGAAGAGTGTCTTTTGCATAGCTCCAATAATCTATAATAAAATGCCAAAAACTTGGACGCTTTTAAGCTTTTTTTTTTTGCAGAAAGAGTTTATTATACCATAAATGATTTTTTATTTGAAAAATATTTTGAATTATTTATAATTCTGACCTATTTGTTTTGACTACTTAATTTATATATTTTTTCTATGATATCTGTGAGTGCTTTAATTTAATTTGGATAATTGGATTGTAGTTGTATTTTTTAAATAATTTTCTTAGCTTGTGTACATAATTTCAATAAGTTAAAAATGTTTGCTTATACCTAGCTACTTATCTACTTAAATATTTGTATGCCATTGTATAAGGCAAGCATGACGATCTGTATAAAATACTTTTAACAACTTGCATGCTGATTATTTTTTTTCTCGTGTGTATACTCATGGTTGAACAAATAAAAATCATCTTATCTTATCTTATTTAATATCTCCCCCGGCGATGGCTAGTCTCCGCTAAGATTGGCCGCCATGGCCGAAAATTTGGTCTAGAGGACTATTATTATATCTTTTGTGGAACATACTAAATAAAATAAATGTGTCAAATATTTCTCCGTGTTTGTAGAAAGAAGCCTTGTTCCGAGCCAGGAAGCGTATCCTAAAGTACCTGGTGCTAGGCTACCTAAAGCAGGAGGGTTTCTTCCACACGGCCGAGACCTTCGTGTCAGAAGCTGCCCTGACTGGAGAGTACGAAGTCTGTGACAATATCGACCTGGATATCATTCTGCAGGTAAGGTTTTGAAGGCGGGTAAAGTCGGAGACCTATTTATTATAACTGACTACAAATATTAGTTAGTAAAAAAACTACTTAATTACATTTTGACGACAAGTACAGTTTAGACTATGAAATAAATCTCGGATTTTCGCCGGTCACCCGCGTTTTATTAAATGGTTCCTAGTATGACCATTTCTATGTATATCCGCTCTACGAAGACCATGTGAGATTTTATTTTCGTCATTTTAATATCGCGCCGTAGATATATTTCGACAAGCTTTCATTTTGTCTTCCGTTTCTACGGTGGTCATGTTACGCAAGCAGGGTTGGATTACTGAAAAGAATAAGGCCTATTATTATATTGTTTTATGTTTTACCTATTATTAAATATGGCCTATTGTTTACAAACAATCTTGACTTAAGGACTTTCCCCGCAAACCCGTTTTCACGATTTGTTTGTGGGAACAGAATAGTTTATACTCCGCAGTGGAAGGGAAAAGGTTGATAATGACGTAGAAGGCTTTGCTGTAATCGCTATGCTTGGCAAACATATAATATATTGTATGGATGGTCGCAGGAAGTTGTGTATCTGCTACGTAACCCATTTGATCATACTTACTCAAAAACCTTAAATTTGTTCATTCTTTCATTCACTGACGAACCTACAGTTTAAACCGCTGGGTCAGGCATGACATTTTGCACAAGACTTCCTTTTATAACGAAAGTAAGCACTAAGGAAGGATATTTGAAAATGTATTCCCTATAGGGCAGGGATGGCGAACCTCCATATATCTAAGTGCAATTTTTTCCAAATAAATATTGAAAGTATCCATGACGATGACGTGCCACCAAAGACTCTTGACTTAGTGACTACTGAAAAAAAAACTATATACTTTCAGAATAATTACTTTATTATTAAACAAGTTTTATATTGATTTAAATGAAATAACAAATTAGTGCGACTTCTGCTGTTTCAAACTAGATGACTTAGGTACCTTCCTTGTACATTCCTGAAATGATGCCGTGCCCAAATTATTTTGTTACGTGCCACCAATTGCATGCATGCCTTTGGTTCGCCATCCGTGCTATAGGGGTTAAATAGGAGTTTTGAATTTAACTGATGGAAAATCCTATCTAGGGCACGGCTTATTATAAATTTGAAAGACTACAAAACTACGTAAGATTTTGTTATTTATGTAGTTTAAGTACACATTTGTGGTCGACGAATCTCTTAAACAGTTTCAATTTATAAGATTATTCAAAACGTCATTATTGTGGATTTCATCCCCCAAACATAAGTTAATTATTAATTGTTAATTAATTAAGCAAGTTAATTTTTAAAACAAATTCCCAAATACATCAGACACAGCGACATTGCAGCCATTGCTTATATACCACCTTACTTAATTAGGATGCCACGAGGGACTTCAAACGTACTGCTGCAGAGTAAATGTAGCTCGAAGGAGTTGAAGCATGGAATAGATAATAGTGCTCGAAGTCAGTGCCGCTTAACGTTACATAAAGGAGCTCGCACACGTCCCGTCCACGATCAGGGCCAGTGGTGGCAGAGACCAGAAAGCCAATTTTCGTAATTGAAAACGTTCAAAATCTAGTCACAATGTCATCCCAGCTACAATCAATGTCAAAAACTTGTCAAAAATGTTGGTAAATGCAAGGTCTTATTGATAGATACGGGATTTGTCCCTCTGGTAAAACTATGAAAACCAAATGTGCATCGTGCACTTGTCCGCAACGACCAACTGGGGTTTATTTAATAAAACTGACAAGCGACAGGTGGCAGGCGACATTCTGAGAACCCGACCATTTTTAACCGACTTCCAAAAAGGAGGAGGTTATATGTTCGGCTGTATGTTTTTTTTTTCCTTTTTATTTTAATGTTTTTTCACCGAAATCTCCGTCAATTATAGACCGATTTGGGTATTTTTTATAGTAACTTGTGCATTTGCTCCCGAAAATCACCATTTGGTGAAGTGGAACTGATGATGGAGACCACAGATGGCCACCGGAACAACATATTAATAAGTATTTAACGGGTTTCGATTCGATTAGGTACTTTAATATGGTTGCTAAGCAATTTATGCTCGTCACAATTCATATGGTGAGTGGCAGTTCTCCTGGTTCTTACCAGGAGAACTCCTCAATAATTAACGTCCCAGCATCGGGAAAAGCAATATTTTGTAAAAGGTGATGAGCAGTTGACTTTAGGCTATTGTAACTTAGATAAATTAAAAACGGACCCACTAAAAAAAGATAAATAAAAAACTTTTTGTAAAAAAAAAATACTGACTTCCAAAAAAACACTACCAATTGAAGTTTTACTAGTTTCTTTCATACATTTTGTGCTTTATTTAACAGCATGTATCGTGAAAATATACTAAATGGTCGCAAGACCGACGTCGCGATTAGTTGCGGCCAAACTTTGTGTACATTATTATGGACGTTAGCAACTTGGTCGGAGCTTCTGCGACCAAGGTTACGACGACGATTATGGCCAGTCGTGGTCCTGGTCGTGGCTGCGTTGTGGGTGAGGTCCCTTAGTCGCACCCGCAGTCTCAGTGCCATGGGAGTTCCGGCAGTATGTACTTTACTTAATAGTCGACATTCGTTTATTTTCTGATCTTACGAATTTTGATGCATATTTTTAACTGGATGTATTTTATGGCTTTAGCGAGTTTCATAAACTGGAACTCAAACGTCTTAACATAGTTGGCATATTTTTTAAAGAATTAAATCTGGACTAAGTTTTTCCGTATTCTATAATGCATTATGCTGCTTGGTCTTCTAAGCGTTTGTGGTTCAGCGAGATCCTATTACTAATACCTATCATTTCTTAATAACAGTAAAATCTTTACATATTATACAACAAAACCTTTCTCTGTTTTTGTCCGTTAGTGCGTTTAAACCTACTTACATAAAAAAAAAATCCAATCAATGTAATTTTTGTTTAAATTCTTATATAGGTATGTTCTCCCTGGCTTGGTTTTGTCAATGCTTGCGAAGCCATAGACACTGCAGATCTTAATTAAAATACCCCAAATATCTAAGTAAAGCTTCATTTATATCTGAACTTGAAATGAGGTGTTTCAATAGGAATTTATGCTGCTGGAAGCAAGCAATCCCAGAGGAGACGCGAACTGGAATGTGGACTTGAGCCAAAGTAGTAAACGTGGTGTAGGAAACAAAATAAATGTAGGAACAAGTATTTTAAGTTCTGGGTATGCAGAGAAACATCAACCGCCTTATTACAAAACAAGATTTAAGTATATTTTGACATGGCTTAAACCATGCAGCCAGTTTTTGTAATAAGAACGTAACAGTGATTGAAATACCGTTCTTTCTACAAAACTGAAAACTTAGTTCGGTACTAAGTTGTCTGTTTTGTGTTTAGGAACTTTACCATAGTCGGAATAAAGTTCGAAATTCAATAATGGCTCCATGTTATAAACCTAGGTCTGAAGATAAACCTTGTTTTGTAATAAGGGGGCAAGAGTTTATTTTTATTTTAATGCTTTTAAAAACATAAGTAGATAACCCTAGGAATTTCTTTTGCATCATGGTTGCGTTTACAAACACAAACAGCCAGCCCAGGAACAAATCTCTGTAGAAAATTCAAATATTCGTATGTGGAAATCATACCCGCGACACGTAGAGCAGTCAGCAGCTCCACTGTGTCAACCATGTGTTTAATTTGACCATCCACAGCTACGTAGGATGTGCACGGAGAGGTTTGCCACGTTTGCTGCGCGGTCCATTTGTTTTTCAGCCACGCATTCATGCGTAGCATGACCGTCGGTAGCAGTGAACGGTCCCGTCTAGATTTCTATGCAAAGCGAAGATAAATGCATGCGTACCTTAGCTACTGTGGGTGGAGCCTTTATGGTTTATAAGTAAACCATAAAGGCTCCACCCACAGTATCTATTTTTTATTTTTTTAGTTTCTTTCTTTGTTGAACCGTTTGGCGAGCTCGATTCTTCTCATTTGAACTGCATTAGGCCTTACTGATACTGTTTTATTAACTACTCATATTTATGACGTTCTATGCCTGTCGCAAATTCAGGTCCAGGGTCTTATTTTTCTGTGGGAAAATCCTCATGGATACCCTCTCTGAGAATGGAGGGTTATATCGAATACCTACCGACTAAAACTACACGGTTCCTTCCACTACCATGAGTCGGGCTCCCGATGACAACAAAAACAAATATCTTTCGTACATTTAATGTAACATGTGTATGTGTATGATACTCATGTAAACTCATGTTTTGGAGAAATAAATGCTCTTAAATTCGCGTGCACCCACGACAAGTATTAGCCCGTCATGCCTTTCCTACCAAAAATTTTGAGAAGAGAGATCCCACCAGAATTTTGTTAAAATCGTTCAAAAGACACGTTTAATAGCTACTAAGCTAGAGGACTCATGTAAACTCATGTTTTGGACGAATAAATGCTCTTAAATTCGCGCGCACCCACGACTAGTATCAACCCGTCATGTTTTTCCTACCAAAAAGCTTGGGAAGAGATATCCCACCAGAATTTTGTTAAAATCGTTCCAAAGATACGTTAAATAACTACTAAGCTAGAGGACTCATCTAAGCTCTTGTTTAGATAAATGAATGGGAAGAGAGATCCCACCAGATTTTTTTTAAAATCGTTCAAAAGACACGTTTAATAGCTACTAAGCTAGAGGACTCATGTAAACTCATGTTTTGGACGAATAAATGCTCTTAAATTCGCGCGCACCCACGACTAGTATCAACCCGTCATGTTTTTCCTACCAAAAAGCTTGGGAAGAGATATCCCACCAGAATTTTGTTAAAATCGTTCCAAAGATACGTTAAATAACTACTAAGCTAGAGGACTCATCTAAGCTCTTGTTTGGACAAATAAATGATCTTACTTCCGCACGCACCCACGACTGGTATCAACCCGTCATGTTTTTCCTACCAAAAAGCTTGAGAAGAGCGATCCCACCAGAATTTTGTTAAAATCGTTCCAAAGACACGTTTAATAGCTACTTAGCTAGAGGACTCATCTAAGCTCTTGTTTAGATAAATGAATGGGAAGAGAGATCCCACCAGAATTTTTTTTAAATCGTTCCAAAGAGACGTTTAATAACTACTAAGCTAGAGGACTCATGTAAACTCATGTTTTGGACGAATAAATGCTCTTAAATTCGTGCGCACCCACGACTAGTATCAGCCCGTCATGTTTTTCCTACCAAAAAGCTTGAGAAGAGAGATCCCACCAGAATTTTGTTAAAATCGTTCAATAGCTACTAAGCTAAAGGCTGCTTCCCTTGAGAGGTGCACTTTGCTACCATTGAGTTATGTTACTGCGGTGTGGACTCGTGCCAGACTCGTTACCGAAAAGGAAGTATTTTACACCCTTATGCGCCTCTTGGGGGTAAGCAGATGTCTAAGATGTCCAAGGTCGGCGGTGAATTTTCGTTTAAGTGTCGGCTGTAGTTTGTGGTTATTGGTTTAAGGAAGTGTAGCATTTGTATTTTATGTTTACTTTTTAATATTGGTTCCTTTAGTATGCTCGATCAGGGACAATATAAAACAGACGCTCTTTGTCAAAAAAGTCCGAACATGGATTTCTTGTATATATTCCTCCAACGGTTTTTAAGGTCACTGTTTTGGATTAAAAACACATTTTGTAAAATATTTATAAATACACAATATAAATGACTTTTGTTTCTGTAAGTAGGTTTGTACAAACATATCACGTCAATCATATTTCAAAAACTAGCGTCCTATCTGACTACTCTGAGAAGAAAGGCCGAAACAAACTCAGAGGTCACAGTCTCTTTTAAAGTTCAGACATAATCTTGGTCAGATCATGTGAAGACCATGTAGATTGGTGTCTGAAATGGTCTTTTGAGGAAAAACCACACAGATTGAGTGGACCTGACCAGTCAGTGCACGCATTTGTCAGTAAACGTGCAGCTCTACTCAGAACTTAAGCCCCCTTATTACAAAACAAGGTTTATCTTCAGACTCAGGTTTTAAACATGGAGCCATTATTGAATTTCGAACTTTATTCCGACTATGGTAAAGTTCCAAAACACAATACTGATAACTTAGTACCGAACTAAGTTTTCAGTTTTGTATAAAGAACAGTATTTCAATAACTGTTACGTTATTACAAAAACTGACTCCATGGTTTATGCCATGTCAAAATTTAAATCTTGTTTTGTAATAAGGCGGTAAAAGCTTAACGATGCGACGATCAATACCAGAGAAAGGACATTTGGGTAGGCCGCATAAATGACTCAAACTGCCAGACCATGATTAAAACTGAGAATAAAAGAAAAAGGCAAAAAAAAGAAAAGCAATAACCCACATAGTCTTCACATATACTTATCACCGTAGAAAAGGTGCCTCTCTAAAAAAAAACTTCTTATCTCGTTAGATGTATAGAGTAGCTACGATTAACCTGCATTAGTACCTACATACATTTTTTTTTTAATTTATATATTTATTCAAAATCTGATTTACAAAAAAATACATAAATTCTGCCAAACTGCATAACAGTTTGTCGGCAGTAGTTCTAAATCAAAAAAATATAAAAATTTGAAAAATCAAAAGTGCACGCCTCATAACGTTTACGTCGTTTTTTTCTTATTACTGCTAACAATAAGATAATTAATCAAATGAAATAAAATAAAAAACAATTATAAACAATAATATAAAATATACAAAAAAAAAAACTCTGCTATGGTTTAGTGGCGCCATAATTATAAGGTGAGGATAAAAAATACTATAATAAATAGATAGATATACAAAACCTGCACCTAGCTTCTGACGTTTCGTGCCCATGTAGGCTTATGTGAAATAAAAATATTTTTGATTTTGATTTGAAAAAAATACAGTCATCTATTAGTTTTTTATGAATAATAATTAAACGACAGTGAATTAAACGCTCATATTCATTGAGAAAGTCCGTAGTGTATACTACTACTAGTGTGTACTTTACATAATAAAAAAAAAATATTCCAGTACGATAATTTTTTCGACAAATTTCCCTGTCACATACACCAATCTATAACCACAGACACACGGACGTCCAGGAAAGATCATTTTTAATGTTATTATTTACTATGTTAAACAAAATAATTGTTATTGAATTATATTTTATGTGTCTGACTAATTATTTGACTTGATATTAGTACACTCATATTAACCTGTAAGTGCGATATAAATAAAAAAAAAACCATTTCAGTTTCTAGAAAACTGCTTTTTTGAAATGTCGAGCGTAGAGCACAACCTCAACGCTTCGCATATGAGGCGTGCAATAAAGCTCACCGTATTTATAAAATCCACGTTCACCAGTGTTCATATACTTGTACATAACATAGGACACCACATTCGTGTGCCTTTGTCCTTTGTGATTGACGTCAGTACACATCGCTTGTTAGTGGCGACACGTAATAGTCACGTTAGCACGTCGCGGCGGCGTGGCACGGACCGTGCTTTGTATATACCTGTTATAGGAGTGTTAGCAGACTTTAGTGCCTGACACGTGCACGAAAGCCTGCTTACACTAACACATACATTATAACACATATTAAAATAAGAATATTAATAGAGCAAAAAACATGGCATTTGTATGGCAGCAGAAAACACGCTGCGCGCATCCCAAATAAATTGAGTATAACATATTTTCTTGCCCATTCTTATCAAGAAGAATCTACGCTTTGGAACGGGCAACTAGCTTCTGAATCACTTTCTGACTAACATACCGACTCCTGGTCATTGCTATTCTAGACTGAAATAGAAAACATTGAGTAATGTTGGGTTAAAAAAAAAATGTACAGAAATAATATTAAAATAACTAACTTTTGAAAATTACAGAAAATGCTTAAACGTAGTCGAATAATACTAAGTATTGTTGCTGACCGTACCTGCCTAGGTATATTATGCAGCAGTAATGTGGTTAGCAACAAAATGTAAAAAGGACTGACGGCTGTATCGGATTTTTAATCTGCTACGCTGTTGCTACGGTCTGCTACGCTGTTGCTACGGACTGCTACGGCCCGAAACGCGGTTGCTACGGTCTGCTACGGCCTACTACGCTGTTGCTACGGCGTGCTACGCTGTTGTTACGGCCTGCTACGCTGGTGCTACGGACTGCTACGGCCTACTACGAAATTGCTGCGGACTGCTACGGCCTTCTGCGCTGTTGCATCGGCCTGCTACGCTGTTGCTACGGACTGCTACGGCCTGATACGCGGTTGCTACGGACTGCTACGGCCTACTACGCTGCTGCTACGGCCTGCTACGCTATAGTTACGGCCTGCTACGCTAATATAACAATGAATCACTATACAGTTTCAGATTCTAATTGGCGTTCATGTCTACATTATTTGTCAAATGCAAAATATCTCCATTTTATTCTGCTTACCTATCCTCGTCATATTACAAGCAATCAACATACTCTCTCGCACGCTCCACATTCCGACAACTCTCGTTTGAAACAAAATGGGGGCTGGAAACTTTTAATTTGAACCAAACGTTCCGACTCCTTGCATAGTTCCGTTTGTTGGATACCAAATGAATTTTATACCTCGCTTGCAAGGACTAAGTTGTGTGTCTGTCTAACATGACAGAATAAGTCCTATAAAAATGTTTGATACTCTATTATTCCGCAAGATCAATTTTTAGGAATAAATTAAAACTGTGATGACTTTTGCTAATGTTTTTTGTTTAATTTATACTGCTTCATGAATTGAAAATTTTGACTAACTGATAAAAATACAGAAGCCTGATTGAATAAATAAAAAAAAATATGAATTTACCAATAACCCTGAAATGTACTTCGTTACGAAGCAATCTAAGTTAACAGACTAATTATTTATTTACCCCATTAAATTCATCCGGTGTGCGTAGTGCACATCAACGGTTTACGAAAAAACACCCAATCTTGTTCAAACAGCGGTTTACCCCATCTACATAAAGCGTGGTCATGGTGTGTAAGAAGACGAAGGAGGTATTGTGAGTTCATGGCCTTATTTATGGCAGCTCGGAAATTGAGCGGCTGGGAGGGAGTTAGGGCTGGCAGATAGGGAAATTAAATAACTCAGAGAGAGGGATTTTTATCAACATGGTAATATATTATTTATTTATTTTTAGTTATTTGTTGTTCAGTGCATCGACATAAAAATTTAAATAATCTCCCACACACTTGCGATGTACTTAGTCAGCTCAACATGTCTGTTTTGAAAGTGTCGCCAGGATTTTTAAGCGGTAGGCAGGTAAATAAATATACATACATGATATAAATATAACAAATATTTATTAAATCAGCACAACAAAATGAGAATTAATTTCCAAATGGTAAGGTGTCATAGGTAATTATTTGTTTTGAAGCGAGTACAATACACACTCCAATCAATGGACTATATATAAATATCACAATAATTACAGTTAGATGAATATAAAAAGTTTGTACCTACCTACTACTTAATTTATGGGTTAATGACAGATCATTGTTCGTTCCTGCTTTGACCTTGAGCTGCCCAGATAGAAACCTCGCTGCCCTGCAATATGAAAATAACAAACTAAGTCAGGCAGTAGATGAAACGACAGAATGACAGAAATTGAAGTGGTATTGCCATCACGAAATGTGCAGAAATTAGATTTGGCAAAGTCTTAAATATAGTAATTTTCAAGTGAAAGTCAATTTTATGAAATGGGAGCATCAATTGCCAGCTGCATCAGTGCGAATTGACCGGATGTTTCATTTCCACTCGCGTCTGGCGCCGGACAAATCACGTCAACATCGGACCGGTCGATTGAAAACCGGACACGTGACTAGGGTTACCATCCGTCCGGATTTTCCGGGACATGTCCGGCTTTTTGGCCCCCGTCCGGATTGTCCGGTATTGCCATTTGTCCAGACTTTTGATGTGAAACATCTATAGGCGCACGTAAAACCGATTGCCGACATACATCACCTAATCTTTCACGCACCCCGATCTCTATAACATACACACAATATAACATGGGCGTACATACCCTTCCACCCCACCTTATCACACATACACACACTCCCACACAATACTTACCTTTCACTACATGCACACACACATATACATACAATCAGAAAGAAAGAAAAGAAAGAAAATACGTTTATTTGCGGTAAACATGACGCAAAGAAAGAACATAGATACAAAAAGAACAAGTAGGAGGAAAATATGCGTCACATCCACGCAAAACTGCCACCGCTCAGCATAATGCTGCGACCCTATTCGAGACAGAGCCCCAGCGCTGGTTTTCAGCGACAGCCGGGGTTGACGTGATGACGTCGACCGGTGCAGCATACAGTGAGATTATTAATAAGAAACAAAATAAATCACATAAAACACTGCAACGGTAGAACGACACCGTTCGTTAATAATTGTTGTAACAGCTATAGTGTATAAGAATTTTAGTGGCCGTACACTGTTTCTCAAAATACAGGTTATAACCTAGTTTGAGGGGCAGGGTGTTAAAATTTTGGAACAGATTTTACAACACACATAATTATATGTATAACTTTCTACCCGCTGATTGTTTCTGTAACTATCTGTATGTATTTTTTTTTTATGAATAAACAACAATTTCAATTTCAATTGCTGGCGGCGCGTCGCATGCCGCGTGGCGATTCACCGCTCTCTACGCGCGCGCGGTCCCGCTGCTACGCGACCCTGACCTTTTTTTCGATGTTCTTTGTTTGTTTGATATCGATGTTTCACATCTACCAGGCGTCCCGTGACGGCTTGCAATTTTTTATACATAAGGGTTTTTTAAAATAAAATAATTATTGTTCGTGCCTTCTCTTTATGAGAATAGGCCTTAGCCTTGTTTTGTATGTATATTATTACATGTAACAAATAAATAAAAGTAAAATGAATTCTGAAAATAAACCGGCCAAGTGCAAGTCGGTTGAGAAAAATTCTCTCCCTTAAAGTCCAACTGCAAAATAAATATAACTTGGTCGACTATTACTCGTTAACTTGTAAAGCCTACTTAGTTGTGATAGTTTTCCTTTTAACTTCGTTATACTCGTACACTATGTAACAAATACCCTGTTGTTCCTTTTAGGGACGTATACATTTACCTACTAGCACAACATTGGTGGAATTATAATTTAAAAAAATTAAGTATTGGCTAGTCGAGAAGTCAAAATCAAAGAATGAAAGAGGTTAGAAATCAGTTATACATTACAAATATTAATAATTAAATATTTATTTTAATTATTTTTGTTGAACAGTTTTTTTAAATGACTTGCTTTATTACGTATGTATACCGATTCTTATAACGTAGGTAGAAGGAATAACAGGGTTTTTGTTACATAGTGTATAAGCTATTGCCGTGAATTTTTGCATATATCCAAAAACAACCGTTTTGTTGGCAGGGGGAGGGGACACTTGACTCTAACAAAAATTAGCACTTTAAAGCTTAATATTTCGCAAACGGATCCCTGAATCGCAAAAATGGTCTTGAATATTATACCCACTTTACGTGTAAGGAAGGTATTCAAGATTTTAAAAAAAAAACCTAAAAAAATGTATTCAAGATTTTATTTTGGCACTTTGTCGGCGTGATTAATATGTATAGTAGTGTAGGTACCCATGCCAAATTACAGCTTTCTAGTACTAAGAGTCTCTTAGCTAAGCCGGGGAAAGACGGACATGGTGAAACTATAAGGGTTCCTTGTTGGTTTCCTTGAAAATCAGCGCTGTGTTGTGGGTCCCCCATAGCACAGCATCATGCTGAGTGCAAGCCTTTTTGTCACAGTCATGACGTGCAGTTGCCGACTATTTGTTATTTTTGTGCTCGTGATTATATTGTAGATGTGTTTTGTGTAATGTTTACCTGCTCGAGTTTGTTTTCCTAAGCACGTGTTTCTGTGGCGAATAAAATTAATTTTCTTTCTTTCTTTTCTTTCTTGTTGACTATGGAACCCTAAAAAGAAATATTAAAATGTCCGGACTTTTAATAAATGTCCGGTTTTTTGTCGTCTTTCCATATTTCGAAATGGTAACGCTACACGTGAGCTACAGCCCTGCTCGAGATTGGCCATTCAGACGTGAATAACAGTGTGTTCCACCACAGAAACTTAAGGCTCTTTCATTTCATAAAGATTGGTTTTTGGATATTTTTAAGTATCTGTGGAGAGAGGAATTTTTGAGCATTTTTCAGTGAAATTTATGAAAATTGAATTATATACTCCAGTCGCAACTGCACCAAAAGCTTGGTCAAATAAACAATTATGTTTTGTTTATTTGACCAAGCTTTTGGTGCATCACGCCTGTTATCCGCGAAGGGTTAGGCAGAGGTGTACCTATAGTACACCCACATTTCGGGGCGAGTCTATTGCCATCAAACGGGCACAAATCCCGACTCCGGGCTGCTGCTGAAAAATTCGTAATGGAAAATCCCAATGACACTGCCCGACCTGGGAATCGAACCCAGGACCTCATGCTTGGGCACACCACAATTGTGGCGATAAGTCCCCTCTTTGAGGAGGGGCTAGAGAGGCGCCACGGCGTCCTCACCTTCCGCCTGACGCAGGTCCTCACCTAACACGGTTGTTTTGGGAGGTTCCTGTTCAGGATAAAGCGGGGGGAAACGCCCGGGTTTCACCACTGCGTGGATCGCCCGGAGGACACGGTGGAGCATACGGTGGAGGTCTGCCCAGCTTGGTCGGAGCAACGCCGTGTCCTCACGGAGGCTATTGGCAGCGACGATCTCTCGCGTCCGGCCCTGGTTCAGGCCATTGTTCGGAGCGTGAGTGCATGGGAGCACGTCACCTCCTTCTGTGAAGCAGTAATGCTCGCGAAGGAGGAGGCGGAATGCGTGAGGAAGAGGCAAGGTTCGCGCCCTCGCGCCCCTAGTCGAACAGGAGAAGCCCCGGGCGTCGGGAGTCGCAAGCCGATTTCCGGCCACCGTAGGCGCGGGCTTGCGGACGGTGACCGTTGGGTAGCTCGCCGTCCGATAAGGACCAGGCCCGGGTCGACAGCGCGTTGTGTTCCACGCGCGCCTCAAAGAGGTGTCGGCACCAACTAACGGGGTCCGTTAGGACCAATGTCCGAAAGGGATATCGCCCTGGCACACAGGCAACGGAAGTAACACGGGTGGGTTTTAGTCAGTAAAGGTCTGACCCTGCCTCGCGTAGGTGCAATGTTGCTGTCAACATTTCACCTGTGCAAGGCAGGGACGGGTCGCTATTAATTTAGGTTTAGCACTGAAATCTTATACATATATAAAACTTCCGGAATAAATGCTCTAATTCGGGGATGGGGAAATCCGGCCCGCGGGCCATCAAACAAAAATCAAGTGAAGTTTTTGTATTATTAGAAATTTAATTCTCATTGGCAGTGCGCGGCTCGCATAAAACATTTCCACATGTCACACGTCCCCACAAAGACCAGCGTATTACGCAATTAGGGTACAGAAGTCGCGAAATGGGGAAGTCCGGATCCGGACCACCGACTTATTTTGCGCGGACCTTAAGTAAACAGTATTTATAACTAAAACTCAATCAAAAAATATTAAAATGATCGCTCTCCTCAAGATGCTCGCTCCAATGTTTCCGTCAAACTAAATTTATTTAATACTATCTCGGAAACTACAAGATAATATCACTTAACTTTTATGTACATTCCGATATTTTTTAAATATATTGCTTGCTATCTCTACAGTGCGAACGCAGCAAACAACAAATCTTGAGGTCAATCTTAAAACTTACTCATGTACAGGGCGAAAGCAGCTAACAAAAAATCTTGATCAGTCTTATAACTTACTCATGTTCAGGGCGAACGCAGCGAACCACAAGTCATGAGATCTGTCTTAAAACTTACTCATGTTCAGGGCGAACGCAGCTAACCACAAATCTTGAGATCAGTCTTAAAACTTACTTATGTTCAGGGCAAACGAAGCTAACCAAAAATCTTGAGATCAGTCTTAAAACTTACTCATGCTCAAGGCGAACGCAGCTAACCACAAATCTTATTTTTTATAATCTTAATTTATTTAAGGGATTTTTGTATATTTATGTGACGATGCCAATCCCATCGTGCTTTAACAAATAACAACTTACTCCTAAACTAAATTAACTTACTCTAATTTCTTATCTAAAAAAGTATATCATATTTTTGCTGCATCTGAAGTAGGCTTAGCTAAAATACCGTGAAAAATTCCAACACCCATTTAACGAATTGATAAGTGCGTTTCTTTTGTTAGTATACCGGACACATTCCACCAACACAAATCTTGAGATCAGTCTTAAAACTTACTCATGTTCAGAGCGAACGCAAATTCAACCAAACAAGTTAATTATGATATTTGTTTCATAATTATGATAGTTTCAAAACAGCTTTAAATAAGTACCTACGTTGAATGTTTTCTGCTACAAGCGCATAGTGAGCACTGCGCATCGGAGAATCGGTGTCTTGACTTTTATTAGTGGTCGCCAAAATGTTTTTTGGGATAAGTAACTGATATCTCGGATTAAATTTAGATGTCACCTAATGTAAGTGAAAACGAGTATATGTCCTCCAAAAATAACCCTTAACTATTAATTTAGTTCGCTCTGTGGGTCATTTCGTCATTAAGATGTCGTCGTGCACTCTGAACCGTGTCACTGACACTGCATACAATCTCATTCAAGCCAGCTATGACCTGTTCCAGATATTTTGTGAACGTTGAACCTAAATAGATGTACCGGAGTTTTTTTTTAGCTGACCTAATATTTGTGTACGTGTGATACAGTTTGAAAAAGCGAGGTTTGTTTTTTTTTCTATGGGACTAACCTTGAAATCGCGAACAAAAAATCAGCTGTTCCCTATATTTGTGTTCACTTAAATCGACAAAATGTATGGAACAGCTGATTTTTATTTCGCGATTTCAAGGTTAGTCCCATAGAAAAAAAAAACAAAATGATGAGTACAATGACCCCTTTTCGGGTTTAGTATAAACAAAAACGAATGTTGTAGATCATCCTTTAGTTTTATTGCCTCATTGACGGCATAACTATATGTAAATGTCTATTAACTGCTCCCAAATTAAGATGTTTTTTTTTTTCATACTTCCTTGACAATCTTATCATTATTTGACACTAAACACACACACACACACACACATCACAGTTGTAATGGCAATCTTGTCATTTGGTTTAAATAGGTTTTTATGTTTACTATGCTAGTAATATATTTATTATATAATTATTTTTTAATTTGTGATTATACTGTAGCATTTAGACCATTTTCTATTTTATTTAGTGCCTGGTAGTTGTTGACGAGCCTACACTGTCCGACCGTACCTATTAACCGTGTACCCTGTAATTTGAAAACATTGTAAAAGCCAATTTTTTTTTTTTTCGGCTCTTCTCCGTAGGAAACGACCAACTGGAACCGTGCACCTAGCTTCTGAAGTACAAAGGCACCGCTTGTCTGACGTTTCATGTGCAAATGTAGGTTTAGGTTTAAAGAATTTATTCTCATAAGAACAATATACAGGTTCACTTACAATGAGATACAAAGTAATTTCTTAAATCTAAATGAAATACATTTTGCCTCAGGTGCGTGTTCGTGAAGTTATACAAATAAATATTATTAGGTAGGTAAGAAATCAAATCAAATCAAATCAAAAGTCATTTATTCAAACTAGGCTGAGAATCAGCACTTTTCGAACGTCAAAAATTACATGAGACTGTCCCCCAAAAACGCCCACCCTTCACCACTTCCTAGTGCTTTCGCTGGGAAGAAGAAGTGGCGCAACAAACTCCCCAGCAGCACAGCTGTCTGTTCGCATAAAAAACTTGAAGCTATACAATACAATATAAAATAATTTGCATTACGCAACACAAAACGTTAAATTAAATTATTTGCCTTATGTTAGCTAGCACACACCATTATACAAATATATATATATATATATATAATAATCGTCGAAAACTATACTCAAGCAGAAATAACGTAAACAAAAGGTATCTAAATAAAAACCTCCAGGCATAATGGGCATGCCCGCTTAAATAAAGCTACAGCTATAACTCGAAGTCACAAATGATAAACTAGCACCATCGAAGTAAAATAAAAACAGTTAATTATTAATAACAATAACAAAACCATGGTCAGCAAGACGACCAGTCACCACAAGCAGCACCCGTTCACGAGCATAACGCAAAGATCAGCCATCACCCCCCTCGCCATATTTGAGGGAAGGAGGCAACCCGACCCCCGACGCTACCGCAAGCAGTGACATCTAAGGGAGCATGACGAACTTGCTGCCGGTTGCTCAGGCAAGAATAAAGTGATCAATTTATTAAGGTCGCTAGCTAACCACTTATTGCAATACAACTCATAAAAGAACATTGTAATGAGTAGATTTTGTCACTAATAAATTAAAATAAATTGACTTAGACAGTCAAATAAAATAAACAAATATAGGAACTCATAAAACCTGTCAGTAGGGAATCTATCTGGAGAAAGAACATGAACATTGTCTTGAGTTAATCACAGCGACCAACTGTTCTTATCGTTTAAGTAATCGTTGATAGAATAGTATGCCTTTGAACAAAGATTGGATTTAACTTTAACTTTAAACGCATTAAAAGGCAAATCTAGCAAGGAAGAGGGTAGCTTGTTATAAAAAGTTATACCAAGTCCAACAAATGAGTTATGAACCTTATGAAGCCGGTGAAATGGAGCACGTAATTTGTCCTTATTTCTGGTATTAATATTGTGGAGATCACTGTTTTTAGTGTATAAGTGTAAATTTTGCCTAACATATAAGATGTTGGCGAAGATGAATTGTGATGCCACCGTGAGAATACCAATATCTTTAAAAAAATCTCTAAGAGAAACTCTGGCACCCAGCTGGTAAATTGCTCGAACAGCTCGTTTTTGAAGTACAAATATATTTTGAATATCAGCGGCTTTACCCCACAGCAGAATACAGTAGGACATAACGCTATGAAAATAACTAAAATAGACTAAGCGGGCTGTATCCACGTCAGTGTATTGTCTTACTTTTCTGACGGCATACGCGGCCGAACTGAGCCTTACCGCTAGGCTTGATATATGTGGTCCCCACTGAAGTTTGGCATCTACTGTTAAACCCAGAAACACTACCGAGTCAGTTTCAAGCACCTCTTTATCTAAGACGATGTTGGGACCTAAATTTCTAACATTCGGTAAGGCGAACTTTGTGCATTTCGTTTTCTTGGCATTGAGTACTAAGTTATTGGTCGTAAACCAATCCGTAACCATTGAGAGTGCAATGTTTACGTCGTCAAAATCTTGTCTATTCCTTTCTACTTTAAAAATAAGAGAGGTATCATCTGCAAACAGTACAACGTCACAGATACCCTTTATATAGAATGGTAAGTCATTGATATATACCAAGATTAAGAATGGACCCAGTATTGAGCCTTGAGGTACACCTAACTGAACTGGTAGCTCGGAAGATTTCACACCATCAACAACTACACATTGGAACCTATTATTTAAATATGAATTTATTACTTTAAGAGCTTCGTTTTGGACGCCGTAATGACGTAGTTTACGCAAAAGTGTGTCATGGTGCACGTAATCAAAGGCTTTGGAGAGATCACAGAAAACTCCAATAGCATTTTGCGAGTTCTTCCAAGCGTTAAATATGTGTTTCAGCAGTGCGACACCCGCATCTGTAGTCGAACGACCTTTTGTAAAGCCATATGCTAAAATTAATTTAGAAGTTGCTAACATTAATTTATTGATAGGTATGCGGTATGACTACATTTTATGAATATGATTTTTTAGTTTCATTTTGAATGAATTAATGTTGTTACAATCTTTTACGTCATTTGGCAGGTCATTATACAGCTGTGCTCCTTCGAACAATATGGTTTTTTTACCATAGTTAGTACGAGCTTGTCTTCGTTGTAATTTATTTTTATTTCTTAGATTGTGTGACATTGTTTTTTTGTGTAATTGTAAATTGGATTGTATGCTGTTTGTGGTGATTTTTTTAATTAGAATGCAGGTGCCGTATGTGTATTGTTGTGCGAGATTAATAATTTAGTTTTTTCAAATAGTATTTTAGTTATAGTATATAGTAGTAAATAGTAAATGTTGTACATATACCTATGAATCTTGCGGAATAAATGCTCGAAATTATAAAAACCGCATCAAAATCCATTGAGTACCTATAATATATAGTTCAGAATACCGTAGCGGTCTTTTTCTACATTTATGTAAGTATAGAGCAGGAGTCGCCAAATGGCGAAGTCCGGATCCGGACCGTCGACTTATTTTAACTCGTAAAATCAATCGAATGATTTTGTGTCAATTTTAATGATGTACAAGTGACCGTGTTACTGGACACTATCACTTCCATTTCTGACCGTACCTACCTACGCTTTTGTCCGTCGTTATATTATGAAAGTCACGGGCTCGCGGTAGACAATTTAAAACGTAACTTCCCACTATGATTCCTAAATTACCTATCTCTTGCTAGTTTATTAATAAAGCGGTTTCCGAGATAGTCGTAAATAATTTTAGTTTGACGAAAACATTGGAGCGAGCCAAGATCATTCGTTTTATGATATCTACGCAGTGAACGGAAAAATCTACGTCGATGTTGATTTTTAACGGTTTTTTTAAATAAACAGTTGAAGTTGGCTTGTCTGCAATCATTATTTTTAGGATTCAATTAATTATGAATCAAATGGACTGCTTGAAATAATAGAACTGCTACGTACTGCAACGTTACGGCCAATTATACAACTCTCACAGTAACTTTTTTTAGTACGTAACCCTAAAAAATGTTATAATACATTCTTCAAATCAATAATTTGTAACTTTAAATAAAGTCCAATAAATAATTCGTGGTTTTTAAATCCCGGGATTTTAACGTCATTATAATTATTTCGGGATTTCAGAGAGGTATTATCCACTCTATGTTACTTCCTTCCTCGAAGTTTAAGTAAATAAGCTCTACACATTCCGATATCTGGTTACCAGTTAGCCACGATACTTAAATACCTACTATAAAATAACATAAAAAGTACCTGTAACATACAATGTCTGAAACAAACCCAGGGTCATGTTTTTACAGTCTAGGTAAACTTTACATTCCATTATAACCTGTACTAATTACGTCCTTGCACAGATTAACGATATTTTGAACACAGTTGTTCTTCATCTATATATTTTATAAATATTACAAGTCGCTTTTCGTGTCTCGTCTGTGAGACCGCGTTCTTCTTCCGAACTTACTACGCAACGGATTTTGATGCAGTCTTCACAATTATTTATTTATATCATTTATTGGTCAGTGGGTCGTCTTAGGGGCGGAGAAATTCCGGAAAGTTTGTGTATTAAACTTACATCTTATTAAATAAATCTCGATGCGTTGTCAAGTCATAAAAATCGAGTGAAGCAGGGCGGGTCGCTAGTAACATTTAAGGCGGAGATTTCCGAAAATGGTCAAAAATTTGGTTTTTTAAAGCAGTGTATATCTTAAACCGTAAATAATTTTTCCAAAACAAAAACAATATGATATTTTCAAGTATTTTGTGCATACGGTGATGAACTCAAAACTTAATTAAACATAATTGAATACATCAAAAACATCTTCAAAGACAATTCTTAATTATTTTTAAAAGCAGTTTATCACTTCGTTATCAGTTATCCTACTTCCTACTAATATTATAAACGCAAAAGTTTGTAAGTATGGATGGATGTTTGTTAGTCTTTCACGTAAAAACGGCTGGACCAATTTTGAAAAAAAATTGTATCGAGGTAGCTGACACCCTGGATCAACATATAGGCTACTTTGTATCCCTTTATGCTCACGGGATCTAGACTTACGCGGGTGAAACCGTGGGGCGCAGCTAGTAAATTTATAATTAAATTAAAAGTAAGAGATAAAATTGCAAATGCCAAACTGCATCCGGTGATGGATTAATTTTTATTAATTAGTTAATATCTAATTTTATACGATTTTATTTGCATTTTTACGCCATACGTTGTGTCATCGCGCATGTCTTTCTTTTGTATGCAATCTGACAGTGACAGCGGTTTACCTGCAAAATTGAACTAATTGCACACTCCCCGTTTGTTTACGTCTCGTCCTCCGAGCACTTGGACTGGTGCCTGAGATGCGAGACGCGCAGACGCCGCTGACGTCACGGGCGGCCATGTTGCGTAACTGATGCATTTCCTTATTTTGATGTAAACACATATTATGTGGGTAGCGTGTCCAATTGTTGTATCGTTGGAGTATGCTTTTCATATTGTAAGGAAGAAATGTTTATTCCTGCCAGTTATTTGACTGAAATTTTCAGAAGCTCAAGCTTATGTACATAATCTCACGCCATGTTTCCCCGAAGGGTTGGGCAGATGTGTACCTATAGAACATGTTTTACCCTTGCCACCCCTAGACCAACGAGTCTGTTGTGGATTCCCAACGTAACTCTCACACAGTACACAGATCGACAAACACGGAGAGATTTTATCTTATTTTCAAACTACAGTTTCTTGAGGGTCAGTGGGTGGTCTTAGGGGCGGAGTTTTTTTGGGCCCTTGTAGACACGTCGGATATTTGTCTAGCTTGTAACCGGACGGCCTGGTAATGCCCTGATATGTGGACAGAGTAACTGTTATTTATTTCTGTCACTTTCCTGCGGGACACTATTTGTAGTTGGATAATAGTACATTTTGATACAAGTGGAGAATGTTTGTTATTGCATTCGAGGTGGAATTAACACCCGAGCCAATAACAAATATCCACGTGTATCAAACGACGTTTTTTAATACACTTTTGAAGAAATAAAATAAAATAACGAAAATATTTTTGTCATGAATTATTAGGAAACTATGATTTAATTTTCTTCGCTTTGCTTTCGCCAGGTTGAAGGAGAAGCAAAGGTATAAAGCCGATAAACAGCCTAATATGAAAAAAAGAAAATTAAAATATTTTTGAGTTTAGAACACAAATAAATGTTAATTTGTTCATAAACGTTTTTTTTATTGTAATAATCATGGTATTCTATTTGTAAACCATATTTAAATATTCCAAAAATATTAACGCCGTAAAGACGCATCTTTGCCAAGATTTAAAAAAAAATCACCTCCGTGTAGAAGGGACCGTCTCTGGCGCGAGACGCTGTGTATAGACATAGAGGCATTGAACCAATTTGGACTAAGTATAAGAAGGTATAAGTTATCTGTGGCAACTTTTATTCCCGCACACGTATTGGAAAATAAAAAATCGCACGCGTGTGAAATACATTGCATTGTGACCCTCATCGTAGTGCGATAAGAACCAGTTTTCGAGGAAGTGTATTGAAAAATAATATGTACTTAGTACACTCATACCACAATCTTAAAAAAAAATACGTAATAATTATAATATAATTAGCTGACCCGACAAACGTTGTCCTGTCAAAATTTCAATAATTCTTACAAAATTCCCATCGAAAATGCACTTTCAGTTTTCCCGAATGTTTCAATCCGTAATAATATTCCATCTAATAGCCAAATCGGTCGGCCGTTCTCAAGTAATGTGCTTACCCACGAACATCATTTCATTTTTAGGGTTCAGTAGTCAACAAGGAACTCATACCCCTTTATTACAAAACAAGGATTATCTTCAGACCCAAGTTTAAACCATGGAGCCATTATTGAATTTCGAACTTTATTCCGACTATGATAAAGTTCCTAACACAAAACTGACAACTTAGTACCGAACTAAGTATTCAGTTTTGTATAAAGAACGGTATTTTAATCAGAGTTACGTTCTCATTACAAAAAGTAGCTCCATGTAAATCATGGAGCTAGTTTTTGTAATGAGAACGTAACTCTACTCAAGCCTATTAAAACACGTTAGCTTTTCGTATTCAACTTCAACTGACAGACCACTGACAGTTCTCTTTATTCCAAAAAGATGTTACAAAGTAAAACTTAGATGGCTCTGCTTGTATGCATACACATATTTTATAATTTTGTTACCTACTTATTAACAAAGCCATGTCAAAATATAAATCTTGTTTTGTAATAAGACGGTTAGAACGACGGACGACGGACGGTTAGGCGGGAAGCTATATGTCTGTCTACGGCTTAGCTCCGAAACTCTTAGTACTAGAAAGCTGTAATTTGGCATTGGTATAAATAATCACACCGACATTTTTTATAAATAAACATACGTTTCTTTTTCGGGTACCGCTCCTACACTTTAAGTGGGATGATTTTTTTTCTCAGCTATCCCGTTGGATGGGAAGTCGTTGAAAAGGTCGTTCAAAAATATTCATCATCATCATCATCATTTCAGCCGAAACACGTCCAATGCTGGACATAGGCCTCCCCCAAAAAAAAGGGGGGGATTTGCCATAATCGCCACGCTTGGCAGGTGGGTTGGCGATCGCAGTATGGTTTTAAAAATGCATAGAGCTGCTGCCCATTCTCTGAGTCCCGTAGTCGCCTTTTACGACACCCATGGGAAGAATGGGATGTTGCTATTCTTTACGTTCGGCACCAAACGGAGCAAAAAAATTGGAAAAATATAACATTGCAATAATATAAACAAAAATATTCAAAAATATTGCGTAAAATTTTTTGTTAGAGTCAAGTGTCGCCCCCTGCCAGCTAAATAGTTGTTTTTGGTTTGGGAGGCTTTACAAGTTATCGAGTGCTAGTCGACCAACTTACATTTGCAGTTGGAATGTATGGGAGAGCACGTTTTTCAACTACAATGTTAAGTTTGTTCTTTGGATAAATTCATCCCAACTACGGAACACTTCATTGTCCGATACGCACTTGGCCGGTGCTTATTGTATAGATACATCGTAACACAACATTATGATGGCCTGGATAAAATAAAACGAAACAGACTTTTGGCTAAGTAACGGATGACGAAGTATTTCAGGGAAAACTTTCTGATAAGTTTGGCGCATGTAAGGGAAAGTTCCAAGTTGGGTGAATTTTAATTGAAAAAAAATATAGCTTCTTCAAATTCATATCACGACTAATGTGGTAGGTACCTAATTGAATGCTTACGGTCAAAATCCACTTTGGGGATTAGGTAGGTACATTATGTGCCATTGAATAAAATTAGTCCATTTTACAAATTTTTCATGGTCTTTATAATCCTTAATTTACGAGTACCTATGTACCATACCATACATACATACGAGTACATTACCATAGAATAAAATTGTTCCATTACAAAAAAAAAAAACAAGACCTTTATTATCATTGGTTTATCCTTTCTTACTTAGAGATGGGTACCGAATCGAAGCCTCTGTAGGTAAAGTGCGCTGATATTATTTTTAAAACATCTAGGTACACACGGCTACATATCAAGCTATACATATCCAGTTTAGGCTGATCTCGCATTGAATAAGGTTTCCGTACAATGAAAGGTCAGCTTATACTGGAAATGTATAGCTTGATGTGTAGCCGTGTGTACCATCTTACAATAAGTAGAAAGACCTCTTTAAAATCATGCAGATTTTATACTTTTAGTTTGCTCTCTAAGATAAGGTTGAGCTCACGATGGCTGATGCATGCGTGCCGTCTGTTCGGACAGGCTAACTCAAACTCTATTTGGTACTAGCCTCAAAAAACCAGTCCAGATGATATTCTGCATTTTGTTACACGATATTTTTGGGGTTGCGTACCCGAAGGGTGCCAAACGGAACCCTATTACTAAGCCTCCGCTGTCCGTCCATCCGGCTGTCTATCAGCGGGCTATATCTCATGAACCGTAATAAGTACACAGTTAAAATTTTCACAGGTTGTGTATTTATATTGCCGCTATAACAATAAATAATAAAAATAAAATAACATTTAAAATTAAAGGCATCCCCATACAAGAACCATTTTTTTTTCGCTGTTTTTTGCTACTAGCACTTGTTTATATTTATTGTCAGGACTTTAAAAGAGACTTTGACCCCTGAATTTGTTCGCCATTTCTTCAAAGTGGTACCCAGATAAGAAATGTCGATTCCATAAAACTAATTATATTTTTTTAAATATGATGGGTGAAAGCGATTCGGATACCTATCCTATTTACAGAAAAAACTTTTTCATTTCCCGTCCCTTCTACAGGACTACTGCAGCTACTACCTGATCCGCTTCAACAAGCAGCCGCAGTTCTGCCGCAAGGTTGAGGAGCAGCGTCCTCCCCGCAGACCTCAGACCAGGAAGACGAGGGAGCGAACCGAACCTGTGGTCAGCGCGGAGTGTGTCTGTGAGAAAAGAGATGCTGACCTGCCTTCTACTTTCACTGTTACCAAGTTATTGAAGGTAAGACTGTGGCTTTGTGATGTGACACTGAGAGGGAAATAATTATGGTGAGGAAAGTTTTAAGTATGAATGTAGATTGCAATTAGAGAAGGGGAAAACTAATAATAAATAATAATAATAAATAATATTTTATTGACATAAAAGTATGTTACATTTATAAGGAAGCCCTGACTCCTGCGCTAGGTTGTAACCTTTGTTACAGGAAGAAGACACTGATTCCTGTAACCCAGTAGTTTTACACAGATATTAAGCAATACAATTTAAACAATTTTAAATTATACAAAACTTGCTTGAGGCGTGTGTGAGGGTGGATGTGTCCATGTGTGTGTATGTGTGAGCGTGATGGTGTATGTGTGATCGTGTGTGTGTGTGTGAGGATGCGTAAGCGTACGTGTGAATGTATATCATGGTATATAATTATATATTTATCGTGCATGTTTATAATGGCCCTGGAAATTGCAGGGTTTACGTTATTATTTTTTCAGTATGTAGGTATGTAATCCAATGTTTGTAGCCAGGTGTTTATTTTCCTTTTAATTTCATTTTTAGAGAATGGGTTGATCAGTAGGGCATTGTTTATCTTATTATAGATATGCGTAGCAAGAAACAGATGTTGCCGTCTAGCTGAGGCAGTCTTACATTTGATGAATTTACAGACATTAGTGATTGTGCGTTTACTTTTGTAACTGTTGTTTAAAGGTGTAAACTAAAAAAACGATTGCGTAAAACATGATATTATTTCTAAAATAATAAAAAAAAAAACTAAAACAAAAAAAACTAAGATGAAGACTAAGAAGAAAACTAAGATGTAAGGAAAAGCTGCAGCGTACTGCTCACAAGCAGCAAAGTAGGTAGCACTGGCTATCACTGTAACTGTACAGTGATACCCAGTCCTAACCTACGACTAAGATAAATGATAAATGATTTATTTTCTGTAAGTAGGTTTGTACAAACACTTTTACACGTCAAACATATTAAAAAAAAACAAAAAAAAACTAGATGAGGTCGGCGTTTCGTAACTGACTACTCTGAGAAGAAAGGCCGAAACAAACTCAGAGGTCACAGTCTCTTTTAAAGTCCAGACATAATCTTGGTCAAATCATGTGAAGACCATGTAGATTGGTGCCTGAAATGATCTTTTGATGAAAGAATCACACAGATTGAGGGGACCTTTCCAGTCAGTGCACGCATTTGTCAGTAGTCGTGCAGCTCAACTCAGAACTTGAGGAGCTCAACGATTCAACGAACAATACCAAAGAAAGAACATTCGGGTAGGCCGCATAAATTACTCAAACCGACAGACAATGATGAAAACTAACTGAGTAAAAACAAAAATAAACAATAACCCACATAGTCTTCACATTTACAATACTTAATTAAAACAATATAATACTTAACAAAGTAAATATTCATGTCTTAGTATATATAAAATTCATCAATGTCAATGTGTATATAAAATACGGATATAATCTTGGTCAGATTATTTGCGGACCATGTAGATAAAACTTGGCCATTGTTCTGGGGATAAGATTTGGCCATTATTCGTCGAGCTCTAGGTATGTGAAGGAACTCGTTTGGAGAAGTACTGCCAAGCCACTAGACCTATTTCTGCCGCTTACCAGCATTCCCATACACTGAAGAAGGTTTTGGAAGCCGGTGTAATTACAGGTATCTCGAAAGGCTTGTGAAATATTTTCAGCAGTGTCTAACTATGAATGGCTATCAAATGCAACTGGGATGCAGATGTGCACAGGCGGCAGTGAGCCCCCTTATCATCAGATGGGCCACCTGATTGTTTGCCACCCACTAAAATAAAAATGAAGTTTCCATCTGTTATTTTCATAATAGCCTGCATTTATGTACGGAAGTGGTCAGTTAATAACTTTGATATCCATTTAAAATGAAATTCAGGTGTAGGAAACAGTTTTATTACGGTATTCTGGCGAGCTTCCAGCAATTTGTCACAGGGTGACATATCCCAGGGTCATCGCAAAGTTGATGGCTTATTATGAATAATTACAGGTTGCCAAATAAATAATGATTATTTTTGGCAATATATTCATTGTCAGTTTTTGTAATTTTGTGAGAAATAAAAATTGAATCATGAGATTTATTGAATGCATCGTTCTTGAACACTGTATAAGTTAGCTTTAAGTTTCCCGAATATAATAAAATAAAATAAATAAATGGCGAAGTCTATTTATTACGTATCTCCTAAAGACTACCAGCATAAGTAAACCTTGAAACATCAATGGTATCTGTATTTCCCAGGACGAACAAGCCACCCAAACCATACCAGCGTTTGAAAGGAAGTCCATCGCGGGATTCCTGAACCACGCGACCCCTGACAAGAAGCAGTTGGTGGAACTCTTGTACCAGGACATCATCAGACCCACAGGGGTATCATGGGACGATGTGAAGGGCCTGACTTCGGCCAAGAGCTTGCTTATGGAGTCTGTTGTGTATCCTGTTCGGTAAGAAAGCTGGAAATCTGGAAAGATGTTTTGGGGTTGTCCCTTTTTCTATATCCTATGGTTATATTAAAGGCATGCCCTTTGTGTGCGTGCATTTAGCGGCCAACAGTTGGACGCAATTTTTATCAACGAGATTACCGCTTTAACTGTCTACATATTTATATCTTTGGGCATGCCTTAATTATCTAAGCCACAACTGCCCTTTTAAAAATGCTCTAAGTAACTATTCTCAATTTCGCAAATATATAAGCTCTGAATCTGATGCTATAAACGTTGGTGAAAACGGAAGCTATTTTTTTCATAAATAATTTCAAACACATGACTTCCAAGCATCTTCTTCCATTTTTCTCTAGTTATCCAGAAGTTTTCACTGGTCTCCTGGAACCCTGGCGAGGGGTACTGCTCCACGGTCCACCTGGCACCGGTAAGACGATGCTAGCGCGAGCTGTCGCGTGCGAGAGCTGCTGCACATTCTTCAACGTCTCTTGCAGTACCATCGTCAACAAATGGCGCGGAGAGAGCGAGAAGATTATAAAGGTACCTTTATTATAATCCTTTTAGCTTATAAACTAAGTTTCATTCATAGGGTAACGAACAGATATTTACAAATATCACGTTCGATCCAGGATAGGTACATCTGGTCATCGATAAAATATCAGACTCTTATGAACGCACTACGTACATTTGACGGATTCAGCCCAGCATCCCCTGAAACAATAAGGGTCTCCGCACACGGACGTTAATCGCTGAGCGATTTTTTTGTCGCCGAAAATGGAACACACGGTGAGCGACTTTTAGTAGCACGTGGGCGTTACAGCATTTCAATGCTGTAACGCCCACGTGCTACTAAAAGTCGGTCACAAACAAAATCGCTGGATCCCGGGCGTTGCGATTATCGCTGAAAAATGGAACGTATGGAAATGTACTAGCTAACGCACACGGCTCAGCGGCAATCGCTCGCGTACTCTTTGCTAAGGAATAACGATATCGATATCGTAATTTTTATCGAAGAAGTCGAAAAGTGGGGAAGTGTGCTATATACGACACAGGATCACCAGAGTATCATAATTAGCAATATAAAGAGAATGATAAGGGAAGAAATATGCTTAATATTAAATAGTAGATGGTAACTACTTATTGATTTCGGTTGAACATGACCTATTCTACAAAGAAGGAAATAGACTTTTGGGTAAAACATCGTCGTAAAAAAGTACGTAGATATCCCTACCCACTTACCTAATTACATTTTATTTTCCATTAGGTAGGTACATCGGTACATCGTAAAGCAAAAACATTTTTACGGTACTTCGTAAAAATGTTGCAGAGGTGTGGTCGATTTTGTGCGGATGTCTGTCTTTCTGGGTAGAATCTTGCAACTCAAATTTCGAGCACTTCCCGATAGATAATTACTTACGCAGAAATATTCCCGCATAGTACCTACTAGGCATCGAATAATACTTCGTTGATTTAATTTTATGAATGAAAGGCTTCTTTTTTTTTTTGGGTGGGAAATAATCAAATAACTTCTCCCGCTCTGGGCGGAGCGGGAGGGAGTGTCAGACTTTTATTGACTAAAACCCACCGTGTTCCTTCAAATGCCTGTGTGCCAGGGCAACGATATCCCTTTCGGACAAACTCGTAACCCTGGCAGGCATTGGCCCTTTCGGACCCCGTCAATTGGTGCTGACGTCTCTTTGAGGCGCGCGTGGAACACAACGCGCCGTCAACCCGGGCCTGGTCGTTATCGGACGGCGAGCTACCCATCGCTCACCGTCCGCAAGCCCGCGCCTACGGTGGCCGGCAATCGTCCTGCGATGAATGAAAGGCTGCGGGCTGACACGTGCAGGCGAGCAGTAGCGTCGCCGACGCCGAGCTTGCTGACTGATTTCCACATATTTTTTTTCATCTACTTAGAAAAGTACCTACTTACGTAATAAGTTTTTGTAAGTACCTATACGGTTTAGGTGTGAAAGTGATAGAGAGGTAAATACATACCTAGATATATATTATTCTTAGATAAGTTTATAAAACAGTTTAATGTTATTATACTAAAAACATGTATCTATACTAAAACGGTAGGTAATTCTAATTGTTAGAATAATTCAAGGGTTAGTACTTTTTTTTACTGTTGATTTCGGTTGAACATGCAGTATTCTTCGAAGAAAGAAATAAGTATTTTTTTGGTTAAATATCGATCTCTGTTATTCCATGATGTGCACATCCCTCGATAGTCACTAATAGCCAGCTACAAAATATCGCACGTGTGCGTTGAGTCGCTTACAAAGTCGCTGGCGATAATCACCGAAAAAATCGCCAGCGATTTTGTGAGCGTCAAACGGTAGCACGTGTGCGGGCGGGGGGGGGGGGGGGGGGGGTTATTCGGTCCGGGTAATATCTACCTGATAAAAAACCATACAGCTTTAACGATGCAACGTCACTTGTCTGCTATTTCCAGGTCCTCTTCGAGATGGCTTTCTATTACTCTCCCTCCATAATCTTCATGGACGAGGTGGAGACGCTGGCATCAGACCGGTCTTCTCCCGGTGAACACGAGGCGTCACGACGTTTGAAGGCACAACTCCTCACTGAACTTGACGGCATTGGGGGAAGAGATGGGATTATTTTCATGTTGGCTAACTCTAATATGCCTTGGTGAGTTATCCTTAGATTTTCAGCATCATCATCATCATTTATTGACAACAGTTTCGTAAAATTAAAAATGATATAACTTTTTGCTAATATGCTATTGGATTTTATATCTCTCTCTTTTCTTATCTTCTCTTCTTCTTCTCTTCTCTCTTTTTTCTTCTTCTTTTCTTCTTCTTTTTCTTCTTTTCTTATCTTCTACTTTTTTTTTTCAAATTATATTGTGTGTTATTTGTAAACTAAGCTAGGCTAAATTGGGTTATTTCGATACCTACCAAATATTCACGATGAAAAAAAAATCAGCCAAGTGAGTGTCGGACCACGCACAAAGAAGGATTCCGTAGAAGAATTGGGATGAATTTATCTCAAAAATAAACTTAACATTGTAGTTGAAAACATGTTCTCCCATACACCGATACACGCCACGGTCCATTTCCCAACTGCAAATGTAACTTTGTAATCGCTTTTTTTTTAAATATATATTTTAAATACAAACTAATGGTTTTCGGACTTTATTCTTTACTTGTGCTGTGAGACCTTGCTTCTAACCGAATTTCATGTTTCTAGTTCAACGGGAAGTACCCTATATAGGTTTTGATTTATTTGCGAGTATCAAAATATGTCGCACAAACCCCGTATTTTTTATTGCGTACCTACGTATTTTATATTAATTTCAACTTGATACCTCCACGCGTTCCTGAGAATAAGGGTCTTGACAGACTGACAGACAGACGGACAGACAGACAAACGGACAACGAAGTGATCCTATAAGGGTTCCGTTTTGTTTTTCCTTTTGAGGTACCTACGGAACCTTAAAAATTGAGGAATACAAGATCTCCGTAAGGATCTGAAATCTCCAATGTCCTGAGAGCAGGCATTATGGTTACTGCTTCTTTCGAGTGTCGAGAGGAGACAATTACCTACCTACAACAGACTTTTCTAAAAATCGTCATTGTTCTAGGGAAATCGACCCAGCCATGTTACGAAGACTAGAGAAGCGAATCTTCATCCCCCTCCCCGACTCCAAGACACGTGAGGAGTTGTTCCAGAAATACCTGAACTCAAAGAATGTGGAGCTGTTTCCCAAGGTGGACTTCAAGGAGCTGGCCTCCAAGACTGAGGGGTACTCCGGCAGTGATATCAAGCTGGTCTGCAAGGAGGCTCTTATGTCTACGGTTAGGAAGATGCTGCCTTCTATGACTGGGAAAGGTTGGTATGATAGCTACCATATTGGAGTGAACTCAGGTTAGTTCACGTATTGGGACGTTGGATTGCCCAGAACGCGGAGTAGGTTATGCAGACTTCTGGAAGTCCCACTCAATTATAATGTATACGGCTAACTTTTACCTATTCCATTAAAGAACCTAATAACTCTTGCCCCCCTTTTTTTTCTTTGTGGAAAAAATACCATCATGGTCATCCTACAAATTTTGGGAGTCGGACTTAAATACTTTGAGTAATTAGACATAGGAGTGATAGTTTCATTCAAAATTCCGTTAGAAGTTGAAGCAACAACGTTCGCCGGCACGCACTTGTGTGCGTGCCGGCGAACGTTGTTGCTTTTGCAAACTGCAATGTTGCAAGAAAATTACATTTTCCCGAAAAAGTGGGGAAAATGGAACTGTTCCAACACCTTAACTACTTCGAAACAAAATAAAATCAACACATTCTTTTTCATGACACGTGCGGGGGAATCCTAATAATATTTGGCAAATCAAAATAAAAAAAAATACTTTTATGTGAATAGGTATTATAGGCAGTACATGATTATAATAACAAAAAATTGTGTATCCTTTGCCTAACAACATTTTCAATGTAATGGCTCTGTCCGGAAAGGTAATCTGTCAAATTTACGATTTATTAATCTGTTTTGATAAATGTTTTATACAAAAAAATATAAGATGCTAGGCAGTACTTATCCGTGAAATGGAATCTTTAAATTTTTCTCGTGATTATGTGATGAGTTGTGACCAATGACTTATTATATATAGACACGTTATCAACCAACATCTCGGCGCTTAAAAACGGCGACGATATAAATTAAAAACAAACATAGCGTCGCGCGACAGGCTAGTGCGTGACTGAGCGCAATGTGGCCAATTGGCTTCATTTCATGTTGCCATTTTAGAGTGCGGACAACGTATCTATAGTTTTATACATCATTGGTTGTGACACCCTTTCACTACACAGTACGTCATTTTTTTTATAAAATTACGCGAGCTCTTTACTGTAATACTTGGTCTTGATTATTGACGTGCTGAAAGTTCTAGGTAGCCTTTAAAGGCTAACATGAAATGGCGTCACTTTGCATACGAGTACCTACCGCGGTTCTAAGACTTCTATGCTTTGACATAATTCTCCGACTCCCAGAATTTGTTGGATGACCATGATGTTTTTTTTGCTCTTAATTTTATGGTAGGAACACAACCAGAAGGTATAACAGTTGTAAGTTCCCAGTTCCCGGTACACCCCGATGCAAATTTTATAGCGGCTCGGAACATGAGGCGAGTCGCGTGCAGTAACGAATTCACTTGTCAGCGGGGGTGAGGGGTGCGGTACTGCGCAATGAGTAGCTTACTTCAGAGCTGCCATAAAGTTTGAGGCGTAGGTACTAAACCTATACTAAATAATCTACCATTTACTTATTTATTGTTAAGAAAACTTACAGCTAAACAGATATATTGAGTAATAGCTCCAGGTACCTATTATCAAACGTCTCTTTCAGGTAACGTAGCCAATCGTAAGGATAGACTGGACCTGGCGGATATCCTGACAGCGATTGAGAAGACCAAGCCAGTCTCGAAGAACCTAACCAAAAGACATGTGGAGTGGCAGAATGAGATGGGCTGTTCTTAGTCTTTAGATTAATTGGAAATCCGGGGTATTATTATAAGTGGTATAGTAGGCAAGTAATATTAATATTTATTATTATACTAGCAGCGCCCCGCGGTTTCACCCGCATAAATTTCGGTCACGTGGGAATATCGGGATAAAAAAGTTAATCCTGGTTTTAAACTATATCTGTGTGCCAAACTTCATCTAAATCCGCTCAGTAACAAACATCCATCCGTCCTCACAATCTTTTGCATTTATATTATTATTATTTTAAAACTAAGATACCTATCTCCTATGATATTCATTGAAATCAAATGATGTCAAGGGCAATTTTGTTCAAAATACTTGTCATGAATAACGTATCTATTTATTTGGATAAGGATTAATATTATCATGTTTATAAAAACACCTTCGCAAATAATGCATTATTATAGAACAAATTTGATTACCATAAAAAGGTTATATTAAGTCAACCTTAAAAGATAGACATGTTGTTGTGGACTTTTTTAGAACTTTTAAAGGGGTAAAACTCCGTCATACACGATTTTTGCGTAACTTTAATCGTTTACGCAGCGTACGCAACGGAAGCTCTCAAAAGGATTTTTTGTTTGTCGTTTTTGCAACATTTTTCGTTGATGCTCCGCTCCTCTTGGTTGTAGCGTGATGTTATATAGCTTAAAGCCTTCCTCGATAAATAGACTATCCAAAACAAAACAAAAACAAATTGAATTGAAACCAGTAGATCCTGAGATTAGCGCGTTCAACCAAACAAACTCTTCAGCTTTGTAATATTAGTATAGATTAATATTATTATTTATCTATAGAAATCTAGTTTGTAAGTCGTAGGTTTTCCTACAGACGCATTTGATCAACACTGGTCAGATAACGATGCTGAAATCAAATGATTGAATCACAGTCAAGAGCTTTTTTGGCTCTTTAGCGTAGACAAAATGTGCTAAATTGTGTTTATAATAAATATTTGATGATCATGTTGCTGTAGGCATGATTTCTTTTATATAATATTAGGTATTGTAAGATGTTTGAAAAATTTGTGTCGATTTTTTGGAAAATATTATGAGTTTTGATTGATTTTTCGGTGTTTTATTTCTTCCCAGACTGCTAGCTAGCGAGCCAGTTTGGCCAGCCTATTAAGATAAAGATACATTTATTTGTTAAAACATGTGTAACATGACATGATTAGGTATGCACATATAGATGGAGACATCATTTTACCAGGCCAACATGTTTTGCCTCATTAGGCGTAAAAAATGTTAACATTTTAATATTTCATTTATAAAATACCTATTCTATACCTATCTAGGTTTGCCAAATATTATATAGCTAGTCATGTATATCAGTGATGTATTTAAAGAGCCATGGCGGCAGACTACGAAGGGCAGTGCAAGGCTGCCGTTGCAGTCTGCCTGATTTCCTTGATTCGATCACGACCTACTTATCTTCTAGTCGCCCTTTTTTTATTTTTTTTTGGTTGGGTAATTATCAAATAACTTCTCCCGCTCTGGGCGGAGCGGGAGAAGTCAGACTTTTACTGACTAAAATCGACGCGAAAAATTTTGAGCTCGCTTGGCTTTCTTTTTGCATCCCACAATCTCTTAATTATTCTGAAGCTTTTATGCATAAACCGAAAAAGTAGCTTCAAAGCTTCAGAAAATTAAGTAGATTTTGTTTTTACTTTTTTTTAAACAAAATTTAATCAATCCGTGGTGCTATTTCCGAGTTTACTTCGCTCGTTCTCACATTTATTTGTTTTGTTAAATTACGGGGCGGCAAACCGTATTGGTACGGGGCGCCAAATCTTAAAAATAAACCATTGATGTTTATGCTTGCGCAGAAAAGATCGTCCCAAGAAGCACTGTCACGGTGCCACCAATGACCAAACCATTTGTAGCTTTGGGGCGTATTATACGCGTAGTTCGGCACTTTTTTACGAAGTACATAAGTATTATTGATGTTTAACATCAATGATACTTACTATATGAAAAGGGACGGAAGTGTGTAACGGGAACTGACAGCTTGCGCATGGAAAAAGTAGTTGTTTTTAATAGCATGGAATTAGTAAGTACCTAGGTACTTTATAATAGCGTGGGGTTAGTGTATCTACTCACGGTAATTCCGTGAGTAGGTACACTAGAAGGTGTATAAGTCTATATAGATTGAAAGTAGAGGGGGTCATTTTGATCGCTGCTCAGTTGTATATTACCAAGGTGAGGAGTCAGATTTTACACAATATCTTATGCGACAACTGTAAGGCTCACTCAAAAATATTATTTTACACAATATCTTATGCGACAACTGTAAGGCTCACTCAAAAATATTATTTATTACCCGACTGCGGCGAAGCCAAAAAAGGAGGGTTGTGTTTGACCTCTACGTATGTATGTATGTCCGTTCCTATGTTCCCTTGTAACTACTAAACGGCTGAACCAATTTTGATGAATGATATGTCGTTAGATTCATCTTTATTGCGCGAGTGTCACTGGGTATATTAAAAAAATAAAATGGTGGATTTTTGGCGACAAATGGAGTGTTTTAGAAAAATATATACATATAGTTTAAATGTAATTTAAATGAGAAATGATAAAAAAATCTATCCCGAACTATTGTATTGAGTAAGAGGCCGTTTTACCCGATTATAAGTGAGTACATAACCTAATTTACCGTCGTAAAATCCTATCTAAAAAGTGTAAAATAAAAATGTAAATTAAAAAAATCTGATTACCCGACTGCGTAAATAGTAAACTTAAAAAACCGGCCAAGTACATGTCGGACCACGCACAATGAAGGGTTCCGTAGTTGGGATGAATTTATCCCAAAAACAAACTTAACATTGTAGTTGAAAAACATGCTCTCCCATACATCGGTATACGTTACGGTCAATTCTCCAACTGCAAATTTAAGTTGGTCGACTATTACTCATTAACTTGTGAAGCCTACTTAGCTGTGATAGTTTTCCTTTTAATTTCGTTATATATACTATTGCCATGAATTTTTTCACATATCCAAAACCAACCATTAAGCTGGCAGGGGGGGACACTTGACTCTAACAAAAAATAGCACTTTAAAGCTTAATATTAGGCAAACGGATCCCTTAATTGAAAAATGGTTTTGCAAACCCACAATATTTTTGAACGGCCTATCCAACGATACCCCACACCATGGAATAGACGAAAAAAAAAATGTTTTTCATAATTTTATTTTACCATTTTTTCGGCATGATTAATATGTATACCCATGCCAAATTACAGCTTTCTAGGACTAAGCGTCTCTGAGCTAAGCTGGGGACAGACGGACGGACGGACAGACAGACAGACAGACAGACAGACGGACATGGCGAAACTATAAGGGTTCCTTGTTTACTACGGAACCCTAAAAAGATGGAAACAAGATTTATATACAAATAAATAAGTACCATAAATAATCTCATGCAGTCGGAGGCAACTTTTTAACAATAACGACCTATTGCCTCCGACTGCATGAGATTGTATAAAGGTAGTATTCTTCTTTCCATCTTTTTCCATCAAGCAGTTCATAAAGCGCATTACGAAGTGTTTCTTCGATTCCGCGGATAGTCATCGCAACCCTCTAGTTGTGCAGGCCGCTAGTTATAGGCCTTCCACTATTAGTCAGATTCGCCGACCAAGGCATACTCTCGCAGACCCAGATGACCCAATTACCCTCCTTCAGGAAAGCAATAGGGCCACCAGTACAGAGCACAAATTACACAGATGGACATTCCGTCCTCGCCGCCGAGGTACAACGCGAAGACCCCGACTAAATTGTCCCCCCCGTCCTTTGCACGTCGAATCGCCAGCCGCCCGCGCCGAGGCTGAGTGCGCCGTAGCATTAATAGTAACCCCTGATAATAATTGGGGACGGGCTTTATCAAAGTTTAAATCATGATATGATCTAAACTTTGATCCAGCCCGTCCCCAATTTGTGATCCCCCAACGACGCCCTAAGCCGAGGTCCGTACCTCACAGGGGTGCCTTTAGTGCGCAGTAGTTTAGTTTATAATATATGTTTACGCCCTGGCTGGAGGCTTTAAGCTCATACCTTAGGGCAGTCACACGAAAGCTCGGTTAAGTAGTAGGCCTCTCAAGGCCAACTAAGAGATGAGATACAAAAAAAAAAAATAAGTTCACGCACTTTACTCGTACGTAGGTATGGTTTTCTATAGTTCGCGCGCAAGTGGTAGTCACCGCCTGAGGTACATGAGCGCTGTGAGACGGGGGAGGGCGCGATTGACAAGATTGGCAGAATGAGTTAGCTTGGCCTTTGTCTACCTCCCCCGTTTCACCGCTCACATACCTCAGGCGGTGACTAGCACTTGCGCGCAGACTACACCAAAAATGAAACAGCAATATTACACTTTTATTATTTATTGACATCTAGACCAACATCAGTTCCTCTATACAAAATATTGTTTGATTCAGATACACTTCTTATGCTACAAACACAGCTCAATTCCTGCATTCGCTTCCACATTCTAAATTAAACTTTATACAGACAAAATAAGGTCTAATATTAGTTACAATTCGTCAGTTGTTTATGATAAAATAATACTGGATAACCAATCGTTGCTCGCTGTTAAAGCAATTTTGATCTAAAAGGTTTAGTTCGTTCACTATAACTTGACGCGTGACCCGATGGGTAACACCACAGATTTAGAGTAGGCTAGGTAAAGTCCATTTCACGAAAGAAGTCCCGCAGACGTGGCGCTGCAGGCATGGGTTATTTTAGGAATGTTGCTAACTTAGCGTATAATAATAATTAGTTCCACTTATTTCCGCGGGACTTCTTTCGTGAAATGGACTTTACCACAAGCCGTCCGACCAAGCGTGCGCCGTGCACAAACTTCGGGCATTATTGTGACTTCCTATCGCATGTCAAATGAAAAAAGGTCAACGACCGTCCACTCCTGACGAAGTCTATTAGCTCACAGAGGCTCTTAGCGATTGAAATGATTCTGTTTACGTTGAGCACATCACTAAATGGCTGGGGTGACGTCATCGCAGGTATAAAAATGATGACACGCTCGCTTTTCATACTATCTAATGAACATGCGGTATCTAGCCTACTCTAAATCTGTGGGTAACACTGAATTTGTCAGTCATGTGATTGGTAGTTTGTTCTGTCAATCTCCATTTTGAACTCTATTACTATTGAAACTAAGACTGCAAAACTCAGTGTTACCAATCGCGTCACATGTCAAGTTATAGTGAACGCACAAGGATTCCGTTTAACTTTGAAAATAATTTACGATGGCAGCTCGCTATGTAGGTAGGTTGGTAAAGAGGTAGACAGGTATTGAGGGTTGCATGATGGGTGGGTAGTAACACTAATTACTAAGTAAGAAAAGAATAAGAAGGAAGAGGGTAGGTGGAGAATTGGTGTAATGGCGATAACTGCCAACAAAGAGCTTGTCCAGAAAGGGTGAATTCGCAGCGATTCTCTAGCGCGTACTACGCGCGACCGTTGCGTCCAGGAGCGTACCAACGCGCGTCTATAAACATGTCCGTATCAAAATTTTGGCGCTCCATTTCCCTCGATACGTGCACTCGCTCTGGAGTTCGCGCGTTAACTGGACGCAACAAAGCGTCGCAATACGCGCGAATCAAGCGCGAGCCGAGAGTCTGGCGAAGTACTCGCGTATTTTGAACTCGCGCGATGCTTGTGGACGCAATGTACTGGCGCCTAGTATCTCGCTAACGCGCGAATCGTTTCGCGGCGAATTCGCCCTTTCTGGACAAGGTTTCATTTAGCGTAGATGGCGCTAAGTGTTGTTACTTTAATTTAGCTTCCAATGGAGTTCCTTGGAAAAACTTTGATGCGAGATGGCGAGTATTTTCTCTTGTTTCATTGGTCGCTTTTTATTCAAGATCACTTTGACAAACACTCGGCGGCCTCTCGCAGCGAAGCTTTAAGCAAACAAACCCACTGTCGATATGGGGATAAAAAGTATCCTGTGTCCTAAGTCATCGTCTACCAGTGTGCCAATTTCATCCAAAACCGTTCAGCCGTTGAGGCGTGACTGGTTTACAAACATATGTTTGTAAACCAGTATGTATGTTTACATTTAAAATATTAATAGGAAAGTAATAATTAGGGCTTTTCACACCAAGTGTACATACAGCATTCAATCACACGGAATCCTTTAGGCTTGGCGCACTTTCGCGTACAGACACAAACTTGAACGCAGCTGTAACAATATTAGATGTGACATTCAACTGCAGCCAACAGACTTTAAGAAGAGAAGATTTTTTCCAAAACCAACTCTTTTAGGTCTTCGTATAGAACGTGGACACGCGAGACACAGTGGCTTCTAAATTGTTTCTGTAATTACTGCATTCAATCGGTTATACTTATTATTTTTTCCTGCCTTAAAAAATCATCCTGTATATATAACATGTCCCAGAATCAACGCACACCCTCTTAAAGGGTCATTGTACTCATCATTATGAACAACTTTTACTATGGGACCAAACCATTATTATTTTGACGAGTTATTCGACCATAAATGTAGGGTTTTTCTTCGGGATTTCAGGTTTGGTTCCATAGTAAAAGTTGTTCATAATAATGAGTACAATGACCCCTTAAGAGGTTGTGCGTTTTTGCCGGGACATGTTGTATAGTGAATACGGATATTTAAGCCACGGCTTGGACTGAGTATCCACAGTAGTGCCCGCCTTTCCCATATTCAAACAAATGTTTTAATTTGACTAGAAAAGTACCAATTCAAACAACTACATTGTTGTGAAGATCAACTGAAGACATTTTTGAGATTTTTATAAAGTTTTAGTGTAAACAAAACATACATTTTAAAATACTTACGGCTAGTTTCTCGAACAAAAATAATTGCGAAATGAATGTGATAATTTGTCAAGCGCGCGTATACTGCTGTGATTGGTTGAATTATTTATCAACAGCCAATCGCAGCAGTTTATGCGCTAGTAAATTTTTCACATTCATTTTTCTGTAATTTTCGTTCGAGAAACTGGTCCTTAGTTGTCTTTGGATCAAAATTAACCAAGATTACGATTACATGTTTTTTTTTTTAAATCCCATACGAAGTGACAAAATAATAAATTATAATATATTTTTGGAAAACATTTTTAAGTTTTAGATATAACTTTTTGGCACTTCGCTCAAACGAAGTTCTATCAAAAATAATAGTATATAAATTTATTGCCTGTCGATGAAATGTGTTCGCAAGACTTTATAATTTAAACCTCCATTTGCATATTATTTGATTGAAAATTAACTATTTAAAAAACACAAGCAGATTGACAGAACGCATTAAATCGACAGATTATATAAATAAAAAAAAAACAAAATTATAACAATAAATAAGGCAACTTACAACTAAAGCTAATAAGATTCATTTTAAAGGAAATTTTTCTCACTCGTTATTTGAATAAAAAGACCAAAGTATTGTGGTCCCACAAATATAGCTATCGTACATAAAACAAATAAATCCATACTATTCAGTTTTCATACGTTCCACAAACCTATCACAGATTTATCTATAGAAAAGGGAGATTTTTAAGGCCTATTCACAACAATACAATTATTAAAGTTTTATTGTTGATTTTAATAATTTGCGTAATATCAACTTGGTGTTTTGTTCTAGTAAATTAACAGAATATTAACAAATTCAACAATTTTGCTTAAATACAGTATTTTTTTAACACGTTTTGTGAACAGGCCTGAATAAGACTTGAATATTTTAAAACAATTACTTTCAGTACTGGAAATAAAGCCTACCTAATTGTAAAAAAAAATGTTAATTCGGTCGAAGCCTGGTGAAGTCATGACAGTAATTTATCTTGCTAAGGTAACGACGCAGCTGACAAACTTGCCATCCAGCGCGTCAGTCTGTGGACCCGAACCTATCGTACCCATCCCCTTCAACCAACTACGCAGGTGGCTACAGGAGTTCACCCACACACAAGCGGAGAACTGGTGGACCTCGATACCGGGCTGCAGGCAACCCAGGGAAGCTATGCCATCCTTAGATGGCAGGCTAACCAGGCGGTTACTACGCCTGGACAGGAACGGCCTGCGCCTGGTGACGGGAACCATCACGGGACCCTGCTCACTGAACAAGCACTTCCACACAATAGTCATAACGGACAGCCCTTTGTGCAGGGCTTGCATGGAGGCTGAAGAAACAGTTGCGCACGTGCTCTTTGAATGCACAGGTGTCACCCAGATCAGAACAGAAACCCTCGGGTCACCCAGATCCTTCACAGATATCTTAAGCAGACCAGGAGACCTAATCAGCTTCTGGAGGGAGGTGGGCTGGTTGGAATAACCAACAACGGCCACCATGGCCCATGCACAATGGTCCACATGAAGGACTAAGTGCGGAAACCAAACCCGCTAACATAGAACATTATCTTGCTTCGGCGTTACCATTCAAGTCTCACTATCCTTATAAATAATAATACTAATAGCACAAAATAGGTAGATACAGAAAGTCGGCTCCATACGAAGAGCGAAAACAGGCGCACGCACACTTAGACACATTGCATACGTACGGTGATCTCAAAAAAATGCCTCTCGCATGTGTGCGTGCGTGTTCGCTCGTAGTATAGAATCGACCTTCTGAACCCATTTATTTTGCGTTAAATAGTCCAAACAACGAAACTTAAGCTTTGTGTGCGTAAGTGGAGGCAAAGGCCCGTTTACACGGAGACAGCTTCTCGCTTAGTCACATACATAGATGCTTTTCGCCTTGTAAAGCTCTTTTCAGACTACGCTATACTATTGTGATATAAAGTATAGCAAATAAGGACCTAATGCTATACTATATAGCATGGCGTTCACATTACGCGATATAATCGCAAGCATTTATAGTATATAGCAAGCTTTCGCTTGGGGGAAGGCCGGGGGTGAGGAAGGAGGGAGGAGGAAGGGGGCGGCGCACTATATAGCACAGCATGAACTCAGCGCACGCTCAATTTTATAGCGTATAGTAAGCCAATAATATATCGTACAGTGAAGTGTGAACGTGTCCATAATAATGTATGGTGCACGATATTGTTGTGCTATGAACTTTATGCTATTATACTATAGCGTAGGCTGAAAGCAGCTTAAGTTCGAAGCATGCATGTAAATCATATCGCGTAACTATGCTCACACAAGCAAAAATCTCGTATTTCGTTACAAGGACTGTACTACAAAGTTTAATTACAATAATTTTACCTCTCCTTTTAGAATCAAACCATTTCCATTCCTACGATCATTCTTAGAACCGATAAAGACCGTTCTAAAAGAGGGATTTATGAAAGCAGTTACGCATTTTTATACACAAGGCGATTTGCGACAGTTATTTTAAAATTAAATGTTGCCACAATAAATATTATAATTTATTATGTGGCCATTTTTACTCATACTTACTTAGTCCAGAAGTACTATAATGGCCAAAAAATACTTAATCAGACTAATAAAGAGGCTCTTAGGTAACTGTTATATGAAAATACAGAAAAAGCTATATTGCTATAAAAATTTAAATTATCCCTTTACCAACTGCTTTTACTATTGCAATCACAACAAATTAAATTTATTTAGCAAAAATTTACTTTTTAATTCCGGCCCATTAACAAACATTATGACTATTTAATACTTTATACAGTAACGTCGCTGGACATAAATTCTATTTAGAAGAAATATTTTATTTTACAGTGGCAATACCGTAACTAAAATCTACGAAAGTTTTATCTATGTATGAATTCCTGTTTTACTATTTTTTTAAGCGTGTAACACTAGTAATTTAATGATTAAAAATGTCATGTACAAAATGTATGATTATTTTCGTTAATATTTTTCATTTAGAGAATTTTTTTGTGGTATAGTTGTATTTGTGATCTTTTAAAGACACATTCTGAAGCGTCAAGTTGATATGTTTGTAATAAAATCACTGTTTGCAATTTAACTATTATTTTTAGTGATTAATTTGATCATATTATTACAGATCTATTTTAAATACAATGCGTTTCTTTTCAAAAAGCTTAAAAAAACTTGTTTTTTTTTATAATTTAGAGGTAAATCGTAGAAGTATAATTTTTAACTGATGAAAGAATGACAGCCGATATAGATGTTACAAAGCACGCACGAATTCAGCTTCAGACTACAAATCTCGATGTGAATTAGTTACATTAAAAACGCGTTTTTACAAAGGCCTGTTTTGTTGCATTTTGAGGGAGATAATCATTATAAAAAAGCGACAGTAAAATGTGTCTAGGACTCAGGTAGATACAGCACATCGATCTTTAGAAAGAGACGCACAGATATGAGTGACAAAGACTACGATCTACAAAGCCTTTCTTGTATCAAAACCTCAATGTGTAATATCTACGGTCATGTACTCTGATTTACTAAAACCTATCACATCACTTGAAGCCTTTACAAACAAAACAACAACCCAGGCCGTTAAAAACGCTAAGATTACCAGCCTCAAATAAATGTTGCCAGTCCAAAATTTAATTTTAAACACCGGCTCTATAAATGTTGCCAGCGTTTAGGTGGGATTATATGTAGAAAATGATGGTCGGTATTTGACCGTCCTCGACCGATGTTCCGTTGTTATTACCGGCCGCGTACGAGAACTGGAATACGACCTTTTCCCCATTGTTGCAGTCAACTGTTACGCGGCGGAGACCCTTCGTGCCGTAGTATGAATCGGTGCCCTGGAAGAGATATTAAAGGGTTAAAGACGACGTTATAGCTTTGGTATTGTAAATTCAGTGGTAATAGAATACTTTTTAGAGGTGTGCCTTTGTGTAATAGTTGCCAAAAAACCCATGTGGTGGTATTGCAATGTGATGCGATGGCAATTCTCTGGACTCGTACACACGGCTACACATCAAGCTGTACATTTCCAGTATAAGCTGGCCTCTCATTGTACGAACATTCTATACAATGCGAGATCAGCCTAAACTGGATATTTATAGCATGATGTGTAGCCGTCTCTACCACGCGCCCTATTTAAAAGCCATCATCGCGCGAATACATGTTCGTTTGAACTTTTTGTTCGGTGAACCTGAATGCGTGGTCGCACCGACAGAGGGCGCTTTCCAGTTTTCCGAACAAAAAGTGACATATGCACGCGATCGGTACGCGTATTCGCGCGGCGGTCGCTTTTAAATAGGACGCGGCCTTAGACGAATGCTAATAAGATATGAACCTAATTCACACGAAGAAAGGGCTGTCTCAAGAATTCTTAGAATTCTATCGCAATTAGTGCTTTTATTTTCTTAATGTCTCTCGGCGAACGTCGTGTTTCGTCAGTCGTCGGATTCCTATCAGTTGCCCTTTGCACTTGGTGCAGGTCGGACGCTCTCAATCGACTTGGAAGTATAAAGAGTTGTTACACTCTTTTTACTTAATGTAATTTATTTTAAAAATGGGAGAAAAGCTGCTAAAGTCGGAAATGTGATGATCGCCGAGAGACATTCAGAAAATAGAAGCACTTGTAATTTTGTAACGTTTTCTGGTACACTGTTTTTCTTTTATTTCTCCTTATGGTTGTCTGCAATAACAAAACATCGCAGGCGTTGCCATGTCATCCGAAGTCCCTACATTACTTCTGTAGTCAAGCAGCATCTTTGTTCTAGACGTGATTGTCGATGTTGGAACAACGATTCATAAAACGTCAAAAATCACGAGGAAATTGGACGTGACCTTATAAAATATCGTCAGGTAGGGTCAGAGGGACTAGACAAAGTAACATTCGATTAGCGATAATGCTAGTAGAAAAGCCACAAAATGTATGGGGTTGACAAGAGCTGTTGAAATATCACGTGATCATAGGTCAACGAATAGACATTAGCTAGACAACGTTATTATCATTCGCCGAACGATAACTTCCATAGAGATGCGTAGCCAAGTGGCACTTTTTGACAAGCGTTATCGCTAGTTTTCGATTCGTATGAAGGAATTCAAACCAAAAATAAAACCGTCCAAGTGTGTGTCGGACCGCGCACAATGAAGGGTTCCGTAGTTAGGATGAATTTATCACAAAAACAAACTTAAAGTTGTAGTTGAAAAACATGCTCTCCCATACATCGATATACGTTACGGTCAATTCTTCAACTGCAAATTTAAGTTGGTCGACTATTACTCGTTAACTTGTAAACCCTACTTAGCTGTGATAGTTTTCCTTTTAATTTCGTTATATATACTAATGCCATGATTTTTTTCACATATCCAAAACCAACCATTTAGCTGGCAGGGGGGGGACACTTGACTCTAACAAAGAATAGCACTTTAAAGCTTAATATTACGCAAACAGATCTCAGAATTGAAAAATGGTTTTCACAGACCCACCAATATTTTTAAACGGCCTATCCAACGATACCCCACACCATGTATTAGACGAGAAAAAAAAATATCATCCCCGTTTTACGTACCCTAAAAAAAAATGTTTTTCATAGTTTTATTTTACGGATTTCTCGGCGTGATTAATATGTACACCCATGCCAAATTAAAGCTTTCTAGGACTAAGCGTCTCTGAGCAAAGCCGGGTACAGACGGACGGACGGACAGACAGACGAACATGGCGAAATTATAAGGGTTCCTTGTTTACTACGGAACCCTAACTAGCGATAACGCTTGTCAAAAAGTGAAATAACGATAGCCATTGTAGAAATAGAATCGCTCCGAAGCGAATGCCATTTGTCCTAGACCCTGCGTTCCGTCACTTTGAGGAAATTAAACTAATGTTGAATCTCTGATTGATTCGCGGTACAAAATATAAAAGTGAACAAAACACTACATTTAGCTGCCCGTGCATTTCGTCTTTCTGTGGTTGTCAAATTGTCATAACAAGGCACTTTCAAAATTGTCCTGTCCATGTTTTGCTTGAAAATGATTGGCCAATTTTTTCTTAGTCAAGCGCAGTCATATTAGAATTCTGCATTAGCAAGTTGACACACATTAGTGCAGAAAGAAAAAAAAAATCTCTAAGTAAAACCATAAAATCAATGAAGATTTCTACTTGGAAACCCTCACCTCTTTCTCAAACTTCACAATTTACTTAAAAAGGATCGCTCTTGGCCCAAACATGATCGACTGGCCTTTTTTAATAACGGATGCTTCGCGTTGGCATCCCGAAGTAACTTTAATGAAAGTATAACAATCTCTTTGTGTTGAACTTTTTTTATTGCATTTAAAAATAGTAACTGAGAGCGCTTTTTTTCCAGGCAGAAGTGATTTCTTCACAACCATCTGGGAATATAAAGAAAAAAATTGTGTATCAGTTGTTTCTAGCTCGTATTTTTAATTTAGAACTACAACTATTTTGTTTACTTTTTTTCTTACAGTACTTTTTGTGTAATTCTAAATACAATAGCAGAAATAGATGGTATATTTGGTTACTTTTAAAGGTGATAACACACTAGTGCTTGTTCGCTTGCATGCAGCGTGAACCCTGCAATTGGAACGCTTCCTAGACGAATGCTTTATTAGTCTGACATGCACCTAACATTTACCTTTAAAAATGTTCTTATTAGAAACTTCTTTTGCAAAAAAAAAAGATATGTAGGTCCTGGTACACAGTTTTTCTTTTATTCCCAATTAGTTAAGAGTTTCAGTATTTTTACCCGACTGCGGCAAAGCCAAAAAAGGAGGGTTACGTGTTTGACCTGTATGTATGTATGTCTATCCCTATGTTTCCTCGTATCTAGTAAATAGCTGAACCGATTTTGATGATATGTCGTTAGATTCGTCTTTATTACGCGAGTGTCATAGGGTATATTGAAATGTTTAAAAATCAAAATGATGGATTTTTGGCGCCAAAAGGTTTGTTTTCGAAAAAAATAATCTCCCAAGCCTATCGAGTGGGGTATCAACATGAAGGGTTTTAAAAGCTGATTACAAAAATGTTTACTTATTATATGTTTAAAAGTAATTTAAATGAGAAATAATAAAAAATATATCACGAACTTTTGGAGTGAGTGAGTAAGAGGTCGTTATCACCCGATTATAAGTGAATATATAACCTAATTTACCGTCTTATAATCCTAACCTAAAATGTATAAAATAAAAAAAGTTAATTAAAAAAACAAAAAACCCGACTGTAAAAACATGAACTGGTACTTTAAGGATACCCGTTTTTTTTTCATCTTGTGTCCATCTTTTCAGTTCATGTTTTTGCAGACGGGGTTTTTGTTTTTTTAATTAACTTTTTTTTTCTATAAAGTTTGTTAGTACCAGCAAATATAAAGCAATGATGTATTAGCAGCGACACAGACAGAATGGAAACAATGACAATGAATGCCAGACTGTAACTTCTCAAAATTGATTGCTGGACGCAATAAGGCACACCGAGGTGTTCGTATCGCTCTTATTTATCACTCCTGGCGCAGCCGTGAGGCACACAATACTGTGATAAATATGATATTTTTTTCTGTTTTTAGGGTTCCGTACCTCAAAAGGAAAAAGGAACCCTTATAGGATCACTCGTATGTCTGTCTGTCTGTCCGTCTGTCACAGCTGATTTGCTCCGAATCTCTAGATCGATTAAGTTGAAATTTGGTACACCTGTGACCCAAACACGGACGTGTTACGTAAATAAAAAAATTTTGAATATGGAGGTCACTTTTGGGGAACAAATTAGAAAATTTAAAAAAAAAGTTTTGCTGACTGTACCGTGTGACAGATCAAATGAAAGGGCTTCTTTTAAGAATTTTATATATATTTTTTTTTTATAATTTTAAAATACATACTTTTGAAATTATTTAAGAAAATAGATGAATAATTACTATTCCCCCCCTTATCTCCGAAACTACTGAGCCTAAAATTTTGATAAAAATACAGAAAATAAAAATAGTTCTTTACTTATAGATTACAGGGAAAACCTATAAGAAGTCTGTGATCCTAAAATAACAAGGTAAATCACTCAATATTGTGCGTACAAACTTACATTTGCAGTGGGACTGTATGGGGATCATGTTTTTCAACTACAATGTTAAGTTTGTTTGGATAATTTCATCCCAACTACGGAATCCTTCATTGTGCGTGGTCCGACACGCACTTGCCCGGTGTTTTTGTGGGTCCTAGGACCTGGGTCAAATAAATTTTCCTTCCTCGTGACGGCGCGGCGCATTGAAGTGCCGTGGAAGAGGCGACCAATTCCATGAACAACAAATTATGATACACGGCTTAATTATTTTTGTGTCATCACCAAACTTAGGTCAAACGGTTACCGACGTTTTTAATCTTCCTTTTGGTCGGCGCCTATTTATGGCCTCATCATTTCCATTAGCAATATTGACAGGTGGAGTAAAAGTGGTTTTGTTATACTAGGAATAAAGTTAGTTTTATAGAAGACTATTATCTATTGAATGGATTTTCGATAGGGTTTTTCTAAAATGGTAACAAAAATGGTCACTGGGAAGAATAGAGATAGAATTGGTCATGCTACGCGTGCTGGGCGGATTCCCTTTCACTGGGTTTCAAGTATAAAACCCATTCAATGGGTTATCATGTAGCCCTTTCACTGGGTTTCAAGTATAAAACCCATTCAATGGGTTATCATGTAACCCTTTCGAATGGGTTTCTAGTATAAAACCCTTTCAATGGGTTACATCACTATAAAGGTAACCCATTGAATGGGTTACCCCTTCGAAAGGCTTAACTCTTAACCGGGGTTGTACGGTCCCTGGTTATGACTGTCGTTTTTTTTCTTTCGCCGTAGTCAGGGAACGGCCGATACTTCGGTGTAGACCCCGGGTGTATAGTTCACACCTTCAAGGACACAGAACGAGATACAATTGAAGTAATATTTTTATAACGCCTTTGGGCGTTTTTTGAAGTGTTAATATAAGTCTGCTATCGCCAACCTGTCTTGAGCTAGCGTGGTGATCCATGCTCGTGCCTTCTGTGTATGAGAAGAGGCTTTTGCCCTGCAGTAGGACAGTAAGAGGCTGGTATTACTGTAGATGATAAGATAAGCTTTAAAAGCGAGTGCCCCTGGCGCTCCTATTATCAACCCATGCCAGAAAATGTTCCGAATAGGTCTTATAATGATGGCGGTTTCGTGACGGTGCAAAGATGGATCGCCGATCGCGAACAGACAAGAACCGCTGCGGTAAAGCTCATACGGAGCCCGAAATGAGCCTGTGTGCCGCAAAGCCGAACACACTGGTGTACATCTCCCGCCTGCACTACACAACTAAGGCGGAGGACATCGTGGAGTAACTACGCCAAAAGACGAGGTTACGAATGTCGTCAAAAAAAAACCAGCTGTTCCCAACATTTATGTTCGAATAATTTGTTAAAATGTAGGGAACAGCTGATTTTTTTTTCGCGATTTCAGGTTTGGTCCCATAGTAAAAGTTGTTCATAATGATGAGTACAATTAGCCCTTAAGAGGTTATTGACGTTTTAAAAATAACCCTGTATATTTAAAGAAAACGCATCAAAATCGATTGCGGAGTTTTAAAGATCTAAGCATACAACAGACAGACAGCGGGAAGCGACTTTGTTTTATACTATGTAGTGATATGTATGTTTAAGATATGGTATTTTTATGGGCCTGTGTCGCCTGAAATTGATGATATTAAAAAGGACAGATCGTGAAGTTTTACCTTGAGTTTGGCACTAGCTATGTAGGACGTGTTGGGCAGGATCTCAACTGGCTCCTTGAACATGGCGCGGAAGGTGTCGTCCGTGCCGTCACAGCAAAACGTCGTCGTGTTCGAGCCACACACCTTCTTCGTCGCTAGGTGGATTATCTGCAAAACATCACACGATCGTGATAGGAAATATGATATTACAGTGGGGTAGTTAGAAAGTACACCACAACCATAAGTAATCGGCTGGTCATTGGATCGTCATTCGAGCGCCCATTGTTGGACATAGCCAAGCATCGCCATAACACTCGGTCTGGCGCTGCGCTCATCCAGCAGGTTCTTTCACTCGAAGCCCTAGCACGATTAACGTGTATGTATATAGTATGGCGGAGGTGCTATAACTTAATAAATCAAACTCAAACCATTTATTTCAATTAAACCCTTTACAGGCACTTTTGAATTGTCAAGAAGTCAGTCAGTTATAAATATGAAGCTAGTTGCCCATTCCAAAGAATAGTAGGTTCCTATGGAGAAGAACGGGTAAGAAACTCCCGGACACTCTTTTAAATTAAAATGTTGTAAGAAACGAGTACCTTCAAAATTTAAATCGTTGGAAATAACGTAACGTTTACTCCGCGCGTTCATGCTAGGCCCTCTGATTGTGGATGATGACCCATCTAGAGCGATCTCGTGGCTAAGCTAACGAGGTAAACTACTGTAAGGGAGGCTTTTTAATTAAACATGGTCTTGCTAGATGACAGTCACATTAAAATGGTTCTATTTAAACTGATAATAACAATTCTGTGAAAAATAGAAAGTCATTAATAAAAATTCCTTCCTTCCAGCGTTTTCTCGTCTATTTCTATGTAAGGGACATGAAATATTTGCTTAAAGGTCATATGCTGCATGTGATGGAATGTGCTCTAAAAATAAGCTAACCTTTTCCTTATAAGTATGGTCCTATAACTGTGGTAAGATGAGATTAAGATAGATCATAATTATCACCATACTTATATCTACGAAACTAGATTAAGTCTAGCTAAGAACAAAAATGTAAAAGAACAGAAATAAATAAACATAATATTTAACAAGTATGTTAGGTACATTCCAAGTATTATAGGGGGCGAACCTATTGCTTAATAGAACCCCCAATAGCTTTGCCCAACCCAGGGGTCAAACCCAAGAAGCTTAGCAGTCACGAAGCAGTTATAATAAAGAGTATTTGATTAAAAACGAAAGTTTAAAAAAAAAATCTGCTTACCTGCAAGTGCACCTCATACTCTGTCGGGCCAAAATACGATCCATACAATCCAAAGCCGACCACAAAAATTCTCTGATCAACCGTAAACCGGATCCTGTCTGTGGTTCCACTGTACCCCCACCTAGATTCTGTCTGAGGAAACCTATTCACTGTCAGCTCCTTCCCAGTCATACAACATCTCGGGGTGTCGAGAAACCCCACATTCGGTTTAGGGTTGACGGTAAAATATAGGAACAGTTGCACAATTTCCCGATCATCTAAAAGGCCGCTTTGGGCAGGGCCCATGGCGAACTCTTCTACGGACATTAGGGGAAATCGAATGGCGTTAAAGGCTCTTCCTAGGACCATTCTTTGGTTGGTGGGCGTGACGGGCAGCTGTCGTCTTATGCATTCCGCTTCGGACCAGCGCAGGACCGCTGAGAAGATTTTCGCTTCTCTGATGCGGAGTGTGTCCCTGGAGGAAAGAGACAATGTAATGTTTTGGTAGTGCACTGACATGAATGTTTGATGAAACCCTGGGCAGTTATATTAACTCCGCCAAGATAAAAAAAAAAATATATATACAGGGTGTTTGGTGCATCGTGTGCCAAATTAAAATGGTCGACTGAAGGGGTCATCCGCTAGCCTTTCAGACCCCTTAACACCCCTCATGCTCTGTGGATTTTTATTTATCGACTTTTTATTGTTTTCCAAAAAAAAGACCCAAATTTTACATTCAAATACAGATTTTAAAAAAAATATAAGGCGTAGACTCTGAATTTTAATTTTATTTCGATGTGTATTGTTTAAAAATACTTTTAAATACAAAATTAGTGATATTAGTCACCTAGTTTTTTTTTTAATTCACTCGCAAAGGTAAAACTTAAATTAAAGCTGTACATGTTACAGCTATTTATAAGGCTACAAAAAAAAAAACGAAAGCGACCGGGATCTTCCAACTCCCTCATTAATTCTCCAGTCTATCCTCTTTCTAATGATGTGCCACATGCCATAAAAGTATTTTAACAACTTTGTGAATTCGCTAGAATTGTGAATCAAGTCACATAAAACTACATTCCAAATTCTAATGAAAAAATATTTATTGCGTAACTGTTACTTGAGAAAGAGGTAAAATTTGTTTTCTCACTCTTTCACAGTAAAATCTATCTTCTATCTCTTTCTTGCATACCTTAAATCGGTTTGAACAAATCGCGCCGCCCGACCCGCCATTTTTTTAGTCGAGACATGACTGCCTCTGCTACCTAACGTGTGTGCTAGTTCACCATACTCCGCGATTCTTTTATTACTTTGTTATCGTTAAGTTTTGCTGGTTCTTGTTACATTTGTTTAATTTTTGTTGTTATTGTTAAACTTTGAGTTTTTGTTATTGCAATGGCGACATTCTCTAACGAAGAATATGCGGACATCATGATGGCTTACGGAGCCGCTAATGGCGTCGCTCGTGCAGCGCAACGACTTTACCAGGAACGCTTTCCTGGTAGACGATTACCTGGCCGCAGTCTTCCAAGACACATACCGACGCATACGCGAGACTGGCAGTGTTACTTTTAATGAACCAAGGGGCCATATTGTGCGACATAATGTTGAAGTAGACGAGAGAATACTGGCACTTTTTGAGGAAGACCCTACAAGAAGCATTAGAAATGTGGCATCACATCTTGATATTTCAATATGGAAAGTGTGGAAAGTACTTCGTCAAAACAAAAAGCATCCATTCCACTACACTCCGGTGCAAGGTACGTAATTTTAAACTAACTTTAAACCCGTGCAAGCTTTGTTTGACCTTGCCTTTGTTTAGCAGGTAATGGGTATGGTATGGCGTCACTTCCAGGTAGTGAATCTATTAGCACGAACAGCGGGTCCTTTCTTGTGCAATTACTTATTGCCCAAGAGAAATTTAAAAGAGTTTTTTGTTTGTTGCAGGTCTTGAGGGTGGCGACTTTGAGAGACGAGTGGCTTTTTGTCGGTTTCTTTTACACACGGATGTGGATGATCCTGATTTTTTTAAAAGAATACTGTGGACGGATGAATCCAAATTTACCAAGGATGGGATCCTTAATTTACACAATTTGCACCACTGGACAACGAAAACGTAAAACCCACGTGTTAAAAGACAGAAATCTTCTCAAAGAAGGTTTAGTGTAAACGTTTGGGCAGGAGTGATTGGGAATCAGGTAATTGGACCGCATTACCTGCCCGATAATCTCAATGGCGAAGACTACCTGGAATTCCTACAAAATGACCTGCCCGAATTAGTGACCGATGTGCCCGTATTTAATGAACGTGTGCCCATTGTATTTCAAAATGACGGCTGTGCCGCGCATTGGCGATTGACTGTGAGGGAATATCTCGACAATGTGTTCCCTAATGCATGGATTGGACGCGATGGCCCTATTCCATGGCCGCCACGTTCCCCAGAACTAACTCCGTTAGACTTTTATGTCTGGGGACGTGCCAAAGAGTTGGTATATGCCACGGAGGTTCCAACTAGGGAGGTATTAGTCCAACGCATAGAAGCGGCATTCAATACTATTAAGGAGGAAATACGACTTCGTACAACAACTGTTGAAATACGAAACAGGTGTCGGGCCTGCATTCGCAACAGAGGCCAACAATTTGAGCAAGGTTTGTAACAATGATTAAATAAATGTTAAAAATGCAATTTTGTTTTTTATTTCAAGTAAATCCCACGAAAGATACAGATATGAGACACGAATTTACCTAACCATAAGAATGAGATAGCAGATTTATAGGTTTGACAGGTATCATTTAAGAGATTTTTTTTAAATCATAATTTTGAATATTAGCCTTAGGTGACTCGATTCACAATTCTAGCGAATTCACAAAGTTGTTAAAATACTTTTATGGCATGTGGCACATCATTAGAAAGAGGATAGACTGGAGAATTAATGAGGGAGTTGGAAGATCCCGGTCGCTTTTGATTTTTTTTTTTGTAGCCTTATAAACAGCTGTAACATGTACAGCTTTAATTTAAGTTTTACCGTTGCGAGCGAATTAAAAAAGAACTAGGTGACTAATATCACTAATTTTGTATTTTAAAGTATTCTTAAACAATACACATCGAAATAAAAATAAAATTCAGAGTTTACGCCTTATATTTTTTTTAAAATCTGTATTTGAATGTAAAATTTGGGTCTTTTTTTTGGAAAACAATAAAAAGTCGATAAAAAAAAATCCACAGAGCATGAGGGGTGTTAAAGGGTCTATAAGGCTAGCGGATGACTCCTTCAGTCGACCATTTCAATTTGGCACACGATGCACCAAACACCCTGTATAATGAGATGATTAAACTAATTTCGTATTTTTTTGTGTTATTTAATTTAAGTTTATTGTGTGTAAATTCAGATATAAATTATTATTATAAATAAATGACTATGATGGGCCATTAAGGAGACAATCGCTGTTCTTATGGTGGAGACAGTCGATATATATATATATTTTTATGTACATATTTTTGGCAATGCTAGCCTTTGAAATATTGCCATGCAACACGCGAACTTTATTTGAAAAAGACGCGTATAACTTAAACCTATGCTACAACGGCGCAGTAGTGTCTTATAAGCTGAACTGAAAACTCGTGATCTATACTCCATTTGAAATAAGATTAGTTATTTAAATAAACTTTTATACTGTCTGTTCAACCGATTTTGACTTCTATTCCGTAGGCAGAAGGGTGGCATTAAAAGTAAAAACGTGGTTACAATACCAACTGTTTATTACAGCTGCCAATTGTCATGCCACCAACGCAATAGAACTCAAAATCGGTTGAACGTACTGTAAAAAAGGTTTATTTAAATATCGAATCTTATTTCAAATGGAGTATATGTACGTTTCACATTAGTATTAATAAAATTAGGTATAAGAGCGTTGTTATGAGTTTATGACCAGACATTCCTAATCCGTCTAACCTTTTCCCAACTAGGTATTTTAGGATCGGCTACGGAATACAGTAAGACTACTAGGTATTTTTTTTATATTTTTTGTTTTTTTTTTTTTTTTTTTTTTTTATTAGGTATTTTTCTTTTAACTACATAGTCATGTTATAATTAATCACTTGATGAATTTATAATATTATTTGATGTTAATATAATAACCTAAAGTCCATTTCACGAAAGAAGTCCCGCGGAAATAAGTGGAACTAATTATTATTATACGCTAAGTTAGCAATATTCCTAAAATAACCCATGCCTGCAGCGCCACGTCTGCGGGACTTCTTTCGTGAAATGGACTTTATGTATATTTGTACGCCGTTAAGGCAAAACATGACTGTATTATAATTTTATTGTAACATCTTGCATGCTGTGTGTGTATACTCATGTTTTGGACAAATAAATGATCTTATCTTATCTACAAAACCGATCACAAAGCACGTAGGTATTTTATGCTTAGAACCAAAACAGTGCAGAAATGTTGCATGAAATTGTTGCACTATTTACAGTGCAACAATGAGATTTCATACAACATTTCTGCACTGTTTTTATTTAGATATAAATTTACCACTGAGGTTTAATGTCTTCCATTTAGTTTAATATAAAATGTATGCATTAGATCAAAAAGATACTGGCTGAATAAAACTGACTTGGTGAAAAACGTTGTTTTATTAATTGAGTTTTTACTTTTAAGTAGGTATATTTTATCACGGTAGGTAGATTGGTAGTTGAAAGAAAATTAGATTACGCACCTTGCTAAAGTGAGTAATTAATGCACTCGTGCTAATTTAGTACACCAACATAACACTCGTGCATTAATAACTCACTTTCCGCTCGGTGCAACAATCTAAAATTACTCCCTTAAACCACACAAGAAGTAGTGAATGCAAAAAATAACGAAGGAAACGTATGCATAAAAACAAACATCTAAGTATTTAAAAATACCCAGACGAGTCTCGATCGTTTCTGCAAAAACACCTAACTGCCTCACTTTTATATCCAAACAAACGTTTGTTTTCCATTAACCTACGCAATATTGAATGCCGTAAACTGCAGTCTTATAAATGCTAAAGAAAAAGAAAAACATAACATTTGTGGAAGTAAACTATCGGATAGAACGTACACGATGACGACGATGCTAATGAAATTGACACGTGTATAGTTAGCAATAGAGATTTGATTCAGGCAGTTAACTATAGCTAAAATAAAACTGCTTTTTTACTCATGTTATGAGAGCTGATTTGAAAATTATTACGTCGCCATAATAATAAATAGTAGGAACCTATCTAATGCAAGTGTATTGAAAAAACAAATTTGCTACTCGCTTATAAAGAGAACTCCCTTGTGGGGTGTGAATCACAGTGCTAATAGAACTAATTCATGACGCTGACAAGTTGAGAAAGTGGGAACCACTGAACGAATCAAATTATAAGTAAGAAAAGTAATTATTGAAGGTTTTCTACAAGAAAACAGCGACGGAAGTCCTGAACTATTTCGTATTGAATGTGTTGGAATGAGCTGTCTTTAGGTAGCTCAGTTCGACAAGCGAGAAGGAAACACGAAGGGTCAAGTAAATGAGGGCGGGAGGGCCACGTTTTAGGGCCTATATGCACACCACGTTTTTTAAACGCGCCATCGACGCGCGTTTGTAGCGATACAGGCGCGATACGCACGCAAGTCAGTCTATTCTGTAGGATAAAAGCGCGCCGTCGACGCACGTTTGTAAAACGCGCGTCAAAGGCGCGTTTAAAAAACGTGGTGTGCACAGGCCCTTGTAGTGAAGCTGCTGTCAAGAAAGAAACTCGAAGACCAAGCAGGAGAACCTATTGCAGTGGCAAATTACCGTAGCCTGTAAATAACCCATAAACGGTTAAATTTAAATGAATACGTGTCTTATCAGTTCTTGCAAGCTGTTAAGTGCAACAATTAGTAACTGTGTAAACTATTATTACAGTAACGGTCGCCCTTGCCGATAAGAGTAGAACTTGACAACTTGTTATAGGTATCTAGGCTGTTTAAATGGAACAGTGGCGCGTGTAGAGTTGTGTTGAAACGTAGGGCGGAGCAGGTTAATCAAATACGGTAAGTAGATAACAGGTGCGGTGCGGTCTGTAATTAGTTGTACTTCAACACACGAACCAAATACGGAATTGCAATCGAGAATTAAAAGCTAAGCGGACATTACAGCCACGTGGAGCCGCAGCGTAGCGCATTTCAATCAGAGGGCTAATTCACGTAATTTCATGACGCGCCGATCAAGTTGCAGTGCAGGTGCAATGAAGTTTAAGTTTGAGTGATAGCTGAATATATATAGTATCTGACAGCCGTAGAGAATAGTAGAATACGAAATGCGTTGTTTTGATCGAAACTTAATTGCAACTGCATTGCTACCGCACTTCTTTAGTTACGTGAATTAGCCTGCTGGTACCATACAACCCCGGTTAAGGGTTAAGCCTTTCGAAGGGGTAACCCATTCAATGGGTTACCTTTATCATGATGTAACCCATTGAAAGGGTTTTATACTAGAAACCCAGTGAAAGGGTTACCTGATAACCCATTGCATGGGTTTTATACTTGAAACCCAGTGAAAGGGTTACATGATAACCCATTCAATGGGTTCTATACCTACTTGAACAAAAATCATAATATTATGTTATTTTGATATCCACTCAACACGCGTAGCATGACCAATTATATCTCTATTCTACCCAGGGACCATTTTGGTTACCATTTTAGAAAAACCCATACGGTGTGGGTAATTTTGAATGGCTTAAACTAAGCCGTTCAAAAGGGTTACCCACACCGTATGGGTTTTTATCGAAAACCCTTTCAACGGGTTACCAAAATTTAATTTAAGCCGTTCATAAGGGTTACCCATATCGTATGGGTTTTTGTTTAACCGCTTAGAAAAACCCTATCGAAAACCCTTTCAATGGGTAACCAAAATGGTCCCTGATTTCAATACAAAAAGTGCAGTGCCTTCCCAGACTTCACGCGTGCCCCACCACGCCTGAAGTCTGGCCTGGGAAGGCTCATACAAAATGTACGACAGTGATGTAGGAGGATTATTGCTATGACTGCTCAAAAGCTCTCGACATCTAGGTAGTAGTTATGAGAATTTCACAAGTGTAAGAGACTGTCGACAAAATAAACACGTCAGTATTTTAGATAATTTTCAATAAAAAATAATCATTGTTGATCCCGATTCGATCCTCCTAATTTTGGTCCCGCCGCGTCGCTAACAATACACAGTGTGTCTGTATACGATGTGGCAAAAATTAAGGATAAATCGGTCGTCCCATACAAAGCTGCAATACCTACACGACTAAATTTATGGGACGACGGAACTTTTTTTCACGATTACGATGTTGGTCCCCGGGAGGAAGTTGTTCAGTTTGATGGTCTGTACCACATCCTTAATTTTCGCCACATCGTATACGGACACATTGTATAGCATACTAGGCTACAGGCGCTAGTGGCCAGTCACAACACGGCCACGTGCTGCTGTTCAGAATGTTGATAATAAATGCAGCACGCATGTTTTATGCTCCAGTACACATGTATCTACGGTCGGCCGCAAGCGTCATATAGCCATTGGGAAGATAAGCATAGAGAAATAGCTTCAAGTGGCGGGCGCTACAAGAGGCTCGTTAAGACGCTGACAACAGGTAAACCCCTGTCACTGTCAGATTGCATATAAAAGAAAGAGAAGCGTAATGACACAACGCTTGTAATTTGTTGCAAAATATGAAGCAATTATTTTACTCAACAATGATTTGAGTAAGCGAAAATAAAAAACAACCAAGTTCTGCATACAGATATGACATTCTTGTTATTAATTAAATACCAACAGTACGTTGATATTTAATACAGATATTTTGGATTGAAACTCAAAGTAAAGGGTTAGTTTACCATTAATTTGTATAGATTTTTTTTCTAAACGTGTTTTGGTAACAACCAAGTTCTGAGAAATATGTTCAAGAATAACATGTATTTTTCCGCTACCACAAACTATATGTAAGTATAGATTTAACAATATTTTTGTTTAAGACTTTATTTTACCTACATAAAACAAAACATTTGAATTTGACACAATTTTAGTATGTAACCCTAAAAAAATGTTATGTATACAACCTGTTTTTTTGATATCCCATAACTCTAGGGTTATATTCTGTAGGTAAAAATAATACTAAAACTCTTAGAATAGGTGGTCCAAAAATGCATCGTTTCGGAGATATCATCAATCATAATTAAATTAGGTCAAAAATTGTCACCAGTATGACGAATCTTTACTTTTGCGAGGTTGCCAAACTTCGTAGTAGTGTAGTAAAATAAATAGTAAAATTAAATATGTAGGTATGTTGGTATCGGGGCTTCCCGGCGGCAGCTAGTGAAGGGAAAGCTACCTTGTCGACGTTGTCATATTTCACGTAAGGGTGTTTTACATTAATAATCGTGACTTTGCCGAATTATTTTGTATGAAAAATGAAAAATAAAAATAACGAAGGATTGGAACATAACTCATATGCCAGTTGATTCTTTGATATGGCCTCAATCATACCCTAGAGTTATGAGATATCAAAAAAAAACACGTTGTATACATAAGTATTATGTATTACATATATAAAGTATATAAGGTGAATCTATTCATACACGAAATTACTTTTATCATTTGCCTCTTGTCAGCGCCTTAACAGCTGCTGCCGCTAGGAACTAACTATCAAACAGCAATTAAGAACTGGACTCAAATCGTTCCCACATATCTACAATACACCTTATAAATTAATGTTCTACTTAGGTTCCGTGTTGCTATGGAAATAAGGCAGCACAAATTAACATGACAGTGTAAACAAACAAGTTTACTAAACATTTATTCTGGCATTGGCTCACAGTCTATTGTTGGCATGATGACAATGACCTTCTAACATTACTGTCAACAGATAATGTGAGGTATTGATTACTGGGGATATCTACTCAAAATACTTTGTACTCTTGAAAATGTTATCTTAATTGTGTTACCTATTTTCCTATTGCTATTTTTCAATTGTCTGTTTAAGGAATAAATATTGCTATTTGACAGCTTAAGCTGTAAGAGAATATTATGTCAATCCACCTTATTAAATTTATTATTCAGACAAACATTAGCCGCCTTATTACAAAACAAGATTGATATTTTGACATGGCTTAATTAAACCATGGAGCCAGTTTTTGTAATAAGAACATAACTGTGATTGAAATATCGTTCTTTATACAAAACTGAAAACTTAGTTCGGTAGTAAGTTGTCAGTTTTGTGTTTAGGCACTTTACCATAGTCGGAATAAAGTTAGAAATTCAATAATGGCTCCATGTTTTAAACTGTCTGAAGATAAACCTTGTTTTGTAATAAGGGGGTAGGTATTTAACAATAAAAAATCAGTTCTAAGTTGATAATTAGAGCTGATTTTTTTTAAATAAATTTACACTGAAGCTGATGCAAAAGTTTATGAATTATTTTGTTTGTTCAAATAATAGGTGACTATAAATATTCAGATATTTCGTGTTGGATTACAAGCAGCAATTTCAAATGAAAATGTATTCAGTATCTACCAAATAAATGATTATAGATAGACCTTGTTTTGTAATAAGGGGGGTAGGTATTTAACAATAAAAAATCAGTTCTAAGTTGATAATAAGAGCTGATTTTTTTTAAATAAATTTACACTGAAGCTGATGCAAAAGTTTATGAATTATTTTGTTTGTTCAAATAATAGGTGACTATAAATATTCAGATATTTCGTGTTGGATTACAAGCAGCAATTTCAAATGAAAATGTATTCAGTATCTACCAAATAAATGATTTCTTGATTAATAACATGAAGTAACCAACCCAGGTGACCAAATAAAATGTTAATTTTACTTTACTTTACAACTTTGACTTTTTTATAAGTTGCTAAATCAAGACATAACAAAATTATCTAAAAATAATATAACAACACATACCTTTCCAGCACAGCATTTAGTGTGTCCTGATCAATATCCGTAAACCCTTCAGCATTTAAAGCATCAGCAGTATTCTTATCTATCATCTCCAAGCACAACGCAGCCAGCTGCGGTTCATCAAACAAGCGTGCCTGTGTCAGCAAGAGAAACGCATTGTCTGTACCCAAGTTACTTTTCAGGAAATCTACACAATGCTCTTCTAATGCAGCCACAGCATATTTCTTGGCAGTGTAAAGCGTTGTCATGACACTCTCCGGACCAATTCGCACCTCATCTGAATATAGGAACTTTAGTAAGTGTAGGAACGCCGCAGGCTCCACATCAGGTAACTCTACCTCATCAGACTTAGTTGCTAGCACTCCATTGAACATGGCATCGAACACTGCACTGCCCACAGACAACACGAACTTGTGCGCGGGTATGACCTGCTGGTTAGCATCCTTGCCGACGATAAAATGAACGTCGCATAAGATCTCATTGTTAAAAAGGAACGATAACCTTTCTTTTACGGTAGTTTTCGTTGCCTGCCAGTTGTGTAAGCGTCCGCCTGTGTTGTTAATTGGCTGGAGGTTTTCTATTGCGGAAGATGAAGCGAGAGGCTCGCTAGCCTGTCCGTTGTCTTCGTCCTGTATCTGCCCGTGCAGCCGCGCCTGTTGGTTGGACGGCAGCATGTTCTGCGGCGGCAGCTCGTCCCCGCCGCCTCCATCATCCAGCCTCACGTTAAGCAATCTATTAACTATATCATTTTTAGAACCAGATGCCATAACGCGTAGATTTTTAAGTATCACACATTACATGAAACGCCGGTCGTGCCCGAAACACGTTGTTTATGTTTGAAAACGACTGTCTGTATCAAGAATGTGGGTGTGAGACACAATTTGAAGTGATTTGTTGTAGTAATTAGCCCCAATTTTTGTTTATCACAGCACAAAAGTGTTTCGAAGATTTTTTTGACGCGTGACAGGAAAATTTCGGTATTGCCATTTTGTGAGTTAAAAATTCTACCGAAAGTTGTGATTTTTTTGAGTTATCAGTAGAATCAACACTATTTTGCCATGATATAATTTATTATTTAGTCATGATTTTTTTAAATATTTGTAGTCCGACAACGATGGAAGAATGGACGACGGAACTTCTGTATAACGCACTACACATAAAAGTTCCTCTTGTCTTATATGATGAACCACAGTGACGAAGGGTCTCATCTTTGCACGAATTGAAATTGAAACTATTTGTTGTACAGGAAATATAAACCTATCACTTATATAAGTAGGTATTTTCGTATCTACCTAACGTAAACACTGCACGCGAAGATGTACCTACGTACTGCTGTGGTTTGCGGTGTCAAATGGAGCCACTCAAACACCCGACCGTTTCCCATGAGCGTCATAAATCATAATAGTAAGGGGGTTGGCAGAAGTATTAGGATCTATGGAGTTTGCTGCCGGAGTGAGGGTAGTAAAATTATACTGAGGTTGATGACCTTACAAAACATACAACTTGTAAGATTGTTGATGAAGGATCCAGTTCGATAGTAGGTAATCCTATGTAGATAATAATTTGTTTATGTATGATTTTACGCCTATTTGAAATGAGAGGGTAGACAGAGAGGTTAGTAGGTCTTATTGTTGTATCACTTTAGTCTAAGTCGGTGGCAATCTGTTCGGTACCGCAATTAGGTTTCTGTAACCATTATTATGGTTACAGAGACATAATTGCGGTAAAAAAAAGAAGGTTGATAAAAAAAATTGATACCATAAGCTAAAGTATAGGTAAATTTTTTTCAACCCTCATTTTTTTGTCACCACCTAATTCAAAATCTTTAAAATATAATTGTTGTGGACCTTCATTATCACAACCGTCAGCCGAAAGCGTCATCTGCAGACTTCCCCCAAACATCGCCACTGATCTTAGACCTCTTAATTAGAGGTCTGTTCCTCTTCAATACAATTCTCCAGTTTATTAATTTGTTTGGATAACTTGGAAAGCTGGAGAGTGGTCTTGATAATTTCATTTTGGCGATTGTCAAGCTCATACATACCTACCTATTAGTTTTTCTAAAATAATCCTAAGCACTCAAAAACCGTCCGAACCTATGAGCATGATGTTATGGAATAAGTTGAGGGTGCGTGTGACTCACAGATACCTATGGTGGTCACGGGAGTTTTATTACCGCGGAAACTGCGACTAACTGAGCTCGCACAGGCCTAGGAAACGGAGAGTATTTCCATAACATTTTCAATTTTAAATTTGTATAATGTCTGAAAAAATTTAAAATCCCGCTTATGTATAGTTTTTTTTTTTTTTTTAATGTTGCCTCACTAGGAATTTCTCCTGTATTGCGGGTGCGTTTACAAACATTTAAATTCACATACACAAACAGCCAGACCCGGAACAACTACTTGAAGGTCATACAAATATTCCGTGTTAAAGTTCCGTGCGGGAATCGAACCCGCGACACGCAGCGCAGCAATCAATTGTTAACTAACTGCGCCAACCGTGCCGTTAATTTGAGCGAATAACAAAATTAACAACCCATTCTAAGACTAATGCCGTTTGTCAAATATACCTTTTTGAAATTAGGACCGCCTTTATATTAATGCCTACTATCTTCTTGTAAAATAATATAGGTAGGTAAGCCAGATAATTTAACCGGAGCTAACACGGAAGTCGTGAAACAGGCTTAAACGTAATTAAGATTGTTATGGTGGTTGATAATGGTCAGTGTTTATGAGAACTGAAATAATCGGAATTTTGGAATGGTTCTGAATTTCAGCTTACCTAATAAATGTGTTGTTCAGTTTAAAATTCTGGACTCTATCGCGTTCGAGGCCTAGACGAGGCCAATCTGTTTTCTGGATAGGTATTGTCAAATAATCTATAGCTACTTATTTTTAGATACCTCCTATAATTTGCATATTCATTTTAATTAGCCCAAACTATCTGTTCTCTGTTCTATGGCGTTTCTCGTACGTCATCAAGGGCACGCACGCGCGCAACGGTCGATTCAGCTACAGGTGCTGGCCCGGCAGTCGCACCGACGCCGTCTGCCACGCACCACCTCCAACGGAGAACGGAGACAAACAAGGCGATACCGACTATGACAGACTGATAACCCAAACATCATTCTAAACTTAACAAAACGCTTAATAATAAAACTCTCTAGCCTGTACTAGTACTGTAAGCAAAACGTTGTGTCAACAAAACTCATTGCGTTTACAAATTCAACAGGCGCTCATAAAATTTCGTGCTCGAGTCTTATGACTAGTGTAAATAATCTTTAAAGTTTAAATATTAATCGTTGTCTCGTTTTCTCTACTGTTGTTATAAAGTGTTGTCTGTTCACCTATTGACTTGTGTGTGATCTAAGTGATCACGTTCTATAAATAATGTTGTTTCCATTGTTGTTGATCTTGAACTGGATGTCACCGTTATGATCGTGTAGTGACTGTGACATAATTGTATTATGATATGAATACGATTAAGTAAAGGTGAGTTGGAATCCATATTTTTACGGTATTTTGTAATATTATTAATATAAACATACGTCCTACATGATGCTATAAATACAGGTAGGTAGTTGACTAGGTAGGTACCTATCGTGATAATAAATTAGCGGCATCGATAGGCGAAGCTGTAGCCAGTGAAGTAAAGATAATACTTACGTAAGCAGTATACATAATTATAGCAGACCTTTACATTAATCATGTTTTCGATCGACCATTATCCGAGATTAGATTTTATTTAAAATTATTACCTATCTAAGTAGGTACTAAAGTTCGAGCTAAAAAGTTACGACGACGACCTTTCTAGTAAGTAGCCGTGTTTTAACGACTGGTTAACAACAGACTCATCTAAAAGCCAGACAACTTTCTCTCGTCACAATCCCAAACTCAATGCAGGATTTTTTATTCTACAATGGGGCAAAATGGGCTTATAACCATAGAAATTCCTTGTATCTATTGGCATAACTCACAGCTCACTCACAGCATAGCATAATTCATCAGAATCGTCTTGAATCTTAAAACACACTCCTATCAAAAACCAGTCAAAACAGAACTTCACTTCAAGATCTTAACGTATTGTTCCAGATATCAATATGATGCTGAGCCCGAAGATGCAGCGGTCAGTCCGTGTGAATGACGGCCAGCTACTCGCCCTGTCCGACAGGGCGCAGTTTGACCATTCACAGGTTGGTAGATCGCTGTTTACTTGTTATAATATCTTCAGGTAGACCGTAGTTCAAGCCCCTTAGCGAAGAATCTAAGTATGTGTGATAGTGGCGAAGCCTCCCCGAACACGACCGGCGCACCCTGGATAGTCAGCCTAGCTACTATCCTCAGGGCCGGATTTAGAGGTGTGGAGGCCCTGGGGCAACTAAGAAGTGGAGGTCCCAAAAATGTATTTAGAACAGACAACACCAGTCTAACCGGATGCAGCTGAATACCAGTATTTACATGGAGCGACTGCCTATTGACCCCCACAATACGATACCCCTTGGTAAGACTGGTTGTCAGACTTTTGGTTTTTTTTTCTTTGATACGCAAGGAGCCTCGTTGAACGCCCCAGCGTCGAATAAAAACAATTCAATGAATGAACTGTTTACGATGCAAGTTAAATCATTGACGAATTTAACTAGTTGATCGACTAGTTGACAAATGTAAATCAACGTTGACGTTTCGTTAACGGGAAAACCGTCAACGACCCATCCCTACAAAGGATGTATTTTCTTTCTTATCTAAAAAAATCAAATTGTGAAGGCCCCTTTTTTGTGGAGGCCCAGGGCTAGAGCCCCTGTTCCCCTGCCCTAAATTCGGCCCTGACTATCCTGCAGACTGAGTAAATTCTGGTCCAGACCATGAGCAATATTCATGTTATTATATAGCTTATCGTGTCCTGAGCAAAGGACGCGAATATTTAAGCCATCAGTCACTCGCAAATTGTAGCACGTTGATAACCTTTACTATGTGATAAAATGGCGGTCCTGGAGTTCTAAAATACAGGCCTAGGCTTAGTTTAGACTCCAGATCTCCTCCAAATCACAAAATATTTTCAAAATACCTGTCAACTATATGTATAACTAGTATAAGATGTAATTTGTGGAGATAAATAAACATAATGTTATTTATTTTTATTTATTTATTTATAAAATGGTCTTCATGTCATAAAATTCAATGTAGGACGTCATCAGGATAGGTCATCATCATCATCATGTCAGCCAAAGGCGGCCACTGCTGGACATAGGCCTCCTTTTTTGGGATTTTGGGAGGGGGGTTGCCAAATTAGCCACGCTTGGCAGGCGGGTTGGCGATCGCAGTATGATGTTAAAATGCATAGAGCTGCTGCCCATTCTCTAATAAGTCCCTTAGTCGCCTTTTACGACACCCACGGGAAGAAATGGGATCATCAGGATAGGTAGAGCGACCATTTTTGCGGGATACCTGCTTGCTAATGGATGGATTTGAGAGGCAAAGGAAGGATCGAGCTCAATGGCATTTGATGGTCAAAGCGGACTGGACGGTATAGGCTGAAAATGATGATGTGGAATAGGCTATTGTGAGATGAAGATAAATTTGTTAAGTCATAAGTCATTTATTCATGAACAATAAATTGTATCTGAAATTACATGGTATAAAAAAAAAAAAATACATACGGAAAACACGTTAAATATCACAACAATGCATAACAATATTTATAGGAATATCGTTATAGATCTTCAACAGCATATAGACACTTATTCAACAGGAAATGTATAAGTTGATTTTTAAAAGAGCTTGAGTAGATAGCGCTTTTTATATCTAAAGGTAACTTATTAAATAATATAACCGATTGATATCTGGGACTGTGCTTCACAATATTCAAATTAGGTTGTACCTTGTAACGTTTAATGTCTTGTCTACGTGTGCCTTCTCTAATCTGTCGTTCTTCTGTTGTCTCATATTCATGCATATACTTGGCCATGTTACTTAGAAGTACAAATACATAAATGCTTGGCACTGTAAGTATATTCAGATTTACAAAATGTTCTCGGCAACTCTCTCTTTGCGGAATACGGACCAAGGTGCGAATTGCTCGTTTTTGTAACACAAAAGCTCTTTTGATATTATAGTCATAACTTTTACTATGTTACGAGCATCTTACATGTGAAATGATGGTGTTGCAAATACTTAGTTCAAGGAAGTAAGTCAGAACAATTAATGTCCGTGGCCGTCCATATTGCGGGCATTGCTTGCGTGCAGTATCAATATTGGTACTGTGCATATTAAGTCTTTTTTCTAGGCAAAAATGCAGTAACTGTATGATCATAAATGTTTGTACACATAAATGCACTAAGTAACAAAGTTACTGCATTCATGGACTGAATTAACCTGTAGCGTAAAATTAAAAGTGCTTAGAATAAAGTGTTTTAACCAATTGAAGTATCAAATACTTCATTATCATCATTTCAGCCGGAAGACGTCCACTGCTGAAAATAGGCCTCCCCCAAAGTGGGAGGGGGATTGCCATAATCGCCACGCTTGGCTCGGGTTGGCGATCTCAGTATGGTGTTAAAATGCATAGATAACGTTGTTGCCCATTATCTAGTAAGTCCCTTAGTCGCCCTTTACGACACCCACGGGAAGAAATAGGATGGTGCTATTCTTTACGTCCGGCAACACAGGGTAGATACATTAAATACTTACATTTCATAAAAGATTATAAATACGATATCAGAAATCTGCGCCATCAACTCTTTACTCTAAAGTTACTGGATATAATCTTAGTGTCAAAAAAAAGAGTAACATTCAAAAAACAAATCAAGAGCGAGGCGGACTCGCGCACCGAGGGCTCCGTACGTATATAAATGTTAATGATTTCTGAGAAACTGTGCTATTTAGATCGACATCGTTTTATTTTTCCTGTAATCTTTACCTACTGCTATCACATAGAATAATTTCAGATTTTTCTTTCTGCAAACTTCGGAGCGGAACGTATTATTTTTTTACATTTTTCATCAAAAGTCGAAAACTCTGCTGCCTAAAAAAAAAAACAAAAAAAGTTTGAGAATGTGCGAACAGCGTTCTTTCGTAATATGATACCCTACATGCCCTAGTAGCCCCACTTCAAATATTTAAGACCACCTTTCAGTCCCTTTTGCAGTTTCTTGTTTGCAAAATAGTTGGGCAAACTTCATCTAAAACTATTCTAAATTTCAAGTTGATAGCATTAGTAGTTCTTGAGATATCCAGGTGTGACAGACAGACAGACAGACTTAGTCTCACCAAACTCATCGTAAGGGTTCCTTTTTACCATTTTGGTACGGAACCCTAAAAATAGGCAGTTATGGGGACTGCCGACAGAAGTGATAACTCAAAACTTTGGAATACTTAACATATTATACGTACAAGGTGTGAATGCAAAACCTGGAAACCTCTAAAGGAGTCATCATTATGAACAACTTTTACTATGGGTACAAACCTAAAATCGCAAAAAAGAAATCTGCTGTACTTTTAAGTTCGCTTCACTCAGCCTGTAATGTTCCCACTGCTGGGACACAGGCCTCCTCTCTGTGACAGGGAGTGGGCCGTAATCCACCACGCGGGCCCAGTGCGGGTTGGTAGATGTCACATGTCTTTGAATTTTTGGTTCTAGGACATGCCGGTTTCCTCACGATGTTTTCCTTCACCATTTTGAGACCAGTGGTGATGAAATTATTTACACAAAGTAAAGCGCCTGGCTGGGTTCAAACCTACGACCAAACTCGTAAGTCGCGGCCGTTATCACTGAGCCACCACTGCTCCACTGTTCGCTTATCTCGTCAAAATTAAGGGAACAGCAAATTTTTTCGCGATTCCAGGGCTCCAAGTCTGCTATTTTTATAAATTCAGTCATTCCAACACGATCCCATTGTCATTTTGCAAAAAGTTCGTAATCTGCTAAATTCATAATGGCCGATCATTGGTCGGTCAATGTTCTCGTAATAGAATTGTGTTACTTATAATGGCATTGTCGTATTGCCATTATTATAAAACCCATTAGTAGAAATGTCATTAATTTGTCATTCATTATGTAAGTACGAGATTACCAAGAAATGCAATTTCTTTCAATGTCAGTGGCCGAAGTCAGTGGCCGACCATTGGAAAGTCATAATGACGCCATTATAATAGTAGATTACCAAACTTGTCAAAATCTATTATTATGGAATCAATGATCGACCATTCTGACACTATTGTAATAGCAGACTTGAGGCCCAGGTATGCGTATACATGTTCTGGGCCTTGGGCCTTGGCAGTTGGGCCCTATCAGAATACCAGCGCTGTGGCACATACTGTTATTTGTCGCAGCATCATGCTGAGATAGGAGCATTTTGTCCTCGTACAGGATTTTGTTTTTATTTTTATTTTACTTTGTGTTTTTTATGTTTCTAAGAGTGAGTTTTAGTTTAATTTGTAATCTCCTGTGAGTCCCAATAAATAAGATTTCATTCATTCTTTTTTTCTGTTCAGTGTACACAGGCCGCTGCGCGTCACCAGTCTGGCGCAACACGTTACACGTCCCATTAGCGTGTTGCGGTTAGCATGTCGGTGACGTGAACCCATAAGTTTTTCCCCTACCAAAATTGTTCAACGCGCCTAAAAAAATTTTCACTTTTAAAATTGGTGCTTTTTTCTTCAAACTGTTTAAGGGTGCCCACGAGCACAAGCCCACGCCCACGAGCGGTTTTTGTCAGAAAGAAATACATTCATACAAAAATCGCCGAGAAAATCGCCGAAAAAACCCTAAGCGTCTCTGCGTTAATAAATCTCGCGGCATTTCTACAGTGAACTCGTGTTCAATAAGCTGATTATAAATTATTATTAAAGTAGGTCAATGAGTAGCAGTTTCCAATATTCTTAGTTAGGTTTCCTTCCCAGGAAACTATTGAAAACTCGGCAAATATCATGAAATTCTATGAAAGAAGTGTAAACAAACTTAAACAGCTACGTACATAAAGATTCTACTTATTACTTGTTTCATGAAATTAAATAAATACTCTCTTCCCTGAATAGTGGTTAATTTACTTAACTTAAGCTCAGACCAAATAAAAAACCATGACAGCGCTGCGAACAATACAGTGAAGCATGCCAAAACTACACCTCGCTCTGTGGATACACGCTCACACACACACATTAACAACCAAACTACACCTCACGGAACACTCACTAAGTACACACATGTTTACGAAACCGGCCTCACGTCGCTGTTGACAGCGCTATGTCTTGGTTTTTTATTTGGTCTGAGAACTAAAGTTTATTCATATATTTTGAGGCAAAGCATTTATTTCAGTTAAACCAATTACAGGCACTTTTGAACTGTCTAAGAGTCGGTCAGTTAGTCAGAAGTTGAAGCTATTTGCCCATTCCAAAACGTAGATCTCTATGGAGAAGAACAGGCAAGAAACTCCAAGTCTTACAAAATCCTGGGTATGTAAGTACCCAGGATTTTGTAAGACTTATACTATTCTTGTCGCTTCTTTATAGTTTACTCACTTATGTGAGAACAATGTAAAAAACCTCCAACAAAAGATGTCCAAAATAACCATAAGTTATATAAGTACTTATTAAATTGTAGTCAAGTGCAATTACAGGAAGCCACAGCATGCTTTAGATTATCGACTAAATTAACTCACAATAATAATTTAACGAATTACTCTGTCTGTGGTGTGTATGTCTTTGGTTTTGTATTTACGTTTTTTGTCACCGACTTCCGAAATTAAAGTTATTTTTCACTTGGTAGTGTTTTTTTGGAACTGGGATGTTTTTTTTTGGAAAAAGTTTTTATTTTTCGCTTTTTATCACTTGTAGATGTCGTACCTAACTACTTACTCCACAGTAAATCGAATACCACTACCTGCTATTAAATAACAGAGACAGGAAGTTACATAGACTAAGTGGGAAAAATATTTGTTATTGCAGATAACTCAAAAACTACCCAAGCAAAGTTAACTTACAAGTGAAAAAATAATTTCCAAAATCAGTTCACAATTAAAGAAAATATCGATACTAATATACACCGTGGCATTTTAATCGTCTTAGGTCCTGTGCACACCACGTTTTTTTAAACGCGCTGTTGACGCGCGTAGGTAGCGATACAGACGCGAGTCAGACGCAGCCTGTAGACTTTTTGTTGGATAAAAGCGCGCCGTCAACGCACGTTTCTAACACGCGCGTCAACGGCGCGTTTAAAAAACGTGGTGTGCACATGCCCTTACAACGGCAGCCCACTTCACGTATCCAATGACTACTAATCATTCACACAAGTAAAAAAAAAAATAACATTTCAATAATTAAAAAAATATATTTTATGACGCATGACGTAGTTTGAAACATCCTGATACGAGCGCGGTGCGAGCCTTGCGTTCCAAGGGTGGCGCGTAATGGAGCGCGTGTTTCGCACCGCGCTCATAACAGGGTGTTTCAAACTACATCATGCGTCATTCCTAATGAATAATATAAAAAAAAAAAAAAAAACTTTTATGACTGATAGCAGTCATTGGATACATGAAGTGGGCTGCCGTTGTAAGACGATTAAAATACCACGGTGTACAAGAAAAACATGTACAGATGAACATAGAACCTCGTCCTTTTTAGAAGTCGGTTAAAAATGGAAACTCTACCACCATATCAAAGTTACAGTAGAACACTGACTCCTAGGTTACAGGGTTCCCCTAGTTTAGGAGGCAGGGTTTTTCACAAATTTAATGTACCTATTGTGAAATGTATTGGAATTGTATACAAAGGTATTTTGAGTCAAAAACTTATTTTATATATATTTTTTTTTATTTTTTATCAGGACAAAAATAATAATAATAACAATCTTTATTTATATAAAAAAACAGATTGTAGTACATGTAACAGTTTTCACAAGGTGGGTAGTGTTAAATCTCTGACAATCAAGTGGGTGACGCGTTCTCCTTGCTAGGCTATGAAATAGCCTGGACAAAAAGTGTGACATAAAAACACATGACTTTTATTATTTAATTTAGTTTTCACGTAACATAACATTTTCACGCCTTGTTTCCCGGAACGGTTGGGCAGAGGTGTAGGTATCCATAGTGAAATGTGAGTTCATTTCGCCAGTTCCGTTTCAAGCCCCATGTAATAGGGGGCGAGCCTATTGCCAACAGTCGGGCACAATCCTGACTCAATATGGAAGAGATTAGGTACATACTAGCTTTAGTTTAAGAGTTACACTAACTTTTTTTTATTTTTGTAGACTGGCTACCTGCACAAACGAAGCTCCGACAACACCAAATGGCAGCTTCGATGGTTCATTCTCTATCAGGTAAGAAAAACATAAATTTTTATTTGAAGAGCGAATTTCACCAATGAATCTAGACGTAATCAGCACGACCAAGGCCTGGCGCCTATTGACGGCACGGCATGGCAAGGTATTTTTAGGCGACGAATAAAAATATAAATTAAGAGTATGGAAATAAAGTTGAAATTTCAATGTTAAAGGTCGTAAGTTTTTTTTTCGCACACTATTGTTATTGTTCCAAAAACAGGGGAAGACACTGACACCTGTAACACAGGTTCCACCTAGCTCAGGAGTCAGGGCTTCAAATTAAAATGTAGCTCGGTAATTAAGGTCAATAATTTTTTTTATTACTTATTATTTTTTTTTTGTACAAAAACAATACTACGACCGTTAACATTGAAATTTCCACTTTATTTCCATACTATTAAGTTATATTTTTATTTTTCACCTAAAAATACCTTTCCATGCCGTGCCGCCAGTCATAATGGGCGCCGGGCCTAATCCGCGTACAAGAGCTATCATGAGTGTCGTCATTGTAGTGGAATATTGACACTCAGCTCTTGTAGGCGGTCTAGAATAAAACACCTACCTGCTTGTTGAGTTTGTTTCGTCCTCATTGATCTAGTAGTGGCAAGCGCAACAGGTGACTGCTGGGCTGGGTTCGATTCCCGGCTCAGGAAAACTGTAATTGCGTTTCCCATTAGAAAATAATTAATAGCAGCTTGGAGTCCGGATTTTGTGCCTGGTATAAGTAGAGGTTCGACTATAAGCGTTTCAAGTTCTTACATTAAAACAATAATCAAATCTGAAACAAATCTAAAATGCAAACTCTTATAATAAGACATAATTATACAATAAATAAGTAAACAGAAAACTGATAACATTACAAACGTCCCGGAATTAACGCACACCACCAGACACTCCAATTATAATATTACATTATGTATAAAACATTATTTATTAATTAAATTGGTTATACTGTTATTAGGAGAAAATTGTGGTCACATTACAAATCTATCCAATCACACAGTCGCGCTCGTCTGCAGTAAAAACAAACCATAATTGACAAAGTACCAATCTTTGTAAAATTTATGTACAGTGGAAGTGTGGCTGTAATTTACATAGTTTTAATTATTTTTGGGATAAAAAAATACCTACATTAAAAAAACTTTTTCCAAAAAAAAAACTAACCGACTTCCAAAAAACACTACAAAGTGAAAAATAACTTTAATTTCGGAAGTCGGTGTCTTTGGTTCTGTATTTAACTTTTTTGCCAGCGACTTCCGAAATTAAAGTTATTTTTCACTTTGTAGTGTTTTTTTGGAAGTCGGTTAGTTTTTTTTGGAAAAAAAATTATTTTTCACTTTTTAGTGGGTCAGTTTTTAATTTATCTAAATTACTATACAACAACAACTCAACAACTGCTCATATCAACTTATTACAAAATATTGCTTTTCCCGATGCTGGGACGTTAATTGTTGAGGAGTTCTCCTGGTAAGAACCAGGAGAACTGCCGCTCACCATATGCACTGTGATGAGCATAAATTGCTTAGCAACCATAATAAAGTACCTAATCGAATCGCAACCCGTTAAATACTTATTATTTTGTTGTTCCGGTGGCCAGCTGTGGTCTCCACCATCAGTTCTACTTCACCAAATGGTGCTTTTCGAAAACAGATGCATGAGTTACTATAAAAAATACCCAAATCGCTATAGGTCAGACCCAAAAAAATTCAAGGATTTCCTTCTATTTCCATGGGATCCCCTCATCAGATTCTGATTTGGTGGCAATGGGACCACTTTGGAGCATACCCTTTCAAACAAAAAAATATTTTCAAAATCGGTCTTAATTGAAGGAGCACTAGGTGAACAAACATAAAAAAAAAACCTACTGCCGAACAAAAAAACCTCCTCCTTTTTGGAAGTTGGTTAAAAATTACAGAAATCGATTCAGTAAACGATTCTGAACAAATTACTGTCATAATGTGTATTATTCAGTTACACATTTTAGGTACAGATATTTTCATGAAAAGTGACTCTAAGCGAAAGCCATATTTTACAGTCAGTTTCATGAAGGTTAGCTACCTACATACCTTACTTACTTAGTATATAAGTCATAAGTCTGTTTGCTGCACTCAAATGCATTTACCTACTAAAGCTAGACGTACCTCATACCTACTTAAGAAGGCATTGACCTTTTAAGTCCGAGCAAAAATGCAGCACGAATCAAAATGGCTGAATTATATACAAGATAAGAATGCTTGGAAACATGCTCGTCCTGCTCCATAGGACAATCTAGAGTCTAGACAAAATCAAACAGGTTGCTATTTTAATTGTATAATTTATTATTTTTATGAAATTTATTTTAAATTCTGTGATTACCTTAACTCACACTGATATTATTGTTATTTTTTAGGAAATCGTATATATTTTTTACAATTTTTGTAAATATGTGAGCACCATGTTCTATCACCTAATTAATTTATCTGTCATTGCTTCATTCTTAACTCTTTTTATTACCTATTGTGGTATAGTAATTTTATTCTAGGTGCATCGTCTTCACATATAATTATATAATTAATGTACCTATAAAAATATTGTACAAGATTTTAAAAGAGTACCGGTGGAGTTTCTTGCCCATTCTTCTTCATACGAAACTACATTTTGGAAGGGGCGACTAGAATCAATTCTATTTTTTTTTGTAAATATTGTCGTTCAAAAGTGCCTTTTATGTGCCTATTTGAAATAAACAATTTGACTTTGACTTTGACTTTTGAACTTTATTATTCTGCAGATCATCGGACGATAAACCCATCCCATCCTAATCCATACGGAATGTACCATTCGATACAAATATCATAACTTCGAAAGTAACTCTGTTGGCCTTTCCTTCTGTTTACGCCAGAAAGGCAGGACGGATTTCTATGAAATTTGGCACACGTGTAGACCATGACCTGAGTTAGAACATATAGGATAATTTTAATCCCGGCAGTACGTTCTTCTGGGATAATTTCTAACATTAAGGCGAGCGAAGCCGTGGGCAAAAGCTGGTATAATATTAACAGTTGAACGTAATTTTTTGCGGACGTTACATTATTCTTGGCCAACTTTTTATCTTCTTAGGTTCTTTTTAATATTCTCCGCTTGTAACGGGATCAGAACATTTTAATATTCTCCGCTTGTAACGGGATCAGAACATTTTAATATTCTCCGCTTGTAACGGGATCAGAACATTTTAAAGACTGATGGCTTAAAGTAAGTTTGGGTCAGGGGTTTGTTGTCACGCCGCACGTGGCAACCGCGGTGATTGTTCGATACTAAAATGAGGCTTTTGCTGCATTTGTCGCGGTAGACCGTGCAGAATTTGTCAAGACTTGTCCGTGCCTCGGGGAACACTTCCAACAGCCTTTGTCCTGATTGCCAAAAAAATATAAAGTAAAGTTAGTCAATACTTTACGACACAACTTTTGAAGAATTCCTGCTTGTGGTTGAGAAAAGGTAAAAGGCTGATGCTTTTTTTTTTGGGTTGGAAATATCAAATAAATTCTCCCACTCTGAGCGGAGCGGGGCGTGTCAGATTTTTACTGACTAAAACCCATCCGTGTTTCTTCAGTTGCCTGTGTGCCAGCACCAAGATATCCCTTTCGGACAAACTCGCAACCCTAGCAGAAAAGGCTGATGCTGTGGTACAAATTATATAAGGACCACATCATTCACAGACTTATAGGCTGTTAATGCACGCATTGTGGCCTGTTAACCACATATTGGCCTCTGAATACCACACCCACCTTGGCCTGTAAACCATATAATGAGTGCTGATGGCGGTAATATTATACTCAGGTCATCATAATCATCATTCAGCCGAAAGACGTCCACTGCTGGACATAGGCCTCCCCCAAAAAGGGGGGGAATTTTCCATAATCGCCACGCTTGGCAGGCGGGTTGGCGATCACAGTATGGTTTTAAAAATGCTCAGAGGACGCTGCTGCCCATTCTCTAGTAAGTCCCTTAGTCACCTTTTACGACACCCACGGGAGTGCTATTCTTTACGTCCGGCACCAAACGGAACATACTCAGGTAGATATCAGTTATCTGTTTGAAGAGCGGTTTCCGCCCAAGAACCATTGAGTTGGAGATCCGAAGTTTAGGTATAAGTGGATTATTGCCGCTCCTCATACCATTTGAGAGTAGGTACCTACTCCTCCGGCTCCCGAGAGGTATAGAGGGATTACAGATTCTACGGCTCACGATCGGAGTGCATTCGAGCGAAGGAGACCAAGGAGGAAGGGGGGCTGCGGGACGTTTGTTAAGCCTGCCCAACGGTTTCCGTTCTATTGGGCAATACTGTAAGATGGATTGAAGGGGAACAGAGAATAAACGATTGAGTTAGATTGTGAAATTGTTGATTTATGATTTAAGTTTATGGGTGCTTGGCAGTGCCCGCTGCTCCTTTTCCATGGTCTAGTAGTTTTAATATTAAAACCTGTCCAAAGAGCATTCTATTATTTTAAAGGAAATGTGGCGGCATCTATAACGCTACAATACCTGACGTCACACAAATCCTGCATCGCGCAAGCAGAGTTTACCGCGACTGGCATATAAGCAACATCCCGACATCAACTGTCGGGCAGTGGCCTACCAGACACAACATCCGTCTGGTTGGAAAATCCTCCCTATTCTATAGAGAGAGGATGAGTGAACTTTTACACCCTGTTCCTCACACCTCTATAGAAACATCGGATAAGTGATTCTCAAGTTATGTAACTTTACTTTCTGTCAGACGCTCATTTCAACATTAGTGGGAAAAATGAGAGCTTAACCGGCAAAGTGTAGGAAACATTTTGATCGTCACGACACTTTAAAAAAAATGTATTATTTTCTTTCAAACGTTGTTTATTTATATTAATTACGCCTGTTATTTAATATTTAATAAACAGCGAAAGGTACTTCTTATTAATCGGACTTTTCTTCTATATACGAATGTTACTCAATCTGTCTGTCTGTTACGTTTTTATGCCTAAACCACTGAACCGTTCGTTATTTTTGACGGTTAAGGGGACGATAACCGACTTTTAATGATTTTATACTGAAAATCATGTATAAACGAGTAGTAATTTGAAAAAAATAACTCAATAACTTAATATGTGAATATTTTAGATTATGTTTATATTACATAGTGAAATTAATTTGTAAAGTTATGTCTAACGCGGATAAAAAACTGAGATTGGCGCAAAATCTACCAAGCGTATTTTTCTGAAACCTTCCCCAATTTAAAGATAATTTAATTATTGATCTTTTAGTATACGCGTTTTATTAAAATACCTTTTTTGTGTATAATAAATTAATAATGCGTCAAATTGGGGACAGCGCTCCTTGATGTACGAGTCCTATTACTGGCTGAACGTACGACGCGTTGCGTGAGCTCAGTACAGAACACGCAAGCTACCTCACTCGACTCAAGGTCACTGGCATATATCTGCGTCTTAAGTGGCCTGGAACTTGGAGGAGGACATAGTCTGCCTTTCATGCTGGATATTAGTATTAACATTATGATGACATACGAAACACATCGTCATCGTCGTCCTCCACTTCTGCTTACTCAATATTAAAAGAATGTGTACCAGAATGTGATAAACACCTTAAATTCACGGTCGTTACCGCTAAAGACATTATAGAATCTTTTAAAGACCTTGATATAAAAAAAACTGCGGACCTTTGGGGGTTATCAGTACATACCATGTCTTCAATAATTAATGTTATTTCAACCTTTTTAGCAATTGTTTTTAATTCTTGTATTGCATCTGGTGTATTTCCTGATCTGATGAAACTTAGCAAAGTGATTCCTCTGTTCAAATCTGGCAGCACAACTGATCCTACGAATTTTCGGCCTATTTCGATATTACCTACATTGAGCAAAATCTTTGAAAAATTAATTTTGAAACAAATGTTAGGACATTTTAATAAACATAATCTACTACATCTGAAACAGTTGGGTTTTACTAAGGGTCGTTCAACTACAGACGCGGGCGTGGAATTACTGAAGAGCATATTCGAGGCCTGGGAGGAGTCGCGGGATGCTCTTGGCATTTTCTGCGACTTGTCTAAGGCCTTCGATTGCGTTCCTCATGATACACTCATCAGAAAACTGCACCATTATGGTGGACAGTGCTCTCGACCTTCTGACTTCTTATCTGAACAACAGAATTCAGAGGGTTGATGTTAATGGCAAGAGATCTGCAGGATCTGCGGTCACTATGGGCGTTCCGCAGGGTTCAATTCTAGGTCCATTCTTGTTTCTAATTTATATACATGACTTACCTTTTCACATAAGGGATAATCACAAGATTGTATTATTCGCAGATGACACTTCACTCATTTTTAAAATCAAACGTCAGCTAGTCAGTTTTGAACATGTTAACGATGCACTCTCTAAAGTTGTCCATTGGTTTAATGTAAATAATCTTCTCCTGAACGAGAAAAAGACTAAACTCATTAAATTTTCAATGCCAAATGTCAGGCAGCTAACTACTAATGTTCAACTTAATGGAATAGAGTTGGACCCTGTTGAGTCGACAGTTTTTCTTGGAATAACTCTCGACGGTAAATTACAATGGGGCCCACACGTAGAAAAATTGTCAGGAAGGCTTAGTTCGGCCGCCTATGCTGTTAAAAAAATTAGACAGATTACTGATGTAGATACTGCCAGAATTGTTTATTTTAGTTATTTTCATAGTCTTATGTCGTATGGGATCCTTCTCTGGGGAACATGTGCGGACATTAATAATATCTTTGTTTTACAGAAAAGGGCTGTTCGAGCCATTTACAATCTAGGTCCAAGAGATTCACTTCGTGAAATATTCAAAGAAATAGATATTTTGACTGTAGCCTCTCAATATATACTTGAAAATCTATTATATGTACACAAAAATAAATCAAATTTTAAGAAAATGTCCGATATTCATAGTTTAAATACCAGGAATAAACACAATCTTGCTGTACATCGCACTCGCCTCCACAGAGTAGGCAACTCGTTCATGGGTCAATGTATACGCTTTTACAACCAACTTCCTACTGACATTCGGAACTTACTCATTAAACGATTTAAAATCTGTATTAAAACTAAACTTTGTAAAAAAGGGTACTATAAGATTTCTGATTATTTAGAGGACAAAAAAGCTTGGGATTGAGCTGCTCACTCTGCTAGCCTTGTGATAAAACTGTGAGAAAACTTGACATTTTAATTATTATGCATGATTTTATATACATATTGACATTGCAGAATATTGTATACAATTTTACATGAATGTTTACTTTGAAAAGTATTATATTTACTGCTTTAATTTATTGTGAATGTGAGCACTATGTGGGTCATTTTTTTTTTCTTTAAATGTTTTCCTTTCTTTTCTTTTCTCAGTTAAGTTTTAATGATGGTCTGACATTTTGAGCGCTTTATGCGGCCTACCCAAATGTCCTTTACCCTTCCCTCCCCTCCTCCTTGTGTCCTTTTGTCCTTTTTTGTCCTTTTTTTGGTACTGCTCGTCGAGTCGTTGAGCTCCATAAGTTTTGAGTTGAGCTGCACGATTACTGACAAATGCTTACACTGATTGGACAGGTCCGCTCAAATTTGCGTGGTTCTTTCCTCAAAAGACCATTTCAGACACGGATCTACATGGTCCTCACATGATCTGACCAAGATTATGTCTGGACTTTAAAAGATACTTTGACCCCTGAGTTTGTTTCGCCATTTCTTCTCAGGGGTAGTCAGATAGGAAATGTCGGCTACATCTAGATTTTTTTTTTTTATATGACGTGTAAAAGTGATTTTAATATCCTATTTACAGAATAAACGATTTCATTTCACACGCAGCCATTAAAAGTTAAAGATAGCCCTTCATGACAGGTAGGTTAATTTGTTGAATACTTATTCCTCTCTTTCCCTCAGCCTAACCCTAGGGGAAATAACAAAGGTAAATTCCAGTTACAGAATTTCCCTCAGTTGTCATAGAAAATAATAACCTGCTGTCATACTTACTATCTTTACAAGCATAACTATTCTAAAAAGCAACGTGTCTCCGCCAGTCATACTTTTAGTACTGTTATACATTTTCTAGAATTACAGAATCCTGAAAATAGGTTGTTATTTGGCCTGATTTTAGTACCTGGTACCTACATCATTTTAGTCTGTTGTAGTAAAACACAGGCTTATTATTGGTAGTCTACGCGATAACTAAGAGCCATGGCCACAGCACTGTGTACTCGTATAATAAGTGCGGAAATACATAGGTACAAGACAAAACAAGAAAATCAAATGTCTTAAGACGCAGATGTATGCCAGTGACCTTGAGTCCAGCTTGCGTGTTGTGTACTGAGCTCACGCAACGCGTCGTACGTTCAGCCAGTAATAGGACTCGCCCATCAAGGAGCGCTGTCCCCAATTTGACGCATTACCAAAAGGTATTTTAATAAAACGCGTATACTAAAAGATCAATAATTAAATTATTTTTAAATTGGTGAAGGTTTCAGAAAAATACGCTTAGTAAATTCTGCGCCATTCTCAGTTTTTGATCCACGTTAGACATAACTTTACAAATTATTTTTACAATGTAATATAAATATAATCTAAAATATTCACATATTACGTTATTGAGAAAATGCTGTTATTTATCATAATTTTCAAATCATTAACACTACTCGTTTAGACGTGATCTTCAGTATAAAATCATTAAAAGTCGGTTATCGTCCCCTTACGCATCATGATTTCTTCAATACTTCTGTATCAACTAAAATCTTAGTAATCATTCACCTTCTTTCTAGCTATACTTATCATCTTTTACACTATATCCAGTCATCGCGTTTTGGTCTTTCTGTATTCTTGGCCACAATTGTGGCAATAAGTCCCCTCTTTGAGGAGTGGCTAGAGAGGCGCCACGGCGTTCTCACCTTCCGCCTGACACAGGTCCTCATCGGACATGGTTGCTTTGGGAGGTTCCTGTTCAGGATAAAGCGGGAGGAAACGCCCGGGTGTCACCACTGTGTGGATCGCCCGGAGGACACGGTGGAGCATACGGTGGAGGTCTGTCCAGCTTGGGCGGAGCACCGCCGTGTCCTCACGGAGGCGATCGGCGGCGGCGATCTCTCGCGTCCGGCCCTGGTTCAGGCCATGGTTCGGAGCGAGAGTGCATGGGAGGCCGTCACCTCCTTCTGCGAATTAGTAATGCTTGCGAAGGAGAAGGCGGAACGCGTGAGGGAGAGGCAAGGTTCGCGCCCTCGCGCCCCTAGTCGCCGCAGTAGACGCCCCGGGCGTCGGGAGTCGCAAGCCGATTTCCGGCCACCGTAGGCGCGGGCCTGCGGACGGTGAGCGATTGGTAGCTCACCATCCGATAACGACCAGGCCCGGGTCGACGGCGCGTCGTATTCCACGCGCGCCTCAAAGAGTTGTCAGCACCAACTGACGGGGTCCGCTAGGGCCATTGCCTGCCAGGGTTGCGAGTTTGTCCGAAAGGGATATCGTGGCCCTGGCACACAGGCAAATGAAGGAATACGGGTGGGTTTTAGTCAGTAAAAGTCTGACACGCCCTCCCGCTCTGCCCAGAGCGGGGGAAGTTATTTGATAATTTCCCACCCAAAAAAAAAAAAAGACATAACTTTACAAATTAATTTCACTATGTAATATAAACATAATCTAAAATATTCACATACTAAGTTATTGAGAAAATGCTCTAATTTATCATATATTTTTTTCAAATCATTAACACTACTCGTTTAGACGTGATCTTTATCGTATACAATCATTAAAAGTCGGTTATCGTCCCCTTAAGTGCTATCTGTAATCTGGACTTGCCTCGATGTTACTTACCAAAGGTTACATAAAGTTATTCATAGTGTCAACCTTTCTTGCAAACATGTTACGATAGGCCTTCAAATTTCACCCTCCTCCAGCAATAAGTCTGCCAGAAAATACCGTGAAACTGGAACATAAAGATGAGGCATTCCGTCGCACATAAGCTTGAAAGCGAAATAAGCGTGTCGCAATTTTATCGCTAACTTCAAACGCAAAGGAAATCCCGCGAGAACACATTCCACGGGAAATGGAACGTGCATAATGCCGGAAACGGGACGGTACCGGGACGGAGGGAGGGTGACTATTGGTATCGTGTAGTGGAAAGTTTGTAAATAAATAAATGCATGTTTTATTGGTTTTAGCTACGGGACTTAAGGTTCCCGCGTGGTTAGAGAGGTGTAGATAAACTTTGCAGATTTCTAAACAATTGTGATGAAGAGATTGATATTTGTTGCAAATCACTTTAAAAATTCAAGCGTCAAATTCCTCAAAATAGATAGACATTATATCTATGTAACGCATGATTTTCCAACCATTCGTGAAAATGATGTCATTTCTTTACATACCTATATTGTTTTATTTTAATAAAATATGATATTGTTTTGGTGTGTCCATCGCTTCGTATTGTGCACTTGTCTTGGTATGTTGGCTTAAAAAAAAAAACACTGCAAATTGAAGTCGGTGTCAAAAAACTGAAATACAGATCCAAAAATTATTTTTTGGTAGTCTATTGTATTTTGTAAAAAAAAAAAATCACGGTTAATTCTCCAACTGCAAATGTAAGTTAGTCGTCTAAAGCCTACTTAGCTGTGATAGTTTTCCTTTTAATTTCGTTATAATTATAATACTACTGCCTTGAATTTTTTCACATATCCAAAAACAACCATTTAGCTGGCAGGGGGGGGAGGCACACTTGATTCTAACAAAAAATTACACTTTAAAGCTTAATATTACGCAAATGGATCCCTGAATCAAAAATAGTTTACACATACCCGCAATATTTTTGAACGGCCTATCCAACGTCACATTATGGGATAGACGAGGGAAAAAATATCATCCCCACTTTGCGTGCAAGGGTGCCTCCCTTGCACGCAAAGTGGGGATGATATTTATATACAAAAATATTATTTTTCAAGGTTTTATTTACCACTTTGTCGGCGTGATTAAAGGCTTCTACAGACCGGCGCGACTCGCGACGTGACACAAAGGCACCGCTCATCGCGCGACACGCGGGGCCTCTGTGTCGCGTCGCGTGTCGTGCCGGTCTGTAGAAGCCTTAATATTATGCACGCCAAATTACAACTTTCTAGTACCAACGCGTCTCTGAGCTAAGCCGTGGAGAGACAGACAGACTGACAGACGGACATGGCGAAACTACCTTAAGGATGGGTTCCATGTTGTTGGAACCCTAAAAAAGGTCACCAAAAATCGTAAAGTTATAATGAAGTGGAGTCGTTTCCACTTCTTAAGTTAGATTAAGTTTTATGTATCCGTTATTTCTTACCTTTTCTTTGATCTAGTTTGGCGGCATCTAGTTTAGTCATCTAGTTTAGACGGCATTAGACCTTAATCTAAATCTATTCTTGGGTCCCTCACCCGTGACTTTTGTCTTAGTACAAGTCGTTTTAGAAGCGAAAAGTAGGACAAGCCGGAGAAGCGTCAAAGAGTAAATTAGTTATTCATTAACATCTCTTTCTTGAATGAACTAGATGTACATACAAGAGAATTTTAGTTCCTTTAGTAATTAGAAATAACTTAATTATGTAAGTTAACTACATAATTCATACGTATAAAAACCGCATCTGATTGCTGATAATCATGCATTCGACAATTAACCTCTATTACTGAGTATTATGCAGGAAATTATCTCCATTCTAGAAATATTTGTGATCGCAGTGAGTAGAAAGGGATTCTGCCATTGACATAGATAGTAAGGACCAGGCTAACCGCGCGACGAAATGGCATCAGCGCGCTGGCCCTAAAATTACAAGGGCTAATGCGACTCAGTCGAACGCGGTCCACGCGCGGGGGAGTTAATCAGTACAGTTCTGTCATTAAAATGCCTAGTTGCGTAGTAAAAGGCCGCAAAAATTATCATACAAAGGTTAAAAAGTAACATGGGATATCATAACATCGATAAGTAACCTTAAATTGCCTTTGTTCCAATAAAATTATTCAATAAACACATTTTTGTAAGTTATAATTTTTACTACAGAAATCCACAATGGCGGCCATGTCACGCGCTGCCGGCAGCGCCCGCGACGTTATCGAAGTAACCTTGTACGGACGTCATTTTTTATTTGTGTTTTATTTAATAATTATTAAATTAATAATAATTATTATTATTTAGCCTGGCTGCGTTTCGGTGACCTCTTTGGGGAAACCGAAGGTTTTGTCTGTGCAATTATGGACGAAGTTATCATGACGAAGAATTACCGGAGATTTATTGTGAAGGACGGCACGGTTGACGTGTGTCGGGCATGCCACCGTCCGGGAGAATCAATCCGACACATTATCTCCGGGTGTTCTCGTCTAGCTAACGAAGAGTACTTGCATAGACACAACCTTGTAGCGAGGATTATCCATCAGCAACTTGCTCTGAAATACAGCCTTGTGGAATCAGAGGTGCCGTACTACAGGTATGTGCCCGACCCAGTTCTCGAGAATGGAAATATCACATTGTACTGGGACCGATCCATCATCACTGACAGGACTATTGCTGCCAATAAACCTGATATAGTGGTGGTGGATCGAATAGAGCGGCGCACAATGATTATTGACATAACGGTCCCTCATGACGGGAACCTCGTGAAAGCCGAGAAAGATAAACAAATCAAGTATCTTGACTTGGCTCGCGAGGTTGTCGACATGTGGGATGTGGACTCAGCAATCATTGTGCCGATAGTTGTATCAGCCAATGGCTTAATTGCCAAGAGCCTCGACCAACACCTAAGGAGGCTCGCGTTGGGCGGCTGGATTAAGGGCCTGATTCAAAGAGCGGTACTTCTGGACACGGCTCGCATTGTCAGGAGGTTCCTCTCTCTGGAGCCCTGACCGCCGGTAACTTGGACCCTCTTCCCGATACCGGTGGGCTACTATTTTTTATATTTTTAAATGTTTTATATTCTTTTTCTATATTCTAATATTTAAAAATATAATTTATATGTATATATAGTGAAATAAAGGATATAATAATTAAATTGTTTTCAATTTCAAATAAAGCTGATCGAGATTATTTGTTTTATTACGTTTTCTGTCAAAGTATGGACGCCTCAGTGGTTAACTAATTTCCGATAAAATGTGATTATAATAACATGTACGCACGTACATGTCGTACATATTTTTTTTGAGCAACAAGCAGTACAGTGGTTCAATTTAACTTTTAATATTTTTCTTGGGTAAACATGAATAAGTGAATAAAAAAATTACTTGCATATTCCTTATTGCCTAACACACATAATAATATAGTTAGTAGCAATGGGTTTTATTTTGAGAGTTCAACGATATTCATTGCGTTATTCACGTTTTTGAGCTGAGAAATTTTTCGAACATTTGAAATGAAATTGTTTATTCTGTAAATAGGATATTAGAATCACTTTTACACGTCATATAAAAAATAAAAAAAATATCTAGATGTAGCCGACATTTCCTATCTGACTACCCCTGAGAAGAAATGGCGAAACCAACTCAGGGGTCAGTCTCTTGTAAAGTCCAGACATAATCTTGGTCAGATTATGTGAGGACCATTTTTGAGGAACACCTTTTGAGGAAAGAACCACACAAATTTGAGTGGACCTGTCCAATCAGTGCAAGCATTTTTCAGTAATCGTGCAGCTCAACCATTTGAAGCAATGAATTTGCAATATACTTCAAAACCATTGACATTGTGATTGATAGTTACGCAATTAGGATGCAGGCACGCAGTTTGAAAAGGGTGTTATATTCTCACACAATATTAGTGATAATAGTTGCTCCTCTGCATACAACGAAGAGTAGTGATGGCCCAGTGGTACCGGCCCTACGGACTTACGAGTTGTAGGTCGTGGGTTCGAACCCAGGCAGGCGCTTTACTTTGTGTAAATAATTTCATCACCACTGCTCTCAAAACGGTGAAGAAAAACATCGTGAGGAAACCGGCCTAGAAGAAAATGTCAATTCATGTGACATCCACTAACGCGCACTGGGCCCACGTGGTGGATTACGGCCCATTCCCTGCCACAGAGAGGAGGCCTGTGTCCCAGCAGTGGGAACATTATAGACTGATTATGCTGCATACAACAATTACTCTTTCAGATCCAGATGACCCCATTATTCTCCTCCAGGAAAGCAATAGGGCCACCAGTACAGTGCACAAATTACACAAACCGTCATTCCGCCCTTGCCGCCGAGGTACCACGCGAACTTCCCGACTAAAATGTCCCCCCCGTCCCTTGCACGTCGAATCGCCAGCCGCCCGCGCCGAGGCTGAGTGCGCCGTAGCATTCATACTCGTAGTCACCCCTGATAATAATCATGATCTAAACTTTGATCCAGCCCGTCCCCAATTTGTGATCCCCCGACGACGCCCTAAGCAGAGGTCCTTACCTCACAGGGGGTGCCTTTAGTGCGCATTCGTTTAGTTTTAATATATATTTTACGCCCTGGCTGGAGGCTTTAAGCTCACACCTTACGGCAGACACAGGAAAATCCGGTTAAGTAGTCACGGCCTCTCAAGGCCACCTACGAGACGCCATACATAAAAAAAAAATGCATACAACAATGTACACATTATATTACGGGACTTTGTAAAAATATTATTAAACAGGCAATTACTTAACTGATTGGAATCCTTTTACAGTTAATAGTCCAAAATTAAAAGCACACAGCGGCAGCCTATCCAATTAAGAAGCTTTGTGCTGCGTGAGAGCAAATTAAACGTAATTTTTTTAGGCTATTACGTTTTAAAATCGCACGTAGATTGGGCAGCTTGTCGTAATCATTACTTACTTATGTATCTTTGTCATTAGCACTGCGATGGAAATAACAAATACTCGTAGACCTACTATAGGTACTTATAGCCTACTAGCTGCTGCCCGCTGTAATTTGTCAGCGTGTCTTTTTAGGGTTCCGTACCAAAATGGTAAAAAGGAACCCTTAGGGTGAGACTAAGTCTGTCTGTCTGTCACACCTGGATATCTCAAGAACTACTGATGCTATCAACTTGAAATTTAGAGTAGTTTTAGATGACGTTTGCCCAACTATTTTGCAAACAAGAAAGAAATTAAAAAAATATATCTTTTTTGCAAAAGAGACTGAAATGTCTTAAAAATTTGAAGTGGGGCTACTAGGGCATGTGGGGTATCATATGAAAGAACGCTGTTTGCACATTCTCAAACACTTTTTTTTAGGTATTATAGTTTCCGACTTTTGATGAAAAATGTAAAAAAAATACCGTTCCCTCCCCTTATCTCCGATGTTTGCATACTTAGATAAAAATCTGAAAATGTTCTATGTTATAGAAGTGTATGTAAAGATTACAGGAAAAATAAAACTATGTCTCTAAATAGCACAGTTTTTCAGAAATTATCATCATCATATATACGTACGGAAGAGGGTTCCGTACGGTGCGTGAGTCCGACTCACTCTTGACCGGTATTTTTATAACAAATATCCATGCAGGATGAAAAATAGCTTAAGTGGTTCCAGGCTACCTACCTACTGATCTGTCAAGCTTAACGATCGGCTCAGTAGTATTGGCGGGAAAAGGTAACAGACTGACAGAGTCATATTTATTCGCATCCTAACTCCTAATCCTAAATCCTGAATATATACAACATTAGTTTTAGTTTATGCGAAACCCGAAACACGTGGTTAGTATTTTTATGTAAAAAATCTATGTACAAAATTTCAAAACTGTATCATTAAAAAATCACAAAGTTATAGGGTTGTTATGATACCGGGTTGTCCGTACAAAAACATGCTAACGGCGCCCCCGCGTCTCCAGGGTCGTCTTGCGCTCATTGATAATAATTTGGCAGTAGGCAATACGTCTTGGCAGTAGCAGTAGGTACCTAACCGTACGGCGAATGAATTGTAAGTAATTAAATGGTGATAACATTTTACATCACACTTAAATATCTTTGGGACAAAACACACACCATGATAAGGTGTAAAAATTATTGAAATCGATTCAGTTCCTTATTCTGAACAAACTATACTCAGGTTTCGCATTATATACTAAAAATAATGTTGTATAATATTATAATTATATCATTTATATTATAAATGCGAAAGTGAGTTTGTTTGTTACTTATGCTTTCACGCTAAAACGACTGAATGCATTTGGATGAAATTTGGCACATAGGTATACCATGACCTAGGATATAGGATATTTTTTATTCTGATATTCGCATGGGATCGAGACCTATGCGGGTGAAACCGCGGGGCGTAATAAAAGTACTACGAGTATGTATACACAGCATTCACCATAAGGGTAATAATAACTAATAATAATAATTTCATAATAATACCTACATTATTCTTATGCAATAGATAAAACAAAAATAACTAATATACTTACTATACCTGTATACACAAACCTAATAATATATAAAAATAATAATAATATATATACACCTACACATAATTATGCACCCAAATTAAATTGCTTTAATTTTATTGTTACTCAGCCCTCTTTAGGCTTCTACATACCGGGGCGACTTGTCGCGCGACGCGACGCGACACAAAGGCACCGCTCGTCCCGCGACACGCGGGGCCTTTGTGCCGTGTCGCGTCGCGCGACAAGTCGCGTTGGTATGTAGAAGCCTTTCTTCTCTCCTAATTGTTGCTGTACCCGACAGGGTTCATATTGATCTTTTACTTTTTATACCATCTATTAATACTTATGGAATGCAATAAAGAATTGAGAATTGAGAATTTAAGGGTGCTCGCCCACAAGCGATTTTTTCGGCAATTTTTGTGTGAATGTATTTTTTTCTGACATAAATCGCCGAAAAAACCGCTCGTGGGGAGCACCCTTAAAATAACATCGTATTTAACTAAAAAAAATGTTAGGTACTCTCTGGTTATATTGTTCCATGTGAGCCACAAACACGTGTCGCCTGCGCTGAAAGCCACTGCTACACAAGTTGTTATAAGCTTTGAAGATTTTAACACAAAGTTTCAGTGCGCTCGTGAAATATGGGGAGGTACCAGCGGGTATTGGTTTTTGACAAATGCGCTCTTGTTAAATTTAGGTGACGGGATAAAAGTAGGTACTTTATAAGTATGTTGTAAGAAATATAGACCATTTGTTTTGCTATAGTCTGTTCCAATAGTATCTTATGAAACTGTAAACAAATGGATCAGAAAACGTGTCTGTGCCGTAGTCAAATTGAGTGCTTTATTTGACTATTATTCTAATTTCAAATCAGCACAAAGATGATTTTCATTTGACAATTCAGATTAAATTTATAACCTTGATTATATAAATGATTTTTCAATTACAATTTAATAATGTTATTCAAACAATAATTGTTGGTAAAAGTGGTGAGATATGCATATAAGTCGAAACCCTCTATAAACAAATGAATGTGATACTAACTCCCTTTAGTGAGTGATTGCAAAAGAATTCTGTACAGCGGGGTAGCACGGCTTACTGTGACATGACTTGAGTCACACATTTTATCACAGTTGAGCGATAAAACTGTTTTGTCATAAAATGCTAGTACAAATTGACATGACATAATTTATCATGGCTTGTCAAAGTCAAATTATTTATTTCAAATACACATAAATGGCACTTTTGAACGTCAAAATGTACAAATAAAATAGAATTGATTCTAGTCGCCCCTTCCAAAAGGTAGCTTCGTATGGAGAAGAATGGGCAAGAAACTCCACCGTTACTCTTTTAAAATGTTTTATAATATTTTGTATAGATACCTACATCAATTATATAATTATAATAATATGTGAAGACGATGCACCTAGAATAAAATGACTAATACCACAATAGGTAAAATAATTAATAATGAAGCAATGACAGATAAATTAATTATGTGATAGATACATGGTGCTCACTTATTTACAAACATTGTAAAATAAAAATAATATAAACATTTTCCTAAAAAAAAATAATACTAATATCAGTGTGTGCGTTTAAGGTAATCACAGAATGTAAAATAAATGTCATAAAAATAATAAATTATAAAGTTAAAATAGCAATCAGTTACTGTTAGATGTTAAATTTTGTCTAGACTCTAGATTGTCCTATGGAGCTGGGACAGCATGTCTCCAAGCGTTCTTATCTTGGATATAATCCTCTAATTTGTAATAAGCTTGTTTACAAAGTGTACTTTTAATATGAGTTTTAAATTTTCTTTCATTTAATTGCAATGCTTGTCACAAACGTCTTGGGCAGCTCGTGCTCGGCACGCTGTAGGTACCTGTTAGTTTGTTTACCATTTTATCAGATTCCTTTGGAACATATCATACACATAAAACTTAACATAACATCACGTCTTGTTTCCCCGCAGGGTTGGACAGAGGTGTACATATAGACACATACAACCACATTTCGCCAGTTATGTTTAATTCCATGTAACACCCCTGTTACATACGAGCCTATTGCCATCAACCGGGCACAAATCCAGATTCTGGGCTGCTACTGAGAAATTCCAAATAGAAAAACCTAATATCACTTTGCTCGACCCGGGAATCGAACCCAGGACTTCATGCTCAGAATGCTTGTGACTACTATAGACCAACGAGGCACCTTTTCGGTTTTTGACACTAACTGGACACAAATATAGACTTTGGGGTTGTACTCAGAATTTCGAATGGACCCAGAACCTCCCGCAGCCACCTACTAGGCTTTTATTCAATTATTAATAGAAAACATTTGTGCACAGAACATACTGTTCTACTATGAGTCGGAGAACAACACACGTCCGACTGGCATGCTCATGCTCGAGGGTTCGTACTGCGAGCGACTCAGCAAGGCGCCCATGGAGAGGAACGCTTCGGTAAGACGCATAGACATAGTATGAGAGGAGAACGGCATAATATTTCCGACAGGCGTGCTCATGCTGGAGGGCTCGTATTGCGAGTGACTCAGCAAGGCACCCATCGAGAGGAATGCTTCGGTAAGTCCCATAGACGTGGTGTGATAGGAGAACAACACATGTCCGACGAGGGCTCATATTGCGAGCGACTCAACAAGGCGTCCATGGAGAGGAACGCTTCGGTAAGTCGTACTTCGTCTATAGCAGCAGAACTTGTGAAATCTGTTCCTAAGCCCCTTTACACACGCGTTACTGTTAGATGGTTAAGTGAACAAAGAGGGCCACCAAGCTGTGCAGTACATTTATCAATGTGATGGACTGAAAAAGATTAAGCTGCTCTTGATTTTTGCCCTATGTGACTACACCAGGATAGCAGAGTTAGACGGGACCAGCTCGGAAGGACATACCTACAGTTGTTAACCACCAAGTGCACTTTTTTCTTTTTTTTTTTTTTTTTCTTTTTGTTAATAGTGTAAAATGAGGAGTGCCTTAGGGACTTATCATACTAGCAGATTGCGAGCGTCCTCAAAGTGGAGCGGTTGCGCAATGAATAGGTTACGGGCGCGCAACGAGCACGCTGCGCATGCGCAGCTAATTTGTTGCGGACGCGCAACAAGATCGCCGCGAATAACAGCTAGATTGGTAGTACTATTGCACGCTGAGGGCATTGTACCACTTTTGAGTAAATAAATAAGCTCATGTATAAGCTGACTAAGCATGTAAATTTGTTCCCAGTTCTGCTTCATCATATCCTACCGTCGTGAGAGTCAGCGGCAGTACGAACTGCGAGCTGCTTCGGAAGTGGACTGTATTCACTGGGTGGACGCCATACGTGAAGCCAGGTACTGTACACTTTTTACTGCAGGCCGATGTTTTCTTGGGTGAACAGCCGGCGTCGTACCTGATGGCAAGTAACCGCCGCTTACAGAAGAAGGCTTCGAGCTTACTGCGCAAGAAGACACTTAAAAGTATTTCCGTGTATCTTTTGATACCTACCACTTACCCGTGATTTCGATCTCTAAAATAATACCCGCCCGTAGTTGATATGTATTTATTTATCACAACGCAAAAGCCTCTTCTTTGACATAAAATACAAGATCATTAATCACTGCGCTTGCCAAATGCGCGATTTCAGCCTAATGTTTTAATCGTCACGAACGGTACACGTTAACAATTGCGTTGCCTTTAATTTTGACAATTCGGCAACATTCACTGCGTTATTTACGTTGTCGAGTAAACGAATTTATCAAACGTATGGAGCAATGGATTAGGATTTTTGAAGTAAAACTTCTTTACGCACGCTTGACTTGGGGAGTAAGCTGCTGGTGAATGCGTGACGAGAGCGTTACGGAAGTGAGCGAACGGAAGTTTATATGTTACTGAAGATAAAAAGAGAGAGAGTTACGTTTCGTATATAAACGGCAAGAGGGAGAGGTGCGAGCACACATTTTCTTTCTCTCGTAGCCAGTTGCCTTTCGTTTATCTAAGACAAAGTGCAGGCCTATTGTAGTAAGTATAATTAGTATTACTATTTGTAAGTTTTACTTCAGTCGTGTGGTCTAAAGCACACTCGTTTTTTTTTTCAAAATCTTTCGGATTTTTAAAGAAAGTGTGTTACGGAATTGGGGTGCTGGTTTCCACACCATAAGGTAAAGAAAACGTTTATCTAGACTCACACTAAAACCAGACCCTTTTAGGCATAAATAGTATGAAGATGTGTAACTAAATAAGTAAATATTGAACGTTTTGTACGAGACCGTGGCACGCAATCCCGTCATTTGTGACATCCATGATAATCAACCCGTCATAAGCAGCCTTGGAGTGAAAAGAATTGATTTTAAGTATTTTAGTACGTTATGTCATGTCATGACATGTGTACTACATACATAAATTGTGTTTGTGGCCGTCCGCGTTAGATCGTGCATTTTAATAGCTTTTACGACGATTTAAACACTGACCCACTAGTTTAATAATTAAAAACTTAAAAAAAAAAAACCAATCAACTTCCAAAAAACACTACAAAGTGAAAAATAACTTTAATTTCGGAAGTCGATGTCTTTGGATCTGTATTTTAGCTTGTTTTCACTGACTTCCGAAATCAAAGTTATTTCTCACTTAGTAGCGTTTTTTGGAAGTCGATTGTGTAAAAAGTTTTTTATTTTTCACTTCTTAGTGGGTACTCAGGAGAACTCCTTAAGCAATTAACGTCCCAGCATCGGGAAAAGTAATATTTTGTATGAGGGTGATGAGCAGTTGACATTAGGCTATTTTAACCTAGATAAATTAAAAACTGACCCACTAAAAATTTAAATAAAACTTTTTACAAAAATAAAAAAATAAACATCCGTCAGTCAAAGTCAGTGGCAAAAAACTAAAATACAGATCTAAAAACACTGACTTCCGAATTACAGGGTCAAATTAAATTACCTAGCAAAACTCCGCAGAAGTGATAGGTATCGATAACTAAACACGAAAAATAAAATAAATAAGATATGATGATTTTTTTTTTGGGTCGTCGGACCTCTGTTAGTGTTGTTACTTGAAGTATGAGTTGAGAAAATCTGTTTTCTTTTGTTTCATCATGTTTAAATATCAGTACCCATTACGTCTGTGAAGTATACACAAAAAAACTGTTTTTTCAAGTGACTACACTAACTGTGGTTGAAGAAAGTTGAATAAATAAAAAAAACTGTAATCAAATTTATTTATTTTGTATTTGATTATGTTTAGATGTCGATACCCATCACGTCTGCGGAGTTTCGCTAGCTAATTTAATTTGACCCTGTATAAGTAGGTAGTGTATTTTTGGAAGTTGGTTGTTTTTTTTTTTTGTATAAAGTTTTTTTATTTTATCGTGTTTATATATCGATACCCATCGCGTCTGCACAGCTTAGCTAGCCAATTAAACATAACTGTGTATAAACGCATGAAGAAGTTCAGAAGTTACTTGGCAAAAAATATGTCAACCTTATTATTACTCCTCCACGTGTAGCAAATCCAATTATAACGGAAAAAACATTTTCTTTATGATTTTAATGGAAAACTCGTGTAATTCCATCAAAATCATCCAATTTAGAATCTGAATACACGAAACATCCATTCAGTACAAACTCCATTATAAGCAAAAATCAATTGAAAATTGAAAACACGGCTCTTCAAACATTGCTGCTGGTAACCATGGAGACCATAGGATTAGGGTCACAGTGACCCTGACCCATTCCCGGGGACCGCGGCACACGGAGGGAATTTATTTTTAAATTACCTGTTACATTTTTATGGAGGCACCTTTTATACCCGGTCAGCGCATTGTAGGGTTATTAAGGCAATGAAGCTAGGAGTAAGGTTGCATGGAAGATTATCAGGGTGTATATTACGTTTGTGGCCATGAGAAAATCACACTTTTCAAGAGGCATTTTCCCATTACCGGTTCCTATTTACTTGCCGTAACTTTGCTTTGTAAGTGGTGAATGGTAAATGGTTACACAATAACGGTGGTCCAAATACAGTGTTTTTTAGACCTTAGGGTCGACCCATACTCGCGCAGAGTCGAAGCGCAGCGAAGCGTCTATTTAAAAGATGACATATCAAATTCAACCTTATGTCTACAACCTAATGCATATATTTTTAACCGACTTCCAAAAAGGAGGAGGTTATGTTCGGCAGGTATGTTTTTTTAATGTATGTTCACCGATTTCTCCGTCAAGGCTTCTACATACCAGCGCGACTTGTCGCGCGACGCGACACGGCACAAAGGCCCCGCGTGTCACGGGACGAGCGGTGCCTTTGAGTCGTGTCGCGTCGCGCGACAAGTCGCCCCGGTATGTAGAAGCCTTCAATCGTGGACCGATTTTAATTTTTTTTTTTGTTTGAAAGGGTATGCTCCCGAGGCCGCGAGATGATCCCATGGAAATCGAGGAAAATCTTCAAATTTTATAGGCACACCTATAGTGATTTGGGTATTTTTTTATAGTAATTCGTGCATTTGCTCTTGGAAAATACCATTTGGTGAAGTGGAACTGATGGTGAAGACCACAGATGGCCACTGGAACAACATAATAATAAGTATTGATGTGATGAACTCTAGCACCCCGGGCTGTGCCCCGGGTAAGCGTCCTCGCCTATAATTTGAACATATTATATATCAGTAGTTGTAGGACGAGCACAGCATATTACATACTTACTTACTTAATCAGCCTATAATGTCCCCACTGCTGGGACACTCTGTGACAGGGAGTGGGCCGTAATCCACCACGCGGACCCAGTGCGCTCAAAACGGTGAAGGAAAACATCGTGAGGAAACCGGCATGTCCTAGAACCAAAAAATTAAAGACCTGTGACATCTACCAACCCGCACAGCTTATTAAATAAATAAATCATCTTTTATTTCAGATTAATCATTATGATTACATCCATATTTGTTAGTACAACTGTGAGCTTACAAACTAGTGTTAGTAATAATTAATAGTAATTGGTTATAATAATTTAATTAAAAAATATACATATATACATCATTTATTTATTATTATTAGTAACATTACGCAATACTCATTATAATCTGCCTAGTCTTTTCCCAAATATGTTGGGGTCGGATTCCAGTATAACCGGACGCAGCTGAATACCAGTATTTTACATGGAGCGACTGCCTATCTGACCTCCGCAACCCAGTTACTGGGTAACACGATACCCCTTGGTAAAACTGGTTGTCAGACTTCCGGGCTTCTGTCGACCCGTAACAACTGTCAAAGATCTGCAAATGACAGCCGGGACCAACGGCTATAGCAATTACGCAACTAAAAGCTTAAATTCGTTGAAACTCAAACTCAAACTCAAAACATTTATTTAAATTAAACCTATTACAGTCACTTTTGAATTGTCAAAGAGTCGGTCAGTTAGTCAGAAAGTTGAAGCTATTTGCCCATTCCAAAACGTAGATCTCTATCTTCAACAGGCAAGAAACTCCAAGGACACTCTTTTAAATCAAGATATTACAAAATCCTGGGTACATTATTCTTGTTGCTTCTATATGTGAGAATAATGTAAAAATGTAATTACTTATTTAAAAAAAACAATACAAAATATAAGATTAAATGATTAAGCCCTGGCAGTTAAGAGAAGACCAGTCTCAACTGACGGCGCCCGTTCACGAACATGACGCGTGGATCAGCACCATCCAACTCAACCATTTTGTAGGGAACCGAATGATCCAACACACGCGCCACCATCAGCGAGCCATTTAAGTGAGCATGACATACTCTCAACTGCCACGCTTTTTTAAGTCAACGTACATCTTATCATATTAAACGGCTCCATGGTACTCACATTGAAAAAATTTAAAATACGTTTAATAAACGATCCATTTTCGGACAAAGGAACTTCATTTAAGTATCAATAGACCGTTATCGCAATGTATGCTCAACCTGTAGTCAACGCATACAAGCTGCAGTTAATTGGGGCTTTATTACGAGCATAAAATAGCTCCTGTCCTGTCGGCTTGGCTCGAGCTAAACACTACAAAGGCAAATCCTCTATTCGTACCACAAGTACCGCCCACAACGTTGTGAGTATAGTCTGTTCCATACGTATCTGATGAAACTGTAAACAAACTGTGTTCCGGTTAAATTCTTAGGTAATCACTGACTACGATAAGGACCAGTCCCGGGTTGACGGCGCGTTGTATTGCACGCGCGCCTCAAAGAGTTGTCAGCACCGACTGACGAGGTCCGATAGGGCCAATGCCTGCCAGGGTTGCGAGTTTGTCCGAAAGGGATATCGTGGCCCTGGCACACAGGCAAATGTAGGAATACGGGTGGGTTTTAGTCAGTAAAAGTCTGACACGCCCTCCCGCTCCGCCCAGAGCGGGAGAAGTTATTTGATAATTTCCCACCCAAAAAAAAAAAGGGCAATCTCTGACTAAAGGGAATTAATTACACATTCATCTGTATTATGAAGGTTTCAATTTCAACTTTATATCTCACTACTTTTTCCAACAATTATTGACTAACATTATTAAGTACGTTGTAATTAAAAAATTAACAACGAAAATTTAGGTTTTATGATTAAATTAACTTCAATTCGATTGGTGTCTGAAATGGTATTTCGAGGAAAGAACCACACAAGATGAGTGGAGCAGTGGTCCAACAAAACAACTTTACGGATTTATAGCTACCAATCTACCATTGAGTGCAGTCCACTTTTGCCCATTATCGTTTAAGGATTGGTTAGCCATTATTTGGCTACAAAAACACAGTAGCTTCAACCCTGAAATGTGTAAATGTGTAAATTAACCAATTACTTGTGTAGGTAGCCTGTGGCCGGCAGTGCGATATTCAGTAACAAAACAATTCTGAATACATTTGCACATATTGTATTAAACTTTGCGTGTTACAACAATGTTTCTACCAGTAGGAGCCTATTTAATATAACTGAAAATGCAACATACTTGTCAAAAACTGAGAAAATTTACACATTTTCAGAACAGGTGTTGTTTAATAAAACAGAAAACAAACAAAACAAAACCACAATGCAAGAAACTTACAAAATTGTCAAATTGTCTGATTGTCGCCTGTATTAAATAGGCCCCATGTTGCACCATAAACAACAGTTTGCATTCAGCAATAATAACGCGACTATCATATATAAACAATTACTTTCTGTAGAATATCTGGATGGTTGGTTTTATTATTATAAACTTACCATATCAGCCTATAATTAATCATTTCAGCCGAAAGACGTCCACTGCTGGACATAGGCGTCCTCCAAAAAGGGGGGGATTTGCCATAATCGCCACGCTTGGCAGGCGGGTTAGCGATCGCAGTATGGTGCTAAAATACATAGAGAACGCTGCTGCCCATTCTCTTGTAAGTCCCTTAGTCGCCTTTTACGACACCCACGGGAAGAAATAGGGCGGTGCTATTCTTTACGTCCGGCACCACACGGAACAGCTTGCGCTTAGTTGCGACAATTTCGGACACGAATACTATCATGAACATTTTTGTCGTTAATCTGTCACGCTCGCTTCTATGTTCCTTTTCGCCTGAGGAATAATGTCTTTGTCTACCAATTTAGCAGCAGTTACGTGACATCTGGTAAACAAATGTCAACTCCATACAATTTCATTTTTCCGTTGGCGTTAACGCTTACAGAAAAGGGATTTTGTCTAGGCTCCCTGGAAAGGTGTCACTACTTGCTGCTAGCGCGGCGATTTCGTGCTCTGTGCTTCATCTTAATTATTCTGGCTCATTTCGACTTGAATTTATATATCTGGTAGGTAACTATGTTAACGTCTAACGCTCAGTTTAATCAAGGCAGTTTCTTGTGTTGAGAACTACCAACCTGTGTATATACTGTGTCGAGTTTCTCCACAAACTCGAGCTTATTAGGTATGCTTAGTAGGTATACCTTTGCTGTAGCTGCTGAATACTTAAGTAACACGGTTTAGATGTAGTTCATGCTGAACCTAGTGCCCAATATCTTATTTATTTAGATTTGTGAAGGTATGTAACGTCTTGCTGTGTTCAGTGGCAAATTTATTTAAGCTACGAATTTTTTTCCAATTTTTGAACCTATTTGGTGAACTAAAATAGGTGTAACTCAGGGTTTAGGGTAAGTTACATTAGGGTCGGTTAGGGTAACTTAGTGAGAGAAGAAAAGGTAGCGAGAGTCAAAGACAAAGAGGGCAAGAAAAGTACCCTGCGTTCGCAATTTCGTTGCCAAGAATGTAAACAAATAGGTATGTGTTTTTGGACAAATAAAGTGGAGTTCGTGCAACAATTTCAACAAGTTTTAATAAAACTATTAATATTTAGTATTAATATATAGTCATAAATTAAAAGTACATAATTATACTAATAAAGTTGATATTTGTCTAAGTGGAAATGAGTACTCGTGACATCGATTGGAAACAAGGATTTGAATATGGAATAGGCAGATGCTTTTTACAAATCTGTCGGACAACGTTATGTAGCTACATAAAGGTACAATGGCGGATCAAAATTCTCACTTTACGTTTACATATTCAACACGAAACGTGCTTGCTATAGCACCCAATAACCTTTCAAAGCGCTTTTGCTATATAAATTCGATGTACGATCAACAAAAATAATCGCTTGCAAACTGGCCTTTCCGATTGGCGGTGTCTATTGTTTGAGTAATCCCTTTGTGATCCGATCGCAAAGTAGAATAAACTTCTGCCGTCGGAAAACAATTCTTGTTGTGCTAGCCATTCAATTACACTGCAGTTTTGAGGACTTGGGTCTAATGTTCTTCAAATTGTTTGTTGTAGTGGGGATTATCAGTTTTCAGAGGAGTTCGTTCTGAGACTCCCATTTTTTCTGTCCGATTTGAATGATGTTGGGGTCAGCTTTCAATCTAACGCGATACTGTATAATAACGTCTATAAATCGGCTCACGTGATGATGATAATTATCATCATCATGCCCATTCTTCTCCATACGAAACTACTTAGATTGGAAGGGGCTACTAGAATAAATTCTATTTTGTTGTAAATTTTGGCGTTCAAAAGTTTCTTTTATTTGAAATAAATAATTTGATTTTGACTTTGACACGCGATGTGACTGAAAGTTAGTGTATCTTATCCGCATAGTTATTATACAACATGTTCCAGAATTAACGCACAACCTCTTAAGGGGTCATTGTACTCATCATTATGAACAACTTTTACTGTGGGACCAATCCTGAAATCGCAAAAAAAAAATCAACTGTTCCCTACATTTATGATCGAATAACTGGTCAAAAAAAAAGATATAAGTAAGGTAGTAGGTTAGCGGGATGATAATCATTTAAAAGATATAAGTAAGGTAGTAGGTTAGCGGGATGATAATCATTTAAAAGGTTAATCTGTAACTACCAGCAATACGAGTATTCTAACCTTTTGGCTCGTCATTTTACGAAACTCCATACAAAACTGTCAAACAGATGAATTGCGGGATATGAATTGTACGTAGATCATAATATGATTCTGCCAAAGCGTCCGTCTTAGGCCCCCAGACAAACAGATAAAAATTCTGAATACTATATTTTCGGTATAAAAATCGTTCCCAGACCTTGTAGCAAAATTTTTTTTACGAAAATATTCCTTATTATTGGCTTGAATCCGTTACGATTTTATTAGACAGAGTGGATTTTTGAGATGGAGCAGTGAGTACAGGTACTTTACCGCTGTCGCTACAAGAAAACGGCCGTAGGATAAAAATTTCTCAAAAAGTTAAGTCCTTAACTTTTTGAGAAATTTTGATCTGCATTCACAGATTTTGAAAAAAAAATACAGTCAGAAAAAAGGCATTTTTCAAAATAACTTTTTTTGATGTCAATCGATCCTGTTTCTTAATATAGGGATCTAGAAAAGTCAGAAAGAAGTACTAGAAAAGTCAGAAATCGCAAAAACTTTTCCCATACATTTCGTAGCAAATGTGACTCTAACCTACTTTTTTCGATGGATCTAATAGACTGGCCGAAAATAAACTTTAAAGTTCCTGTAGCTACAACGGTTAAGGTACCTGCCCTTACTGGACCGTCTCAAAAGTCAACCCTTATGTAGGTATATTATTGTCTTACGAATTCCACGCGAGCGAAGTCGCGTGCAGAAGCTAGTAAATAAATACATCTTTTACTTAATCATGAACTTGCTTAACAAAACAGATAATGCTGCTGACCAGAGTTAAACAAATAATTTATACTCACAAACTCATTTTTCCTGCCTTTTCCTCATGAGAACAGAATTTATACGGAACGCCACGTGCTGCGAATCTTTAGATTAATTCATAAGTACTTAGGTAAACAAGGAAATAATAATTATGAACAATGTTCAATAGTGTCGTGGGTTCGATTCCCGCACGGAACAATTATTTGTATGACCTACAAGTAGTTGTTCCGGGTCTGGCTGTTTGTGTATGTGAGTTTAAATGTTTGTAAACGCACCCACGATACAGGAGAAATACATAGTGTGGCGCAACGTTTCAAAAAAAAAAAATTGTCCACCGCTGGGATTTTTGTTTTTTTTGTCAAATAATAATCTATATACAATATTATTTTTAGTATATGCGAAACCTGAATATAGTTTGTGCAGAATAAGGCACTGAATCGATTTCAATAATTTTTACACCATGTTATATTTTGTCCCAAAAATATTTAAGTATGATGAAAAATGTTATCACCATTTCATTACTTACAATACAATCGCCGTACGGTTAGGTCCCTGCTGCCAAATTATTATCAATGAGCGCAAGACGAGCCTGGAGGCGCGCGCGCCGCGGCCGTTAGCATGGTTTTGTACGGACAACCCGGTAACATAACAACCTTATAACTTTGTGACTTTTCATGATACAGTTATGAAATTTTGTACATAGATTGTTTACATAAAATACTAGACACATGTTTCGGGTTTCGCATATACTAAAACGAATATTGTATAATATTCTCGTGTCACTGTTTGTAACCAAATCCCTCCGAACCGTCTTGACCGATTTTTATGTTTTCTATATTCATTCGGTAGGTCTGAGAATAGGTCGTAACTATTTTTATACCCCTAAGTGATAAGGCCCCAATAATGTATACAACCTGTTTTTTTTGATATCCCATAACTCTAGGGTTATATTCTGTAGGTAAAAATAATACTAAAACTCCTAGAATAGGTGGTCCAAAAATGCATCGTTCGGAGATATCATCAATCATAATTAAATTAGGTCAAAAATTGTCACCAGTATGACGAATCTTTACTTTTGCGAGGTTGCCAAACTTCGCAGTAGTGTAGTAAAATAAATAGTAAAATAAAATATGTAGGTATGTTGGTATCGGGGCTTCCCGGCGGCAGCTAGTGAAGGGAAAGCTAAAATGCGACGTTGTCATATTTCACGTAAGGGTGTTTTACATTAATAATCGTGACTTTGCTGAATTATTTTGTATGAAAAATGAAAAAAAAAAATAACGAAGGATTGGAACATAACTCATATGCCAGTTGATTCTTTGATATGGCCTCAATCATACCCTAGAGTTATGGGATATCAAAAAAAACACGTTGTATACTTATAAAAATGAATTGACTTTAGTTAGTCTCTCAAAAACTCGAGAACGGCTGAACCGATTTATCTAATTTTGGTTTAAGTCCAAGGAAAGTTTAAAAGGTGAGAAAAAAAAATAGAAACCCATACAATCTGTTAGGCTAGGTAGGTAGAATAGGTTGGTAGGGTAGTTAGTTAGGTAGGGTAAGTTAGGAATGTAGGGTGGGTGGATAGGGTAGGTAGGGTAGAGTAGATACTTAGCGGTACCCGTGCGACGCTGGGCCGGGTAAAGCTAGTTTTGTTATATTTTTCTGTTTGCTTCATACTATGACTTGAGCACTATGTGGGTAATTTTTTTTTTAATATAAATATATTCTTTCTTTTTTCTTAGTTAGTTTTAATGATGGTCTGGCATTTTGAGCACTTTATGCGGCCTACCCAAATGTCCTTTCTTTGGTATTGTTCGTCGAGTCGTTAAGCTCCTTAAGTCTTGAGTTGAGCTGCACGATTACTGACAAATGCTTGCACTGATTGGACAGGTCCACTCAAATTTGTGTGGTTCTTTCCTCAAAAGACCATTTCATCTACATGGTCCCCACATGATCTGACCAAGATTATGTCTGGACTTGAAAAGAGACTTTGACCCCTGATTTCTTCTCAGGGGACGTCAGATAGGAAATGTCGGCTACATCAAGATTATTTTTTAAATTTTTATATGACGTGTAAAAGTGATTCTAGTATCCTATTTACAGAATAAACGATTTCATTTCATTTCACGATATCATTTCTATTTAGTTTGTGCGAATAAAATAATTAAAGAGTAATATATGTACGTGTGTCTGTGTGTGTGTGTGTGTGTGTGTATGTATGTATATATGTGTGTATGTGTATGTTCCTATCGCAGGTATGCTGGAAGAGATTTCTTTAGAAATAAGCATCACCATTGTATGGATTATTCTGTTCCTTTCTTCTTGTTTGTTTATATATATGTGTGTACATAAATGGTTAAATAAATAAATATTTTTTCTTTCTTTCAATGTGCACAATTTTCGTTTTTATCGCGGCGAAATTCTTCTAATAAGACAACCTTATACTGCTCGGGCGTTTCGAAGTGCTAAGCGATTAGCAGAACGTACTATAATAACGAATGTAAGGCTAGGTACATAAACAAGGATTAGTGGCGACCGTGACCTGCACTGCCTCGCGAAGTAATGCAGTGCTGCTACAGCACTCTAAAGACTACCACTCATGGAGTCTGAACAGACGAATCTGATCCGATTGGTCTGACTCAATACGCAAAAAAATTTGAATGTTTACTAATTTCAACGATTTCTTAGCTCAAAAAACCCGACTTCAACTAAAAAGTAAACAAGATCACTTTTGCAGCTCTTTTAATTAAATTTCAGGTTTGATGGCATCAGACGCATCAGACGGCTTGTTGAGTAACATACTACCAATCACAATCTGAATGATTCTCAAGTTTAAAGAAGAACACTCTTTTCTTTTTAATAAGTACTTTTATTCCGCACAACTGCACTATTTAAATTCACTTTTCCCCCACTCAGAAATAACGATAACATCCTAACCGTTATTTCTAAGTGTTGCCAAAGTAAAATAATACATTCAGTTGCCATAATGAAACATTACAAAGTTTGTTACAACAGTAATAATTTGTACTTTGACAGTATTGCCACAATGGATATTATAATTCGGTATTAAAAACATACATTTTTTTTTATTAAATCAAAGAAATTACGACACGAGGATATTGCTAATCTATTGCTTCATATGTTCGAAAAATTTGTCTGCACAACAACGTAAATAACACTGCCTTATTGCCAGTAGTAAAAAATAATTTTCACGATTTTATTTCAAACAGTTATATTTTATTCTTGGATCGTATTTTACGTCACTTTAAAATTGAAAACTTTGTGCAATATTATATTTTAACTGTTTAAGATATGCTTATAATTTTAGCACTATGTTAGCAACACATTTGTTTACATTTTTGATCTCGAATTCGATTATAATATGTTGTATGATCGTAAGACAAGGACGCAATCGCAAATCTGACAAAAATTTGCATATTTGTTTTTCGGTACATTTTGCGGCAAAATGAAACTAAACCAAATGTAACTTATAATTGCCACAGATAGATTACTCCTTCATCTCCAAATGGTAGCAATTTTTATTCCAAAATGTTGGTTTATAAATTGTAAAAAATATTTCCGTTGCCTCTTCACGCAAAATTGACGATATCGTGTTGAGCACATAAATTTAGGTAACACAAATTTAGTTATTTAAAATATTTTATGTAAGCGGACATGTTCAACTCAAAAAGGTAGCAAAAAGAACTAGGTATGTAAACGTTACAAAAGTCTCAGAAAATAATGTTGAAAAAATCTATATTTTTTTTAAAACCCAGTGGCCCGTTTTTTTCCTATTATTTAACAAACCATATCAATAAATTTAAAAACAACACACTGGGCTTCCCTTGATAAAATCAAAATTTTATTTTATGATTATACAATATGGCGAAAACACTATATTTTCGAGAGCGCAAAAGTGATGAAACTATTAACAGGTGCTGAGACTGACTCGAATGGTTTAGTACCACGAAAACTGTACTTTTAACTGTACTTTTATAGTTACACAGACTTAATGTTTCAATTATTTCAAGCTTTATCACATTAATTAGATAAGAAATTGACGAAAAACTTTTTTTGTAAATGCACCCTTAATCAATATAGCAAGAGAAATTCTGAATATAAATGTTTAGAATCTGGTATAGCAAGCAAAGAAGCTAATACGTACTTGATCTTTTTCATGGGATATAGAAGGCTAAGAGATAACAAAGTACAATTAGCCCCGTATCTAAAGAACGTTACTCAGTACTCAAGCATTACTTAAGACTAGATTCAAGCCATTGGATTGGTTGAATTTAGTCTGTAATGCTTGAGTACTGAGTAAAGTTCTACAAATACGGACCTTAGTGTAGTAATTTCTGTTTAAATTTTGCATGCCCAAGTGACGGCAGAGCATGGAGGACACATTTTGCATGCCCAAGTGACGGCAGAGCATGGAGGACACATTTTGCATGCCCAAGTGACGGCAGAGCATGGAGGACACATTTTGCATGCCCAAGTGACGGCAGAGCATGGAGGACACATTTTGCATGCCCAAGTGACGGCAGAGCATGGAGGACACATTTTCAAAACGTGTATATCATACGTATACCTCTACCCATGTTCGCAAAAAATAAATGATTTGATTTGATTTGATTACAGATGCAACTAAGAATTATGCATGTCAAGCAATGAAAATTGACGAGTTCATATGATTTATGTCATGGGAATTTATTTATTTGCTTTTGCGTCCGTTGTGGGGAAGGAAAAGTAATTTCCCTCGCATGTACGTACACTATTCCTGCTGATTTACAACCCCTTTTGTTTACACATGTCCACACACCCCGTTTCTCTCTAAACGGTAACTATTTACAGTTTAATCGGATGTCAAACTTTTCACACTTCACCGGTTACCGTCCCTTTACTTTACGTACTGCCTGGAATCGTTAGTCCAGATACACTAGTGTACCTAATTTGTGAAAAAGACACGTAAATCCGCCGCTTTACCGGCACACTGCACTACAAGTTTGTACCCTACTTACACAAGCGGCATTAAATATTTACTCTGAAAACTATGACTACTCTGTGCAGCGCTTCTCAAAAGCTACGAGATGCTCTGTTTTGTTTTATTGCTCTGTATTATTTGTATAAAATTGGATGCAAATTGTTGTTTTTTAGGGTTCCGTACCCAAAGGGTAAAACGGGAACCCAATTACTAAGGCTCTGCCGACAGACAGATAGATAGCAAGCTGCATTATTTTGATACTCGCAAGTAAATCAAAACCTATATGGTACTTCCCGTGGACCTAGAATCTTGAAATTTGGCAAGAAGCAAGGTCTCACAGCACGGTTTTATCATATAAATAAAACATTGCGATTGCATGTAAAGTGGGGATGATATTGTTTTCTCGTCTGTCCCATCGTGAAGGGTATCGTTGGATGGGCCGTTCAAAAATATCCAGGTCTGTGAAAACCATTTTCGATTCAAGGATCCGTTTGGGTAATATAAAGCTAATAGTGCTCATTTTTATAACCACCAACCAGTATGCCAGCTAAATGGTTGTTTTTAGATATGTGAAAAATTTCACGGCAGTAGTATGTATATGTAACGAAATTAAAAGGAAAACTATCACAGCTAAGTAGGCTTTACAAGTTAACGAGTAATAGACGACCAATTTACATTTGCAGTTGGAATGTATCGGAGAACACGTTTTCAACTACAATGTTAAGTTTGTTCTTGGGAAGTGGTCCGAGACGCCCTTGGCCGGTTTTTTTTATCATAATCATGTGGTCTCAGCCAAAACTAATTCAGTAATTTCACAGTCATTTTACCTCTGATTTTGGATCACTGTCAAAATCAAAATGATTTTTATTCTCGTTCTCATAAGATTGCTGGTGGGCTACTGTCAGAGGTTAAATAATTGTCAAGGACTTTAGAAACGACAATGCAGTAACATTTTGACGATATTCAACAGTTGTCTGTACTGTAACCACATCGTCACACGACAGCGTTATGTTACGCAAACTGCATTACAAATTGTGTTACATAACCATCCTGTTTTACCTACTACAACACCTATAAAGTCAACGCCATGAGACGAGATAAATTTCATACTTTGGGATTTAAAACTTTAACTGAAATTGCGTATGGTTCAGTTTCCATTGCAACTAAAAATATTTTATGACGTTTAGCGATAATTTCTTCATTCATCAATCAACTTAGATATCTTGAGTTTAAAGTTGATAGTTGTATAATTTGCAATTTTATGTATTTATAGCTTCTCATGACGGTTACTTTAGATACGTTCATACATGCCTTTAGTGAGGCCCTCTGCCTCACTAACGGCATGTATGAAGGCATAAAGGAATACTAAATAACCTATAGGTAACAGTAGTAATTTTATAAAAACATCTTATTCCATACACCTCGTTTAAATCATGAATCTTCATCTTACCCTGTTCATGCTTTCATGTTTCACTGATCTTTAGTTTTTACCCCGCTTACAGAAACCTGGCTATGATGATCACAGTCAGAGGATAATCTGCTGTGTATACAGTAACCCTGTTTCTAGGATCATCCGTTAGCATTTAAAATCAAAATCAAAAGTCATTTATTTATTCAAACTAGGCTGAGAATCAGCACTTTTCGAACGTCAAAAATTACATGCGACAGTCCCCCAAAAACGCCCACCCTTCACCACTTCCTATTGCTTTAGCTGGGAAGAAAAAGTGGCGCAACAAACTCCCCAGCAGCACAGCTGTCTGTTCGCATATAAAACTTGAAGCTATACAATACAATATAAAATAATTTGCATTACGCAACACAAAACGTTAAATTAAATTATTTGCCTTATGTTAGCTAGCACACACCATTATACAAAAATATAAAAATACTTAATTTACCTTATTTCTCTGTGGATCTATTATAGTACCAACGCGCGAAGTAAGCATAATCAGCCAATGTTCCCACTGCTGGGACACAGTTCACCTCTCTGTGACAACAAAAGGGCTGTAATCCACCACGCGGGCCCAGTGCGGGTTGGTAGATGTCACATGTCTTCGAACTTTTGTAGGAAATGCCGGTTTCCTCACGATGTTTTCGCTCACCGTTTTGAGAGCAGTGCATGGTGAAAAATAATTTACACAAAGTAAAATGCCTGTCTCGGTCCGAACCTACGACCACTCGTAAGCCTGGTGTCCACTGGGCCACACTGCCCCGAAGTAAAGCACATAATATTTACTTAGTTTTAAGACTTGATTCATATCTATGGGTGAAATGTTTGTATTTTCGATTTTGATATCGTTACAATTTATGTATCCTATAGGTACTTCCTTCCTCTTCCTGTTTTCGATGCCTGGGGTTTGTGAGAATATTGTACAAAGTTGTTGTGCATTATGTATTACGATCATATATTCTGCCGTTTCCGGCGTACAAATATTGTTTGTAAAATTATGGGTCATATTACATTAAAATTAAATTATGAAACATTAGAATTACAAATAATTTAAATAAATTAAACAATAGTTGTAAAACAGATTAATTATATAAGTCAAAGTGCAATAAGGTCAAGTAGATAAAAATGATGATGTAGAGGCAATCATGTCAAATATTTAGGTACATTTTTCATTCATAAAATCTTCAGTCGAGTAACATTTGCCTAATAGAAAGTTAAATAATTTACATTTAAATGTTCTGAGGCTGAGAGTTTTGAAGCCATCAGGTAATTTGTTATAAACAGTAATGGACATGCAGTATACTTATTAGAAAATAATTTAATTCTACGCCTCGGAACATTAAGCATATGTACTTGGCGGCTGGGTCTGGAACCAACATCAATAAACAAGTCAAATTCATGTCTTTTTAGGTCTACAAAGATACAAATTTCAAAAATGTATAGTGCTGGAAGTGGCAATATTTTAAGATTTTTAAATAGTGGCACACAACTGTCTAGTGGGTGCGCTCCACATATTGAGCGTACGCATTTTTTCTGAGCTCGAAACACTCGTTTAAGGTCAACCGAATTACCCCATATTATAATACCATAGCGCAAAATTGATGAAACATAACCATGGTATGCACATAGTGCCGCATTTACAATAGCCACACGTGTTAGTCTATATGTTACCGGCCAAACCCAATTTCAGGACAAACTAGTTTAGCCTAGGCCAAACCAGTTCTCCCTACACGCGATAGGATTAACTAGTATAGCCTAGGCTAAACTAGTTTGTCCTAAGCCCGATAGGATAAACCAGTTTAGCCTAGGTCGAATCGGTTTATCCTAGTTAGAATTTACATGCTTTAGGATAAAATGGTACGTCCTACTCTGAAATCTGATTGAGCGTGCTGCGGGAGCGGCGTGACAGAAACGAATCGCAGCAAAACCGACTCCACGTAGTCTTGTCTGCCCTACCCCTAGAGTGTTATTTATTTAGTTAGTTAAATTCGCGTAGGCGCGTAGGGGCGAGGCGGCCCGCGAGCTGAGGAGCAGGTGGTTTCAACGCTAGCCGCCGCGGCTCAAGCCGAAGCCTCGGTGGTGAGCGTGAAACACATCTGTGACGATAAGCTCGCATGGGACCGCTGGAGCCCTGCAGCACCGGAGCCGTGACAGAAAACATGCCTGCTGCTAAGATACAAACTAAGTGAAATTCGACCTAGGCTAAACTGGTTTATCCTATCGGGCTTAGGACAAACTAGTTTAGCCTAGGCTATACTAGTTAATCCTATCGCGTATAGGAAGAACTAGTTTAGCCTAGGCTAAACTAGTTTGTCCTGAAATCGGGTTTGGCCGGTAACATATATATAACGAATACAAATCTATCTATCTTCTTACATAGATCATCAATATGAGATTTCCAGTTACAGGTTTTATCAATTATTATCCCCAAGAATTTTGCGTAATCGACCTCTTCTATCGTCTCATTTCCATATTGTATTTTAAGTCGTGGACGGGTACTGTTATATGTCTGGAATTGTATCATTTTTGTTTTGTTAATATTGATATGAAGATTATTGTGTTCAAGCCATGTAATAATTTTATTTAATGTCATGTTTATTTCATTTTGATACTCAACAATGTCGTCATTTTCGTTTATAATACTGAGGGTCGTATCGTCAGCGTATAGTATGCAATTGTGGGAAGTTACACTAGGCAAGTCATTTAGCAAGAATTTTTGACTTAAGAGTCAGATAATCGCCGTTGATCTTGGCCATACAAATGCGCGTCGCGCTCACGCCTCGCCACAATCAACTTTCATAGGGAATATTTATTTTTAGTAACGAAAATATGAATATTTGTAAAAAATCACAGATAACATTATAGATAATAAAACAGTATATCCATACAAAAAAAAAGCATGGAAATATCTTAAGTAGTTTGAAAGTAATATCGTTTGTTATGCTTTGGGTAGACATTATTTCCTGAATTTATTTAATAAAGTATTTTACTACAATACTTAAATATTCACATATAGAATTGATGTGTATGCGTTCTAGTTTAACATACATTATTTGCATAACTTACTTGCATTATATGAAGGCGTAATAACAGATTTAAAAGTCACTAAAATCATATATCGGTGCCTTAATTTAACTTACTATTAGTTTTGTTAAACTACATACCTATGCGACGGCGCAACATGTGGCGCCATCTATTTTTGTTATGAAGCTACTGGAATCACCGAAAAGGTCGGATAAGAGTGACACTCATTCTATACCCTAAGTCATCAATTCAGATAATTTATGTAAACAAAGGTGATAACAGATCAAAAAAATATCGTCATAATGGTAATTCACATAAAATGGCGGAAAACAAGGCTATATTGGCTTTTATGTACTGATTTTAGAAATAATAATTAAACAATTATCATACCGTGTTAATTTTTATAAGTTTTCGGTTTTAAACAAAGTTATTAAAAAAAGAAAATTTTGTGGTATAAAAAATATTATGATACTGGTAACACTACAGGAGTTCCCAACATTCTCAAATTTCATTTGACATAATTTGCAAACTCGCGTCTTTTCAATACGTTCGTTTTCTTTTCTCCGATCATATTATTCGCTGCGTGTTTGTTAATTGTGCTTTGTTATCATCGTGTTAAGTGTTTAATTTTGTTGTTAGTTGTTATATTTCCTTGTTTCTGTTGTGTTTTTGTTAAGTTTGATATATGATAAATTGTTTTGCAGCACTGTCCTGTCATTTTGACAGTGACATTTATTTGTTTACTAAAATTATCTGAATTGATGACTTAGGGTATAGCAGAGCGTCGCATCGATGGTTACGTCATGGCGGCTGTCTTCGGATGACAGAAGAGGACGTGGAAGGGAGCCGCTGTCGTACTACGTCCACAACGAACTGCTATATTTCAATCCACAATCCTGATGATATTGAAGCTGCTGAACCACTAATACGATGATCACTTCTGGTAAAGGCTATCCTGCGCCGTAATATACAATCATCATCAGCCCATAGCAGTCCACTGCTGGACATAGGCCTCTCCAATTGCACGCCATTCAGCTCGATTCATAGGTCGTGGGTTCGAACCCAGGCAGGCGCTTTACTTTGTGTAAATAATTTCATCACCACTGCTCTCAAAACGGTGAAGGAAAACATCGTGAGGAAACCGGCATGTCCTAGAACCAACAATTCAAAGACATGTGACATCTACCAACCCGCACTGGGCCCGCGTGGTAGATTACAGCCCAGTCCCTCTCGACAAGAGGAGGCCTGTGTCACAGCAGTGGGAACATTATAGGCTGATTATGCAGCTCGATTCTCGGCAACTCTCATCCAGCTGCCACCAGCCACCCTGCGAAGATCGTCGCTCCACCTAGCCTGAGGGCGTCCTACCTTACGTTTGCCAATTCGCGGTCTCCACTCAAGAACACGTCTACCCCAACGGTCATCGGTTCTACGGCTAATATGGCCGGCCCATTGCCAATTCAGCTTGCTTATTCTGTGGGCTATGTCGACAACTTTGGTTCTCTGCCGGATCACTTCGTTCCGGATTCGATCCCTCAGAGAGACTCCAAGCATAGTCCGTTCCATAGCCGTAATATACAATATGTAACAAAAACCATGTTGTTCCTTCTACCTGCGTTTTAAGAATCGGTATGCATACGTAATAAAGCAAGTAATTTATAAAAACTGTTCAACAAAATAATTAAAATAAATATTGAATTATTTATATTTGTAATGTTTAACTGATTTCTTACCTCTTTAATTCTTTGGTTTTGACTTCTCGACTAGCCAATTCTTAATTTTTTTAAATTATAATTCCATCAATGTTGTGCTTGTAGGTTAATGTATACGTCCCTAAAAGGAACAACAGGGTTTTTGTTACATACTGTCTATACTACTTAAGCTCTGTAAATGAGTCAATAAACATAATTAAATCAATGAGCAGAAATCAGAAAACATCGAAGCTATAAGACGGTTGTGGAGGACACGTCCTACATAGCCGCCCTTGACCCATAGGACCCAGTTACAGGCATGAGGCAGGGATCCGTTTGTCTCCGTTCAATCGTTCCGCCAAATTTGATATTAATTAGTTATTGATTTTGTGCGCTCGTGTCCGGGATATGTGCATTAACTGTGTGGTTTACGTATTCACACATAAGTGTACCAAGCAATAACAAACTGGCTTGTAATCAGATACACATATCTGATTACAAGCAATAACAAACTGGCTTGTAATCAGATACACATATCTGATTACAAGCAATAACAAACTGGCTTGTAATCAGATACACATATCTGATTACAAGCAATAACAAACTGGCTTGTAATCAGATACACATATCTGATTACAAGCAATAACAAACTGGCTTGTAATCAGATACACATATCTGATTACAAGCAATAACAAACTGGCTTGTAATCAGATACACATATCTGATTACAAGCAATAACAAACTGGCTTGTAATCAGATACACATATCTGATTACAAGCCAGTTTGTTATTGCTTTTGTTTGTTATATACTTTCGTGATGCATCTGGTTGTGCTTATTGTATAGCCTGCCATTGGAGTTGAATCTCATAACCGTATCAATGTCGTACCATACTGCACCTACATCAAGTATTTAAAGACTTACGTGATCTACACAAATGCGATATATAGAATGATGGATTTCACAAGCTTCAGCTGAAAGTTTCGTTACAAATTGTCCTGAAAAATGTTCATTTAATTTCAAGACCACCATTAGATAAATATTAGTAAGTAGGAACTTACCTTCTATTCTTTTCCGATCCAGCTCTCCCTTGCTGTCCTCCACTAGCAACGCCCTAAGCCGAGGTCCGAACCCCACAGGGTGTGCCCTTAGCGTGTACTCGCTTAGTTATTTTTTTTTTCTTTTAAAAACGCTAGCACCACACTAGGAATTACGCCTGTATTGTGGGTGCTTTTACAAACATTTAAACTCACATACACAAACAGCCAGACCCGGAACAACTACTTGCAGGTCATACAAATATTAGTTCCGTGCGGGAATCGAACCCACGACACGCAGCGCAGCAGTCAATCGCTTAACCACTGCGCCAACCATGCCGTCAAAGTCCGTCAGTTTATAAGTTTATGCCCTGGCAGGAGACGTCAACCTCCTAGATTGACCTGCGAGATGCCATTTTATAAAAAAAAAACCTATTCTTCCGTTATTTTGACTACGGTAAAAGAATAAGAAAAAAAAAATATGCCTCAGGCATTAAGTCCGCCTTTGTTCAGTGTATTTTTTTACTTGTGCATAATGTTTTAAGAAATAAATAACTAAACTAAATAAGAAGTAACAGACATCCTTTGCAGAAAAAGTAAATTGTACATCTCTACCTGTCCCCCCAAAAGTTACCTCGATAATATGAAAGCTCTCACCGAGTTTGAACAAGCCTATTTACCCGTGTGGCCTTTTCATAAAATTTTAATTTTATCATTGACTCGCACAGCTCGCGGCCAAATAATACTGCGTAACTTTAATAATAAAAGCTACTGAATAATTCAGCCGTGTGCCGTAAGTTTCGGCGATTCTGGGACCGGCGCCATCTTGGAACTCGCTGAGGAGTCAAAGGCCCCCTGAATCTATTGCTTTTGTAGATAAAAGATGAATGATTAATGTATCACCTTATCTTGATCTGGTTGGGATAAAATATCCTGCGAAGATCATAATATGTGAAGTTATATTATCGTGTTTTTATTAACATTTTCTTTACTTTGTGGCCATTAGGAATTCTATTTTTAGGACACTCGTTAAAATATTTATATTTTCTCAATCATCATCATCATTAATTTCAGCTAAAAGACGTCCACTGCTGGACATAAGCCTCCCCCCACCCCTTTTGCACAATGCCGCTGATAACATTTCATTGGTAGGTAATACTTGATCAAGCGCAATATATAATACAAAACAGATAATGGTGATGATCGTGTTCTGTTCCCACAGACAAACCGTGAAAACGGTTTTGCGGGGCAAAGTCCTTATGTAAAGTTTTTTTTGTAAACGTATTTATTATTAATAATATTAATAAATAAATAAATATTAATATAATAAAAAAAAAAATCTTTTTATTTCAGACATATTTGGTCCATAATATTATAGGTAGTGGAACTAAAACAAACTAAATCGAATTAAATTAAATTAAATTAAAATTAAATCATACTCAATTAAATAAAACTAAATCAAAAATTAATTTAAATATTTGCCGCCCTCTGGGCCCCCGGGCACACGCACTTGTGCTTGAACCCAGTGCCCCAGAAGGGGGCTGTCCAGCTTGTGGCTGAGCACGCTCAGGATGGTGTTTGCGCTCCCACGCGTGCGGAACATCAGCGAAGCGATGCGGCGCCGCAGTACAGTGTGAAAGCCGTCTGTGTGCGCGTGCGCAAACATTGCAGACGCACTACAGCAGCGTGGGAGCCCCACCAGCACCCTGAACGCGTTATAATAAGTCCTTTTTATTCTGAACATCTTTGCGTCGTGGTATTGTCAGTAGTTTAAAAAGGCCTCCACTAACAACTTCCACTGAGTCCTATCACTCGCAACTCAACTCTTCTCCAATTTGGACCTGATGTGAGCTTCAATTCGTCTTCCTATCTTTTATATTGTCTTCCCCTGTTTCTTTTGCCATTTCTAGGGTACCATTCTGTCACAACCATACTCCACTTTTCTTGAATAAGAGCAGATAAATTCTGGTCAAATATCTATGAGTTGCCAGTCAGTTGCTAATTAGAGATTATTGTCAGTTTCCTATTTAATCGTTATATTTGCTAACCAACTGTTGGTTGCAGGTACAAATAACAGTTATTACTTAGTTGGTAATTGTACCAAAAAAAATATTGAACATTGATCGATTGATTTATGTTTAAACTGTTCACATTATGGAACTATTTTTAGTATCATATTTTCGATCCATATTCTTTTCGGTAGTGGCGTTTAAAAAGTTCTTCACGACAAGTGGGTGGTTAGGAGCAGGATTTCGTGTTGCTATCAAAAAGTTCTATTCTGGGATACTGAGCAGCCGCGTCCTTGTATCCATGATTACGACAGAGAATTAAAGATTTTCAATACTTACTTTCGCGGGACGCGGAGAGAAAAAAAAAATTTACCTGGTGTTACCAAACAAACAAACTTTAAATATTCGATGCACCTGTAATGCCAGGCCCAAAGCCTCTCATAACCAGCATCTTAATTACGTAACACGAAATCAATCCGAATCTGAATGATTTTGAAGTATATTGCTAATCCAATGCGTCCTACGTTCGAAAAACATATTGCTACTGTAAGTGTATTTCGCAATACCCCGCAGAACGTAATGCACAGCAACTTATCTTAGTCGTATGGCACCTACTTGCATGCTATGTACAATGGACATTGCAAAGCTGCTAACTAGCACTAAGTTTCATCATCATCATTCAGCCGAAAGACGTCCACTGCTGGACATAGGCCTGCCCCAAGCATCGCCACTTCAACCGGTTCTGCTTCCCGCATCCAGCGGATACCTGCGGCCTTCACAAGGTCATCGGTCCACCTTGCAGGAGGCCTTCCAACGCTACGTCTTCCGGTATGCGTCCGCTACTCCAGAACCTTTCGGCCCCATCGGCCATCAGTTCTGCGAGCAATTTGCCCTGCACTATGTTTGCATAGCTGCAATTAAGTACGAACGAACGATGCTTAAAGCATACCTACCTAATTTCTGTATGAAACTGTTCTGAAAGCCCAAATTCGTGTAGGTGATCCACATTTTATTTCTCTCGTGTTGTCACGACTTATGTGACTATAGCTCATTAAGTGGTAAAAATGTTAAACCATTCAGCAAGGTATAGGATAAGCCAGACATACCTGAGTATCGTCAATTATGAACCTTAACATAATCACCATGATTGGGTATCGTCCAGTCAAGAAAAAGGTTATGTAAGAAATCAAGAAATTGTAATTAGGGTTCCGTACGGAACCCTTATTACAATTTGAAAGGGTAAAACGAACCCTATTACTAAGGCTCCGCCGTCTGTCTGTCCGTCGGTCACCAGGTTGTATCTCATGAACCGTGATAGTCAGACAGTTGGAATTTTCACAGATGATGTATTTTTGTTGCCGCTATAACAACAAATACACAAAAACAGAATAAAATAAATATTTAAGGGGGCTCCCATACAACAAACGTGAATTTTTGCTCCTTTTTACTCTATGTTGATAACGGCAACAGGTAGACGCTTGAAATATTCACAGAATATTTAGTTATATTATATATTCACTTTAAAAATAAATAATTAAATTAAAATAAAACAAATATTTATGAGGGGCTTCCATGCAGCAAACGTGTTTTTTTTTGCCATTTTTATAGATAATGGTACGGAACCCTTCTTGCGCAAGTCCGACTCGCACTTGGCTGATTTTTTTTTTTTACTTTTCATATGCATATATGAAGAGGTAGTCAGACAAACAAGTGAACTGAGCACATGCACAAATGCGTACTATGGTCAAAAGGGAGTTATCTACAGCTAGCAGGCTGCAATTACTAATCTTTTTTGTTGAGTGTATGTAAAAATCTAGCTAACATACATCTAGATATCCTGGATCTCTTGAAGCAAATGCTAATAATAATATCGGATACGATACCATGTCATCTCATAAGCGGGCAAGCGTAGTAACTAGAGATATCGGTTGCCATGGAAACCGGGTCATGGTCACCTCGACATTTCTGATAACATGGACACAGATTTTATTTAAAAATTTATATGTGGGTGACGAGGCGTAACCTAATTAGGTGCTGATACTTGTATTATTAGGAGCGTGCGTTGACGTCATGATAATAACGTTAATTTGTCAAGCAGTGATAATATTTATGACACGCTAGCCCGATTATAGTATTATTAGATATCTTCTATGTATCTTACATAGAAGATATCTGATCTACTTCTTTAGGTCATAAAATGGTCGTGGGCTTTAGTATGTTTAAGGCAGGAAGGTGTTTTAGAACAACGGGAACAGCACAGCTATGAATTAAGCTAGATATGTGAAAAGATTTCCTCATTAAACAGTCTCATCTTTTTATTTTAATGTTGCCAAGCTTGGGACAGGTTTGACGCCCAACGTGGGACAAGTTTGGCGCCCAGTGTGGGACAACTTTGGCGCCCAGTGTGTGACAGGTTTGGCGCCCAGCTTGGGGCACGTTTGGCGCCCAGTATAGGACAGGATTGGCGCCCAGTGTGGGATAGGACTAGTTTACGATACAAAAGAAATACACATTTGAATCGAGATTTATGCTTGAGTTTCTTTAATATGGGGCCAAAATCTTTTAAACAGAGTAGTGTGTTACACCTACCGTTTTTCCTTTAAAGCGTGTGGAAATCACCATTTACCATAACAATTATAAGCCAGGAAAACGAACATCAACACAATGCATCGCAAACAATAGATTCAAGTAAACATTAAAAAACATTTCAACAAATAATAATATTATGACCGCAATATTAGTTACGCAATTGCAATTAAAATTTTAATGATTTATTAAATCACAATACAGAGAGTAGACGTTAAAATTCCACCGTAACAAACAATTAACGTGGCGCACGATGTCTGGCAGTGTGTAAAATTTTAATTAAAACATTTCACGTAAAGTGTTCGATTTGATTGCTTTTTTTTTTTTTGTGCGAGTCGGTCTCACGCACTTCTTAAATCCTATCCTAACGAATATTATAAATGCGAAAGCGAGTTGGTTTGTTATGCTTTTAGGCTAAAACAGCTAAACGGATTTGTCTGAAATTTAGCACATGGGGAGCTTTTTATCCTTACATTCCCACGGGATCGAGACGTATGCGGGTGAAACCGCGGGGTTCTGCTAATATTTATATAGCTTCGGTTTTGTTTCTAACCGACTTCAAAAAAAGTTTTGTAAAAGGTGATGAACAGTTGATATTAGGCTTTTGCAGTTTATACTAATTACAAACTGACCCACTAAAAAGTGAAAAATTTAAAACATTTTACAGAAAAGAACAACTGACTTCCGAAAAAACACTACAAAGTGAAAAATAACTTTGCGGATTTCACGAACATAATTCTAGTACCAATTCGATGTATAAAATCAACTACCATTAGAAAAATTTCTAGAAGCAAGTTATCTTTTCATAAGTGCAGGTTTTTCTGTAACAAATAAACAAATTTTCTTTCTTCTTGCTTTCTTTTATTAACCTTTTTTTTTCAATTGTTTACCTTCTGGATTTTTTTTCCCATTGTTTACCTTGTTTTCCTACTGGTCGTCTTGCTGACCATGTTTTTGTTATTGTTATTAATAATTAACTGTTTTTATTTTACTTCGATGGTGCTAGTTTATCATTTGTGACTTCGAGTTATAGCTGTAGCTTTATTTAAGCGGGCACGCCCATTATGCCTGGAGGCTTTTATTTAGATACGTTTTGTTTACGTTATTTCTGCTTGAGTATAGTTTTCGACGATTATTATACAATATATATTTGTATAATGGTGTGTGCTAGCTAACATAAGGCAAATAATTTAATTTAACGTTTTGTGTTGCGTAATGCAAATTATTTTATATTGTATTGCATAGCTTCAAGTTTTTTTATGCGAACAGACAGCTGTGCTGCTGGGGAGTTTGTTGCGCCACTTCTTCTTCCCAGCTAAAGCACTAGGAAGTGGTGAAGGGTGGGCGTTTTTGGGGGACTGCCTCATGTAATTTTTGACGTTCGAAAAGTGCTGATTCTCAGCCTAGTTTGAATAAATGACTTTTGATTTTGATTGATTTGATTTTGATTTTTCTGTTTATTATTTGCCCCGGTAGAGGCCATAGTACAATATGTTCTGTGGCCATTTCAACTGCCCAACTTTGCTGACAGACAGACAGACTGGCAGGCCGACAGGCAGTACGATGGTCCGACAAATAGACAGATGATGCAAACGAAGACGTGCAATTGACCTTATTGTAAAGGTAAATGTCGAGGCTATCGAATTAGTAAATAAATTTTCCTGAATAATAAGCAAAAAGAACCAAACAATAATGAAATTATGAAATTGTTCATTTGCACGACTGCAGGTCTCTTAGGTTGGATATCGTGGTCCTGGCACACAGGCATCTGAAGGAACACGGGTGGGTTTTTTTTTAGTCAGAAGACACGAAAAGCGGGAGGAGTTATTTGATCATTTCACACCCAAAAAAAAAAGTTTCTTAGATTCAAAGATTAAATTTAGCATTTATTTAAACATATTCTATTTCAGCCGAATAAAAAAATAAGATGGCTGCGATTCGCGGGGTGTCGCGTTAGGGGTATTTATAAAAATGCATTAGTGTTGTGAAATATGTAATTAAAATGTCGGGAATGCATAGTAGCTTTCTGTAATTCGGATAATGATCCATGTACCGCAATGTGTACTGAAAAATGAACAATTAATTAGATTAGACTCCCCTGAAATTAAATCCGGAATTCCGGACTGCATCTATTGTAGCAAGAGCGCTTTGAATGATTAAAAAACAAAGGATAACAAAGACTGAACTGCAATGGGATCACGAAACGGAGAGCAGAAAAAGTCTGAAAGTCGATTTTAATCCATTAGTGCACTTTATATGTAGAATTGTAATTAGCGAATTTAATACAAAACTCAAATCAATCAAATTGGAAAACATGTGTTTTTAACAAAACAGCACTCTAAAAATACTCAACTGACACCGCAAATAAAAATGAATAGCTTTCATACTTGATTGTTTGATTATATTAGGCACCTACTTGTGCAAATTGCAATTAATTATCTTATCAATAAATCGTGCAAGCGTGCTATCGATAGAGGACAATCGTTTCCGTTCTTAACATTCTGATTGACTAATATGCTTACCTTAAAGTATCTTTGATTAGTTTTTGCGGATATTAAAGGACCTAAACAGACACCCCAATTACATCTAGATGAGCAGCCATTCCAAGACTCCGAGAAAATTATCCAACGGGAAAATGATTTCTCCAAGGAGTTTAAACAATAAACGACAGCCGCTCTACGTAGCAATCCTGCAGAAAGTCGGATGTTACACGGAAAAATGAGCTTTATTCTGATCCAAAGTCAAAGCCAACAGGCACTTTTAAATTATCAAGAATCATGAGTTTTAAAAGAAATACGGTTTGAATAACTGAGGTGTCACCTAATACTCCTTTTCAATAAAAACAATGCCTTAAAAAATAACAAAGCTGCCTGTTCTTCCGAACTATGTTATGTTTATTGAGACAATGACATGTACGTAGCAGTCAATCCTCCAAGCTCGTAGAAATGGCGTGTTTTTATTTCTAGGGATTAAATTATAATCATTCTTAACCATTTATAGATTCATCAAAATCCTTGTATCGGAAGACTACTTACAATTTTTTCACAAACCTAATTACAAGCTATGTAATTTTATAAACATAAAAGGCGTAAAAACGACGCAATCAAGCGTGTCATTTTAATGAAAGCATGATATACAGGTTGGAAGGGACATCGACGCGAATCCGTTTACCATGGATTCAGTACCTACATCATTCTTGACCGATGACAATTTTTAACGCAGGGGGCGTTAAAAATTTCCATCGGTTATTTTAAAAAAAATTCGCTGTTCCATACATTTTCACCGAGTAGGTATTGCACTTCTGTAGGAAACAGCTATTTTTTTTTTAAATTACCGAAGAAAAATTTTAACGCAGGGGGGTCAAGAATGATGTACTGAATCCATGGTAAACGGATTCGCGTCGATGTCCGTTCCACCCTGTATGTATACACTCTTAATTAAAAAAAAAACTTAGGCGGTAGAAAATGATAATAATATTTGGTTCAGAATTCACACTTGCATGCATTATTATCAATACTGTATCCAGACTCGTCCATTGATTATGTGTAATCGCCTGCGATAGTTGAGGCTTTTTTTTACACACATTTTAGGGTACATCAGCGTTCAAACACTTTTGATCGTGAGGGCCAGTCTAAGAACCTCGATGATTTCATAGCCATGACTTTTTAAAGTGTCTCGGTAAGGAACGGTTTCTTGATGGTGCTTCTATTGAGATCAGCTTCCACAAACCTCCTGATAGAATCTTGAGATTACATATTAGGACCCTTTTTCATCAATAGTTCCTGGCCATAAAAAAAATTGATAACCATGGTCTTTTTTTAAATTTTAAGTTGCTTTTTTTTTTCGGTGAGACACCTTGAGTAGGTGTCTATCCGCACGCTGGTCAGCTAACGATGTTTTAGGTGGTATAATACCACTTTATCTACTTTTTCATGAATGTCTTTTACTTTTTCAAATACTTTGCAGCCTGATCGCGTGATATTTGGGATCCTTTTGGATGCGAGTATAGGAGCACCTGCTCGTGGCGCTCCTCGTACGCGGCACTTATTTCGGGAGAAGTGCTTTTTCTAAAAACCTAATGTACGAACGGACTCTTGTCACGACACGATTTAGAGAATGAGTTCCTCTAATTGGTATAATAATTATTTTTCGAAAATTAGTCGTTAATAAATGATGCCGGTCACGCTCTTGTCGTGTACACTGTAACAAGCTAACCGTCACCGAGATTGTCGCGGTGATTGTCCTGTATATTAATAACATGGCGTCCCCCAGCGCCCTACTCGGTATTAATGTTACGAACGTGATGCGACGGTTTCGAATTATTAAATGACCGTGTCATTGTAAGTAAATTAAAACACTGTAAGGCAGTATTTAAAGAATAGCACTCCCCTATTTATTCCCGTGGATGTCGTAAAAGGCGACTAAGGGACTTACTAGAGAATGGCCAGCCGCGTTCTCTATGCATTTTAACACTATACTGCGATCGCCAACCCGCCTTCCAAGCGTAGCGATTATGGCAAACCCCTCTTTTGGGGGAGGCTTATGCCCAGCAGTGGACGTCTTTCGGCTGAAATGATGATGATGATGATGAAGGCAGTATTTTGTTTCAGTAGGGGGGGGGGGTTCATTATTTTGATAAAGAAGCTTTCAATAATGTGAATTTTAAGACTACGGTCTCTACCGTAGTCTTAAAATTCACATTATTCTATTCCGATAAGTTTAATCTTACATTCAAGTCCCGAGTAACCCTAGCAAGAGATTAAAATAAGGAAGTTAAAATAAGGAAGGATTATTGAAAATTCAATCTCTAAAGGGAGTTCGACATTTTGCCGACTAGAAATCGCATCAGGCACACGGCTAGTGTATGAGTTTCAATTTGTGAAATACCTCAATCTATTCTTTTTCCCCCAGTTTCAACAAGCTCCTCCTGCAGAAGGAAGAGTTGGAGCAGAAGCAACTGCACCTGCTACAAGTGGTGGAGAGTGAGAGGACGTCGCGCTGGCAGTACGCGCAGCAGTGCGACGAGCTGTCCAGTGAGGTCAAGAAACTGAGGACTGAAGTGAGTATCTAGCAAACTTGAAATTAGATTTGTTGATCAAGTTTACAGCCTTAGCATCAGGTGGAATAACAGCTCACTTCACCCCAAGTTTTTACGGTGAGTTGATTTTTACAGAATACATCGGCTGTGTAGTTTTCTTTGGCTAGAGTTTCATGGTTCATTCCAGTAAAATTTGTAGTGACACTATGTTTTACATCATAGTGTGATTATTACGGAGCGTTTGATCCTAAACAAGTAAAATCGAGAGAGCTTTTTTATATAATTTTTCGGCATCGTAGATGACAGAACGAAAAAACACTTGGTTTAGCTTAATGATTGTTGATGATGTTTAGCCTTGCTTTTTTGCACAGTTATGCACGTACAAGAAGGAGCATGAGCCAGCAACACGGGCCGCTTCCACCTCCAGCTCCTCGCCAAGCCACTCGCCAGAAATAGACCCGGCTGAGCTCAAGAAGATCAAGAAAGTTCAAGTAAGTTGTCACATCACTTTGTTTGATTATTTTGAACTAAGGCTGTTAACTGAACCTTCATCATCTTCCGTCCTATTTCCTCGAGGATCCATACACATTACATTATCTTTAATCGTACAAGAACTGACTACGAGTATTATGTACATGGGATCCGAAGGTCCTGATAAACTGAGATAAAAATACTAGTCAATTTAAACGATCATAATATCACTAAATACAAGTTGATCTCGGAAGGTGTTTAATATGTTTTTTTGTACAGAGCTTCTTCCGCGGCTGGCTGTGCCGCCGTCGCTGGAAGCAGATCGTGGACGAGTACATAAAGAGTCCACACGCCGAGAGCATGCGCAAGAGGAACAGCCTCGTCTTCAAAATGGTAGAGGCTGAAGAGGAGTATCTTGAGCAGATGGAAATCATGGTGGGTCTGCTATTCTTTCATAGTTAAAACATTTTGTGGTCTTGTGAGTTTTTTTGGGTTATTTCAGAAACAGATGGAATACAATACCCAAACTAAATAATGATTATAGTCATATTGTTTAGTTTCACCTTATGTATTTATCTGAATGAGAGCCACATCGACTAGCAAAGGTAAACAGATTATGTTAGAGAAATTATAATCCTAGTATGGTAGGTAGTAGGTACACAAATAAATGGACTTTTAGAACAAGATGTAAACATATTCACAGTTAATTTCTGTTAGGACATTCAGCAGAGACAGCTCGTATCTTCTTCTTCTTTTGGTGCCTCTCCAATGGCCATCAACTCAACGTAACTGGTATAAATCTACCTCTGGTTAACCGGTCTGGTTAATCTATCTCTCTCTCTTCTGGTGTTGTTCGGTTTGTCCCCAACTTGTTCTTTTTGTATTTGTGTTCTTTCTTTGCGTCATGTTTACCGCAATTAAACGTATTTTCTTTCTTCTTTCTTTTTACACCACAGAATATAAAAATATCGTGTTTAACCCTATTTGGCGAAGCTAAAACACTCCGATGTCATTCTTCAAGTCATGCTAAAAACATTTCTGTCTCTCCCAGGTAACCTGCTTCCTCCGGCCATTCAAAATGGCGGCTAGCTCCAAGAAACCACCATGCACGCACGAGGATGTGAACTCCATCTTCCTGAACAGCGAGACGGTGCTGTTCCTCCATCAGATCTTCTTCAAAGGTCTCACGTCGAGGATGGAGTCCTGGCCTACACTGGTCTTAGGTGAGTGTTATATGAATTTATTGTTTTAGTGAACTGCTCATCTAAACATTCACTTGTAATGTTGTGGATAGTTTGTAAGTTTATTAATTTTGTAACGGCTAGCGGCTGTGCGAATTGATTGTTCTTCGATAAAATATTAACTACCCACAATAGACCTTAATTTTTTTTTACTGCTGATAAACGTATATTGGATTAACCAATGATATTATATTAAACAGATATGTTGTGAGCGCGCAATCGTGAAGACTCGAAAACGTCCTAATTGGGACGTTTTTGTTAGTCTGTGATGCCAACAATCGGTGATTGGTGGCGACTGTGAATCGACAACACTAGCTGTCTCTTTTTTTCTTGTTGTTTTTATCAATCCATCATTTTTACTTATAGCGAAATGTAAAATGAATGAAAAGTGGATATGTGTGCTGCCGCTGCTACGCGGAACACTTTTTGCGGTTGTTTTGTGAGTGTATAACATATCTGTTTAATATAATATAATTGGGATTAACTGTTAAAACTAGAACGCTTTATCTATAAAATAACCTTTTTCATCATTGCTAGTCTCTTAATAATCTCATCCCTGGATAAAGTTTTCAAATTATCAAAATTACAAACTGAGAGACTCACCACCTCTATAAAACCTTTCACCAATTAAAAAGTAAACAAAGGATTACACTTAGTAGTGCACCTACATACAGGAGACCTATTTGATATGCTGCTGCCGATGCTGACCATCTACCAGGAGTATGTGAGGAACCATCACTACTCACTGCAAGTCCTCACGGAGTGTAAACAGAGCCAGCCGTTCGCGCAGCTGTTGGCGCGCCTGGAGAGCAAACCGGCCTGTCAGAGTCGGTCATTGGAGACATTTTTGACGTATCCGATGCATCAGGTATGTTTTAAAACTTTTGGTGCTAAGTACATAGAATGCATACTAATTAGCATGCCATATAATGTGTTAAGTAAATCTATAACAACAAGTCAGTACAGTCACTGAAGTCACCTATAGCTTTGTATAGCGATGACTCGTGGAGCGGGTTGTGAGCACACGAACGTATCATCTTTCGACCTATATGCTGGGTGCTTGGCATCAAAAGTACTTATATCAAAGTGAAGTCAGTCTTAGTCATTTATTTGCAGTAAATGGGTACCAAAGATGGAAGGTATAAAAATTGTTAGCACATTTAGCCATAAATTGGAGTGTAATTGTCATTAGTTTGACAAACAAGTGTGCGACATGTCATTAGGTCGACAGGTCGTTAGATCGACGGGTTGTTAGTTCGACAAGTCGATAGTGCGACAGGCAATGTATGTTTAACAAATATGATCCCTAGCAATCAAATAAGTGGTAAACTTGATGTAAACCGTATGTCGTCACTGCTGCCTAAGGTCGTATGCAATATCAGAGGCATCCCGGGTGCGTTGGCGTGTCAGAGGCATACCTGAAATAATTTAGTCATGCGCCCTAATTACAACGGCATCTATAGTCAGAGATCACAGTAATATTCTTTGGCGGCTGAAATGCAATGATCTTAGCACTTCTTCGTACATACGAAGAAACATTTACATAATATTTGTAAGGCTTACAGACTAATAATCGTTCCGAATAGGTATATTTGCATGTGAGATTTGTGCCTGTCGAACTCATCAAGCAAGAGAAATTCCTAGACATGTAGGTACAGATACATGTTTTAGTATTTAAGTCACCCCGACTTAAATTCTAAAACATGTCGCTAAAGGTCGGGTTTTCACCTAAAACCGGACTTTCTTTGCTCTTTTTTTGGGCAGAGTAATTAATAGGAAAGTCGTTAACATTCAGAAGGCGTATCGTTCTTTTAACAATTTGGGGCAAATTAATTACCCCAAGTTGTCATTTTAGTGGCTTAGTTAATTTTGTTTTTGGTTGGTAGCCAACAGATGATTCGTAATTTCTAGCCGATATTTTTCAATATTGTGTTAAAATTACTTAATTTTGAAGTTTATTGTCACAATGATCTAGAGTGCTAAAAGGATCTTTTGCATTCTGAATGTGGTGTCATTTTTAGGGTTCCGTACCTCAAAACGAAAAAAGGAACCCTTATAGGACCACTCGTGTGTCTGTCTGTCTGTCCGTATGTCACAGCTGATTTGCTCCGAATCTACTGGACCGAATAAGTTGAAATTTGGTACACATATGAACTTCTGTGACCCAAACATGGACATGTTACGTAAATAAATTACATTTAAATATGGAGGTCACTTTTGGGGGGCAAATTAGAAAATTTAAAAAAAAGTTTTGCTGACTGTACCGTGTGACATATCAAATGAAAGGGATTGTTTCAAGGATTTTAAATATATTTTTTTTATAATTTTAAAATACATACATTTGAGATTATTTAATTTTGCTGAGCCTAAAATTTTGATAAAAATACAGAAAATTGTTCTTTACAGATTACAGAAAAACCTATAAGAAGTCTGTGATCTTAAAATAACATAGTAAATCAGTCAATATTGTGCGTACAAACTTACATTTGCAGTTGGAATGTAGGGGCATCATGTTTTCCAACTACAAAGTTAAGTTTGTTCTTGGGATAAATTCATCCCAACTACGGAACCCTTTATTGTGCGTGGTCCGACTCGCACTTGGCCGGTTTTGCGAATTATTCGTTCTAACATCCAATCATGATGACATGGGCTCATACTTCGACCTACATTATTACAGATCCCTCGCTACATCATCACTTTACACGAGCTGCTGGCTCACACGCCGCACGACCACGTGGAGCGTCGCAGTCTGCAGCACGCGCGTGCGCAACTAGAGGAGCTATCACGACAGATGCACGATGAGGTAATGTTTTATATAGTTTTAGGAATGAGCGATGTTGTTTGATGGTCTGTATCGCACTCTTAATTTTCGCCACACCGTATTCAGACTCACTTTATAAGAAAATAATGACCTAAAGTTTAACTTATTCATAGGTCAGTGAAACTGAAAATCTGAGAAAGAACTTAGCCGTGGAACGAATGATCATCGAGGGCTGCGATATTCTGCTGGATGTCAACCAAGTCTTCATTCGTCAAGGTATGCATTTGGTACACAATACATAAATAGACAACATGCATAGTAAAAAAAGAAAGTAAATACTTTTTTTTTAATTTAGCACAGACTAAAAGGCACACAATATAATATACACTAGATAAAAAAAATAAAACAAGTAAAAAGTGTAAAGTGTTATCTAGGAAATTAACAGGAAAGTGTGCCTCACGGCTGCGCCAAAAAGGACCAGTTCAGCAAAAATGCCAAACAACTAGTGCCTGACGCCGGTTTTCAACTGGACCTGACCTGTTTTAGTACAAACTAAAACTTTTGAACAATTATAAGATTACGAGAATACATTAAATAAACGAAAAATCTATGACGAAATCATTAGGCGATGGAGATAGCCCAATGACATGACTTTGAAGAGAAATTATATTAACTCAAAATCAACTGAAAGCATTTATTTGAATTAAACCGTTTACTGGCACTTTTAATTGTCAAAAAGTGAGTAGTATTTATTATTATTATTATTTATTATTATTATTTATTTATTTATTTATTTTTATTTCAGTCAGTCAGTCATAAAGATGAAGCTAGGTACCCATTCTAAAGCGTAGTGGGTTCCTCATTAAAAGGACGGGCAAGAAACTAAAGGAACAAAAAAACGCTAACCTTTCAGTAGTCTCATAGGATGTGTTATATCTGAAATCTCTCCTTGGAGCAACTGAACAGCGACAGAAATTACCTACTTACAATCTATATAGTACTTACTAATTCCATGAGTACAGACGGCTACACATCAAGCTATACATGTCCAGTATAAGCTGATCTCGCATTGTGTAGGATTTCCGTACAATGAAAGATCCGCGTATACTGGAAATGTATAGCTTGATGTGTAGCCGTGTGTACATAAACCAATTCCATGCTATTACAAAGTGTAGCGGTGGATGTGTTTTGAACATAACCCAAATTATCCAACTCTGTACCTACCATATCCGACGAATCGTCTTTGTCTTTGTACTTATTAGTCAGTACTTTATAATAGCATGGAATTGCATGCTATCAAAAATAACTTACTTATTCCATGCTTAAGGTGTCACTTGCTGTTACACACTTCCGTCCCTTTTCACGACATGTTTTCCACAGTAAGCGAGACCAAAAAAGTTAGGATTAGATTAGCCAGTAATATTACTGTTACCGCCTTCACCCAGCTTATGCCATTATTATTACACACGTTTTGTTTTTTTTTATAAATAGGCCACATTGGAATACGTATTTATTATAATAAAATTATGTATTTTGTGTAGGTTCGGATAGAAAATATGTTTGTTGTTGCTTATGATTTTATAGAAATTATACCTAATTATTGGTGCATGCAAGCAAAGCCATGAGCAACAGCTGACAATATATATATTTTTGAAATGTGCTAATTAAGGCCTTGATACCCAACACGGCATGAATAAACGTTTCTTTTTTTAGGCTTTGACTTTGTCCGCTAGAGGGCGCCATATTGAATTTAATGTGACCTCACATAGCCTATAACCAGCGGACGATCATGACGCTTCCAACAATCAGTTTAGAAGTAATGAGGGAAACAGATGAACATACATACATACCGGTCAAAAATCATAACCCTACTTTTTGCTTCCCCGTAGTCGGGTAAAAATTATGATGTACGAGTTTCTTATTACTCGTTTCCGTCCTCCTCAGGAACCCTATCTCAAGTGGTAGGCAAGGGTCGGCGCGCAGCCCTGCAGGCGCGGCAGGCGTTCCTGTTCAGCAACCACATGCTGCTCACGACGCGAGCTGCAGGAGGGAGGCTGCACCTGCCGCCGGCCGGACGACTGCCGCTGCATGATGCGCTGCTTATTGAGGACCCAGCTAACCATGACGACGATGGTAAGCACTTATTTGTATTGAAGACCTGGATAAATATCTACAGGGTCAAGTTTAATCAGCTAGCAAAACTCCGCAGACGTTATTGATATCTATATATAGGTACAGTATATATTATATTTTTATACAACAAAGTTGCATATACAATTCTAAACCATAAACAGTGTTAACTTATTTAAAAACAAATTGAGGACCTATTTATCGGGGAAAAGCTATTACAGTATCAATGAATTCCATGACATTGTGATTTATGATTGATTTTATTATTTTAACATTTCGTGCATTTGGAATAAAATGGTTCCATCTAACAATTTGAGCATAAATTATATTATGATGCGAAACGGTTATATTTGCTCCAAATTTTATTTATTTCAAACACCCAGTGCCATCTGTTGCAAAATTTATAAACTAGCCTGCAGGCTTAAGGCTTCAAGGTTCGAAGTGAAAACCATTAAAGTGTTTTGCGGTTTTCTCGAAATGTATGTTGGAGCGATGCAACCCTTTTATTCCAAAAGCACGATTTATTATTATTAGATCTATTGTACTTGAATTCTTAATTGACCGTTATTATTTTTATCGCCTTTTCTAAATGTATTTAATGAATTTTATTTTAATTGAAACTGTATAATGTTATTTTTAAAAATTTTCAACACAATGCACCTTCAACCAATTTTCGGAAACATGAGTGTTATGAACATCGCCGGTAGCACTACAAATAGTATGAATGAAAACTTTAGGATGAAAAATTTTAGGAAGAGTGATCATTCGGATTACAAATCGTTAGGAAGAACAATTTCGGGTAAAGAACTTTAGTTGAGCCAATATGGACCCGCTATTTTCACATTCCAAAACGTAGATCTCTATGGAGCAGAACAGGCAAGAAACTCCAAGTACACTCTTTTAAATAAAGATGTAACAATGAAGATATTACAAAATTATTATCATGTTTAGATATCGATACCGATCAAGTCTGCGGGGGTTCGCTAGCTAACGCTGTATAGAACATGCACATACCTAACAGATATGCCTATGCATATACCTAGTACCTAACAGATGAATCATCAAGTCGGTTCATGTTGTCATGTAGATAAGTGTCGCTGCGGGCTCGGAAAACTTCGTTGACAATTTCTCTCATCCACGAGAACCGTTGAACATAGCAAAAATATATCTCGAAACGCACACATAAACACATTAGTCTATTTAAATGGGCTAAAGGATTCTATAATATTCCTAATCTGCATCTCCATATTTAAAGAAAAAAAATATGAATAAATTGTTTAATCTGCACAAACAAGACACACTTTACAATAAAACGGGTCAAGAGCGAGTCGAGCTCGCGCAACGAGGGTTCCGTACGTATTTAAGATGTTGACGATTTCTGAAAAACTGTGCCATTTAGAGACATCGTTTTATTTTTCCTGTAATCTTTACATAAACTTCTATCACATAGAATAATTTCAGATTTTTTCTGTATTTTTTTTTTAATTTTTCATCAAAAGTCGGAAACTATGCTGCCTAAAAAAAAAATGTTTGACAATGTGCAAACAGCGTTCTCGTTCGCTACATGCCCTAGTAGCCCCACTTCAAATTTTTAAGACGCCCTTTCAGTCCTTTTGCAAAAAAGATATATTACAAAGTAGTCACACACTAATACAAAGTAGTCATAAATATACTTGTTCATATTATAAGCTTTTAAATTATGGTTTCAGATACAACATCAGTGTGTTCCTCACCCGGTGGTGACATCTACCAGGGCAAGGACTTCAAGATCCTTGTCGAAGTCAAGGGAGAACAGATCTGTGCTCATTTAGGTAAGCTGTTATGGTATCTATCTTTTCTTTTTCATTACAGACATTGATTGATCAAAATCTAGCCTCCTACCTTCGGGATTTTCTTCCAGACATCTCTCATACATCAGGTGTCATCTCAATGTCTATCCACGCCATTTTCGTCATTTCAGCCGAAAGACGTCCACCCTGCATAAGTGTACTAAATATTATTATTATATTATTATTACTGGTAGTGACATAGGCCTCCCCAAACGAAGGGGGGTTGCCATAATCGCCACGCTTGGCAGACGGGTTGGCGATCGCAGTATGGTGTTAAAATGCATAGAGAACGCTGCTGCCTATTCTCTAGTAAGTCCCTTAGTCGTCTTTTACGACACCCACGGGAAGAAATAAGGAGGCATCGCACATCACGGAACAAATATCACAATTATGTAACTGTCTTGTACGCGGAAAGAAAAAGATCCAATATATCATATACTAAAGTTCCATTTAGACTCAGGTAAGAAATAGGATGGTGCTATTCTTTACGTCCGGCACCACACGGAACACTTTTTGCCACAGTCGCCGGCAGCGTCGAAGAAAAAGCCGGCTGGACGAGCGAGCTAGCGCAATGCATGGAGAGCGCGGCTCTGACGGAGCTGCTGCGCGCGTGCGGCGCGTGCGGCGCGGCGTCCGCCAGCCTGCCGGCGTGCCGCTCGGACCGCGCGCTGTTCACGGACGACGTGGATATCCGCTTCAGCCGCACGCTCAACTCCTGCAAGGTGCCGCAGATCAGATCCGCGACGCCGCAGCGGTTGCTGCAGAGACTGACTGGTGAGTGGTTCATGAGGCTGTGATAATATTTACGGCTGGCGCAGTGGTTAAGCGATTGGCTGCTGCGCTGCGTGTCGCGGGTTCGATTCCCGCACGGAACAAATATTTGTATGACCTACAAGTAGTTGTTCCGGGTCTGGCTATTTGTGTATGTGAGTTTAAATGTTTGTAAACGCACCCAGGATACAGGAGAAATTCCTAGTGTGGAAGTCATTTATTCAAACTAGGCTGCGAATCAGCACTTTTCGAACGTCAAAAGTTACATGAGACAGTCCCCCAAAAACGCCCACCCTTCACCACTTCCTAGTGCTTTAGCTGGGAAGAAGAAGCGCCGCAACAAACTCCCCAGCAGCACAGCTGTCTGTTCGCATATAAAACTTGAATCTATACAATAAAATGTAAAATAATTTGCATTACGCAACACAAACTCAAACTCAACTCAAAGCATTTATTTCAAATAAACCAATTACAGGCACTTTTGAATTGTCAAGGGGGTCGGTCAGTCATGAAGATGAAGCTAGTTGCCCATTCCAAAGCTTAGTAGGTACCTATGGAGAAGAACGGGCAAGAAACTCCACGGACACTCTTTTAATTAAATTAACATATGGTTACAAAATATTGGTTACATCATTCGTGTTGAAATTAAACATGTGAGAACGATGCAAAACGTCAAAGGCGTCCGTAACAAAAATATAAAAAAAAAACCAATTCAAAACTTAAATTAAAATAAGCCAAGGCCGCTAAGAGATGACCAGTCGCTACTGATGGCGCCCGTTCACGAACATGACATAACATAAAATTAAATTATTTGCCATATGTTAGCTAGCACACACCACTATAAAATATATATATTTTTTTTTTTTTTTTTATATATATGTCTATTAATCGTCGAAAACTATACTCAAGCAGAATTAACGTAAACAAAACGTATCTAAATAAAAGCCTCCAGGCATAATGGGCGCCCGCTTAAATATAGCTATGGCTAATATTACTTATCACATCTGCAAAAGTATATGTGAAAGTCTATAGTCTCTCTTATAATGTAGGGAGTAGATCTCCTCGTTGGTCTGGTGGTCGTAAGAGCTACTACTGCACCTGAGGTCGTGGGTTCGATTACCGGGTCGGGCAGTGTTATTAGGTTTTTCCATCTGGAATTTCACATTTGCAGCCCAGAGTCTGGAACATGGTCCAGTTGATGGCTATTGGCAATAGGCTCGCCCCCATAACATGGGACTTAAACATAACTGGCGAAATGTGGGTGTACTATAAGTACACACGGCTACACATCAGGCTATACATTTCCAGTATAAGCTGGCCTCTCATTGTACGGAAATCCTTTAAAATGCGAGATCAGCCTAAACTGGATATTTATAGCTTGATGTGTAGCCGTGTGTACACCTCTACCCAACCCTTCTAGGAATACAGGCGTGATGTTATGTTATGTTTTGAGTAGATTTTAATAAGACATGCAACAGCTAAGATATGATACACTCCCGGACACCTGAATCGAGCCACCCTGCAAATATTTTTAAATATTGGTAAGACAATGAAAAACAAATGTGGTTTTGAAGCCATCACTATCATTTCCGTTTGTCATTGTTCGAAACTCGAAATCGGAATACTAAAAAATTACAGTGGCATTGCATATTATGGCGTCTTCTCGCTTTTCTCAAGGGAAAAACTAGCATGGATTTTTTACGTAAAACGATGGTTTATTTAGAGAAAACGTTTATTTCGTAACTTGTGTTACCTTCAAGAGATTTACGACGCGCCGGCCGTCATGTGGTTTCGCATGGAATTAATTAATTCCGCTATGACGTGCTGTGCAATGTTCGCCCATGCTTCCAAAATGGCGGTTTTACTACAAATTTTCTGAAGCTGGTTCGGCTGGTGGGCTAGTAGTTCTATAACGCCTCTTCAGGTCATCCCATCTCTATTAGATTCATACCAGGGCTTCTTGTTGGCCATTCCATTACTGCGATACTAACGTCATGCAGGTATTCTCGAACAATTCTTGCAGTGTGCGCCCTTGCATTATCCTAACTTATACAACATGTCCCAGAATTAATGCACAAACTCTTAAGGCGTCATTGTACTCATCATTATTGGGACCAAACCTGAAATCGCAAAAAAAAAAACAAAAAATCTGTTGTTGCCTACATTTATGTTGGAAAAACTCATCAAAATGTAGGGAACTACTTATTTTTTAAACTTACCGAACGACTTAAATAAAGTTGTGCACTTACGTTTCACTGATTAAGCCTAAACTGCGGCTACTTCAGAATTATAAAAAGAGATTAAAAAATAAGGAATATTTATTTCGATACTCTTGGCTTATAGATGCTCTCTCTAATTAAAGCTTCTTGCTTCTTTAAGAGCGACCAAACTCCGGTTTTCATTTCTTTTTCAAATTTGGAACAATGCTGATACCGAAATGATGACCAGTGCCAGTTTTGAAGTTTTGGGTCTAGAAACCTAAAAATGCAGGGTGGCTCGATTTAGGAATCCGGGAGTGTATATACAGTTCCCGGACTTTAATTATGTTACATTGATTTTTGGAACCCGTTACACAAATGTAATGAACGAGTGACCGAGACGTTCTACTAAGTTGAAATTCTTTTAAAACTCGCTGTGCCATATTAAAACCCTCTTACTCTATTATGATCTTTAAAATCTAGGAGCCTGATATATTTTTTGTAACATAGCTTTAAATCTAAGATCTTTATATCATCCATTATCATAAGTCTATTGCAGTTCACTACTGCACATTTCATGACATAATATTCCAAAATCTCTACCCCAAAATATCCACATCAAATCTTCCAGACCTCCGCTTCCTCTCCGTGGACTTCCTGAACACTTTCCTGCTGACCTACCGCGTGTTCACGGATGGCGTGACGGTGCTGGAGGCGCTGAAGCAAGTGTTCTACGAGCAGTCGCAGCAGGAGATGGAGCTGGCGCCGCCACCCGACGCCACTAGGAAGACCAGCGCGGCGAGCTCTGTTTCTGGTGAGAACTTAAAGTAGTATGAGTTTGATACGATCAATAATGTTTAAATTTTATTAATTATTTACTAACTTCTGCCCGCGACTTCGTCCGCGTGAAATTGATTGTTTTAACATAAAATATCCTATAACACTCGGCAATACTGTAGCTTCCAATTAGTGAAAGAATCTATTCTCAATCCTACAACCTCACAAACTCACAAACTTTACCTCTTTATAATCCTAACTTCCTAACTTTTTTATATTAATATTATATATGCGAAAGTAAGTTTGTTTGTTTGTTTGTTACCTTTTCACGCCTAAACCACTGAACCGATACTGTTCCCGAGGAAAACAACAATAATGTTCTTATGATAATAGATGGCGCCACGTGTCTTTCGAATCGTGATTGAATTATATTATTTTTATTCCGGTAGTTCCCGTGGGATAATTTCCGACCTCCACGCGGGAGAAGCTGCGGGCAAAAGCTAGTATTAGTATAAATGAAACAATATAAAGCCCCACACGGTGCAAGTTTATTGCTTGTGGTATACCAAAAAATTCAAGCAACACTTGCCTGTAAAAGAAAACTAGACTAAAGAGTGAGTAATTAGAATTACTCAAATTTCATAATTTGAACAACGATGGTTTCGACAGTATAAAAAAATTACAAGAAACATAGATTGAGGAAAAGTTGCAGTTAGAGAACGAACTAGAAGTTGACTGAAAATAAATAAGATTAAAGATTCAAAAGTGCATACTAATAAATATTTACTCAAATGATCTTTCAAATAAGCTCATTGTTACTTAAACTGACAGAAAAAAAGCACAAACTATTTCAGGTTACGGATCAGAATACAGCGACCGGGATTGGCAGTCAAGATTCTGGAGAGCTTCGCGAAAAAGTAAGTCTATAAATGTACTCATTAGTATTGTAGAAACATTTGCTTTGGAAATAAGTAGCAAGAAACGTGATTCTATGTAATAAAGTCTGTCGGATTCTAGGCGAAGATGAAGACAAACTGTCTCCGTACTTGACGGCACCATCGCGAAGGACGTCAACAGTTAGTAAGGTAATTAATCCATTAAAACTCTTGTCTTATATTTTGTAAAAAAAAACTCTAACGATGTACAAAAACTGTATTGATAAATTCTAATCTTACATGGGTTAGAAGTTTTCATGACCATTTGGAAAACATACTCAATCTATTTCACTACTGTTAAAAACGTGAAATAGAATAAGTTCTAATGATTCAAAATTCTGTGTACACGCTCACTAAAAGACCGAGGAGGATAACAGTCACTTAACAATACCAAAAATAATGGCGACATCATCCAGTAATGAGACGTTGAAAGGTAAAGGTATATAATACCACTTTATTAAGTAAGATTGTGATTGGATGGGTGAAAGGCGACTAACAAAAGGTATTTATAAAGCAGAGGTGAGTGGAAACGCCGGGAGGGGACGCCCTAGAAGGACATAATAGTGACTAAATTGGTGATGTTCTTCAGAAAGGTCAGCTGCGTAGTACTCGCAACCGGCGTGCGTGTATGACTAGATGTATGAACGTAGGCGAAGCAAAAGGAGTATGTAAGGAGCGTAGCAAGTGGCGTTCTATAGTTTCTGCCTACCCCCATGGTAAGAAGGCGTGAGTTTATGTATGTATGTATAGAGCGAGAACGCAGGGCGTTGTCTGTAAGAGCGAATATGATGGCCCGCAGGTTTGCTCGTTGTACCACTGAAGTGAAAACAAAATTGTTCAGAGCATATTGTACATCTTTCTACACGAGCAGCCTGTGGGTCTCATACACGCGCAGACAGTACAACGCCTTGCGTGTCCAATATAATAATGCGTTCAGGGTGCTGATGGGGCTGCCCCGATTCTGCAGCGCATCAGGGATGTTCGCCGAATCGCATGTAGACTGTTTCTATTCTACTATGCGAAAGCGGTGTACATCCCTGGTGCGCAGGGTTCGGGCTAGCTCCAGCGGCATCCTGAGGGCATTCGCGCAGAGGTTTGATTGCCAGTACCTGAACCATTGCTGTATGGTTCACATACTGAGCAATCAAGGTCGGTAATGTGTTTTATGTGGTATGTTTGTGTGTTTTTTTTAAATTATATTTGTAATTTATATATCATATGTTCAAATGAAAAATTAAATATTATGATCCTTGTTGGTCGAAATAAACGTTTTTATTTTTTTTTACTCTACTTTAGGAACATCACCGTCTTCCCCTGGAGCAATAAGTTCAGTCACTCTAGTTGGAAGTCCCAAGAAGGTCAGTCCAGTTAACGACCCGAATGACAAGAAGAAACCACCTAAGGATAATGATGCTGCAGCCGCTGCGCTGATGAAAGATGAGAGTATAGAAATGGTAGACCAGAGTGATGAAGACGTCAAATATAAGGAAGAGGAACAGGAAAAGAATAAGAAGAAGCCTGACGACAAGTTTAAAATATCACAACGGTTTTCAGAGGTAAACTTTATACATGTTTTTATTGCTGTAGGGATTCTTGTGTGTTATAAATTTTTAAGTCGATGTCTTGCTATTGGGAACCATTGGGTCTTAGGTCAAATCATCAAATTTAATGTGTTCTTTAAGGGGGCGTATAATGGTACACTAGCGCCACCCCTTTAAAAAAGTATTATCTCGTGACTGAGAAGGAATTATGAATAACGGCTAGTAGGTACCCTCGGTAAGTGTGTCTAGAATTTTCTAATACCTTTTATAAAGTTTCATATTGAGACACGAAGTAACAAAATACGATCTAGAGGAATGTGGTCACATTCCTCTAGATCGTATTTTGTTGCTTCCTTCTCAGTCACGAGATAATATTTTTTTAAAGGAGTAGCGCTAGTATACCGTTGAACGCCCTCTACTATTCATTAGAAGTCTTATATTTAAATATATTTATTGCTTTAGTCATCAACTGTAAATATAACTGAATAACTTGCTTAATACTGACTGCCCCATACTAATTCATCTTATTCGAAAACCCTATGAATATAGCTTGCTAAAACGACGCATTATTAAAGCCCTAAATTCATGGTAAACAAAATAAATTTATCATAAATTCGAAGCTTTAAATAGGGGGCTCCAACATGGCTCCATCAAAGCAGCTGACAGCGCGGTGCTTAAACTGGCAGGCAATGAGTATTCATCGCATCTGCTATCGTCATCGCTTCAAGTAGAGATTAGTGACAGAAACACAACGAGTTAAACAGTTTATCCAACAGCGTGTGCGCACTATGTCGGAGTCTCCCCGTCGGCTGCAGCCATCGTCGGCTACTTCCGAAGCTAGACGCAGGTCTGATAGTGCCCGAGAAACTGCTGATGGTGCGGCTGCATCTGCAGACGAACCCAGGCGGGCGTCCGATTCTGGGACGAGATTTGCTGCTAGAAGATCTGTGAGGTAAGACATGTTGTATAATGAAAACATTGTTGATTTTTTTCGCTCTCAACATCATCATGTTGAGAGCGAAAAAAATATGTGCACATCATGCAGATCATTGAGAAAATTTATATAACTAGCTCAGGGTGCCAAGAAGGTCCTCACCTTCCGCCTGACGCAGGTCCTCACTGGACACGGTTGTTTCGGGAGTTTCCTGTTCAGGATAAAGCGGGAGGAAATGCTCGGGTATCACCACTGTGTGAATCGCCCGGACGACGCGGTGGAGCATACGGTGGAGGTCTGCCCGGCTTGGGTGGAGCACCGCCGTGTGCTCACGGAGGCGATCGGCGGCGGCGATCTTTCGCGTCTGGCCCTGGTTCGGGCCATGGTTCGGAGCGACAGTGCATGGGAGCCGTCACCTCCTTCTGCGAAGCAGTAATGCTTGCGAAGGAGGAGGCGGAACGCGTGAGGGAGAGGCAAGTCACGATTTCCGGCCACCGTAGGCGCGGGCTTGCGCACGGTGAGCGATGGGTTGCTCACCGTCCGATAAGGACCAGGCCCGGGTCGACGGCGCGATGTATTCCACTCGCGCCTCAAAGAGTTGTCACCACCAACTGACGGGGTCCGTTAGGGCCAATGCCTGCCAGGGTTGCGAGTTTGTCCGAAAGGGATATCGTGGCCCTGGCACACAGGCAAATGAAGGAATACGGGTGGGTTTTAGTCAGTAAAAGTCTGACACACCCTCCCGCTCCGCCCAGAGCGGGAGAAGTTATTTGATAATTTCCCCCCCAAAAAAAAAAGGGTGTCAAGAAGAGGACAAGGAGGCATATCAAAATTAGTTTTCTTTATGGGACTTAAACATAAATGGCGAAATATGGGTGTACTCGTACTACTACCTCACCTAACCCTTGGGGGAAAACTGTTGTGATGTTATTTTGCTATGCAGTTTTCTTTCTTATAATATCGGCAGAATCAACTCTTCTTTTACTACTGACAACATTACCAAGACACACTCACAGAAAAGAAAACTTATACCAAATCATCAGGTGATCAGTATGTACTTGTAAATTGTACTCCCTCCCATACGTCATGAAATCCTTACACAACACACACCCACTCATATACTCACAAACCCACCAAACACACCCTTATGTGTTATTATCAAATGAGCCATGTGTGTTTAGAAGTTTTTCATAAAACAAGCTACATGTATATTTTTATTGTATGTCACTAGTGAGCGTCGCTATACCAACTCATCGATCAACAGCGAGCGTCGCCGGTACTGGGGCGGCTCGGAGCCACGCTCCTCTGTTACTTCCCAGGTGTCACATGCACAGGTATGAGTACAATTGTATCTGTTTTACAAGCACTAGCTAGTAAGCATAGTCAGCTAAAGTGAGTAATAGCAACGTGCAATTAAATCGGGAATTAACTTATCTAAATAAAAGCCCGATCACACGTTTTACAACCACACCACATCGCTGCGACAAAATGTGGGCAAAAAGTGGTTACGTGTGAATAGTAAAAAACAAAAAAAAAAACGATTAATTGACACACACAAGTTAGGAAACATTTATAAATAGGAACAATTTTAATTGAAGGAGTGCTTACGTAGATATAGCCGTGGGCCCCAAACTAGGCACAGCCTGTATCTTGGTGGCCCAATATAGATAGCATAGACAGATTGATATAATGACTGCTCAGCGTGACACAGCACAGCAATAAACAAGTAATAATTAATTATGATAATATGAATTCAAATCATTTAGAAATCAAAAATAAAATAATAGTAACAAACCAATAAATTAAAAATATATATAAAATAAAATTAAAAAACAATATAAAGTCAAAGAAGTACTTGCAGTTGCGTTGTCGCTAGTAGTTGCGATGTGGTTACGTTATGACTAGTGCTTGCAGAAAGACAGATCGTTGCAGTTGTTTTGTGGCTGCGACGTGGCATTGATATGGTAGGTATCTCCGACCATTTCGATTTTGACGGCCAAATGTAGTCCATGTAAATAAACTATTAATTTTCATACAAACCAGCGCTTCGCTACGTGTTATCGTTGAGATGTGGTTGCGATACCTGTGGTCGGGCCCTAACGATTGTTATACTTTAAAATTCAGAACTATCGGCGCGAGACCAGCCAACCAAAAGCGGGAGTCGTCATCACATCTTTCAGACAATCTCACAGAAGGTAAGATGAATTGTTTCACATCTAATCCATTTTTATCATAACATTATGTACTTGTTATTTGAAGGATTGCAGACTAACTTAATTATTGACCATCTAGCACACATGGGAGCTCACAATTCTCAATGTTGTGGCATGCTAATCACCTTTTTCTTAACCATCTAAAATTATTTGTAAGTTTTACTAAAGTCATGATGCTTTTGCACGACATTCTATTGAGAGAAAGCCCTTCTAGCCTCGACATAGTTCTTTCATACTTGATGACTGTATAAATGATAATGAAACTATTAATGTTGATTTAACAGCTTTGGAAAAGACCTCTTATGGTGAGTGATTGGTAAGGTAAAAGATGTAGAGACTGAACCTAGTAGTGATGCCGTAGAAGAGTATTTTTAATAATTCCGCTTTACCTAGCAATCCGGCGATTCCCTACCGTTTTTTAGAAATTTTGTAAATCCTAATGTAAAACGTAGACACGACACTACAGCAAACATTACTGATATCGTCAAAACTGAACAAGGGACAAATAACTGTCGTCAACAAAATGGGATACCTGACAGCACTAACAAGAATATAAAAAATTGATACTTGCGATAACCACCGTGAGTGCATTGACAATTATAAAGGACAGCGCTAAGCGAAGCAGATATCTACCAGATATCTGTATATTATATCTGCCAATTTCGCCAAAACTTGTTTGCGATTATTACCAGGAAAATCCACACCACAGTGGTTGTAATGTGTGTTGGAGAGGTCTTTTCATTTCTCAGGATTATTTTCAGATTAACCTGCGGTGGATATTATACCTATTCACCGTCTTTACCTAATACGTTCTCTTCACTATCACTTATCATATCAACATCTACAGCCATCATTTCTTCTTCAAAAAAGAAGTTCACACACAGAAATACAAAATTTTGTAATTTTATATCTTTGGCTTATGAAAAACTAGAATTAGATTTTATTTATTGAAAATTAGCCTTAAAACTAAAGTTTTGATTCACCTCGTTTATTTGATTAGGATAATAACTGCACCTTCGGTTTTATTTTTTGTTTAGTACTTTTGGAATTAGTGATTGAATTGGCAATTGGTATTTTGATTAGATTTTAAATTTTTTCAAAATTCTTAATTAACTATATTGACAAAATTTGCATGTTTTACTACTGAATTAATCGGGTAATATAAAAAGGTATAATTTATTCCGAGAGACATTACTTATCTTTCTGATACTATCACTTTCTTTCCTATACCTTCACGCTGTCTGTCTTTCTGTCTTTGCATGTGTGTATACTATTCTATGTTAATCTTATATTTTATCTTTAATCTTCATCAAATTCTACTCTTCACCACTTCATTCACTTTTTAAAATCACCACGAACCATTGTCCGAACATCGTCGGGTCGTAAACTTTAAATTAACTATTATGTCGACATAAAATGCTATGTATTCACATCGATAATGATGGTCTAGGAGCAGCACATCTACCGCAGCAGTGGCATTTGCAGTGGCCACTTCAGCTTCATCGAATCCAAGATCACCTCCACCTAACTCACCACTAGCTACTCGAAGAGATTCGGTTATATCTACAGCTGCTACAATGAGAGTGCTCAATGTTTTAAGGTAAGTGACCAAAAACTACAATTAATCTATATTCAACGACTTAGCAAAAATCGGTGGTTTTAGAATTTACATATTTTCGAATATCATCGTTATTATTATTTTAGGCACTGGATCTCCAAACACTCCCATGACTTTTGGTCTGAGGAACGACTGCGAGACCTCACAATGGACTTTCTCAAAGAGATAGAAGGTAGTCCAGGGTTATTGCCAGCAGAACACAAAGCTGCAGCCCAACTATTGCGTCTGCTGGAAAGAGCACCGGAGAGAACTGTCGATTTGAAGTCATTGTTTATTCCTCCTCATGTAAGTTTTTCTCTTACAATTTCCCAACAAACTGTAATATTTCAAACAATACCAATGGATCTGTTTCAGAAAACTAGGTATTAAATATTCAAGTGCAAATTATTTTAATATTTTGTAGAAATTCGTCCGGAATTATTTACAACAAGCACTAAATGATTTTTTCAGGTACCAACTAAAGAAAGCGTTGAAACTCTGTCAGCTTTAGAAATAGCAGAGCAAATGACCTATCTGGATTACCAAATCTTCAGTTCGATCAACAGCGAGTAAGTTTCACTAAACTTCAGTTTAACTATTAAATGGTTCACAATAACTCTAATAATTATATTTATTCCTGTTGAAGGGAGTTCTTAGGACAGGCCTGGACAAAGGCAGACAAGGCTGAGAGAGCTCCTCACATCCTCATGATGACTTCACACTTCAACCACATCTCTAACTTGGTCATATCTGAGATACTGAAGAAATATACTTTAGCTGGTATGCATTTATCCCTTAATTAATAGTGTTTTACCATTTGTAGCGCTACTTGAGAAAGAGTAGATACCTAAAGCGTTTGTAAGATAAATTATTCATTGTATGGCTCTATTTAAATATGGTGCAATCGATGAGACTATATAATACGCATAATATACTACGCTTTAATATTTCTGCCGATAATGGAAGCAATTTCAAGCAACCGATTTCACATTATTTTCCGACCCCAAGAGTAGTCGTAGGAACCTTACTCCCACACTTACTCACACCCACTATCACATTCACCTACATACATAACATAGCACACACATTCCAGCGCGTCTTATTTTATTTTATTTGTTTTAATTTTTAACTAAAAATGCTGTTTCCATTTCTTTCGTTTATTTTTATTTGTATAAGTTTATATACCTTGAACAGGCGCAATAACTTAAAATAGCAATTATATAACCTGGGGAAGGGCGGAACATCCTAACACAAGCAAACTACTTGCTTAAAAGGATTCTCCCCATTGTAAATATAGAATAAGTTATTTAAGTTGATGCAAATAAACATTTATATTTTTAATTTTTTTATTTAAATGCTATTTATTTCTTGTATTGAGTATAGGTTCATCAGAAGACGACTTTTGGTTATTATAATGATGATGATGATTGAATATACTCGAACTCCTGCTTAAATTGTATTACAATAGTGATGCGATTTTGAATTTTGTTTAAAAACTTTACATTCATAAATTTAATGATTCTGAAATATTTGAGTGGTTAACAGGCCGCGTAGCAGCAATAGAGAAATGGGCAGCAGTTGCAGACATAGCTCGTTGTCTGCACAACTTTAATGGAGTGCTGCAAGTGTGTGCTGCACTTTCGAACACGTCAGTGTACAGACTCAAGAAGACTTGGGAGAAAGTATGCAAAACGGTATGTATGGTAATAATGATAATAATGATATTGATATTAATAGCTGGGACAATGATGCTAATTCTAGATTTCTTAATGTTACAGAGTAAACAAACAATAGAACGAATGCAGACAATAATATCGTCGGAATGCCGATTCAGAATTTTGCGGGATGCTTTGCACAGGTTAATGATTCAAATGATTACAATGCTATGCAAATAAATGTTTAAAAAGAAAGTAACCACAAAAACTTAAGGGGACGATAACTGACTTTTAATGATTTTATACTGAAGATCACGTCTAAATGAGTAGTGCTAATGATTTGAAAAAAATATATGATAACTTAAAAGCATTTTCTCAATGACTTAATATGTGAATATTTTAGATTATGTTTATATTACTTAGTGAAATTAATTTGTAAAGTTATGTCTAACGCGGATAAAAAACTGAGAATGGCGCAATATCTACCAAGCGTATTTTTCTGAAACCTTCACCAATTTAAAGATAATTTAATTATTGATCTTTTAGTATACGCGTTTTATTAAAATACCTTTTTTTTTGTGTATAATATATTAATAATTCGTCAAATTGGGGACAGCGCTCCTTGATGGGCGAGTCCTATTACTGGCTGAACGTACGACGCGTTGCGTGAGCTCAGTACAGAACACGCAAGCTAACCACTCAAGGTCACTGGCATATATCTGCGTCTTAAGTATCTATTTATTTTGATTTACAGGTGTGATCCTCCATGCATTCCTTACTTGGGGATGTATCTATCTGATCTATCGTTTATCGAAGAAGGAACGACCAACTACACGCCTGATGGTCTTCTTAATTTCTCCAAGATGAGAATGGTAAGTGGTTAATCTGTACTTGGCTTGTGATTGCAAAAAGAATTTATCATGGACAAATGGAATGATTACCCCGTTAGAAACATTAACATTATGACTAACGTGAAACGATACTCTAACTAATGGGGGCTTTTTTAATACACTCTAAAAGTAAAAGTGAACTAATACGCTTATCAGTCATGAACTCATGATAATACAAATATGTATGGTGTTGCAGATAGCGCATGTCATCCGTGAAATAAGGAATTTCCAGCAAACCCCATATAAGATTGATCATATACCAAAGGTAAATACCTGTTTTTAGTTACTAACTAGTTATAAGGTTTAATATTCGAAACATAGTGGAAAAGGTTTGCGTTGTTGATACGATCTGTGTGAGTGGACCCTTGTTGCACACCATTTATCACATCACAAACTTTGGAAAACATTCCGATTCATCATCATCATTTCAGCCGAAAGATGTCCATTGCCCCCCCAAGCATTGCCACTTCGACCGATTTTGTGCTTCTCACATCCAGCAGTTTTCTGTGACCTTCACCAGGTCATGGGTCCGCTTTGTAGGATGCCTAGGCTCCAACGCTACGTCTTCCAGTCTTTCATCTTCCGTCTTCTTAATATTCCGATTAAACTCTTCGATTTGCTACAGGTATGTGACTTCCTACTGGACAATTCCCTCGTAATCCCAGAGGAGCGTCAGTACACGTTGTCCCTGGAGCTAGAGCCACGTGTGTCCCGTGGATCAGGAGCTGGTCTCCCTGCTGGCACTTCCCCGGGCTCCTAGCGGCGGCGACGCGCCTCCCTGGCCGCGCTAGCTCCGCTGCGCAACGACCGCTAAGCGGACCAGGGGAGTCGCACACGCAAGCTTTGCAACCACCTTATCATACCCGTTAGTTCCACTTCTATGCGTCTAGTTTCAAGTGATTTGCGAGAAAGATGCTTATTGACTTTCGTAGTTAAGTTTTTTTGATGTAAGATGGGTTGCGAGTGTTTTGTTTGATTCTGATAGAATGGCGTCCGGATTCTCAAATGTTACTCAATTTTAAGTCGCTCATGCTATCTCTGTCACTTTCAAGTGTATTGTAGCGACCGAAAGATTTAAGTAGTTTGAGAATTCAGGAGTGAATGTCACAAAGAGTTTCTGGTAGGTACCATACCGTGTGTAGTTGAACAGCAGGCTATAACAGATCCCAGCGTATTAAACAGTGACTAATATGTAGATATTTTAAAATGAATATGAGCTATCTAATACCACAGTCAAGGATGCTGATAAAAGCAACGATCTTAGGAATTGTTCGAATCACGGAAAAACTCAGAATAGCTTAGATGTAGCGATTAAATTAAGTTATAGGTACTATACCATAATATTTTAAATTCGATGTACTTTAAAGGACTCGACACACCTAAGCCACCGACAGTCGGCGACAAAATTTCACAAGAATCATTGTGAAAATTTGTTGCCGACAAAAGTCGTCAACTTTTGTCGCCGACTGTCGGCGCCTTACGTGTGTAGTCCTTTAGTAGGTGTAGTTTAGTTAGCTTCTTAAATTCTGTACCGAGTACATCTGTTGGTTCCTCCAATCTCTTCAACAGCAATGAGATTATCATCAGTTGAAATAATGATTTCAATAAAAAATACATAATAAAATATTGCTAAAGCTAAACACGCTTCCGCTATGCGCTTGAAAATAATAATACGAACTTACACAAATCCAGTATTGCAAACTTGATTCTAAGGATTATAATCCTTAGAATCGATATAAAGGTACCTAATAAAGAAAGTATTTGAAAATATACTTATTAAGGAGTAATGTAAGGCAAGGTTAGTCATAAAAAAGGCATACATATAATAATATGTTCTTCTTAAATTTTATTAAAAATTAAATTGAGTGGAAGAAGTAAAAGATGCCTACAATGGTTCTCTATTTTTGTATGATCTTCGTTATTAGTCAACTAGATAGGTAATAATAATAAGCGGAAACATATCACTGAAAACATCTGACTTGATGCACTCAACAATGCATTATATGACATAGTTACTTGAAATTGTATCAATCTATTGTAAATACTTACAGTAAGTTGTAAGACGGATTGAAAACTAAAATATGATTACATGAAAATATACAACCTGTTTTTTTGATATCCCATAACTCTAGGGTTATATTCTGTAGGTAAAAATAATACTAAAACTCCTAGAATAGGTGGTCCAAAAATGCATCGTTTCGGAGATATCATCAATCATAATTAAATTAGGTCAAAAATTGTCACCAGTATAACGAATCTTTACTTTTGCGAGGTTGCCAAACTTCGCAGTAGTGTAGTAAAATAAATAGTAAAATAAAATATGTAGGTATGTTGGTATCGGGGCTTCCCGGCGGCAGCTAGTGAAGGGAAAGCTAAAATGCGACGTTGTCATATTTCACGTAAGGGTGTTTTACATTAATAATCGTGACTTTGCCGAATTATTATGTATGAAAAATGAAAAAAAAAAAAACGAAGGATTGGAACATAACTCATATGCCAGTTGATTCTTTGATATGGCCTCAATCATACCCTAGAGTTATGGGATATCAAAAAAAACACGTTGTATACATTGATGGATGGGTGGATGGTGGGGAATAAATATATTGATGGATGGGAATAAAACTTTTAATTAATGTAAAAGATGGATGGAACAATAATAAAATGAAAGTCGACATGAAAGATCCAAGAATATAAAAACCTCATGGTACACAATAAGGTTGGATAGTGAATCCATAAAAGGATGGTCGTTAAATTAATTTGCCATGAAACTTATCGTTAGAGATAATAATATAGAAATGAGAGCTTTTGTAAATAGTTTCCAAAAAGATGATAAAATATATCTTGAAAAAACTTAAGTAAAAGTAGCTTATAATAAAATCGATGTCTCCCTATGGATGTTCCATGTTAATGATATAAATGACGTCTAGTCAAAAGGAGGAATGAAAGTTTCATAAACTAACATTTTTTAAATATTATTTAGCACTTGTGCGACCTATAATGCTGATTGAAATATACGATCTAAATTATGAAGCATAGATGGTACAGTAAGTAACAAGAAAAAAGGTTACCTTGCTTTGAATAATACGGTTTGGCCTAAATTAAACTTTAACATCCAAGACCTGTCTGAAAATATTGACGAAAAAAAGGCATGAGATTTTTAAATAACATAATGTATTTCTGCAATGACTGCAAATTAATGGATTATTGAAATTTTTAGATATATCCTCTTTACTTATTAACATACATATCTCCACACTGTTCCTAAACGAGTGGCATAGCTTACTTTAAAAAATGTAGACATTTTATCAAGGATTGTGATTACAGCTTGAGATTTATTCAAAGCCTTTTAATGTATAGTATGAAACAGTATGAAAGTGGTTGTTACATATTACTATGGTTGTTATTGTCATTTCGACTGCTTTTACACGATCGTCTTAAAAATATTTCCCCTGTTATTCTACAGTGCTTGTTAGTTATAATGTACTGTAAGACCTTAAGTGTACCACAAGGAGCTATAATAAGACCCGTTTTAACTTAATTCTATGAAGTATGCTAAACGTACTTGCATTTGGATTTTTTCTGTTTTATAAGTAGGTATTATCAGAATGGTCAATTCGATAATTATTAAAAATATAGAGATGGTGTGAGTATAAAAGGAATATTTTACTGAATATGTTGGAAGGTGAATATAAAGTATTAAGTTTTTAAGTACTCGTTAGTCTTTAATATTAACTGTTTTAGTAAATGAATATAATTTTCGACAGTATTATGATCCATAGTTATAGGTACTAATTTGATGTTAACATAATTGTTCTTTGCTCGAGTTTTAAGAATGATGAAACTTCTTCATGATGTCTGACGTAACTAAACGTGATTTCAAGTGAGAGTACTGTCTGTAAGTCTTTTCTACGTCCTTTTCTATGTCATTTAATGTTAGTGTTGTCATAGATTTTAATGTATTTTATTGTGTAGTCGAGGTGAGATCATTGTCGTCTACAGGCATTGTGTTTTTCATAGACAATGTCAACTTCACAATTTTAAGAATGCTACTTTAAGATGTTACATCGCGAATTATATCTTAAAGTCTCATATTATCCGCTTGATTGTGGCAAAGTTTAGGGTAATTAGTATGTATCTAGAGTATCAAAAATACTGTTATTGTCATTATAAATTATAAAATTATTGGCTGTTTTAAATAGGAATTTTAAAAATTATAAAAAAAATATTTTGGTGATTTTCCACTTACCTTTATATGCACAATTTTTAAAAGTATTATCACTGAAGGCTGTCACAACTACTTATCTAATTGAAAGTAAGATTAAATTATGACTTGTGTAGATAAGAAGCTTTTCGTTTATTTAGTTGTTTAATAGTCTTCCCTGAAATACGATTTTTATTGTCTTTTTCCTAATTTAAGTAGATTAGTAGCCCTAAGATTGATGAAATATTTTAATCAACGATTGAATTAGATTACAATAAATTGAAATAGGAAAAGTTATTATTATTGTAACTTAATTACAACCGTTGTAAAATATGTACCTACTTATGAAATTTCAACACGACTACGCTTCGATTTTAATATCTCTTATGAAATATCCAATAAGGATTTTTAATGAATACGTAATTTTAAAAAATATATTTTAAAAAGTTATCCTCGGATCTACCTCTTCAATAAATGTTCTTAATGTTACAGAATTAAAAATCTAATTTAATATCAAGATTATAATAATATTTATAGTTAAGCGTTGTAACTTTACGGTTCCGAAACTGATTTATATTTATTTTCAAAATATTTGAAATTAAAGTTTGCTGTAAAACATATTTTGCCTTATTACAAAACAAGATTTATATTTTGACAAGGCTTAAACCATGGAGCCGGTTTTTGTAATAAGAACGTAACTGTGATTGAAATACCGTTCTTTATACAAAACTGAAAACTTAGTACGGTACTAAGTTGTCAGTTTTGTGTTTAGGAACTTTACCATAGTCGGATTAAAGTTCGAAATTCAATAATGGCTCCATGTTTTAAACCTGGGTCTGAAGATAAACCTTGTTTTGGGAGATTGTGTTTAAGTATTCTAACTAGTGATTTTTGCTTTGGTACCATTCTGTGAGTTAGTACGAAAAAGAAACACATATCATACAGAATTGCTTAACTTTCTTAATCATGCCATCTAATTAATGTTACAGAACAAAAATCACTAGAAACTGATTCGTATTAATATAATTATGCAATGTTAGATTTATATTATTACATTGTAGGTGCTTACGGAGTAATTGTATTATGATTTATTAAAGAGTCCTGTATTTTTTCTATCATTGTAAAGTAACTAAGTATAAGGTTTTTTTTGTCATTCGTTAATAAATTAAAATTCATTTCACAGCTATTTTGTATTAGACGAGTCGTGAGATTTTGCCAGGGTCTCTTTCTTATTTGGTCTAAGGTACTCTAAATTAGTTGTACCTATCCTATATAAGCCATAAATAAATAATCGTTCCACTGAACACCTGTTGAGCGAACAAGCTGATACTATTTGGATTGATGAGGCGGACATACAAAAATTAATTGATAAATACTCAAAAGTCAATAATCACGAATTATCAGGCAGTAATCAATGAATCAAAATATATAAAAGACTTAGAAGAAATATGTCCGAAGAAAGCAATGCAATAATATTTTGTAGTTACTTCCACAATACGTAGAACAATGCACAGGAATGAACTCTAATTCTGGCGTCATTCCAACGGCTAATTTTAGTGATGCACCAGCCATTTGAAATGGCATTGTAATTGTAAGTAATGCTGATGCTATTGATGGATATCGACGATAAACTGACGGATTTAGAAAGACCTGTGGCTTGATCTTGCAGCGCGCCTAGAAAGCTTTGAGTAAAGGTAGTGGAGATAGGCAACTGTAGTTATATCAGTGCAATTTCTTCAATAATATGATCCATGAATACCTACGTATTGTATTTGATATAGAAAGCATTGAATAGGCCTCTATTCAGTTTATTTTAAACTGACATTATATTTAACACAGCGAAACCGACCCTAAATAAATTGGAAATGATAATGATGATACCTGATACCTATCCAGCATTACTGTATTAAATAACATATATATCGATAATAAAGACAATGTTGGAATAAAAAACTTCCTCTTTTTTTTTGAAAGCTTGAACTCTGTTCATTTCAAAGATGAAACATGAAGCCCTTGATGACCTTTTAGTATTCCCGGCAGTGCACAAAAAAAGCAGTTGCTTGTCTTAACTACGTTGCCGAAACTGCTTTGTAAACAACAGAGCTGTAATTAAGAAAAAAAACTGTAACATATTTTCTTATCTTCATTTGATTTCGTTATTTACTTTAATCATTGTTTATACATTTCGACAATATATACGAACTTATTCAGTACAGAAAATTATCAGTATAAATGTAAGTTGTCGTGAAGATAGATGTTTAAATTAACCGACATAACTTTTTGCCCACTGCTGATGGGGTCATCGGGTCTAAATAAATAATTTTACAGTATCTAGTTGTATCTACTATAATAGTTAAGAATGATAACTAAATTGCACCCAAAGTACAAGATACAAATTATAATCTGTTTTAGATTTTAAATACATCTCTACATATGTAAGAAAATGTTACAAACCTATGTTTCGAAACTCGTTCTCATACCTCAATTCAATTCAATGTAAGTCCATGACTTTGCCAAGGGTTTTACGAAATTTTGCGACATATTCACAATAAGATTGTTTCACCGACAGAATATTGAAAACATAGGAGTAATCCACTGTGTGCAACTTTACAACCGAAAAACTTAATGAGGAAATACGAAAGATTACTTGACACTTGACGACCTTAATGGAACTATGACTGACAATTGAATTGAAGCTCCATAATTCACTGCTTAAATATTCTAAATAATCACAATTTGGCTGTGAGTGTGAGACCACATTTGCAAAAAAACTCATAAAATAATAATTAGATCGTGAAAATCGATGTGTACGTAATATAATCTCCCGATGGCCCCTTATTAATTAATTTATGTAGACAAAACTAATGGAGTCGCTCAGTGATAGATTAAGACGAAAGACAGAGTAAGATGAAAGGAAGTCCCACATAACTGTATTAGCTATAGCAATTTATTTCATGCAATTCAAAGATTCTCTTATAGGATGTAATACCTTATCACCTGTGATCATTTTGTTACGTTTTTCTATTAGCATCAATAATAATGTCTTCATATTATGCGATGATATCATAACTACGTTTATTTATTTTTCCTGTCTCAGAAACGATGTTATTTTAAAATATTTTACGTTAACTAGGATTGGCTTTTACGGTAAATTGGTCAGTTTCATTATGCCCATCGTGTTTAACACAATTACCTACCCATGAGTATGCCTCATTGGTGTAGTGGTCACAGTGACCACTGTGGTCTGTCGTTCCGGGTTTAATTCTCATGTGCTAATGCGTTTTTGCCACTAAGTTCTTTGAAGCAGGTTGAGTGGGAGAAATCAGAAATAAAGAGCGTAGAATATAATAGCTCTTACCCCTCTCTTACTTCTTCTTGAGACCCGCAGGCGAACCGACATAGCCTGAACATTGCTCACAGAACAGATGGCAGATGGGGCCAAAAGATTCTGGAATGGCGACCGCGTGCCGTAAGACGGAGCGTTGGGAAGCCTCCTACAAGGTGGACCGATGACCTTGTGAAGGCCGCAGGAATCCGGTACATCCGAGAAGCACAGAACCGGTCGAAGTGGCAATGCTTGGTGGAGGCCTATGTCCAGCAGTGAACGTCTTTTGGATGAAAAGATGATGATGATGAGCTGGGAGTCTGAGCTGTGACCAGCAATTGATTCGCTCACTATTACATAGGACTTGCTCTATGTGACGAAACGAGAGTGCAATACACCTCTGCCATCCCCGTCCTTAAAAATTCGTGATGCTGTGAAAATATTAAACAATATTTTTAAGCGTTTTTATATTTTTAGAGTTCCGTACCCAAAGGGTAAAACTAGAACCCTATTATTAAGGCTCCGCCGTCTGTCTGTCTGTCACCAGGCTGTATCTCATGAACCGTGATAGTTAGACAGTTGAAATTTTCACAGATGATGTATTTCTGTTGCCGCTATAACAACAAATACTCAAAAAGAGAATAAAATAAATATTTAAGGGGACTTCCATACAACAAACGTGATTTTTTTGCTCGTTTTTGCTCGATATTGATAACGGCAACAGGTAGACGATTGAAATATTCACAGAATCCTTAGTTATATATTCACTTTATAAATAAATAATTAAATTAAAATAAAACAAATATTTAAGGGGGGCTCCCATACAACTAACGTGATTTTTTTGCCGTTTTTATAAATAATGGTACGTAACCCTACGTGCGCGAGTTCGACTCGCACTTGGCCGGTTTTTTTATTGCTGCTTCCACTTTCGTCATTAAAGAGTATACAATTGAGTCGGTTCAGTAACTATTTACAAACTTATGTAATCGGTTCTGTTATAAAACTTACAGTGTGTACGCTTATCAACTGTTTAAACATAGCCTTATTGTAATACTTATCTATATTAATATTATAAAAAAGTAAAGTTTGTTTGATGGTAAATTTGTATGTAGGGAGTGATCTCTGGAACTACCAGACGGATTTCAAAAATTATATTTGTATTTGATGGTGCAATTCTTGACGAAGGTTACAGGTTATTTTACTATTACCCTACGGCTCTAAGGAGCCGAACAAAAAAAAAAAAAAAATTGAAAGAACGCTAATAGGCGATGCAATGCAAAGTCGCGGGCAGAAGCTAGTAAATAGTAAAATGTGACTAGAAGAGATATTTGATGTAAACGCGATTATGTCATACTGTCAATGAATGTGTTTTCAAAAGATGAAAATGCAAAATATGATGATGTTTAAACAAACTTACTCTAAATATAAATGGTATCAGGATTGTTTGTAAAAGGGAAAGTCATAGGTAGTAAAAATAAATGTGAGATAGCTTCAACGTTAGGGTCTTCATACGACCGTGACATTAACAGTAATGATGATTTAACAGCATCTGTAGCTAAAACACCTATTTACGTAGCTAAACAACATTAGTTTTTCTTTAACCTAAACCCGAAAATGGGTCATTGTACTCATCATTTTGAACAACTTTTTCTATGGGACCAACCTTGAAATCGCGAAATAAAAATCAGCTGTGCCATACATTTTGTCGATTTCAGTAAACACAATAGGGAACAGCTGATTTTTTTTCGCGATTTCAAGTTTGGTCCCATAGAAAAAATTGTTCAAAATTATGATTACAATGACCCCTTTCGGGTTTAGTATAAACAAAAGCTAATGTATAAGCTATGGGATGGCTATATGATCCGGTCTTACTTGAAGATTTGGACAATGGTATAGGATAAAGTTTTGAACCAATGTTTTTCATGGTGTCTTTAGTAAACTTATCACTGAGCGACTTCAAAATAACTATATCTGTGAACTAAAATGATGTACTAATTACATGTAAGTTGTAAGCTATATTTTTAGATATACGCAGTTCATACAGTTCGTAAATGATTATGTTCATTATCCGTTTATTTTGTCAAAAAGAAGATTGGTTTGGTTGATAACACAATTATAATATTAAAGAAAACGTAACTTTGGTAATGATTCAGATGCTAGGGAAAGATCTATGTATGATCTAACAAGTTATTTCCAATGAAAAGACACATAAAATTATAAATAGATACCTAGATTATAATAATATATGGATAAATTTAATACAATATAAGCCGGAACTAGTTTATATTGAAGTCTAATAAAAACCTCCTTTGCTCTACCAAGCCCAAGCCGTAATGACTATAATAAAACAACAAAAAACATCAAGTTAGTAACAGATACATCAGTTACATTCATATTTATTGAAGACAAAAATAGATTTTCGTGACACTATAAGTACAATTTGCTTAGGCATAATACTCTGTGCATGTGTAACAGCCATGGTTGAAGTTATCGATGTATTCATTATTCATGAATTTGTTAGAGCATTCAATTGTTTGTCTGTCTTTTCGTATCGAGTTGCTATGCTAATGAACTTGTGTTTTTTCAACGTTAAAATGTCCTTGATAGTGAGTCAAGGATTTAGAATGTAACGTTATATAGGGTTATTGACTTCTAGAGTTCGTAACTTAATTATTTCTTTTTCATTCTTGTGTCCATCGAATTTCATCACTGGTCTTAAAGTTATTTCTTCTATGTATATACAAAATGTTTTCCTTATTCTCTTATTTTTGTGTCATAGTCAATGTCAGTCGCATGGATATATACTTATTGTTTTACGATTGTTTCATTATTAGCCTAATAGGTACCAATTCCTACTTGAAACAAATTTGTCGAGCATGTTTCAGTGACATTTTGCACTTTTATCGCAGACATAAAATTAACGATCACAGGTAAGCGATGTAATCTGAGCCCAAAAGTCAATCACATTGAAGCCAATTCCGAGTAGAAATGATCGTGGGACATTACACTGTTTTATTTGTTCACTGGTAACAACAGAATCTTTCATTGGCGCCGGATATCTAAAACTGTATGGACAAAATAATGCATGTAGAATTTGAATTACTTTTCAATGTGATTGAATGAGAGGAGACAGAATTTAGACACCATCGAATTTAAACTTACTGTTGTAAAATTAATCTTGATAGATTTTATTCGAATTATAACGAGAAGTTTTTATCTAAACCATTCCTACAATTTACCGATCGATTATTAGTTTCGATTAAATCTTTGAAGATGAATACGAACAACTTATGTAGCATTGCGTTATATATGTTAGAAGTAGGTACAAGGACTTCTATCTTTCGATGTGTTAGTAGGTAACTGTCTCAGGCAAAATGTGTTTACGAGATTCGCCACAAGCTCGCGAACGTCATTTTCTTTTGGTTTTATTTTAACGTTTGTTCTGTTCTATTTTTATTCTTGTTGGAAATCATTAATTTCATTGACTATTCAGTACTATTTCTTCCTATAGGTATTATTTTAATTGTTCCTCTAAGCACCTTACAATCCAATCATAATTTTAAACTAAAAATTAACTAATTATCTCACAACATCCACGTCTGCGCGGGAGTGGTCCTAAGAAATTCCATTAGGAGCAAAACTTTTCCGGTTATGGAGAGCGGGAGAGCGAAGTATATTTCTTTCTCGGTCTTTTATATGTCAAATTGACGTACACCTATTGCTTAAAATATAGGTGGAACAAACAGTACATCAGGAGGCCTAAAATGGACGCTTTGGCAGAATCTTATTATGATCTGCGTACAATTCATACTTACATCCCGCAATTCATCTACAGCTGCTATTTGACATTGGACTTCACTATAGCAATTCATAGTTTGTGGACCATTTTACGAAACTCCATACAAAACTGTCAAACAGATGAATTGCGGGATATGAATTGTACGTATGATTCTGCCAAAGCGTCCATTTTAGGCCCTCAGTTCTCCAAACTTTGAATACTTATGAACCTTTGTCAATATATTTCAATGTTGTATTGTAAATTCTGACTTGGTGTAGACTCAAAAACTGTTGTTGACAAATCTGACTTCCTCAATTGTTGTTCCCTTCACAATAAAGTTGTTATTGTAAAGTTTATATATGTGTCTTATTAATTTATCCTGGTACTCCTATAAATTAACCACATGTTGCTTCCGTTTTTTAATGATAGCTACTAACAGGAAGTTGGTATTGGTTTGTAGGCAGTTAGATGAGGCGTAGGTGTATTAATGTTTTATGAAACTATTATTGAGACTGAATAGTACCTCTATAGAATCATTAAAACAGCAGAGCAAACAGGCAAAGGGTAAAACGGCAACGCCCAAAGGCCCAGTCCAAGTGCTTCAGTCAGGATTTCTTAGCATGAATAGAATAGTCAACCTACCATAAAAAGTAAAATGCTTTGACCAAGCTATGATGAATGTACCTAATACCCATAATCCTTCAAAGAGATCTAAACAAGCCACAGGAAACTATGAATCATTAGAGCAAATGATGATTAATTTATCTACATTGTTACTGGAAGCTATAATTATAATATAACGCCAGCTGCAACATAATTAAACATAAGCATATTATTTTTTATCGCTACTCTGAAACGACTGGCTTATCTGTCGTTGATAATGTCTGTAAGTTTATTTGACTAAATTTATTTACCTAACTACTGACGTTGATAAGTTTCAGCACTCTTTATCGTGACATACGAGTTAGATATAAACGTGTCGCCACTTTGGACAAAACTTTGGGACATGCTCTAAGGAACAGGGAGCCTAAAATGGACGCTTTGGCAGAATCATAATATGATCTGCGTACAATTCAAACATCCCGCAATTCATCTGTTTGACAGCTGATATTTGACATTAGACTTCACTATAGCAATTCATAATTTGTAGACCATTTTACGAAACTCCATACGAAACTGTCAGATCATTTATGATTCTGCCAAAGCGTCCATTTTAGGCCCCCAGGACAGTGACCGGAAATGTCTTGAAGTATCAAAGTTGGGTCAGGCACATGTAAATATAAATAGTGAACATTCTTAAAAAAATTGAATAGGAGAGATTTAGTGTGAGAGACAGAGAGAGATATCTTTTTTCTCTCTCATAAAACTAAATGTGCCTAAACGTGACGCGTCTTTGGAATTTCACTCTCAATTCTCGTCCAATTATCTCGAATCGGGCCCGCCTTAGAAGGTTTTCTTCAAAAACCTTTTACACTTTATACTTTGCGATTTTGTACCAAAAAAAAAACAACTTTGCGCAATTCAGTATAATAATCAGAAATACACTAGAGGGTATAATTTAGAATAAAATATGTAGGTAGTAAATAGTATAGTATAGTCAATGGATTTAATTTAGAACTGTGTTAAGGACTAGAGAAATAAATCTCAACAATTAAAAACGAACTTTATTACGAAGTCATAAGTTAAGATATTCATACGTCGCTAGGTCCGTTCTCAATCCTGGCTTCTTCTGCCTCTTTCATGAGGGGAGATGACCCACACAGGCGCAGGTCCTTGGTGTACGCGATGACACCCACGAACAGACCAGATATGACTAGCCAGAAACCTCCCATGTAGAATGTCAGGTCCCAAGACCCGGTGAGATCGTATAGCATACCTGGAAATTACAGAAAATTCTACATTGTAACATGTGTCCAGATTCTAGAATATGTGGTGCGGAACTGGGCAGAAAACATCATGTTGTGAAAGATGTAAGTACGAGTAGTCTTATTAATGGATGACTATGTTGCGTCGCTTTGTTCATTCACAAGGCACAGCTTCTAACAATAATATAGAGTTCTTGAGATATGGAGTAGCAGCCGATGTTTTTAAGGAGTACGGGAGAGTATTTACATGAATCTATTAAATACTGTGGACCTTTCTCAATGTTCGAGGATCTAGAATACTTAGAATAGAATATATATATTGTAAAACATGAGTATACATCAAATAATATGTGCAAGGTCTTAAAATAACAGTTAGATCTGCATGACTTGCCATTTCTGGCGTACAAAATAAAATATTTTTGGTTTAGAATAAACCATAAAAGATTTGAGTCTACATAAAAACATAACTTTGAAATTAATAACTTAATCTGCTTATATTATTTTATTAAAACTAAACCGTAACCATGGATGGATGGTTTTTCCAACAGGAATGACAGTAGCAGCTCGGGTTTGAGTTTGTGCCCGGTTGATGTCAATAGGCACGCCCCTATTACATGGGACTGAAACAGAACTACAGATAGTACCTACCATCCACGAAGACGCGCCCCACTATTTTTCGGTCGAGGAGGCCGCGGGGTGTTGAGAATGCGTCAAATTGGGGACAGCGCTCCTTGATGGGCGAGTCCTATTACTGGCTGAACGTATGACGCGTTGCGTGAGCTCAGTACAGAACAATTGAGCTGACCACTCAAGCTCACTGGCATATATCTCCGTCTTAAATACACAAGACAGGTCTTCTTAAAATGTTTTCTGTATATAAAATAGTTCTTACCTCCTATAGGTGGTCCAATTAAATGCCCAATACCCTGACTCAACAGGATCAGTCCGTACGCCACAGTAAAGTTATCAAGAGGCATCAACTCCATCAGAATCGTCGGTGTATACGAATAGGAACTGGCGAAGGAGAGGCCAAATACTGCTGATATGACGGCAAGGACCCAATAGTTGGTGATGTAGAAGGGGTACGTGGCCACTGACGCGCCGCAGATGATGAGGCAGACGGCATAGGTCTTGGTCACGTTTAACCAAGGCTGGTCGCCTGCCCAGCCGAGGGCTACCTAGAAAACAGAAAAATAAAATTGCTTTAGGCTGTCTTTATGGAGTAGCAGGTTTCTGGTAGTTATTGTGCCCAAAGATCTTATAAGAAACATGACATGATTTGAGATACTTTTCCTCAGATAATTAAAGAATTATTAAAAATAATATTTTCGAGTAGAAACCCCTTCGCTTTTCATTTTATTTATGATGGGCATGTAGTTAATCAAAAAGAGAGTTCCTAATCTTAATCTATTTTATCACAAAAATATTTCTTCGATTGTATCATTACGACAAGTACCTTCGCAAGAACAATATCGATACAATACCTAGTACTTACAATTCCAATACTGCTAGCAACTCCAATAATAGAAATCATCATAGGTCCACCCTCCACATTCATTTCATTCATGTAAGAATTGAGGAAGAAGTAGGGAACGATGAACCACACAGAGAGAATCAGGGAAGACAGGTTGAACATCAAGAAATGGAACTCCGTGAACATTTTGAAGTCAAACATCGATTTGAGAGTTAGTGCGAAGCGGTTGTACCATCTCTGCAAAACATAAAGAGAATTGTTAGTACAATTCAGAAAATATTGAGGTTCTTATAATTATAATTGTAAGTATGTATGACAATATCTATGTGTGGAAAAAAAAGGCTTTTTATTTTATTTTATATTATCTATGTATATTATTATGCACTTACCATTTCATCATCAGATTCAGAATAAAGGGACCAAGATGAGTTCCTATACATATCTGGCAAAGATGAAGCTCTAAGCTTGTACCTAGTGATAGACATCATAGCCCCTCGGTGCATCATGCTGGTTTTATACAAAGGCACATCTCTCAAGTAATGATGGTCAGTAGATATCTGTCTGAACCAACTTTGTTGCTGCTGTTGTTGTTGCTGCTGGTGCTGCTGCGACATCTTCGAGTCTTTGGCAACAACTTTCTGTTTACTAGAATTAATATTTGTATTTGACTTCACAACTTCAGTTTTCAAACCTTCACTCTCGCTCTTTTTTGCTTCTCTCTCTGTCCCGTCTTTAGGCTTCTTTGCTTTTATTTCAACAGGTAACTGAGCTGGCGGTGGCGCATTTGCTGGTTTCTCAGCGTAAAAGTTGACCTCAGAATGCCTCCGGGTTAACACGTCCGGATAATTTTGGAGTATGATGTTGTACAGCCGTTTGTTTTTCATCAATTTGTCTATGACTTCAGTCGGAACCTGCAAAAAGTAAATAAATCGTATGTACACCGTATATGTAAAATAGCATCATCTAGTCAAAATTCTGTGACCTACCTTTTCATTTTGTTGTACAAATGTCGGTAGATGAATAGCTGAATGCATTCTCTTATTTGTTTGCTCCGCGTTCGCTTGTGTGGTGGCCTCTAACTCTTCAGCCTCCTTTATGCTTGTGGCTAATGTCGCTAAAATATATTCGGGGCTCTTTCCAGATTCCAATAAAGTTTTTAATTCTTCAGAGTCCAAGTATGCTGATTCTCCTCCAATAGATCTTGACGAAGTAGAACCACCGCTTGATGATTTTCTAGACATCATTTTAGAGAGCTTCCGTTCTCGTTTTTGTTTGATTTCTAACCACTCTGGGTTCTTCATTAATGCTCCACATACACACATATTAAGTAGAGTACCAGCTAATAAAACAATAGTATTTCTCCAATCGTATATTTCTAAGAAATAATGAGTCATTGGTGAATAAATAAGCGTACCAAAACCTATTCCGCACGAGGCTAACGATACGGCTAAATTCCTTCTCTTATCAAACCAAAATGCTACTGACACTACAGCAGTTACGTACAAAATTCCCATAGCTAATCCACTAATAAACCCGAAAGTTAAACATAACATTTCTACTGAGTTACTTAAAGCAGCTAATAGGAATCCAATCGTAGACAGCACTCCAGCGATCATAGTCATAATTCGGCATCCATATCTATCTACTAAGGCACTCATTATTGGCCCCGCTAATAACGGGGTAGCGATAAAAAGACTGCCAATCAATGATGTTTTAGATTGCGTAGTTTCGAAGTATGAAGTGAATTCCTCATGAAGGAGTCCAAAGGAGAATGCCAAGCCATCAGCACATGCTGATACGAGGAACGCTGACGCTACTACTACCCAACCCCACCCGCCGTCTGGTATCGGAGGTAGTGCTACATCATCACTATCATCGGAACATATACTATCTTTATCATCTAGTCCTTCAAACTTGACCCTTTCGACGGGCGACTCTGACTCATCTCTAGTAAAATGGGCGACTATGTCTTTTTCTTCTGATTTAATAGAATTAATTGTGTTGATATCTGTATTGTTGTGAATGTTTGTATGGCCATTGTTGGATTCTTCTTCAAGTTTCTCAGTATCCTTTGTTTCAACCATAATTGTTTCCTTATAGCATAACGTTGATTGTATTTGCAGATTCCGGTAATCTGAAAACATAAAAAAATTACAAGTTTGTCTTTGTTTATGTTCAATATATGTACGAAGTATTCACATAACTATAACAACTATACATAACTATTATGCAACGATTTTCTCAAAATATCTGTCCCTATTGTGTTATAAAACGACATGTACCTACGTAAATGGATTGACACACAGTTCATTTCAATATAATTAGATGGGGCTTCGTTTCATTACATTTTTTTTATCAACATCCTATATTATCCTGCTCAATAGTAAGTGACAAATATTGTTATTAATTTCATTTTGAATAAAGACATTGTAAAAATGTTAGAATTACAATTTTGTAATAGTGTGGTAAACACTACTGTTTGATTACACTGTTATTATTAATGATATATTAACTTATTTTCTTTAAAATATTTCTATGTCAGTCCATGGCGAAACATGTAGAGCATAACCCACATTAAGACCATTATTGTACCATGTTTTAATGCAATTACAAATATTATATTCTATTCGTGGCCTACCACGACAATGAACGAACCTTGATGGCATAATCACAACACTTACTGTGAAGATTAGTAATTGTAGTGTGATGTCATCAGAGCGTAGATAGATGCTGGTTCATATTGATGCATGTACTTAATATGCAAGTCTTACGATCATTAAGGATAGGTAGGTAATTTTATGTACCGTGTGGTGCCGGACGTAAAGAATAGCACCATCCTTTTACTTCCCGTGGGTGTCGTAGAAAGCGACTATACTAGAGAATGCGCAGCAGCATTTTAACACCATACTGCGATCGGCAATCCGCCTGCCAAGCGTGGCGATTATGGCAACCCCCCCCCCCCCCCCCCCATATATTGCGGAAGGCCTATGTCCAGCAGTAGACTTCTTTCGGCTCACATTAATTATGAATGAATGAGGTACTTTTATTACTGCATTTACAAAAAGAAATTCCACGAGTCACATCTGAAGAAATTACAAAAGTTTCACTAGTTGAATGCATGTAAAGCTTTCTACGGAGTCAGCTGCGCCACCAACTTGATGCCTCACAACCCAGTTACTGGGCACGATACCCCTTAGTAAGACTGGTTGTCAGACTTTCGGGCCTAGCTAATGTTTTCTGAAGTAGCTTTTAGAGGCATGAGGAACAGGGTGTAAAGTTCACTCATCCTCCATAGAAAAGGGAGGATCCTCCGACCAGACGGGTGTCGTGTCTGCTGGGCAACTGCCCGACGATTGATGTCGGGACGTTTTATACAGGGTTATTTTTAAAACGTCAATAACCTCATAAGGGGGCATTGTACTCATCATTATGAACAACTTTTAATATGGGACCAAAACTAAAAACGCGAAAAAAAAACCAGCTGTTCCCTACATTTATGTTCGAATAATTCGTTAAAATGTAGGGAACAGCTGTTTTTTTTTACGCGATTTCTAGTTTGGTCTTATAGTCTCCTCTACAGAATTATATCTTAATCCAGTAACTTATTTAGAAGTAAGAAACAAATAAGTTTTAATATAACCCTAATAATTACACATGTTGTTGGTTGTAGTGGAACGCACGGGAGGGCGAAGTAGAGAAACCTACTTATTGTTTTCGTTAGATAGATAGCCTTTATCAATGATTGTGAGACGCCATCCGAGCATAGATATAATTATACTGTCTATCATCAATAGCGATCTGTCTTTAACTGAAAATAAGTTATTGGGTTCGGCCGTAAGGCGACGATAACCGACTTTTAATGATTTTATACTGAAGATCAAGTCTAAACGAGTAGTGGTAAAAAATATATGTTAAATTAGCATTTTCCCAATAACTTAATATGTGAATATTTTAGATTACCTATGTATATATTACATAGTGAAATTAATTTGTAAAGTAATGTCTAACGCGGATAAAAAACTGAGAATGGCGCAAAATCTACCAAGCGTATTTTTCTGAAACCATCACCAATTTAAAGATAATTTAATTATTGATCTTTTAGCATAAGCGTTTTATTAAAATACCTTTTATTTTGCGTATAATAAATTAATAATGCGTCAAATCAGAGACAGCGCTCCTTGAAGGGCGAGTCCTATTACTGGCTGAACGTACGACGCGTTGCGTGAGCTCAGTACAGAACACGTAAGCTAACCACTCAAGGTCACTGGAATATATCTGCGTCTTAACTAACTGGAAATTATGTTGTTATTCGGCCACCTGTCGATCATAATCACCTCGCTGTTAGTTGTATTCAACGGGTGCATATATTATGAAAGTAATGTCTGACCCAGTCAGTTAGATATAGTTAAGGCGCGTGCCTTATAACGACCCTCTTTTGGTGATGCGTGACGGCTGTGGAGGAATATTGTGCCATGCTCACTTAAATATTTCGCTGATGGTGGCGCGTGTGATGGATCATTCGATTCCCTTCAAAATGGCTGAACTGAATGGTGCTGATGCTGATACACGCGTCATGTCAGTGAACGGGCGCCGTCAATTGAGCCTGGTCAACTCTTAACTGTTTTTCGAGTTTTTTTTTTTACATTTAACTCACTTATAGAAGCAACAATAATAATTTACCCAGGATTTTGTCAGAATCAAAATCAAAATCAGAACTTTATTTTCTATGAATGTAGGTATAAGTAGGTATAAGATTTAGGTATGAATGTAGGTAATTTTAAACATTTATATCTGTAACTTTTATGGTGTACATATTAAAGAGTAGTCTATTCTATTGTATTCTAGGTATAAGATGTTGTACATTAATTAATGAGATCGGCTACAGCCTACCTTACGGCGCGCGGCCAGCGTGTAAATTATTACATAAATTAAAATATTAAAACAAACAAAATAATGTCAACAAAACAAAAAAAATATCTTGATTGAATAGAGTGTCCTTGGAGTTTCTTGCCCGTTCTTCTCCATAGAGATCTACATTTTGGAATGGGCAACTAGCTTCAACTTTCTGACTAACTGGATCGGCTCTTTGATAATTCAAAAGTGCGTTTAATTGAAATAAATGCTTTGAGTTTGAGTTTTAGTGTCCTTATTTTGTTATAGACTAGAGATGACACGTTTTAAATGCTTCTACATACCGGGGCGACTTGTCGCGCGACGCGACGCGACACAAAGGCACCGCTCGTCCCGCGACACGCGGGGCCTTTGTGCAGTGTCGCGTCGCGCGACAAGTCGCGCTGGTATGTAGAAGCCTTAAAGTTATCGTTATCGGCGATAATAGAATGATTAGCGGTAGTAGTATGTTTATCAAATAATATCATGTGTGTTTATCGTAATAAACAAACACGTTTATAGATATCACACGTGTACCAATTCAACTTTTAATTTCGATGTCTTAGGCGCGGCTAAAATACTAGAGGAGTCAATTAGAGTGTTGCACAGTGATTAGTCGCCGGCAGTCTGATTAATTTTAGGCAGTTTTAGGTATAGATAGGTACCTACACCAATTAATATCAGAACAAACCTAATCAGGGTAAAATAATCGGTAGATCTGTAGATACGTAAATTTATTTAGGGGTCATACTATTTTAATCGTAATCCCTTTCGTCACACCAAAAAATAAATCCGTAAATAGGGTTGCCATCTTATTTTGGGACAAATTTAATAGATTTTTATACAAGTGGCTAAAATTACCCATTATAATATACGAGGCAGTTTCACTCCCGAGTTTCGCGAAGGAGTAAATAGAAATCGAGTTATAATGGGTGTTACACTTTTCTTTTCACTACGATTGCGACTAAATAAAATAATGCAATACAGTATTCGTAAAAAATACTTAATTAAATAAATACCTACTTTAAAAGGGTTGAACTTTGATTTTTTTGGAAAGTTCATCAAAATACTTAAGAAAAACTCCTTCTGTAAGCGAATCTACTCGTTTTTCTTCATAAACTTTTCAAAAGTATATAAATAAATTCTTTATGGCCTTGACGGCAACAGATTGAAAACTATTTATTTTCCTTTCTCATCCATCTGCAAATACGGGTCTCCATTCTCACTAGATGATGACATTTTCACTGTTGTAAAATTAATTACGGTCACCAATTAACTTTGTAATTAGAGAAAAAATCTAAATATTTCGCGCCAATGCCTTTTTTTTATTTCTTCTGTAGCCGCAACGTAATATACACGCATTCTACCGACTGCCGGTTAAAGTTCAATTTTCAAAAATAAAATATATTCTTTTTCTATGAAACTGTAAGAAGTCGATTCATGATTATTCTACTTATGAATTATGAATAATAGACCAGTGCCAAAGCACTTTTGAGGGTCTGAAAATCATAAAAATTCTTAGCAGTAGTACAACTTTTACTTTTAACTTTTTTCGATAGGTCTACTTTTCCCGGAAATCGTGAAAAACCACGTGTCACCCCCCAAAACACACATTTTCGCCCCCCACCTCTTCCGGTCATCTGTTGCGGTCCAATCGATTTTTCCCCGTTTATGTATAATTTATCCTAAATTTTCCCGCCATCCATAAACTGCTAAGATTTTTTTTTCCTCAAAAATTATTGGCACTGGTCTATAAAGACTTTTTTGTTTTTGTAGGCTCGTAGGTAAAAGACAAAAAAAAAAGCTTTAGCTCTAGTGGAAAATATATTATGCTATTTATCCCCGCTCTGTTACGCTACAATGACGGACTTTTTGAGCAAGAGGAGTGAAAAAGTATTTTAAGAAATTTTAGAATTAAAATAGAGACAGCATAAAAAGAGTACTTATTTATCCCTTTAAAAACACAATTTTGTTACTTTTCGATTTTTTTTTACGTTTTTTGCAATTTGTGGGTCAGTGTCAAGTTGTATATGTATATATCTTGACCACAATATAATTCACGACCATAACAAATAATATATATTTACAGAATTATAATCATTAGAATCATTAATAATAGATCTCTCTAAGAACAAATCTTTTCTATTGAATGACTTTTGGGAACAAACTAACTGTGCCAATTTCACCAATGAAACTGAACGCGATCAGCACATCTAAACCGAGATCAGGAGCTGTCAGAGTCACTATTCCAAAGAAAATAATAATAATAATCATTGTATTGTCAGGCATCTAAGGCCCATAGATAAAATACACAAAATTAGATTTTACAACAATAATAAACTAATACATATTCTAAAACCAAAATCACTGAGACTTTTTTTTTTTTTTTTTTTGGGTGGGAAATTATCAAATAACTTCTCCCGCTCTGGGCTAAGCGGGAGGGCGTGTCAGACTTTTACTGACTAAAACCCACCCGTGTTCCTTCCGTTGCCTGTGTGCCAGGGCCACGATATCCCTTTCGGACAAACTCGCAACCCTGGCAGGCATTGGCCCTAACGGACCCCGTCAGTTGGTGCTGACATCTCTTTGAGGCGCGCGTGAAACACAACGCGCCGTCGACCCGGGCCTGGTCCTTATCAGACGGCGAGCTACCCATCGCTCACCGTCCGCAGGCCCGCGCCTACGGTGGCCGGAAATCAGCTTGCGACTCCCGACGCCCGGGGCGTCTCCTGCGGCGGCAAAGGGCGTGAGGGCGCGAACCCTGCCTCACCCTCACGCGTTCCGCCTCCTCCTTCGCGAGCATTACTGCTTCGCAGAAGGAGGTGACGGCCTCCCACGCACTCTCGCTCCGAACCATGGCCTGAACCAGGGCCGGACGCGAGAGATCGCCGTCGCCGATTGCCTCCATGAGGACACGGCGGTGCTCCGCCCAAGCCGGGCAGACCTCCACCGTATGCTCCACCGTGTCCTCCGGGCGATCCACACAGTGGTGACACCCGGGCGTTTCCTCCCGCTTTATCCTGAACAGGAACCTCCCGAAACAACCGTGTCCGGTGAGGACCTGCGTCAGGCGGAAGGTGAGGACGCCGTGGCGCCTCTCTAGCCACTCCTCAAAGAGGGGACTTATCGCCACAATTGTGGCGTGCCCAGCGCTGGGTTGCGACAATCGCACTCTCCATGCCGCCATAAGATCCCGCCGGAGCTCTGTCCGCTGTGCCGTGATTTCTCGCGGCAGCGGAGTTTCACCCCGGCGTTTCGCCTCCTCGCGCCACTCCCAGACGTGCGCGAGGACTTTTGCCTCCAGCTTTCATGGCGTGGTTGGCACCCCTGGAGTACGGAACCCTAATCCCGTTGACAGGTGACAGTTGACAGTTGCTTTGACATTTATACATGTTGTCCGACCTGTCGTATCATTATAACAATGTTATCGATAAAACGATGTGACAATGTCAAAATAAAAAAATTTGTACCAAGATTCCCCAAAAGAAAAACACAAAAACCGCTATATGTTGTGAAGGAAGCGAGATAGAGCAAAAATAACACTTTTTGGGGGCTTCATAGAGGGGTTTCACTAATCAAGACACATCGATCGAGAAGTTCGCAAACTTGAAAAACCTATTTCATATTTTTAAATCACATCATCGATATCATCTATCGATACGAGTGGACATCATTTAATTACGACAAGTCAACTGCCAACTGTCAGTTTCGTCAACTGACATCTGTCAACGGCACTTTCCGTTAAGGGTGAGCGTTTTTTCGGGAAACTACTTCCGGCACCTTTTAGGTGCCAGTAGGGTCTGACCGGTTAAACTATAACTAAACACACGTTGTCGGCGTCGTGTTTCGCTGCGTGGTGTCGCGTAACCGTCCTCGGAAACGTCGATATACGACACCTTTCGGCCAAAAGTCCTCCTTCAAGCAGGTCTGTAGATGGTTGGTTGGGATTCGTACCACAAATGACTTAAAGTTGATGTTGTAGCGCGATTCCAACCTGTCGACCAACACGATAATCGATAATGACACTGACAGCTCTTAAACGTGGTTTAGGTGCTGATCGCGTTCAGTATCATTGGTGAAGCTGGCACTTAGAGATATTATATTATTATGTATTAATGCGTCTCCTCAATGACCTCGACCCGTTTACCGAGCAAGTACGTACTTATGTAAAAATAGTAAGGTTGTCTAGACGGCTAGATTGGTTGTCAGACGTGTTGCAGTTGAACTTGCAATATGTATTCATGAGTTATAAGAACTATTGGAAGGAAAACGATCTGTTATTAGTAAATGGAACCGGGGATAAAATACCAAGTAAGTATAACCTAATTTGATTTAACGGTGGCGTTAAATCCTCTCTCCATAAACATCATCATTACATAATACAGTTCCCTGCACTTGTTTCATGTGTATTATTGTATATATTTATTAGATAAGTGTATGCTTTGTGTATGTGTGTATCTATTGTATATGTTAATGGTACACCACTGACTACCTGCAGTATTGTCTCTCCTGCTCCCTTTAATCCATCCAAAGGTTGTCTGTAAAAGATCGCTTTTAGCGATAAGACCGCCCATTGTGTCACCCTATGTAAAATTTAAACATTTATATCTGTAACTTTTATGGTGTACATAATAAAGAGTATTCTATTCTATTCTATTCTATATTATTATAACAGTTATGACTTGTTATTTATTTTATTTTATTTATAAGTTTAGTTCAGAACATAAAATTCCATATAAAATTGTTAGTAAAGCTTAAAACTATGTTAGTACTTAAACCTACTTGTTTAATTAAATCAATCTCTTTATTTAACATTAAAAAGGACACCACCAGAGCTGTGTACCTTATTCCAGTGCCCCACAATAGGACACTCAACCCTTTCCGTTATCGTGTTGAGCTGCCCCGCACACGACGCATCAAGGAGGCCACTCTCTTACACATTATTGCTCTAAAGCAGTCGGTGTTGGCCTCCGCAAACATCCCTGATGCACTACAGTATCACGGCAACCCCATCAACATCCTAAACCCATTATGACCCCGCTACACGACGATCGCCCGCGCCCCATGTATAACCAGGAAAATTTCCGCATTTAAAAGAAATGGTGGAGTATTTTTTTTTTCCTGAAAATTACCGCATAAATAAACTTAGCACATTATAAGAAAGAACGAAAGAAAAATTCGTTTATTGGCGTTTACGACAAAAAAGAAATAAACCTTATAACTACAAAAACAGGTAACAAGAAAATTAATAAAATGTCCTGACACTTTTTTGGGTGGGAAATTATCAAATAACTTCTCCTGCTCTGGGCTGAGCGGGAGGGCGTGTCAGACTTTTACTGACTAAAACCCACCCGTGTTCGTTCCGTTGCCCGTGCCAGGGCCACGATATCCCTTTCGGACAAACTCGCAACCCTGGCACCCTCAGGTTGACCCCTCACCCTAAGGTTGACTGGTAGAAAATGCCTCAGGCATTAAGCCCGCCTTTGTACAGTATTTTTTTACTTGTGCCTAAAGTCGTAAATAAATAAATAAAAATGTCAAAAGGGCCAATAGCCAAAAGGGTAATAATACCTAGCAACACTCTCACGGATCGGACATCTTGTCTCATCTTGTCATCTTTCGTTACATCTTGTTTTTACTTGCTCTATACTCCATTGGTTTAGGTATGTAAGTTATAAAGGTAAACAAATCGTAAAAAGGGTTTTTATAGATAACACTTTCTTGTTTAAAAACACGTTGTACCCTATAAACAAATTAAATGGATTTTTACGATAACCCTTTTATTAATGTATTATTTAACTACTCTTCGTTGATGTAACTGCTTGAGCATTTTTTTTAATTTTAATAATAATACTCAAATATTTTGTAATGTCTATTGTAAAGAGCCCAAAAATACAAGTTCTCAAAATGTCGACGAATTATACCTAACGTTGCTAAATTGAAGAGCTTAAACTGTGAAGTAGCATGACAACTAAAGTGACAGGTATTACGTTTAGTCGGTTACTTCACAGCTGTCTCGTCACGTGGTTTTTTTGTTTACCTTTATTTAACTACCTACCTAAACCAACGGAATTTAGTATTTGCAGCGCAGAAATCTTTTGACAAGCTCTAGGACACAAACCAGACTACCTAAAATACGGACAGACAGACGTTGCATGCTATAAACGATATGAGATAGCACGCGAAATACATCATGTTTTAAACGTAGAGATAACATGATAGCATACAAAATCCATCATGTCATGCGTGCTGTTTTAAACACATGTATATAATTATGTAGTTAAATATTATGTTTGACCGCGAATATAAATTATAGTTACACGGTAGGTATTACATAACCAATATTGTAAACATGACTGGCCTTGTTTCTGATAACATAATAATATACATACAACCAACCAATACATAAATAAATTCTCCTTTTGAAGTAAAACTTCTTTACGCACGCTATAATTGGGGAGTAAGCTTGTGAATGAGACGGCACGGTTGGCGCAGTTAGTTAAGCGATTGACTGCTGCGCTGCGTGTCGCGGGTTGGATTCCCGCATGGAACAAATATTTGTATGACCTACAAGTAGTTGTTTCGGGTCTGGCTGTTTGTGTATGTGAATTTAAATGTTTGTAAACGCACCCACAATACAGGAGAAATTCCTAGTGTGGGGCAACGTTTAAAAAAAAAACAAAAAATGAGGTGGCGTGACGAGAGCGTTACGAAAAGTGTGATCGGGCGAGGCGAACGGAAGTTGAGAGAGAGGTAACGCTAGTAAAAGTAGTTTTACTTCAAGTAAGACTACTTTTGCTAGCGTTACGCGACCGGTGATTTCGGTTTTACTTCAGTCGTGTGGTCTAAAGCACTCGTTTTTTTTTTTACTTCATGTGCGTGTCCCAAATTTTATAGTTTTTCTTTTTTCTTTATTTAAAATGGAGGACTTTTTAAACATTTTTGGAAACCCTATGTTTTTTACAAGAGACATTACTACTTACTAATATTGTCCGTGTAGTGCCAGACGTAAAGAATAGCACCGCCCTATTTCCTCCCGTGGGTGTCGTAAAAGGCGACTAAGGGATTTACTATAGAATGGGCAGCAGCGTTCTCTATGCATTTTAACACCTTACTGCGATCGCCAACCTGCCTGCCAAGCGTGGCGATTATGGCAGACCCCCCCTTTTGGGAGAGGCCTATGTCCAATATGGCTGAATTGATGAATGATGATGAATATTGAAAAAACGAAAGTGAGTTTTGTTTGTTACGCTTTTACGCTAAAATTCCTGAACGGATTTAGATGAAATTTGACACATGGGTAGACCATGACCTGGATTAGGACAAATTATACTTTTTATCCCGATAATCCCACGGGATCGAGACTTACGCGAGTGAAACCGCGGGGAGCATCTAGTCTAGTCACACTATCACGTGTTTGTTACTTCTTCACGCTCAAACGGCTGGACCAACTTTGATAACATTTTGTGTGGAGGTAGCTGACACCCTGGATTAATATATAGGCTACTTTTTATCCCGATATTCCCACGGGATCGATATTTACGCGGGTGAAACCGTGGAGCGCAGCTAGTCACTACATAGTATAAAACAAAGTCGCTTCCCGCTTCCTGTCTGCCCCTATGTATGCTTAGATCTTTAAAACTACGCAACGGATTTTGATGCGGTATTTAGGGTTCGGTACCAAACTGGTAAAAAGGAACCCTTATGGTGAGACTAAGTCTGTCTGTCTGTATGTCTGTCGGTCACACCTGGATATCTCAAGAACTATTAATGCTATCAACTTGAAATTTAGAATAGTTTTACATGTAGTTTGCCCAACTATTTTGCAAACAAGAAATAAATTTAAAAAAATATATAAATTTTTCAAAAGGGACTGAAAGGGGGGGGTCTTAAAAATTTGAAGTGGGGCTACTAGGGCATGTGGGGTATCATATGAAAGAGCGCTGTTTGCACATTAAAACCATTATTTTTTATTTTTTAGGCTGTATAGTTTCCGACTTATGATGAAAAAAGTTAAAAAAAAATACCGTTTCGCCCCTTATCTCTGAAGTTTGCATAGATAAAAATCTGAAATTATTCTATGTGATAGAAGTTTTGTAAAGATTACAGGAAAAATAAAACGATGTCTCTAAATAGCACAGTTTTTCAGAAATCATCAACATCATAATACACGTACGGAACCCTTATTGCGCGACTCTGACTCGCTCTTGACCGGTTTTTTTAATAGATAGTGATTCAAGAGAAACACTGCACATCAGCATTGCACCCGTGCGAAGCCGAGGCGGGTCGCTAGTATTATATAAATGTGACAGTTTGTTACTCAATGACGCAAAAACGGCTGAACGGATTTGGATGAAATTTGGCACATGTACGGTTTATAACCTGGATTAACATTTAGGATAGTTTTTATCCTGATATTCCCACGGGATCGAGACTTTTGCGGTTAAAACCATTTGTCACTGCTAGTTTTTAAATAAACCCATGGATTGGACATCGTGTCCATCAACAGTAAAGCCACCATTTACTAGAAATACATACCTACCTAAGGTAACCTAGTAGATAACATAGTTACGTAATATTACTGATCGATTGGTGCAACTTCGATAATATAATAATGAATAGAGCGTAAGATATTTATTTTCCATTTTCTATTCAGACCGTATTATTTACGGTCGTTTCTTTGCAGCTGTGATAAACTGATAAATTTTTATGGTATTTTATTTTTATTAACCGAAAATCCAAGAGATCAGCAACGTAAAATAACACGGAAAAATTATGCTCGTTCAATGAATTTCAAGAATTCAAAATACTCTTGAAGTTCACCGTATTTTATCACAATAGATGAAATAAGTTAGATATAAAGAGTGAAAGGTCACGCAATCATATCTTTAATTATAATAAAATACAATAAATTAAATGTTAAAATAACACTACTGTTATCTTGTAAAAATTAATGTTAATTGCTAAGATAAAAGTCAAATGATCCGAGGGGATTGGTGCTGATAGCCGAAATATAGGTTTCGTCTAGTTCGGCTACAGATGCTTAACTCATTTGAAATCAAAACTAGATAAAAAATATAAAAAAAGAAAAAAAAGTTGTGCCCACCAGACACGACACCCGTCTGGTCGGAGGATCCTCCCTTTTCTATGGTGGATGAGTGAACTTTACACCCTGTTCCTCATACCACCAAAGATCTACAGCCTACAACGTCCTCACATTGACAAAAAAAAACAATTTAAAACATGATTAAAATAATAAAAGTTAGAACCTTGTTGAAAAAATTTAAAGGCTGACTAATAAGTACCTACATATCCTCAATGTATAATAGGTATGTACCTAAAGAATATGTACAGATTGGACACGATGCGGCCATAAGCCAATTCAGATACGGCCCTTCTAAAACAGTTCAAGAAGCACGTAACACGTTTGAAGGCCAATCGCAAAGTTTATTGAACAGTTTAGCGTCATAATGAATATATTAAATAGTTTAGTGTGGTTAGAAGTTATCCGTATGCTCCTGTTAAGGTTAACATCATATTTCATTATTGTTTGGGAGATGGATCCGTTTTCATCTTCAGTGCATGAAGGCTTCTACATACCGGGGCGACTTGTCGCGCGACGCGACACGACACAAAGGCACCGCTCGTCCCACGACACGCGGGGCCTTTGTGCCGTGTCGCGTCGCGCGACAAGTCGCGCTGGTATGTAGAAGCCTTTAGGGTTATGAATTATTTAACTGTTTGTTTGTAATATTATGTACATTCGTAGCTCAGAAATTACTAAACCAATTGCTTGTAATGTTATTGAATTTCTATTTGTATTGAATGTTTTATTTTCTATAATTATTGTATTATGATATGAATGTGATACTTAGTTTTATAATTTTAATGATCGTGATTTTTTTGTATTTTTTATTTAGATATTGTTTATGATTTCAAACACAAACCACCTTATTCCAAAACAAGGTTTATCTTAAGACCCAGGATTAAAACATTGAATTTCGAACTTTATTCCGACTATGGTAAAGTTCCTAAACGCAAAACTAGCAACTTAGTACCGAACTAAGTTTTCAGTTTTGTATAAAGAACGGTATTTCACTGTTACGTTCTTATTACAAAAACTGGCTCCATGGTTTAAGCCATGTCAAAATTTAAATCTTGTTTTGTAATAAGGCGGAATGTGTTAAAACCACAATTGTTCCTGAATAAAATTGAATTGAATTGAATTGAATTCCTTAATGTCCAAAAGTGCGGCTTTCTGAAAGTTCTTTTAGGTTTCCGTACTATCTGTCAGCCAATTCCCTCCAAATCTAACGGACCGATTAAGTTAAAGGTACTTAGTACATACGAATTTTTTATTTATTTGTTTGACCCACTTCTCCGGTCCACATTCTTCGCTTCCGATACAATGCAATGATATGATCCTAAGATTCCTAACATGAATCTCAATACCTAACCATTAAAAAAAGGTCCGTTTCAAGGCTTCTACATACCAGCGCGACTTGTCGCGCGACGCGACACGGCACAAAGGCCCCGCGTGTCACGGGACGAGCTGTGCCTTTGTGTCGCGTCGCGTCGCGCGACAAGTCGCCCCGGTATGTAAAAGCGTTTACAGATTCTTACGAATATGTACAGTGTGCCCTTGACCGATAAATTAAGTTGGTTAGTATGTCAAAATTGTTTTCATGGCAAAAGAGCTCATACGACTATTTCCCGTATCGCCTATGGATACAAATTTTCCCAGTGTCCAAATTTATTAGAAAAAAGCGGCTAAGTGCGAGTCGGACTCGCCCATGAATGGTTCCGTAGCAGCAAGTAACATAATATAAAAGTTCTTGTAGTTCGTTGCAACTTTGATCATCATTACAGCAGTTTTCTTAAGTTACAAAAAACTACTTACTAGATCTCGTTCAAACCAATTTTCGGTGGAAGTTTACATGATAATGTACATCATATATTTTTTTTAGTTTTATCATTCTTTTATTTAGAAGTTACAGGGGACACATTTTGCCACTTTGGAAGTGTCTCTCGCGCAAACTATTCAGTTTAGAAAAAAATGATATTAGAAACTTTAATATCATTTTTGAAGACCTATCCATAGATAGGTACCCCACACGTATAGGTTTGATGATTTTTATTTTTTTATTTTCAGTTTTAAGTATGGGGAACCCCCAAAATTTATTGTTTTTTTTCTATTTTTGTGTGAAAATCTTAATGCGGGTCACAGAATACATCTACTTACCAATTTTCAACTGTATAGTTCATATAGTTTCGGAAAAAAGTTGCTGGGACATACGGAGGGACAGACAGACAGACATGACGTATCCATAAGGGTTCCGTTTTTTGCCATTTGGCTACGGAACCCTAAAAAGCACTGTATAATTTATTGCTAAACAAATACACATTATTATCAGCATGGATTGGATACCGCTCCTGATTACCTAACTGCTACCTACCACTACCACTGACGCAGGCACTAACCTTCTTGTTAATTATTTCAATTTAATCTTAAGATCTCGACTTGTATGTAGCGATCGTCAGATAATTCCTGCGTGTATTTACGTAAGTCAGTGGAAACTAAAGAGAAGAGGACGCAATCAACGATATAAATATGTCTAGCGAGACGTTCAAAGCTGTGGGGACTCGTCGAAAAATATTGCGTCCAACTGTTGGCCGCAAAATGCACGCACACTAGAATAACACAATGACAGCACAATGACGTGGCGCTAGTGTAAGACGTAGCTGTCACGCACACCAGCATATCGAAGTTAGCCTGTTTGTTTATAGTCCTTTTGTTTATAGTCCTTTTGTTTATAGTCCTTTTGTTTATAGTCCTTTTGTTTATAGTCCTTTTGTTTATAGTCCTTTTGTTTATAGTCCTTTTGTTTATAGTCCTTTTGCAGCGCGACACTCTCATCATCATCATAATTTCAGCCGAAAGACGTCCACAGCTGGACATAGGCCTCCCCCAAAGGGGGGGTTTGCCATAATCGCCACGCTTGGCAGGTGGGTTGGCGATCGCAGTATGGTTTTAAAATGCATAGAGAACGCTGCTGCCCATTCTCTAGTAGGTAAGTCCCTTAGTCGCTTTTTACGACACCCACGGGAAGAAATAGGGGAGTGCTATTCTTTACGTCCGGCACCACACATACAACACGCGACACTCTATCTAGACATATATAACTAATTAATCAATGGACGCAATATTAATGAATAAATAAATATAAACTTGTTTAAAGCCTCTGACTCCTGAACTAGGTGTACCTGTATGTCAGGAGTCAGAGCCCTCTCCCATTTTTTTTTTATTTGTTTTTTTTTTTTTATTCATGATGATAAACTATTTTATAAGTGAGACTGGCTCCAAACGTTGATAAAACGTGTCATAAACAAGTACCTACGAAGTTTGTTTGTCTATTAAACGAATCGATCGTCTCGTCACTCTCGAATCGCGAGAAATTTTGGCATTCGGATAGATTGTGAAATTGTGAGTCAGAAGCGGAAATAGCGTCTCCTTGCGACACGATTTATGTCTCATCCTCCTCCTGTTCAAATCTAAATTTTCGGCGATTTAAGACACAGATATATGCCAGTGACCTTGAGTGGTTAGCTTGCGTGTTCTGTACTGAGCTCACGTACCGCGTCGTACGTTCAGCCAGTAATAGGACTCGCCGATCAAGGAACGCTGTCCCCAATTTGACGCATTATTAATTTATTATACACAAAACTACTAAAATATCAATAATTAAATTATCTTTAAATTGGTGAAGGTTTCAGAACAATACGCTTGGTAGATTTTGCGCCATTCTCAGTTTTTTATCCGCGTTAGACATAACTTTACAAATGTATTTTCACTATGTAATATAAACATAATCTAAAATATTCACATATTAAGTTATTGAGAAAATGCTCCAATTTAACATATTTTTTTTTCAAATCATTAACACTACTCGTTTAGACGTGATCTTCAGTATAAAATCATTAAAAGTCGGTTATCGTCCTCTTACGCATCATGACTTCTTCAATACTTCTGTATCAACTAAAATCTTAGTAATCATTCACCTTCTTTCTAGCTATACGAGATCATAAGTATAGCTAGAAAGAAGGTGAATGTTCTTTCTAGCTATACTTATGATCTTTTACACTATATCCAGTCATCGCGTTTTTGGTCTTTCTGTATTCTTGGCCAACATACTTTCATGCTCAAAAAATCTCCCGACATGAGACAGAAGTCTCAGGTGAAATTGTTTCTCCTTTTATTCTTGAAAGGAGACTCAGACTACCCATTAAGGCGACGATAACCGACTTTTAATGATTTTATACTGAACATCACGTCTAAACGAGTAGTGTTAATGATTTGAAAAAAAAAAATGTTAAATTAGAGCATTTTCTCAATAACTTATGTGAATATTTTAGATTATGTTTATATTACATAGTGAAAATACATTTGTAAAGTTATGTCTAACGTGGATAAAAAACTGAGAATGGCGCAAAATCTACCAAGCGTATTGTTCTGAAACCTTCACCAATTTAAAGATAATTTAATTATTGATCTTTTAATATACGCGTTTTGTTAGAATACCTTTTGTTTTTTGTATAATAAATTAATAATGCGTTAAACTCGGGACAGCGCTCCTTGATGGGCGAGTCCTATTACTGGCTGAACGTACGACGCGTTGCGTGAGCTCAGTACAGAACACGCAAGCTAACTACTCAAGGTCACTGGCATATATCTCCGTCTTAATAAAACAATCATTATTTTAGGTAGGTAGGTTTATTTCCTGTTTTTAATCACTACATGTATCTACAAAGTGTAACGTTAAATGCGCAAAACCTCTTAAGGGGTCATTGTACTCATCATTGACATCATGAACAACTTTTACTATGGGACCAATCCTAAAATCGCGAAAAAGAAAATGATCTGTTCCCTACATTTTGAAGACATAACAGAACATAAATGTATGGAACAGCACATTTTTTTCGCGATTTCAGGTTCGGTCCCATAGTAAAAGTTGTTCATAATGATGAGTAAAATGACCCCTTAAGAGGTTATTGACGATTTAAAAATAACCCTGAATATTTCACCACATTACAAAAACTGTTATCGATGCAGCGATGGCGCAACTGATGAAATTCACCAAAAATTAAACCTAGACGGAAATAAACGAGGTCTGGGAAGTTTAATTCAGTGTCAAAATAATATTATTTACTCAAAACACGATAAACTCTTCAATCAGCCAATGTTGGTATAATATTTATAGCAACGCTAGTAGACAGCGATTGATCTCATCTTGGCGCAAATATTGTGTGCGTCACTTTGATAATGGTTAGGTTTTTGAACCCTATTGCAGAGACATGTTTTAATTAACTTTTGTAATTACCTCATAGGATGTATCAATTGAAATGATGATAAACCTGCCGTGAGACCAATTTCCATCATGAACGTTGAGCTAATGATAATGCCGAGTGCAGACTATAAAGATAGGATTGTATATTTCACGCATGTATCGTATTCATAACATACATAACATCACGCCTGTGTTCCTCGAAGGGTAATGTCTTCTCGTCGCCTATCCCGCAATGTTTGAAGACAAGTTCTTTAACCAGTGCCTCCTGTCCGTCATGACATACGGTGCCGAAACGTGGACACTGACAGTCGGCTGGCCCACAAATTCAAGGTCGCCCAGCGTGCTATGGAGCGGGCTAAGCTTGGAGTCTCTTTCAAAGATAAAATCAGGAATGAAATTATCCGGAAAAGAACTGGAGTTACCGACATAGCTTGCAGAGTAAGCAAACTGAAGTGGCAGTGGGCTGACCATTTTGTCGAGGGACCGATGGCGATGGAGCAGACGAGTCCTGGAGTGGAGACTGCGTATCGGCAAGTGTAGTGTGGGACGCCCCCCAGCTAGATGGACCGACGACCTTAAGAAGGTGGCTGGGTCAGACTGGATGCGGGAGGCGGAGGACAGGGTGTTGTGGCGCAGCCTGGGAGAGGCCTATGTTTAGCAGTGGACTATCGCAGTCCACTGCTAGACATAGGCCTCTCATAGGCTGTTACATTACCAAGAGTATTCTATCTATCTATTTCCATGGTGATTAGATTGACCAGTCAGGTTGGTAGAAAAACAAACTGTCTTAGCGCAAATGCACCGCAGTAATTAATAAATATGAATCATCACACGTGGATAATGCAATTACGTAAATACCAGCGACAAAATGGAATCCTGACAGCATGACATTACTTTAAGTGCGAATTTCACCAATGAAACTGAACGTTAACAGCACATCTTAAACCGCGTTCAAGAGCTGTCAGTGTCAAAATTCCACAGAAATTAATGACACTGACAGCTCTTAAACGTAGTTTAGGGCTGATCGCGTTCAGTTTGGTTTGGTGATTGGTGAAATTTGCTCTTAAATTCTAACTAATATGAGTTGAGTGAGTTGACTGTTTGTTACGCTTTCACGCTAAAACGGCTTAACATATTTGGATCAAATTTGGCACATGGGTAGACCATGACCTGAGTTAAGACAGGATACTTTTTATCTCCATATTCCCGCGGGATCGAGACTTACGCGGGTAAAACCGCGTGGCGCAGCTTTTAATATTATAAATGCAAAAGGTAACTATGTAGGTAAGTATGTCTGTTACCTTTTTACGTGTAATCCACTGAACCGATCGTTAAGAAATTTGACAGATAAGTAGCCTGGGACCTGGAGAAAGACTTGGCCCGCCCACGAGCGATTTTTGTGTGAATGTATTTCTTTCTGACAAAAATCGCCGAAAATCGCTCGGCTACTTTTCGTCCGATATCTATACTTCTTCAAAAAATATGTATATAAAAAAAAAGTGTATTTCAATAATGATACACATTTTTAGAGGTTATACTAGTTTTCTGTTACAAGTGAATTAGCCATCTGTAGCCGAACTAGGCAAAAGCCTGTATTTCGGCTATCAGTGCCAAACCCCTCAAATAATTATTTACATTTAAAAATAGCCACCAAGTAGATAAGCTAACATTTTTTAGATATACAAAAGCGATTCGATGCAATAAAATAATACATATAATCATTAAAAGCAATAATATCAGAATTTGCCAAAATAAAAATAAAATGTATCATCATCATCATTTCAGCCAAAAGACGTCCACTGCTGGACATAGGCCTCCCCCAAAGGGGGGGTTTGCCATAATCGCCACGCTTGGCAGGCGGGTTGGCGATCGCAGTATGGTGTTAAAATGCATAGAGAACGCTGCTGCCCATTCTATAGTAAATCCCTTAGTCGCCTTTTACGACACCCACGGGAAGAAATAGGGGAGTGCTATTCTTTACGTCCGGCACCACACAGACAATGCACAAATGTAGTATGTACGTAACAAATGAAATGAAATAATACAAACCACATACATTCAGACGAAGTCTCGGGCAACGGCCTGCAAGTTCAAGCATAATATGACTTGCAGTGTAATAAACTAATAACCGACCTATGTTTATAAAGAAATATAAAAATTGATTTTCACAATGCGGTTCACGTTTGGGCTCTTGAAACCTGTATCAGGTAGGTAGCTAAGGCGCGGCGCAAACGGGCCACCGACCACAGCCACCGGTGGCTGTCGCGCGCTACCGCCACATTTGTAACAGTGGCAGAAGCGAGCGACAGCCACCGGTGTTCGGAAGCCGCCACATTTTATAACCCGCTCTCCGCTGCACAGTTCTTTTTTATTTTTATTTTTTTGGGTGGAAAATTATCAACTAACTTCTCCCGCTCTGAGCGGAGCGGGAGGGAGTGTCAGACTTTAACTTTAACTGCGTGGGGGGGGGGGAGTACTGCGACAGTGGCGGGTGTCGGCGTTTTGTGTGGCCCGTAGCGACCACAAGTGGCGAGTCGCCGACACTGCTGTAGCGTGTGGCCGCCACCGGCTACACGTGTGCGGCGCGTCTATACAAAATATATGAAAAAGTTCTGGCCACCACCACCAGTGGCTGTGGTCGGTGGCCGTTTGCGCCGAGCCTATGATACACACTCGTCCACGTACATGTGCCACGGAGGTAGGCACGATCGGGGCAAGGGCGCTGAGCTTTTTTAAGAACCCTTTCTCTTTATGCAATCAACAAATTTACGGGCTATTTCTGGAACCATTGCAGTTGAAGTTACATTGCTACGATTTTACTTATCTAATTTCGAGTACCTATAGGTATTTTATACACCTAAGTTCACAGAGTAATATTAACATATTATTATATTTTATTGCCCTCAACTTAAGGCGACGTTAACCGACTTTTAATGATTTTATACTGAAGATCACGTCTAAAAGAGTAGTGTTAATAATTTGAAAAAAAAATATGTTAAATAAGAGCATTTTTTCAACAAGTTAATATGTGAATATTTTAGATTATGTTTATATTACATAGTGAAATTAATTTGTAAAGTTATGTATAACGCGGATAAAAAACTGAGAATGGCGCAAAATCTACCAAGCGTATTTTTCTGAAACCTTCACCAATTTAAAGATAATTTAATTATTGATCTTTTAGTATACGCGTTTTATTAAAATACCTTTGTTTTGTGTATAATAAATTAAGAATGTGTAAAATTGGGGACAGCGCTCTTTGATGGGCGAGTCCTATTACTGGCTGAACGTACAACGCGTTGTGTGAGCTTACTACAGAAGACGCAAGCTAACCACTCAAGGTCACTGGCATATATCTGCGTCTTAAAGACGTAAAATTGCACCGTTAGTTTAGTGGTCGCATGCGCTGAATGCTGAGTGCGGGGTCGGGTTGAATTCAATTCAAACCCCGGATCAGGCTAAATGTTATTAGGATTTTTACAGAACGTATTGTAAGCTACCAATGCTACTACAATTATACAGTTACACACTAACCAACGATGCTAAGCAATTGAAACAATGTATTTTTAATCCGCCGGTCTACATTGTAAAAAGTTGATATAAAATTGTGACATTCTGATTAACATTCATCGCTAAATAAATAATTATGTTTCGTAGAATTTTATTGTAATAATACTTAGTACCTACCTACTTAATACAATGAAATAGATAAAAACGGCCAAGTGTGAATCAGACACCTTCGAATAATTTATATGTATTCTATGTTCTATGTTATAGGGTTTGGTTTCCGCACTTAGTCCTTCATGTGGACCATTGTGCGTGATTTATAATTATGTATTATGTTACGTCGTTTTCTATGAAATATGTGAGGAATCATGTATCGCAGACAAATCTAGGGTTTTTATGAACCTAGAAACATAAATTAGGTAGGTATCAAATATCTTCTTTAGGATTTATAGACTTGGTACGAGTATAACCTCCTTACGTTTCTTTTCTACGTCTAAAGATGTCGATTATGGTTTTAAACCAGAGGGCTAATTGCGTAACACACTATCAGTAGGAATCGGTTTCAATTTGACAGTTCAACAACATTCATTGCGTTAGTTACGTTGTTGAGCAGACATTTTTTTTCTACCATAAGAAGCAATGGATTAGCAATATACTTCAAAATCATTCCGATTCCGATTCAAACTGTGTTACGCAATTAGGGTGCAGATACAATTATTAGCGTTTTTAAATACGCGCTCAGGAATTTAAAAAGAGAACCCTACTATTTAATTACACGTCTACCGAATATCATTCACCATCGTGATAGCAACCGGCAGGCGGTAACCTTAAATAAAAATCACCAAAAAAAGTTAAACAACTTACTGTTTGTCTTAATAAAAGAGTAAAAATCCAATAACTTCACACATAATATCACTGTTTACACAATTTTCTAGATAAACTAGTATTATCAATATCGTATAGTTTGTAAATAAAGTAAACAAAACTTATTTAAAAGCGACGCGTCACGCCGGCAACACGGCCAACGCGAGACTGATGGCCGAAGCCCGATGCCGATGGGCGGGTGTGCCGTGCCGGGCGATGGCTTTGGGTTTGGTTTTCCAATGTTCAAACATGAATGAGAACTCCTAAAAATAAGCTATCTATGTTTGACTTACGATATTTTTTTATAATACAGTCAAATTAAATGATAAAACATACTTTTGGCTACTGGCGAATGACATAACACTTGTTTAACTCATAATTCAGAATGGAAAGCACAATTTTAGTTAGTTTGGAGTGCATTTTCAGTTCTCCTACGTGATTGTGATCGTGACCACAATGCCTTTAAAAACAAGTAAATATAGGGTAAAATTAAATGAACTAGCGAAACTCCGTATACTTGATGGGTATAGATATCTAAACACGATAAAATAAAAATAAAAAAGATTTGATGATTTTTTTTTGTGTGGTAACAACCGCTTTAAATAGTGATGTTACTTAAAGTGCGAGTTGAGAAAATCTATTTGTGTTTATATATCAAAACCCATCACGTCTGTGAAATTTACTAAAAAAAAATACTGTTCAAGTGACTATAACCTACTGACAACACAAACTGCGGGTCCAAAAAAAAAACTCATATTTTTTTAATCATGTTTTGATATCGATACCCATCACAAATCAAATCAAATTATTAATTTTTGCAGAAAACTCTGTTAAAATGTTGTTATTAAATTATGTTTCAAGTGATTGTAGGTACCGTAAGGCATATAAAATGTAGATAAATGGTTATTCAAAATCAAGAATGACATTGAAATAAGTACTTATAAAAAATTAGATAAAAATATTTTAAGATATTAAATTAAGTTATGGAATGTCCTTCTTAATTAAAGTTATCTATATAGGTAGGTTCTTAGGTACAAATTAATTATTTATTTAGTAATAATAATAACTTAATGATTTCAGTGTCATTGTCATTCCTAGAATTATTACATACATTAACAGTATAATTATTTAAAGATACATGCATCATCATCTGCCCGCCTTTTTTCTAACTACGTTGGGGTCGGCTCCCAGTCTAACCGGACGCAGCTGAATTCCAGTATTTTAAGGCTTCTACATACCGGGGCGACTTGTCGCGCGACGCGACGCGACACAAAGGCACCGCTCGTCCCGCGACACGCGGGGCCTTTGTGCCACGTTGCGTCGCACGACAAGTCGCGCCGGTATGTAGAAGCCTTTACATGGAGCGACTGCCTCTTTTTTTGTTTTTTTTTTTTTTAAACTCTGACCTCCACAACCCAGTTATTTGCTAACACGATACCCCTTGGTAAGACTGGTTGTCAGACTTTCGGGTTTCTGACGACCCGTAACAACTGTCAAAGATCTACAAATAACAGCCGGGACCAGCGGCTTAACGTGCTTTCCGAGGCACGGAGGGGTCTCGGTATGATGGTAAAGATGGTCACCCATCCACGGACCAACCGTGGCAAGCGCAGCTTAACCTGATCGATCGACCCGTGCGGCTGGTATTACCTAGGCACAAGCCCCTCAAAGATACATGCATCTGTTCTATTACTTGATGTCTATCACATCTGTAGTGTTTCGCTAGTTTATAATTTGTACCGTGTGGTGCCGGACGTAAAGAATAGCACCACCTATTTGTAGGAGCTATATCGGCATCAACATCGCCACATACGATCTACGCGTCACACTGACGTCACGCAAAATCCTGCATCGCGCAATTCGAGTTTACCGTGCGACTAGCATATACAGCGTGTTACGGAAAGGGTATATACATATCAAAGGCACGGATTCTATTGGTGATAACAAACTACGTGGCATAATTTTTTTTATAATACCTACATAATTAAAAAAGTTAAGAAACATATAACTAGTAAAAATCAAATGTTTTCAATTGAATTCTACACATCACTAGACCAAGTCAGCTGATCGGTACACGTTTTAATCCATTCGTTTGATCCCGCCGCCAATCGTACCACCAGCGCTGCCGCGTGTCTGTGCGGCGTCGTGTCGCAGAGCTGTGGCAGGTGTGTGTGTGTACTAGGCGCACAGAAAAAATAATGGATAATAATCCTCGTAGTCCGGTGACACGTTTGTTATGATTTAAATTTAAAAAACTATAGAAATAAAAAAAATATCAATCATTTTCAAAGTTATTATTTAAGAGCTGAAATTTTGTACAGAGATTCTGAACCAGATGCACTGTTCACCCTGTTTGTATGGATATACCCTTTCCGTAACACGCTGTATACAACGTCCCGACATCAACCCGACCAATTGCTACAGAGCCAATGGTTGTAGGCACCGTACACTATTACTTTTTTGATGTTGGTTTAGTTAAGGAATACACAGAAAGAACCACAAGTTTAGTTTATAGTTATATAAGTTAACATGTAGAAGGTTAACAAGTTTAAAGCGGTAGCGATTCTTCCTCTTGAGCAGTGGTTAGTTCCACAGACTGTTATTGGTTGACTCAACCTCAAAAAAATGTATTACTTAAAACGCTATAATTATAGCATAATATTTGTGACGCACGACATCCAAGTAGGCGTAAAAGACGACTAAGGGACTTACTAGAGAATGGGCAGCAGCGTTCTCTATGCATTTTAACACCATACTGCGATTGCCAACCCGCCTGCCAAGCGTGGCGATTATGATTATGTTTGAGGGGAGGCTTATGTCCAGCAGTGGACGTCTTTCGGCTGAAATGATGATGATGATATAATTTGACCCTGTATTTATTAGGTACCCGTGCTATCATAACCTTCACGCATGGCTCGCTAGCGTGGCGGCTGGTGTAGTGGTGTCTAACTGTAAACCTTGTGAAAAGATCATCATTCATTCATGAATGCGACTGTTATATACAATGTATTTTTATGCAAAATGCGGTGAGCGACCTAGGCTCTGATGAAGTCAACAGTTAATTAATATTGTTAATTCGGCTCCGCCATCGCTTTACGCTTTACCTCTGTTTTTGGGGTAACACCTACCTGCATTGAGGGCTAGCCGTGGCCAAGAATTAGATATAGTGATGATTGAAGTACTTAATCAGAATATTGCAATCAACTCAGCCTTTAGCAGTCCACTGCTGGACATAGGCCTCTACCAGGCTGCGCCACAACTCCCTGTCCTCCACCTTCCGCATCCAGTCTGTCCCAGCCATATTTTTAATGTAATCGATCCACCTAGCTGGGGGGCGTCCCACACTACGCTTGCCGATACGCGGTCTCCACTCCAGGACTCGTCTGCTCCACCGGCCATCGGTCGTTCGACAAACATGGCCAGCCCACTGCCACTTCAGCTTGCTTACGCAATCAATGGTTATAGTAAAATATGAATTCAATACGCGACGCGCGACCGACGGCTTGCTTTGCTCAATAACTCAGTGCTAAACTTTCTGCGCATCGATTCGTGGTTCGAATTCCACGCAATTGTTTGATTGCGTTCCGGATCTGGGTGTTTATGGCTGTAACTGTGAACACACTGCCCTAATAAAGAGAAACTAAGTAAGTGTTTTTACTTGAGGTTATCTGTGTGTGAACTGATTAGGGACAAAAGAAAGATCGATCGCACATCAATGGCAACGCGTTGAACTGGAGCTGGCCTAGCGTAGTACGAAGTTTCAATAGGATGTGAAGCCAGCATGTAGTGGTTTTGGTCAGCCCCGGATTTACTCCTAGGCCTACAAGGCCCCGGCCTAGGGGGCAGAAAAGCTACCCCAACCAGGTAGCTTGTCGCGGCAGGGCTAGATAGCAAATGTACATTATAAACTCCGCGCTCATATCATGGTGCCTATATAACCCGTAGGAAAGAAAAATAAATCTGCCCTCTCCAAGGATGCTAAAAATGTTAAGAGCCTAGGGGCTCTGGGTCTCTAAGTCAACTCTAAGTGCGGCCAACTTCACCATAATCACTAATAAACTCTGGGTGAAAAGCGGAACCAGCGCGGGGAAATAGCGTAACACACAGTAGGAATGGCTTTAATTTTGCCAGTTCAGCAACATTCATTGCGTTATTTAACCCGATACTGTAGGTACCACATACGACTCACTGGAGCATAACGCAGAGCCCGCCACCCCAACTCACTGAGGAATCACTGCAGACAGTTCTGAGTCACCGAGAACTATGCGGTACTCGGTTCCGACTCACCCTTTACTGGCACTGGCAAGCATCGCAAGATACATGACTCAGCCTATTATCATCCTCCGGGCTCCGGAGGGGAGTGATGTGGCGGCAACAACATCGCCACATGCGAACTATACGTCACACTGACGTCACGCAGAATCCTGCATCGCGCAAGCAGAGTTTACCGCGCGATAGTATATACAACATTATTTTTAGTTTATGCGAAACCTGAATATAGTTGGTTCAGAATAAGGAACTGAATCGATTTAAATAATTTTTACACCATGTTATAATTATTTTGTCCCAAAAATATTTAGTGTGATGGAAAATGTTATCACCATTTAATTACTTACAATACAATCGCCGTATGGTTAGGTACCTACTGCCAAATTATTATCAATGAGCGCAAGACGACCCTGGAGGCGCGGGGGCGCCGTTAGGATGTTTTTGTACGGACAACCCGGTAACATAACAACCTTATAACTTTGTGATTTTTCATGGCACAGTTTTGAAATTTTGTACATAGATTCTTTACATAAAAATACTAGACACGTGTTTCGGGTTTCGCATATAATATACTAAAAATAATGTTGTATACAACGTTCAGACATCAACCGTCGGGCAGTCCTACCAGACACAACACCCGTCTGGTCGGAGGATCCGCCCTTGTATGATGACTGATGAGTGAACTTTACACCTTGTTCCTCATACCTCTATAGGTTGTTAATGTGACAAATTTTTCGAACATACGAAGCAATGGATTAGCAATGTCATTCATATTGTCATTGAATGTGTGTTACTCAATTAGGGTGCATCAGTAGCACAGGATAGAAAAAGAATGCTGCTAATGCTTCTATGTCCAAATACATAGTAGTTCATGAACAGATTATGTAATGAATAGTTAAGTAGTGTGTCATTTACCTACGTGCAATTATCTATACATTCCATAGTGTAATGTAATATTAACAAGATAATTAAATAGATAGTTAGTGAAAGAAAGAAAGAAAGAAAAATAGTTTATTCTGCACAAACAAAACGCACATTTCAACAAATCTACACAATTATAATACACACATACAAAGTAGCCAAAACCCTCGTATCCAATACACAAATTTTATAGGTACCTACACGAGCGGCACATGTCAACGGCAGAGGCAACAAGGCAAAAAAAGTCTGGTTTTTGGACCGTTTAAACCTTTATTTAAAAAACTTACTACTACTACTTACCCTGCATGTATCAAAGAACTATGTATGCTAGTAAAACAATATCCGCACTATTTTCGCATGCAATAAGAAGTGAGCCACAAAAAGGCTTCTGCTAGAAATAAGTATAAATACGAATTAAATGTACCGCAATGTAGATTGCAAATATTTAGGAGGAATGTATATTATGTTAATGCCATTCGGTGTATAATAAGTTACCGAACTCATTCAAGGAACTTCCCATCCTCATGTTCAAGAAAAAGCTGACAAGTTGGTTATTGGATAGTTGTTTTTATGATATTGGCAAATATAAATGGAATATTTTAAAAATCCAACATGACATTAGTACTTAATTTTAAAATGACGATTACCTAATTATTAAATTATTAATTCTTATTGGACATATTGTAAATCACAAATCTTAAAATTAATTGTTCGTAGTTATGAATGACATTTTAATATTTGTACACGTGTTGTGGTAGAACGTCATAGAATAGAACTTAAAAAAATATTAACACCATACTATGTAAAACTACATTCTTACAAATAAATAAATTCTGATGGTGATTCTGAGGCAACTGCAGCCGTCGCCGTCGTGCGCCGCCGCGGCCGTCGCGTTGGCGGCCTAAAGTTACATGCTCTGTGTTGGCGGCCTAAAAGTACATGCTCTGTGTTGGCGGCCGAAAGTTACATGCTCTGTGTTGGCGACCTAAAGTGACATGCTCTGTGTTAGTTGGCGGACTAAAGTTACATGATCTGTGTTGGCGGCCTAAAGTTACATGCTCTGTGTTGGTTGGCGGCCTAAAGTTACATGCTCTGTGTTGGCGGCCTAAAGTTACATGCTCTGTGTTGGCGGTCTAAAGCTACATGCTCTGTGTTGGCGGCCTAAAGTTACAAGCTCAATTGCTCAGTGTTAGCGGCCTAAAGTGTCATGCTCTGTGTTGGCGGCCTAAAGTTACATGCTCTGTGTTGGCGGCCTAAAGTTACATGCTCTGTGTTGGCGGCTGCCTTTGATGAGTGTCGATAGCTGCAGTTGCCTCTACTGTTAACGCGTGTCGCTCGTGTCTATGAGCAATTGAGCCTTTAGGTACCGTACGATATCGTAATCGTAACGTCTAGCATTACGATGTCTAATTAGCGTCCTGTAAGTAACGTATAACGTAGGATGCATTTTATCAATCCACCCACGATGAATCCTCATGCATGACATGATTTATGTTTATGAATTAGTTATTAGAGCAATGAGGCGGATTTTGTTTTATGAGTTTCCTGGTCAGCCACACACACAGTATACCACGCATCAGTGGTGACCTTTGAGTATTTATACTTACTCAAAGGTGGTGACAGTTGCACGACATCAATCGTAAGGACGATTGTTGTCTTTGTCGCTATGACATAAAGGCGCTATGTTTATGTCAACTTGTTGTCATTGATGTGCAGTTGACTGTACAGTCAGCACATCAGCGCTGTAGTACAGTATTGATATCTCACGAAAGCAACGCGCGCTTTTACTTCTGGTAAGCAAGTACAACTTGTACAAACCTATTGTGAATGTGCACTGAAAAAAAACAAGTGTTTCCTATAACAAAAATCTTGTTTAATGTGATCATCACGGCTCTTGAATTCATACGAGCCGAGCCTAACAAGATCTTGACGTCTGAAGCTAGGAGAACGATGTTCTTTAAATGTTAAATTATCATAGTTCCGGTGCTTGTTACCATGAATTTAAATTATTATTTGATATACAAAACTAAAGAAGTAAAATCAAACAAAGCATGTATGGTGTAACAAAGACTGGTGATTATTCTGTACATGTCAAATTGTCGATATAAACAAAATGAATTTATTCTGACAAATAAGCTTTTGTTTACCTACAGTAAATACATAAATAATGGTTCCAAACATTGTAATGCCAAATGAGAAAATGTGTCTTAGTAGGTCTGCATTTTTTTCGCTCTGAGTGTGTAAGCGTAGGAGCTCTCGGAGTCGGTACCGCTACCGTCCGAGATACGGGCGAAGTTGGAAGTGTGTGTGTTTATATGCTGAATGACGCTACTCGTCTCCACGCATCATTCAGTGTGTTTAAATAATTGGTTACCACAAGTAAAGCGCGCGGCGCTTTGTAAGGTAAAAATACTGTGACACTAGAACTACGGAAACCGTTCCTATGCTATTTACCACGCACGTGCGGTAGTCTGTACAATGTTTAAGGGGACGATAACCGACTTTTAATGATTTTATACTGAAGATCACGTCTAAACGAGTAGTGTTAATGATTTGAAAAAAATATATGATAAATTAGAGCATTTTCTCAACAACTTAATATGTGAATATTTTGTATTATGTTTATATTACATAGTGAAATTAATTTGTAAATTTATGTCTAACGCGGAGAAAAAACTGAGAATGGCGCAAAATCTACCAAGCCTATTTTTCTGAAACCTTCACCAATTTAAAGATAATTTAATTATTGATCTTTTAGTATACGCGTTTTATTAAAAATATATATAAATATAATTATAAATTAATAATGCGTCAAATTGGGGACAGTGCTCCTTGATGGGCGAGTCCTATTACTGGCTGAACGTACGACGCGTTGCGTGAGCTCAGTACAGAACACGCAAGCTAACCACTCATGGTCACTGGCATATATCTGCGTCTTAAATGTTCTGCTAGCTGGTGCTACCCCTCAATCGAATCCCTAAGCCGAGATAGGTCAGTCTAATGAAGGACAAGATCCATAGCTAAGTATATTGTTTTCGATTTGCTCTTAAAGATGACGTCAAAAGATTTTCAGGAGAACAAACTACTTAAAAGAGTTTGGGTGTTGTTTTTCTATTTTATCGATTTTCTCCGTGGCACCCGTTATTTATTTTTGTTTGTTTCTTTCACTTATTTATGTCTTTTTGTAAAGGTGAGTCATCAAGTGTGATTCATAAGAGTGGGTCCAGACTATACTTTTATACAAGCCCCTTCGTTCTCCTGTTCCATTAGTTATGTCGTCTGCTTAACCTGTCACGCATATAGTTACCTCAGTAAATGCTTTATTTAAATTATATGTCGCCAAAGCAACACTGTGCTTTTTAGCGTTCCTTACCTCAAAAAAAACGGAACCCTTTGACTTAGAAGCTCGATTATTAGAGCTTCAAGCTTACGTAAGCTCCACGCGTTCCTGAGAAAAAGGGTCTTGACATTGTCAGACAATACAATGCAATCCTACATATTATGTAGGAAGTAATCAAAAATGTTGTCTCGTCACAAAAATTTCTATGACATTAATCGTACAAATAACTAAAACAACTTGCTTATTCTGTAAGCTTTCCAGAAAGCTATAAAAGTCAATTTTAAAATACATAATTCGTGCCAAGGCATGTGTTTGAATCGGTGCGGGGAGAGAAAGGGTCATTTGTATTTGTATGAAATAAAATTCATAAAAAAATGTACATCAAATTTTATTACAAATTTTACACATCTTGTTCAAAATGAGCCCCTCGATTACGAATGCAGGTTCGAATTCTCTTCCTAACTTCGGTTTTCGTCACTCTTGATGTGAACGTTGTTCTCATCTGTTGCGCCGCGTTTATTATTCGCTGTCGAAGTTCTTCGACTGAATTTATTGGGGTCACATAAACTAATGCCTTCATATGACCCCAAACGTAAAAATCAAGTGGTGTGATATCAGGGCTTCTTGCTGGCCACGGAATTGGCCCTCCCCTCCCAATCCATCGGTTTGGATATCTCTCGTCTAGCCACTGTCGGACAGTAATCCGGTAATGTGCTGGGCAACCATCATGTTGAAACATGAGGTTGTTTTTTATTTCTTCGGGAACATCCGCCAACAAATCGTCTAGGTTGTTTCTCAAAAACTCCTCGTAATTTTCGCCGTTCAAATTTTGGGGCAAGAAATGAGGGCCCACCAAATAATTATCAACGACACCCATCCATACGTTCAGGGAAAATCTCATTTGCGACGCAGTTTCTTTTAGTTTTTTTGGATTCCTGCCTGCTTTAGGTGCCCAAAAATGTAAGTTATGGTAATTCGTTATTCCATCCCGGTCAAACTTTGACTCGTCAGTCCACAAAATATTTCTTAGGAAATGTTCCTGGTCAGCGTCAGCGTTTAACATAAACCGAGAAAATTCTAGTCGCCTGGCAGGATCTCCCTCGTGCAATGTTTGAACAGGTTGATAATGGTACGGGTGTCTACCTGATAGATGTACTACCGACCACACTTTCCACTGGGACATACCGAGCTGTCTTGCAACAATGTTCGTTGAGATGTTTGGGTCATCAATAAAACACTGAAGAATGGTGTCCTCTTCGTCAGCCGTGTACCGTCGAGGTCTGCCAGCGTTGAATTGTGCTCTTTGAACACTGCCAGTTTCAGACAATAGTCGATAGGTGCTCCCGAAAACAGTAACGTGGGGAAGTCGACGATCGGGAAAGCGGCGTTGGTATTCTCGCCGAGCCGCAGCCGCGTTTCCATCGGCAAAACCATAACAAAACATTATGTCTGCGTATTCGTTATTAGGATACGAAGCCATGTTATCCGAAATAACAATGATAACAAAAAGAATAACAAGAGAAACAAGAATTAACAATAATGATCGATAACAAATTAACGGGATGAGAGATTGGTAGCAAGATAACAACACACGTGCTTGCGCGGCGGAGAGTCAAAACTTACTAAGGAAGGCGACGCGAGCGCAGCAGACGCCGTGTACTCCCCCGCCCGCACACCCCGCCCTCACACCCCGCCCCATCGCGAAAAATTTCGCCAGGAAAATCGGTTGTTTTAGCGAGGATCATAAACTAAAAACACAGATAATTTCTCTCCCCGCGCCGGTTCAAACACATGCCATGCCACGAATTATGTATTTTAAAATTGACTTTTATACCTTTCTGGAAAGCTTACAGGATAAGCAAGTTGTTTTAGTTATTTGTAGGATTAATGTCATATAAATTTTTGTGACGAGACAACATTTTTGAAGCGTAAAATGAAAATATTGGTAAGATATTATTCTTATATCGCTCATTATTTTCATTATTTTGTTAAATTAAGTAGTTTTAATTATGTCCATAGCTTAATTGAAGTGCCAGCTACAACATCATTTTTAATGGTACCCATTCAAATATGTAGTTTTTTTTTAATTTGGAATGAAATGTCAAATTTTGGGTAAATATCGAAAAACCCTTAAAATTCTAATATCTCGAAAACTATTGAATTTCGGCCATACATATGGGGGGTTCAATTTGTTGCATTTTGGCCCCCTTATCAGCCCCTGCCGGATATACGTCGAATTACCAGTAACCCTGTATACATATTCTGTGAATATTTCAAGCGTCTACCTGTTGCCGTTATTAATAGAGCAAAAACGAGCAAAAAAATCACGTTTGTTGTATGGGAGCCCCCTTAAATATTTATTTTATTCTATTTTTTAGTATTTGTTGTTATAGCGGCAACAGAAATACATTATCTGTGAAAATTTCAACTGTCTAGCTATCACGGTTCATGAGATACAGCCTGGTGACAGACGGACAGACAGACAGACAGACAGACGGTGGAGCCTTAGTAATAGGGTTCCCGTTTTACCCTTTGGGTACGGAACCCTAAAAACTGGCCAAGTGCGAGTCGGACTCGCGCACGAAGGGTTCCGTACCATTATCTATAAAAATGGCAAAAAAATCACGTTTTTTGTATGGGAGCCCGCCTTAAGTATTTGTTAAATTTTAATTTAATTATTTATGCCCCCTTAAATATTTATTTTATTCTGTTTTTTAGTATTTGTTGTTATAGCGGCAACAGAAATACATCATCTGTGAAAATTTCAACTGTCTAACTATCACGGTTCATGAGATACAGCCTGGTGACAGACGGGCAGACGGACAGACAGACAGACAGACGGCGGAGCCTTAGTAATAGGGTTCCCGTTTTACCCTTTGGGTACAGAACCCTAAAAACCGGCCAAGTGCGTGTCGGACTACGCGTTATGAAGGGTTCGTAGTTAGGATGAATTTATCCTAAGGACAAACCTAACTTCCTACTTTGTAGTTGAAAAAATGTTCTTCCATACATCGTTATTAAATGTTACCGTCAGTTCTCCAACTGCAAATCTATTTTAGAGATTTATAAATGTGATAAAACTACAAATTAACGATTTTCGGACTTATTCCTTTTTGTGCTGATTCTAAGTCAACGGGAATTAATCGTTTATAAGGTTTTCATTTATTTGCGAGTATAAAATATGTCGCATATTTGGCCGAATTATTTTATTTAAGTACCGAATTTCGTTGACTTTGAAGCTCGATTATTAGAGCTTCAAAGTCAACGAAAGTTAAGTAAAAATAGTAAAAAAATAAATAAATAAATACTTAGTTTTCTTCAAGCTTACGTAAGTATTTGATGTTAATTTCAAGTTGATAGCTCCACGCGTTCCTGAGAAAAAGGGTCATGACATTGTCAGACAATATTATTATTAATTATAATTATATTATATAATTATATATATATATAATTATTATTAATAATAATATTACTTCCTACATAATACATATTATGTAGGAAGTAATCCTACATAATACATATTATGTAGGAAGTAATCCTACATAATATGTAGGATTACTTCCTTGTTCATCCGTCTGTCTGACAATGTCAAGACCCTTTTTCTCAGGAACGCGTGGAGCTATTGATTGACTGTGAGGGAATATCTCGACAATGTGTTCCCCAATGCATGGATTGGACGCGATGGCCCTATTCCATGGCCGCCACGTTCCCCAGATCTAACTCCGTTAGACTTTTATGTCTGGGGACGTGCCAAAGAGTTGGTATATGCCACGGAGGTTCCAACTAGGGAGGTATTAGTCCAACGCATAGAAGCGGCATTCAATACTATTAAGGAGGAAATACGACTTCGTACAACAACTGTTGAAATACGAAACAGGTGTCGGGCCTGCATTCGCAACAGAGGCCAACAATTTGAGCAAGATTTGTAACAATGATTAAATAAATGTTAAAAATGCAATTTTGTTTTTTTATTTCAAGTAAATCCCACGAAAGATACAGATATGAGACACAAATTTACCTAACCATAAGAATGAGATAGCAGATTTATAGGTTTGACAGGTATCATTTAAGAGATTTTTTTTAAAATCATAATTTTGAATATTAGCCTTAGGTGACTCGATTCACAATTCTAGCGAATTCACAAAGTTGTTAAAATACTTTTATGGCATGTGGCACATCATTAGAAAGAGGATAGACTGGAGAATTAATGAGGGAGTTGGAAGATCCCGGTCGCTTTTGGTTTTTTTTTTTTTTAGCCTTATAAATAGCTGTAACATGTACAGCTTTAATTTAAGTTTTACCTTTGCGAGTGAATTTAAAAAAAAACTAGGTGACTAATATCACTAATTTTGTATTTAAAAGTATTCTTAAACAATACACATCGAAATAAAATTAAAATTCAGAGATTTTAACTCTGTATTTGAATGTAAAATTTGGGTCTTTTTTTTGGAAAACAATAAAAAGTCGATAAAAAAAAATCCACAGAGCATGAGGGGTGTTAAGGGGTCTGAAAGGCTAGCGGATGACCCCTTCAGTCGACCATTTTAATTTGGCACACGATGCACCAAACATCCTGTATATTATAGATAGACCAACAGTAGTAGCCCTCCATAATCCATTCAGAAAATATTAGTTTGACATTCATCACGAGGACAATATGACCTAACGCTGATTACTGGGTCGTCAGTTCGTCACATAAAATAGGATATTACGCTACGAATTAATTACACTCGTCTGCTCACACATAATCATGGGAACAGCATGAGCGACGCGACGCCATGACAATTAATGTTTTGGTAGATAAGCTATTTTTTACGAGGATTAATTACGCACTCATTTATCTAATCTCAGTGAACAGGGAATTCAGCTTGTTCAGCGGAGTTAGTAGGGTAATTGCGTACAAAATGACCCTACAGCTCTGTCGGTGGGCCTCTTGTTAAAGTAACTGCACATTAGGTACAAGTCCATTGCTTCCTAAGTTTGAAAAATTTGTCTGCTCAACAACGTAAATAACGCAATGAACTTAGCTGAACTCATCACATAGGCCTCCCCCAAAGGGGAGGGGAGGGGGGTTGTTCCCATAATCGCCACGCTTGGCAGGCAGGTTGGCGAACGCAATAATTATGGTGTTAAAATGCATAGAGAACGCTGCTGCCCAATCTCTAGTAAGTCCCTTAGTCGCCTTTTACGATACTCGAGAAATAGGGTGGTGCTATTCTTTACGTCCGGCACCACACAGACTCTGTAGCTGAACTGTCAAAAGGAAAAGTAGTTCGATCAATAAAACAAGCCGACAAAGCACAGTCTGATGTACGGTGCCTGCCGCATATTGCAATTGCAGCATTGTTTTCAGAGACGAAGCTGGTGAAAACTACTTAAGTAGTCCAAAAGTCGGGCAGTTTATGTAGTTAGGTAACCTTTGTCTACTCCTTAGGGAAATACAGCTGAGTGATGTTGTAGCAAAAAGATTATGCGGTTAAGAATTTCTCAGTTAGCAGAGTCTGGATTTGTGCCCGGTTGATGACAAATACCTATGTCAATAGAATTTTATGATGAATAGAATGTTGGACACATAGACTGGCGAAATTTGGGCAGAAATACCAAAACCTTTGTCTACTCCCTTGGGAAATACAGCTGAGTGATGTTGTAGCAAAAATATATAGGTACCTACTTACATAAGTAAACTTTATGGGCTACAGCTGCGGATTTACCCTAAGTAAGTAGAATACCGTTCCGTTTGGTGCCGGACGTAAAGAATAGAACCATCCCATTTCTTCCCGTGGGTGTCGTAAAAGGCGACTAAGGGATTTACTAGAGAATGGGCAGCAGCGTTCTCTATGCATTTTTAAAACCATACTGCGATTGCCAACCCGCCTGCCAAGCGTGGCGATTATGGCAAATCTCCCCCCTTTTTGGCGCCTATGTCCAGCAGTGGACGTCTTTCGGCTGAAATGATGATGATGAAGTAGAATACCTACCTAATCATGAATAAAGACTCGACTTATTAGGTACTGTTTCATAAAAAGAAGAAAGTTTTATTTTTGCAATGAAAATGGAACTGAAAGTGAAATGTCTTCGGTAGAATGCGTGCATTGGGTTGCGGCCTCGCCGTAGGTGAGTTGGTATAATAGTATGTTCCTTGGTTGCGGCTACAGAAGAATTAAAAAAAAGGCATTGGCGCGAATATCTTTAGAATTTTTCTCTAATTACAAATTGAATGTGTGACCGTAATTTATTTTAGAAGCAAGAATGAAAATGTCATCATCTAGTGAGAATGGAAACCCTAATTTGCAGATGGAAGAGAAAGGAAAAGATATAATTTTCAATCTGTTGCCGTAGTATTGGATTTTTTGAGTTCTCGCAATCGTAATGATAAGAAGAGTGTAACACACGGCGCTAAAAACCTTAAAAAAACATTGTAGCCCCTTAAATGTACTTATAAACTCCGTCTCACGTTATAAGTCCCGCGAAAATAAGTGGAACTTATATATATATATACAAGTTAGCAATGCCTGTAGCGCCACGTCTTTCGTGAGACGGAGTCTACCTAACGATCTACTATTTTCTGAGAAGAAGAGAATTTTGAGGTCGAATATTCAAACGAAAAAAAATACACATATCATCTAAACTTAGGTACCTACTCTACTGTTCATGATAATCTATGGAATTTCCATAGTAAAATGACCGCGAAACTTCGGGCCCTATGCCCTAACACATTGACTGGGATTGATTATGATATCCTTAGCCTCTAAATTAAAAAACAAAGTCGGACGGATTTTCAAACGATTTCACCAATGGACGGAATGATTCACGAGAAAGGTTTAGGTGTGGTGGAGTGTGTTTTATTTTAATTTGTGATCTGTGCGAGTCACAATAACTAAATGCTTTTTATTTCTTTCTTTCTAGGTGTAGGTTACCTATAATTCATTACGGGGGATGCGCTAAGGTAGCCCGCGAAATTCAAATTTTATTACGTTTTTTGTCAGTAACACGTAGTATGTTGATCTCTATTTCTGAAATAATTATTCAGTAGGATTTTTTGAAGAGAGTTAGTTGTATGGCCGATTCTAATGATTATAATTCTGTAAAGCCATATTGGTTATGGCCGCGAATCATAATTAGATCAGCATAAAACCTGTTACTGACCTGAAAATTGCAAAAAACGTTGGAAAATTTGAATTTCGCGGGCTACCTTAGCGCATCCCCCTAAGGTTTTATTAACTTAGGAATTATGACTACTTATATTATTGTTGAACATGTCGGAAATAATCATGCCGACTTGGGAGCTTTACAGGTGTGGTGGTTTCCTCGGCTATGAGCTATGCGATCGCTTCGTTTTCTTTTAATCCCGGTAGTACGTTCCCGTGGGATATTATCCGACATCCACGCGGTCGAAGCAGCGGGTAAAAGCTAGTCCTCTATAAAACACGGATAACAATGTCTGCTGTCTCGACAAACAGGCGCCAGACGCGTGACGTCATTGTTTCTCTGATTAAGCGGTTCAACTTGTGGGTTCAACGTGCCAGATTTGTATGTAAGTAATATGTTGGGATATTTGCAGAGCTTACTAGGGACCTACTTGCTAAAAATAAGAGGTTCATTGCCCTAAGTTGAAAGCATGTTGTTTCTGTAGCTGAAGTTGTAACGACGCTCCCGATCACGCAAAAAAACACCTGAGATAAAAATGTATAATTTATTTTTGTACTTTGGGGCTATAGATAGCTCTAAATAGACAGGGTCCATCCGGTCAAGGTTTCGTAACTAAACTCCGTCTCACGAAAGAAGTCTCGCAGACGTGGCGCTGCAGGCATGCGACGGAATCATAAATAATTCGTTCCACTTATTTCGCGGGACTTCTTTCGTGAGACGGAGTTTCGCAGCTTTAGTATAAAATGTTTGGAACTTAAAACGAAATATTAAATCTTGTAACATTCAGACGAAAATGGTAATACATATTTTAGCGGGCTGGCAACGTTAACAACAAGCGTCAAAACTCGCTTGACAAACAAAAATCCAAGCTGCGTTTAATTTATTTCAAAATAAACTTTATACACAGTAAAATGGCTGAAAAACCACCGGAGGAAGGCTACATATCGGTAGTGGATGAAGAACCAGAGATTTTCGAGTTACTAAAATGGGATTCGTCACATACACAGAAACAAGAGCAACCACCGCGGCCTATTGAAAAACCGAGGAGTCCAGAGAAAAGAGTTCTCAAGCCTGCGGATCTTGACCCTTTTGATTTGAATGAGCCTGCTTTTATAGAAGCATATAGATTGTCCAAGGATTTGGCGCGAAACTTGTGCGAAGAGCTGAAACCTGTGATGCCTGATTCTATAAAGTCTATTGAATTCTCTGTTGAAAGTAAAGTAAGTTGCATTGTTGTCTGTATAGAAAGTATGTAGCAATACAACGGCACGCCTGCCGCGGGGTTAGGTAGTCACGAAAACTATGTTCAGTGCGAGTTTATGCTAATAAAGAAAAGGAATTTGGTTTATTACCAGAAAATTTTATTATAGTTTATTTACTTATTGCTTTCGCGTTGTTTAGATATTATCTACTAAGAACTTGCGTGTTTTGTAATCTATAGTAAAATCAGGTGAATGGTTGTTGTCCCTCACATATAGGAACATTGATTGAATCAGCATCAATACCTAGAAAATATTAGTTCTCTAAAGATAATACCGAACCCATTTATCAAAAACTTTTAAATAGGAAACTGGCCCCATAGCTAAAATAATAATACCTGGCTGGGTAAACAACAGATTTTTTTATCTCTTTCCAATTTTGCAGGTAATGGCAGCTCTCTCATTTTTTGCAACAGGAAAGTTTCAGAAGTCTATACTGGGTAAAAATGACCCCAGCATCACACAGTACTTTGTGTCGACAGCAGTGATGCAGGTTGCAGAGGGTATGAACCACCCTGCTATCGTCAAGAAGTACATCCACTTCCCACATCTTAGGCAAGAGAGGGATATTATTAAAGCCAGGTGAGAAAACCAGAATGACTATAAAAATATTAGGGAACCGAGTATAAAACAAAGTGGTAGAGGATTGGCCATGGAATAGTTCTTTCTCTTTATTCTTCACTCAACTTGGCAATGGCAAAAACATAAGTTTTTCCCTTTATTTATTTATTGCTTAAAGTTAAGTAGTGATTAGCTGTTTAACCATACATTTTTGAAGTTTAAACGCCTCTTACCTTTAAGCAACGTTTGTAAATAAACCCCTTAAACCAAAATACAAAGCAAATTTTATTTGTTGTATTGTAACTATTTCCATTTAAATGATTTTTTCTGCTATAAACAACATACTGCAATCACTAGTCTTCCAAGTGGATTTGTAATTATGGCAAAACTACCAAAATGTGTGCCTGAATACAAAAAATTTGAAGTCAGAGACATCAAATACTTTCACTGACCAGTGACATCAGTCACTATTTAATTGGTTGAAGGAAACACTGAACGAGACAATAATATAAGTTATATAATTAATTCGCGTATGGGCGTTTAGTATCCCATCAGTGTTAACTATAGTTTCTGCATGCATGTCATGCTCATAAAATTCTGTTTATCCATGGTCAGTTGCAATAAGATTACCTAAGGGTATGTGCACACCACGTTTTTTAAACGCGCCATTGACGCGCGTTTGTAGCGATACAGACGCGAGTCGCCGCAGCCTGTAGACCTTCTGTAGGATAAAAGCGCGCTGTCGACGCACGTTTCTAAAACGCGCGTCAACGGCGCGTTTAAAAACGTGGTCTGCACAGGCCCTAAGGGACCAAAGGTCCGTGCAACGACTTCGAATATCGCCTCAAAATATGATATCTCATATATTTTGTCGTAACCAGTGTCCTAACAGAAATTGACCGTCACGCGAATATCGAATCGCTTGTATGAATTATGACGTACAAACGCGACTTGACTGATCCCGTGATCTTACGTCACATTCATAAATAAGAATCATCAAAATCAGCTCACGCGTTTGGTCTCTAGAGCGCAAAGGAACATACATACCTACATACGTAGGCTGATAAACACATTATTCTACTTTACGTCGCGCACTCGGGTAACAAAGCGCGACGATCGCTTTCGATTAGGACTCGCCCTAATCATAGGTCAGATGTCGTCAATTGACTACTGACTTTTTGCACCCTAATGCATTTTTGCAAAATGTGTTATGTAAAATATTAATGAGGAAACCTCTTCCAGATTCTACATGAAGTATGGCATCCCCCATGTGGTTGGATGCGTGGAGTGCACGCATGTGCCGATGGCGCGCCCGGATGATGACCAGAAGAGCCACTTCAATAAGTCTTACCATTCCAAGAAGGTGCAGGTTGTAAGTATCCAGCTATGCTTTGTGATGTTACGGTACCTTGTTCAAATGCACCACATGTTAATTTGAACTAGCTATAAGACAGGAAAAATGGGTGTAATCATGAAGCCCGAATCTATCCAAATCTGCTGTTTGAAATGGATAAATCCTCTAAGTGCTAGTAAAATTAGAACATCATTTCAGCCGAAAGACGTCCACTGCTGGACATAGGCCTCCCCCAAGCACCTCCACGGCTCCACCTCGACCGGTTCTGTGCTTCCCGCGCATCCAGCGGATATCTGCAGCCTTCACAAGGTCATTGGTTCACCTTGTAGGAGGCCTTCCAACACTACGTCTTCCGGTACGCGGTCGCCACTCCAGAACCTTTCGGCCCCATCGGCCATCAGTTCTGCAAGCAATGTGCCCTGCCCACTGCCACTTAAGCTTGGCAATTCTACGGGCTAGGTTGGTTCGCCTGCGGATCTCTTCATATCTGATTCGATCATGTAGGGAAACTCCAAGCATAGCCCTCTCCATTGCCCTTTGGGTGACTTTTAGCCTTCTGATAAGGCCCATTGTGAGCGACCACGTTTCTGTACCATAGGTCATCAAAATTAGAACATTGAATCCTAAAACCCATTAATGTCTTCGAGCGGTAGGTAGCAATTACTGTCAGGTAGCCAACCGGTTTCTGTGTACAAATTACTATTACTTATAAGATTATCTTATAAACATAGACATTTTCTCCCACAGATTTGCGACAGTGACCTAACAATCATAAGCGTGGACGCGACTGCAGGCGGGTCATACTCACACGATAACGTCCTCAACAGACACGCCGTCAGAATAGACCTGGACAGTTTGAACTATTCTGGAGAACCATGCTGGCTTATTGGTAAGTCATTTATCATCATTGACATGCACTGCTGGACAAAGGCCACCCCATAGATTTCCACAACTAAGTGAGTTAGCTGGAAAAATACAATCTAATTGTGAACCACCCCCAATGAGAAGTTAGTTAAAAAAGTATATGGTTGTCAGTGCTAGGTTCATCTAATATTATGTGCTCACACACTTTATTGTAACTTCCAGGCGGACCACATTACACCCAAAAACCATACATAATGACACCAATCCCGAAAGTAACCAAGAAGTCCCCAGTATCACCGGAAAAGTATTACACGAACATACACGCACAAACACATGGCGCAGCCGTCGAAACTATCAAACAGTTGAAAAGCAGGTGGAAATGCTTGCAAGCTAATTGCAACAAACAGTTCGACCCCCATACAGTAGCCATGATGATAGTATCTTGCTGCGTCTTACATAACATGTGCAACAGACGCGGATTACCAGTGCCACCTATGACCCAAACGGAGGAGCGTTTAGAGGCTATGAAACAGAAGGTAGCTAATGGCCCCATTCCTAGAAAGCAAGTTGAAGTTGTAAACGGTATTGAGGCACGAGCTAGGCTAGTAGAACGACTTTGGAATGAGCGTCGCGTTATGCCTGAGTGTGGGGCTCCTAAAAAACGGATGTCGAAGAAAGACAGGATACTGGAGAATCACCAGACTCACGTTCAGCCGCCACCGCCACAGCAGACGCACCATCATCCACAGCAGATACTTCATCAAACTCATCATGAGGACATGAGCAAGAGGCCTCGCATCATATCTATGACTACTCCGACTTATAGTATAGGAGTTCCTCCCGGGTGGGGACACTATCCGCAACACTGAGGGTGATATTCTCGAAGGTATTGGCTGCGGAAGCTACGTCTAAGAGTAAACATTAAGTTAACCACTGGTGGTTCGCAAAGCGTGATCTATACATAAAATGTTCAATTTCAATGGCGTAATGAAACGTACTTTTAGTGCCAAGAGTCTTCGATTCCCGCATTGAGACAGGCCTACAAATATTTGGATATTTGATACACCAAGAACTCTATGAATACCATATTAATATTAGGATTCCATATCTTGTGGAGCAGTAATTAATTCGTAGTTGGTGAGGCTACAGAAATATTAATTATATTAGTGATAAATTTTTCTTGAATATTTGACGCAAAAAACACTCAGGATGAGACACATAATAATAGACGTGTTTTCCCGCAGTGAATGCTTTCAAAAAGCAAATGTAACAGTGAGATTATGATGTTGCTAATTTTTAAATATTTTTATAATGGTCACACTGGCAGGGATGAAATGCGAATTGTGCACATGGCAGCACGAACCACAAACGAATCGCTAAGAGGGTGCATTCTGACAGATGGCAACGTCGCAAATGGAAATTGCAATAATTAATACAATATAATATTTAATACACTTAATATTTTACTGTTTTAGGTAAAAATTAAATGCCGAATGCTTTTAACACCTAAAACTGCTATCGCATAATACATTCCTACACACCGGTCGACCTCTCTTTGTACAGACGCCAGCACATCAAGCTACTACAATCAGTCAAATTTCTTTAATAGATTTTCAACTTTTTATCTACATCATAAGGCTCAAGGTTGATTGGGAAAATTTGACAGTTTCGGGTAGGTTGACCTGCTGGCGTCTGTACAACAGAGCGTGCGAAGTGTAGTTCGCGTTATCGCGACACATTATTGCAATTCATAATCAATATTTTAGTGTGCGAGCAATATTTAATCATTTAATTTAGTAATATCGGTAAATTAACAAAACAGCAAATGATTTGACAGCTATTTGCGATGTTGCCAGCTTTCAGAATGCACCCTCATAATGTCAATTTTTCTCTATTCATGTCGTCTTGAGCATGTCAGCCCTGTTGGGTCTTATTTCTATAATCTTAGAGCTTGCAGTGTTCAAAACATCGTTAATATGCGTCAACGAACTGATCATGTAGTATTTTTAAAATTCATGAATATTTTTTTATCATGTCTCTTAAGTATGTTGGAAGAAGTTATGTATTGTACGACTAGAATTTGATAATTTGACAATAATTATTACTTTTTTTCCGTATTCTTGTATTATTCTAATTATGTTGCTAAGTTATGTTCATATTAATCCTTTCTGATCGATTTTTTGTAACAGTAAAAGAGACATTTTACATCACACAATGAATTGTACGAAGTGTATTTTAGTGGTTGATTGGAAAAATTTAAAGATAACCGGCGAAACTTCGAATACGGGCGTGATATTATGTTATTTTGGAAAGAATCTCAAAAGACATGTATGTATATCGTTAGTTTTTAAAGAAAAATACACGCTGTGTAATAATCATTGTTTATTTTCTTCAATAATTCCCGCCGGATATAAATTCTTTGTGCCAATATCAGATTTTTTATACTTTGCCTGTATAATTATCTAATAGAGTTGACGATAAAAATGAGCATATAGATAGGATTCTCATAAATTGAAGATAATGCCTTCGTCCAACTTTTACGTACTTTAAACAAGATATCTGTAATATTTGAAAAGTTTTTTGTGCATGATAAGCACTTTGCTATTTTATTTTGGTTCTGGTGATATTCTGTTCTGTGGAATGCTGAATGTCTTACGAAACTTTGACATATTACTAAAATAGCAATTGAATTAAGTATCTATGAATAATAAAAATTATACTTCAGTCTTAAGTACAAAGATATATTTTATTCGACTGGGTATTATTAATACATACGTAAAGTTAATAGACGAGAAGGCTTTATTTTTATGTTTTATATATTATTAGAATAGACCTTTTAATTGCAGAATAATTCTAATAACGTCTACAGGATCGTGATTGGCCACTACCTCATAATTTTCGTAATAAATTCATTATTCATAATGATATTCATTATTTCAATATTGATAGGTTACTTCTAAAGTCAAGTATGGGTGGCAGTTATATTTGACTAGAGAAGAGGAAAACTTATTTATTTTGGAATGAGATATACAGGATCAAATTAAATTAGCTAGACTGACTCTGCAGACGTGTGGGTATCGATATCAATACACGAAAAAAATAGAAATAAAAAAGATTTGATGTTTTTTTTTTGCGGTCAAGACCGCTTGTATGTTGTTACTGGAAGTATGAGTTGAGAAAATCTGTTAATTTTTATTTTATCGTGATTATTAATCGATAGCACGTCTGTGAAGTTTACACAAAAAATCTGATCTTCAAGTGACTACTCTACCGACAGTTAATGACCCCAACAAAAAAATTCATCAAATGAATTTCTTTTTTGTTTGATCATGTTTAGATATCGATAAACATCACGCGTGCGGAGTTTCGATGGCTAATTTAATTTGACCCTGTATAGATACTTAATAATATGACATAATTGTTATTCTTCTTACTCCAAACAATTCATATACCCTAGTCGAACTAACAAATATTATAGTCTATAGAAACATAGTCTGTTCCAAAAGTATCCGATAGAAATGTAAACAAATGGATCACAAAACGTAGCTGTGGTGCCATTTAGATATTTGTAGTGCCAGAGTGATTGCGTAAGAACCTGAACTGGGTTTGTTGTATACAATTTCATTAGATACTTTTGGGACAGACCATACATATCGTATCGGTGAGCAGAGCGAAGTAAGTCGTGTTGTTGTTCTAGGTCCTGGCGAGCGCCTGTGCTACTTCGTTGGCAAGGAGAGATGCTATCGCCATGTTGGGACAGTTGGCTGTGACGCGGGAACTGTCCTCGTCAGTCCGGACTGATATAAGAACTAGGTCTTGTGAAGACATCATGCGGCCCGCGAATCTGTTGAGGACATTGTTAGGTTTAAATATTATGATAAAGTAACTCGGGTGTTATCTCTTACTCCTTATAACATCAGTTGTCTGCCAGTGAAAGTCCCGTCAAAATCGGTCCAGCGGTTTCGGAGATTAGTCGGTACAGACAGACAGACAAAATTTAAAAAAAAGGTTTTTTTCTATAAGTATCGTTTATACTTTCAGATGCATTTAGTAAAAAGCTAGTACAAATAGTCACTTTAATTTTATGTAAGTATTTAAAAATTTGCAACATCATAATCTCATTGTTGTTGATGTTGCAAATTTTTATTATAAAGTTAAACAACATTAGTTTTAGTATATGCGAAACCCGATACACGTGTCTAGAATTTTTATGTAAAGAATCAATGTACAAAATATCTAAACTGTATTATGAAAAATCACAAAGTTATAAGGTTGTCCGTACAAAACCATGCTAACGGGGCCCCCACGCCTCCAGGGTCGTCTTGCGCTCATTGATAATAATTTGGCAGTAGGTACCTAACTGTACGGCGATTGTATTGTAAGTAATTAAATGGTGATAACATTTTCCATCACACTTAAATATTTTTGGGACAAAATATAACATGGTGTAAAAATTATTGAAACCGATTCAGTTCCTTATTCTGAACAAACTATACTCGGTTTCGCATATACTAAAAATAATGTTGTTTAAGGTCACACTAATCGTGGTCTTAAGGGGGATCTATTAATGGGGGGATGTCAACGACTTCATGATTTCTTTGATCCTGAAGTTGGATATATTCATGTTTCATCTATTTTGTGAACTATAGGAATAGGGGGTTACCATTACCATATATTCAGCAAAGAATAGGCATGTAAATCAAGAGCTCGGCTTCTCAATTTGCTGTACTTACTGCCTCGTTGGACTAGTGGTCACAATAGCTACTGCTGAGCTTGAGGTCCTGGGTTCGATTCCCAGGTCAGGCAAAGTGTTATTGGGATTTTCCATAAGGAATTTCCCAGTAGTAGCCTAGAGTCTGGATTTGTGCCCGGTTGTTGGCAACAGGCTCGCCCCTATTACATGGGACTTAAACATAACTAGTAAAATATTTAAAAAAAACAGTGCAAAAACAAAAAAATAAACAGTAGAAATCGCATAGCTTCATTAGTATCGGAACCAGCGTACCCAAACCCGCACAAACAGGTTAATTGTATTTCGTAACACTAAGAAATCCTTGGTGTGGTTGGTAATTTAATATTTAATGAAAATAAGAAATATGCCTATCGTTGCTTATTTGAACATAAACCACAGTTATATGACGATAGAGTTCTTTATTATCTACTCTTTTTAAGTACTTATCACTTTTGCCGTTTAACACTTGCACTTGCATACTATTTAGCATGTGATATATTGTGTTATGTAAGCGCACACGGAATTGTTTAATGAGTAAGTTACGCTACCCGCCGCTAGATGTCACTATAAGAAAAGCATTTAATTTAAAGCTGTATTTCGCTGCTAATAAGATTGATATTTCCGTAACGTATATGCAAAGGTCCGAAAAATATTGTTTTTAAAAGACTTACCGATGGTATGATAAACTACTATTTCATACACTTTTGGTTCTGCTATCGTGTTTAGATTCTAAAACAACACAATACAGCATTTTTTTTTTTTTTTTCATCGTGACGGTTGTAACAAGACTGATGATGTGCTTGGTGTGTGCGCGGAGCAAACATGCGGAACTCCGCAAAACTCGGGGTACGCAGCCCCGCCTACTTGCGACTTTACTGTTTTTTATGTTCTGTGGTCTAACCCTCCGGGGATTAAAGCCTCGATGTTATGTTACTTCAAAAAATAAACTTTAACCCCCTTATTCCAAAACAATTATCTTAAGACCCAGGATTAAAACATGGAGCCATAATTGAATTTTGAACTTTATTCCGACTATAGTAAAGTTCCTAAACACAAAACTGACAACTTAGTACCGAACTAAGTTTTCAGTTTTGTATAAAGAACGGTATTTCAATCACTGTTACGTTCTTATTACAAAAACTGGCTCCATGGTTTAAGCCATGTCAAAATATAAATCTTGTTTTGTAATAAGGCGGTAAAGATTTACCTGAGAAAGTCTCCAGTAGACGTTATAGCTGCAACATTAGCTGTCTCGAACACACGTCTGCATATAGTTTGTTCATCTTCCACTTTTACTGTTTTCTTGTCACACTGAAATAAATTGATCTCAGTGTAAAACGTGTTCTATGGTCCCCAGCAAATACAGAACCGCCGATATCGCTCGATCGATGGTCGGTCGTTCATCGATCAACTGTTTATCGATAAGGAATATTGACTGGTCGACGTCATAAGTCATTTAAGGGTCGGGTAAATGCCGTTGACCTTGGCTATACAAATGTGCGTTGCGCTTACGCCGCGCTGCCGTTTGTTTTCAAAAGGAGTGTTTATTTTTAGTAATAGAAATATCGATATTTGAAAAAAAAACGCAGATATAACTATAGATAGTAAAATAGTCTGTTCATACAAAAAAAACATGAAAATATCTTAAGTAGTTTGAAAGTAATATCGTTTTTTATGCTATGGGTAGACATTACTTCAGGAATACCTTACCTCCTACCTTTGGATTTTTTACTTCCTGAATTTATTTCATAAAGTATTTTACTACAATACTTAAATATTCTCGTATAGAATGAATGTGTATGTGTTCTAGTTTAACATAGATTTTTTGCGTAACTTACTTGCATTATTTGAAGGCGTAATAACAGATTTAAAAGTCACTAAATCATATATACAACATTAATTTTTGTTTATACTAAACCCGAAAAGGGGTCATTGTACTCATCATTTTGTACAATTTTTTCTATGGGACCAACCTTGAAATCGCGAAATAAAAATCAGCTGTTCCATACATTATGTCGATTTAAGTGAACACAAATGTAGGGAACAGCTGATTTTTTTTTCGCGATTTCACGGTTTGTCCCATAGAAAAAAAATTTCAAAATGATGAGTACAATGACCCCTTTTCGGGTTTAGTATAAACAAAAACTAGTGTTGTATATGAGTCCCTCAAATATTGATAATTATGTTTAACATAAGTACAGGAAAATCAAGTATTTGAAAATAATGAAGAGTGCGCTATAACATGCCAGAAGGCGTATTAATTGACAGAATTTGAATGAATTCAAAATATAAAATCAAAATATACAGCAGTATACAACATAATGTCTCAGAATTAACGCACAAACTCTTAAGGGGTCATTGTACTCATCATTATGAACAACTTTTACTATGGGACCAAACCTGAAATCGAGAAAAAAAAAATCAGCTGTTCCCTACATTTATTTTATTTTATTTATTTGGGACAAAAAACAGTTATACATTACAGCATTTACAAAAAGTCGTTTTAGTACAGTCGAATAAACGTATAACCCACACTATTAACTCGTCAAAATGTAGGGAACAGCAGATTTTTTTTTCACGATTTCAGCTTTGGTCCCATAGTAAAAGTTGTTCATAATGATGAGCACAATGACCCCTTAAGAGGTTGTGCCTTAATTCTAGGACATGTTGTATAATATGCAGTTTTACACAACGATATATCACAGTCAGCTTGCACCTTGGGTGAAGAAGTTACCTCAGTCATTCCTCTTAACTTCTTGTGTTCCGAGTCCCAGCGTGTCTGCGACATGGTGACTGATCGCATCAGTTCACCTACTGGCGGCGTTATTGTTACTGGTACTTCACCTAAATCAAAAAGACATAACGTTACGCCCTATTTCACTAACACTATAATCCATTTAAAATAAGATTTTAAATTTATTTCGACTTTATCTCTGTCACCTCTGCCCTAGACTAAGGTCAAGAGCAAACCCATCCTAAAAAAAAAAAGAAGATTTTAAATTTATTTCGACTTTATCTCTGTCACCTCTGCCCTAGACTAAGGTCAAGAGCAAACCCATCCTAAAAAAAAAAAAAGATTAGGCATTTAAATAAGCCTTTTTTATTTACAGTCCTTTCAAAATCGTCGAAATAAAGTTCGAAATGGCTCCATGTTTTAAACCTGGGTCTGAAGATAAACCTTGTTTTGTTATAAGGGGGTATGCATTTACTTTAATTAAACCCAGCGCTTTTGAATTGTCAATCGAGTCGGTCAGTCAGAGAGATGAAGCTAGTTACATCAAGTGTGCTACATAAAGCTAAAGTTGATAGTTGAGTAAGTGGTAATGAATGTAAATTATCTGAGGTTCTGAATTGAAGTATGGGTGGTCGCAAGAGCGCCTGATCTCTGTTCTAAAAGTAACCAAACCCAGGGGACCTACTCTGAAGTAGTATTTTGCTGAGCAATGACCTGTTCTTGCGCAGATACGACGCACGGTTTACTTGTTTGTGATAAAGTTATTTGTTTGTTACAAAAGTAGTTATTTTTCCACTCGGCAATCAGCATTTTGTTTTGATTGTTTGTTTGTTGTCATCTTGTCATTTGCCATGCCAGCGTCGCAACACAGAGTAATAATTACGCAATTTATATTGTCTTTGGTCCCTGGCTCTGATATCTGGCAATGGACAAGATTGACAAACTTTTTATTGTTGTATATGAGGCTTTTGGCCACTATGTTTGTGTGCAATTTTATTTATGTTACTTATTTCATTGTAATGTGCGTTTTGTTTGTGCAGAATAAACAAATATTCTTTCTTTCTTTTTCTATGAATGTTGGGCTGTTTCTTGACTTCCAATGTGTCTTTATTTGACTTAGAAACCTTACCCGACTTCAAGTCACGTTTTTGACTTGGACTTATCTCCTGATGGTTGTTTTTTTTTTCGTCTTATTCAACCATAGTTAGGAAATTCGGCCGATACTTCGGATTTATCTTGGAACACGATGGTCACGATGTGTCAAATTTCATTCGTTCAGCCGTTGTAGCAAAAAAGCGTAACAAACAAACAAACTCATTTTCGCATTTATAATATTAGATAGGATTTGGTTACATCTTCATCAGATACTTTTGGAACACACCATACTCAGACCAGTCGGGCAAGGTAGATAAAACCTAGTAATAGCCATAGAACATACCTATAGAGCCGCTGATGGTAAATTCTATGGGTTGTATGGTATCTGCGAAATCCACCCCCAGTGTGACCGTGGCCGAGCCCGATGGTGACAGTAGCGGCACCGGGGCGAAGTCGTGGATGTTGCGGGAACCTGTCAGTGTCTGGGAATTAAGTATATTAGTTAGATAGGACAACAAACCGAATTAACAGTAGTGCTAAAAAAAAGAAAAAAAAACTGCTGCAAATCCTGCCTTCTTGCTAAAGTTGTGGGCAGAAAATCGGATGAAATCTTAAGGCCTGGGACAAAAGTTTTACGCATGTTAACGAACGCTACTACCCATCTTAAAGTACGTGAGTATTGAAAATATGAATACATAAATAATAAAATAATTAAATAATAATGTAAATACTTCTAATAATTTCATAATCATTACCTACATTATTCATATGAAATAGATAAAATAAAAATAACTAATATACTACACCTGTATGTATACACCCTACACATAATTATGCACCCAACTAAATACATATTAATAATTTATAATAATATTTAATTGCTTTAATTTTATTGTTACTTAGCCCTCTTCCTCTCTCCTAATTCTTGCTGTGCCCGACAGGGTCCATATTGATCTTTTACTTTTTATACCATCTATCAATACATATGGAATGCAATAAAAAAATTGAGAATTATTCATTTAAATATACTGTTAGGTTTTAATGTTGCCAAAGTGATGTCAGATATTTTCGATCAAAACGAGGTACCACATTCTTCTGAATTTAACTGAGTAGGCAGGTCCGATAATATTGCATTGACACGTATTTTTTAAGCTGCATTTTCGCGTCGTATGTCTCGCCGGATAGTTTTGGTTTTCCTTAGATGTCACTTATTTATGCTGCTACTTGTATAAACAATATTAGTTTTAGTATATGCGAAACCCGAAACACGTGTCTAGTATTTTTATGTAATGAATTTATGTACAAAGTTCCAAAACTGTTGATGATATTGTTACGAGCTTGGGGTTCGTGACAATAAAAACTGCCGATTCAATAACTAAAAAACTAGACACTTTAATTAAGAACACCAATTTAAACACACTACTACTTTAAACACAATTAAAACACAATCACTGAATGTCACTCTTAAATATCGTTCAGTTGTTTTTGCTTGTCTCGTTTTCAAAAGTAAACTAACTCCGTCGCGGCCCATACCGGCCTTTTAAAGGGCCTCGGATAGTTCCCGAAACATCTAGAACATTCGAGTACATACCGGCCCCGACTGACCGGGTGTCGATAGTTCTAGAATCGAACTTTCTGGAAGAATCTTGACTACTAGTTCCGCTATCTGATACTAGATGGCGCTAGTAGTAGGCTTTTTAGTTGTGCGCGCAACAATATGTTGTCCGTACAAAACCATGCTAACAGCGCCCCCGCGCCTCCAGGGTCGTCTTGCGCTCTTGGATTACAATTTGGCAGTAGGTACCTAACCGTACGGCGATTGTATTGTAAGTAATTAAATTTTTCATCACACTTAAATATTTTTGGGACAAAATTTAACATGGTGTAAAAATTATTGAAATCGATTCAGTTCCTTATTCTGAACAAACTATATTCAAGTTTCGCATATACTAAAAATAATGTTGTATAATTGTTTATTTATTTATTTATTAATAACCAACTTATACTAACAGTTTGCACCACACATAAAAGTTATCGGTCAATATTAGTAAATACACATAAAATAAGGTTTACAAACATTTTGACAAAATTAGATAAAATCATATTATGTACAATCAGATAAAATTAGATAAATCATATAAAATTAGATAAAAATCATATAAAATTAGAGAAACAAAGATAAAATATTAGAGAAACAAACATACAATTAGACAAAATAAGATAAGATTAGATACAATTGAGATAAAATTGGAATACAATGGTAACAAGATAGAATTTAATTTATCTACTCCAAGGAGATTGTACCGGGAGTGGCAATGGACTCCAGGTACTGAAAAGCAGTGTTTAGGAATCTCAGTTCAGTACTCGCGAAGATATCTGAGGATTTGTCGTATAGCAGAATGTTGTTAATATGGGTGAGGGCTAGGTACAATGGACTGGTCTTAAGAGTTATGGTACTAGTTTGAGGTATTGAGAACAGAGAACGTTGGCGAGGGCGAAGTGTGTGTCTAATGGGTAGTGGGACGTTAAAGGAGATGTACTGCAGTAACGAGGAATTGAAGTGGGTACCACGAATTAGGCGGATGAAATATTTTACCAGACCAAAATTTCTCCTTACTTCTAAACTTTGGTACCCCACCATACCTAGCACAAATGGTGTTGGGTACATATACGGGTAATATCCATAAAGTTTTAAGTAGAGGTAGCGGACAAAAGACTTCTGAACCCTTTCAATGACCAGTGTATACACTCCTTCATGAGGGTTCCAGATAGCACTGTTAGTTTCTAGCAAACTGCGAATGAAGGAATTGTACAGTATGGTTATGGCTTGACGATTATTGAAAATTTTGGCCTGACGCAAGACAAAACCTAAGTTTTTACGGGATTTGTTGCAAGTCTGTACTATGTGCTGGTTAAATGTAAGGTGTGGATCAAAGTGAGCACCCAGATCGCGTACGTTTAAAACGCGTTTCAGGGGCTCATTGTTCATAGTGTAGATGTTGTGTATAGGTTGTGTGGCTTTTGAGTAGGTCATGACCGCGCATTTACTTATGTTTAGGTTAAGGTTGTTTACAGTGCTCCAAGTGTGAATGTTTTCGATGTCGAGCTGAAGTGTGGCCGTATCACTAGAGTTAGCTATCGGAAGAGCAACTTTGACATCGTCAGCATACATTAAGATTGTGGAGAGTTTTACATATGTGGGAAGATCGTTAAAAACTATTAGAAAAAGAAGGGGCCCGAGGTTAGTGCCCTGCCCTATGCCAGAAGTGACCGAGTAGCGCTCCGAATTGGCATTTTTGTATGTTACAAATTGCTTGCGGTCGTGCAGATAGTTCGCGAAGAATTTCAGCGACGTCACAGAGAAACCTGCCAGTGCCAGTTTACCCAGAAGTATGTCGTTGTCAACCCTGTCAAAAGCCTTCTGGAAGTCAAAATAGGCCACATCGATCTGCTTTTTGTCGTTAATATTTTTAGCTAAGAGTGTAGTAATGTTAAGTAGATTAGATGTGGTTGAGCGATTTGGAAGAAATCCGTGCTGCTCTTCCGCAAACCACCGTTGCAGTTTATTAAATATTTTTTTATAGAGTACGGATTCGAATACTTTGCCGAATATGGATAAAACAGCAATTGGCCTGTAATTTTTAATGTCGCTTTTTGGGCCACTTTTATGTACCGGGAGTACTTTAGATGTTTTCCACTCCGTTGGATATATGGTCGTCGCAATTGATAGGTTGAAGATAAATTGCAAGGGTAATTTGAAAATTTCACAGCCGTCCTTAACCAAGTACTGTGGTATTCCATCTGGACCTTGAGTAGATTTTGGGGGAAGCCGAGCCATAGTGCCACGAACTTCAGATTCGTGAATGTAATCAATATCAACAAGATGGGACACATTATTAGGAGACGCATTAGCAGTAGCGATAGCACGCTCGGGATCTAATGATTGTATATGCCTTCCACAAATTATCAAATATTATTGCCGAGCTGTTCATATTAATATTAATATTTATGGTCGTACATGTTATCTTATCCGAAAAGTTAGTTATAATGGTGTGAATGTAGCACGATTTTGAATTCATGTTTTTGCGGGTAGGTTGGTGGTTACCTGAAGGTTTAATAAAAGCATTTACTAATGATCTCTTAACAAGCATATTTCATTATTGATCACCTAATAATTTATCGGTGGAATCTTTATAAACATGGTGCTATGAGCTTACCTTCTTATGTATCCTAATATTAGTGACGTCATTGGTACTGTGGTTGGTGAACAGCAGATCGATGGCGCACATGTTCTGTGAGTACAGGTGCGGCGCGCGCGCCCAGCGGAGGGCGCACGACACGCCGTGCCACACCACGCGGGATACTAGCGAGCTGCTGGCGGGGGAGTTGTAGGATGGGCCTACTGTGGTTATGCTGTCTGCTAAAAATTTATTAGAAAAACATTAGACAAGCCGTGTGCCGATAGGATATCCCATTGGCAAAAATACGAATTCGATATTTTCATTCCCTATGAAAATATCGACCCCTTTGGGGTCGTCCATTAATCACGTGGGGCCCGAAAGGAGGGGAAGGAGGTCCGGAAAAAATAACGAAATATCACAAGGGGGGAGGGGATAGAGATATTGTTCAGCTGCTTATGCAGTAAGAAAAATAAGGCAGTTAACTGATATAGCCACAGCTAGGTTAGTGTACTTTACTTTTTTCCATAGTATTATGTCTCATGGCATTCTGCTGTGGGGATCGGCTGCTGATATAGATTCAATTTTCATTTTACAAAAGAGGGCAATCCGCGCGATGGACTGTCCTCGTGAGTCTCTTAGAAACAAATTCAAAGAAATTGATGTACTAACTCTGCCTTCTTTTTATATCTTATAAAGTATTTTATATGTTCGCAAAAACTTGGGGCTTTTCAAAATGAGAAGCGATTTCCATAATTTATATACACGTAGTAATCATGACCCAAATTTAGATTAACTAAAACAAGCAAGTCATTTCTTATAAAATATAGTATCCGCTTTTATAACAAGTTGCCAAAGTCGGTTATAGAACTTAGCGATGGAAAGTTCAAAACCCACATCAAACGAGTCCTAATTAAAAAAGCATACCTATTATAAGATTAAGGACTACGTTGAAGACAAGGAAGTTTGGCAATAATTCCTTCTGCACATGTGGCTTCCCTGGTACATCATTAACGGCATAACTATGTAAATGTCTATTAACTGCTCCCAAATTACGGTGTTTATTTTAATTATTTATTTTTTAGATACCTTGACATAGTCTCATAATTATTTGACACTAAATACCTACAATTTTAATTTAAAATATTTATTAGTGACTTGTGGACAGAATATTAATACAGTTTTGTTACAGTTGTAATGGCAATCTTGTCATTTGGTTTAAATAGGTTTTTATTATTATTATTTTAGTAATATTTTATATAGATTCTTTTTAATTTGAGAATGTGAGAACGTTGTAGGCTTAATAGACTGTAACTTTGTAAACCATTTTATATTTTTGTTAAGTACTTGTTGAGGGGCCTACACTGTCCTCCCATATCTATTATCACTGTAACTTGAAAACATTGTACAAGCCCTTTTAAAAGAGTATCCGTGCAGTTTCTTGCCGGTTCTTCTCCATAAGAAACGATCGATTGGAACCGTGCACCTAGTTTCTGACGCTTCATAAGTGCCCATGTAGGTTTATGCGAAATTAAATATTTTGATATCACGTTCACCTCTATTTATTTTTTCGTTGATCGCGCGATTTCTAAACCGGAAAGCGGCGTGTGACCTGGACTCGCCGTTGCCAGGCAACGATTTCCCCACCCGCCGAGACAACTACCCGGCTAGGCTTGCCAGTGGCCAGTGAGATACTTTGTACCAAAAAGTTGCTACAAAAACGTCACGTGATTAATGGACGACTCTTTTAGGGGATGAATATTCAAAAATCCTTCCTCAGAGCTCACTTTCGTTACATAAGGAACTTTTGTTGCAAAATTTCATACTTCTAAACCTAGCAGATTAGGCTGTAGGTACCTAGTCCGTCAGTGAATGGATGAATGAATGAAAAAAAATGTGACGTGCCGCGTTGTTTGTGGGACAGCAACACATGTATGTATACTCCGGGTGGTCTGTCGGCGGTGTACTAGGCGACGCGCGACGATAAGAACATAGTGTCATAGCAGGCAAAGAGCTCACCACCTCGTCTAGTTCTAATATATTACAAATATCCTTACCATGACGAAAATGTCGTGAGAAAAGTTTTGAGTATGTACGTGGGTGGCTATAAGAAAAGGGGAAGACTAAAGAAACGATGAATGGACTGTGTGAAAGATGATATGGTTATGAAAGGAGCGACTACTGAGATGACGACTCGTAGAGAAGTATGGAAGAAAAATACATGTTACGCCGAAGTCAAAGTCAAATTATTTCCTTTTTTTTCGAATAGGCACCCAGGAGGCACCTTTGAACGTCACCACGAACCCACATAAATAAAAAATAATAATAATAATAATATATATATTTTTTTTTAATAAATAATAAAATATTTGTACTAACACTAGTTTTATAAGTTTACACTGTTACTAACATACTTATATGGAGCATGGCTCTGAAATAAACGATATATTATGATTTCCTTTATTTACTAATTTACATATAAATTATATTTTTAAATATTAGAATATAAAAAAAGTATATAAAAACATTTAAAAATATAAAAAATTGTTGTCCGCCGGTAGCGGGAGCAGGGTCCAAGCTACCGGTGGTTAGGGCTCCAGAGATAGGAACCTCCTCACGATGCGAGCCGTATCGAGGAGCACTGCCTTCTGAATCAGGCCCTTGATCCAACCACCTAACGAGAGACTCGAGAGATGTTGATCGAGGCTCTCGGCCATCAGGCCATTGGCCGATACGACAATCGGCACAATGATAGCCGAGCTCACATTCCACATGTCAACAACCTCGTGTGCTAAGTCGAGATATTTAATTTGTTTCTCTTTCTCAGCTTTCACGAGGTTCTCGTCATGTGGAATGGTAACATCGATAATCATTGCGCGGCGCGCTAATCGATCTATCACCACTATATCAGGCTTATTGGCGACAATAGTCCTGTCAGTGATGATGGCACATACTTGTAATACGGTACCTTAGAATCCATTAGTTTATATTTCAAAGCAAGTTGCTGGCTACTTGGTTACTCGTATGCCTGTGCAAGTACTCCCCGTTAGCCAGACGAGAACAACCAGAGATAATATGTCTGATGGACTCACCCGGACGGTGGCATGCCCGACACACGTCAACCGTCCCATCCTTCATAATATGTCTCCGGTAGTTATTCGTCAAGATAACTTCGTCCATAATTGCACAGACAAAACCTTCGGTTTCCCCGAAAAGGTCACCAAAACGTAGCCAGGATACGGACGCTAAGAAATCTACATCTGGCTCATGAAGAGCCCGATAGATGCGCCCGTGAAGCTCCTTGCCTTGCCATATCTCCTTGCGGTCATCGGTAGTAAGTATTACAGGTTTGCGCCAGTTCTCTTTAGCCATGGAAAGCGGGGTGAGCCCCTTGTCCACTGCGACCACATCACGGTGCATACCCAGTTCGGTTTATAAAAAATATTCCCTGAGACTGCACACCTCGCGATGTGGAGGGTCTTCGCATTTAAAAAGCCTCGACCCCCGACCTTCCGCGGGATGTACAGTCTCATCACCGATGATCGTGGGTGATGCATCCGGTTTGCGGTCAGCAGTATACGGACCCTCCTATCCAGGGCGTCCAGTTCGGTCTGAGTCCATTTGAGTATGCTAAAAGAGTACATCAAAACCGGCATGACCCAACCGTTGAAGGCCCGCACCTTGTTTCCGCCCGAAAGAAGGCTAATAAATACCTTTTTCAGGCGACCAAAGAAGCGCTCCTTTAGCGATTGCTTCATGTCAGCAACGTTGATCCCTAACGCTTCTGACATACCCAAATACTTATAGCTTTCGGATGAGGAGAGGGATCTAAGGTGTATGGAATCTGAGAGTTGAGTTCCCTCGGATTCCACAATCTCCCCTCGCTTTACATGCATGACTGCACATTTATCCACACCAAATTCCATCCTGATGGCGCTACTGAATGTTTCAGTTACCTTCAGTAGCTCGATCAGTCGCAATTTGTTGGGGGCAAAGAGTTTCAAATCATCCATGTAGAGGAGGTGAGATATGACGAACTGTCGCCCTGAAATATTCCCCGCTTAATCCATACGGATTAAGCGGGGAATATTTCAGGGCGACAGTTCGGTAACGATGAGCCTGTATAGGCTCATCGTTCCCCCGGATCTGTCGACATCCTGGATAGCGAAGGACCGTCCTCCATTGCCCCATACACGACATCAGGAAGGTGCGCAGAGTTGCATCTATCTTGTACAACTCTAGCACCCTCATGAGCCATGTATGTGGCACCGAGTCGTAGGCCTTCTTATAGTCTATCCAGCATATCGACAGATCCTTGCGGGATCGACGAACCTATTGGCTAATGGCCATGTCGATGAGGAGTAGCTCCTTAGTACCGCGGGACCCATTCCTACATCCATTTTGTGAGGCAGACATAATTGAGTTATTCTCAATGTGCGTATTATTTTTCACTCTCAAAATGGATGTAAAAAGTTTATAGACCGTCGACAAACACGTGATCGGTCTATAGTTCTTGGGTTCCGCGGGACTACCTGATTTATGGAGCAGGTGGGTAACGCCGGTTGTTAGAAACTGTGGTAGCGACCCAGACTCTAAGGATGACTGGAACTGAGATGCCAGGCAAGTGTGTGAACTAATTAACCATTTCAACCAGAAGTTGTGCAGTCCGTCCGGTCCCGGTGATTTCCAATTAGGTAACGGATGGACTGCTTTAGCTACGTCTAATGGTGTAATTAGTACTGGTTCCATTTCTGGTATACTCTCACACACTCGCTCGACATCCCGCATCCAACCAGCCTCTGTGTGACTGACGGGCACCGACTAGATGTTGCGCTAGAATTCACTCGTGATGGCATCATCCGGACGGCACACGTCTGTCACATTTTGTTTAGGTCGCTCCCAAGCTCTGTATACCCACCTTTCATCGCTTTGGAACATGCGATTCTGCGTGTACCGATTAACCCGCCGCTTATACCACCGAATACGGCTCGCCCATGCACAAACTTTCTGCTTCAGGAAGTCGATGCGCTCTGTGACATGGGACATGTATTCGCGAGGGCTGATTCCAGTCCCCGAGAATGCCCGCTTTACAAAGCGCATCACTCGTGCACTGCCAGGCTGGTACGGCTGGTTTTGGTCGAGTAGCTCCATCCCAGTTTGGGAACTTGACGTTTGCTACACGACATGCCGCAACAGCCGCGCAATACAGGATCGAATGTTTGCTCATGCTCTCGAAAAAATCTTTAAGCTGTGAGTCCAAGGCACACACCACCGCCCTATTTTTTTTGTGCATGGGTAGGCGTGGTAATCGGGGTCTAAGTTCGGTCGGAGTGGACCTATACTCGCGAACCGCATCCTCCAGAGCGATCCTCAATCGGGCATTGCACTGGCTACTTAATGTGGCAACCCTATCATCCTCCTCTTCAACACCATGATTGGGCCGCGGCGGGATTGAATCAATAGTTGACATTTGTGCCGCGGTTTGTGCCAAAGTTGAGACGATATGGTTGCTCAGTACCTCTGAGCGCAGCCTATCAAGTGCGGCATCGTCCAACCTATGATGGCGTTGGATGACCCGCACCTGATCCGAAAGTCGTTGGGCCGAGACGTTGACGGTTGGCTCTAGTTCCTGAAACAGAGACAGCATCCTAACACGGTACGCAGTGAGGTTAGTTCCTCCCTCTGTAGACCCGTAATATGCGCGCATGAAGGTCTCGTTCATAAACTGAGTCCATCTCAAGCGCTGCACACAACCACCGGCAGCGGATAAGGAAAAAAAAAATTAAGGATAAGGGCCGAAAAAGATGGAAGTATTACTCACCATCGCCAATCCCATGTGACGGCATACTAGGCGGCGATAAGAATCCTCCACACGTCGGCGTCATGGTAGGCAAGGAGCTCGCTACCTCGTCTAGTTCTAGTAATAGCTCCAAGTTTGACTTGTCATTCCTCTTTTGTTCTTCTTTTGTAAGCTTTTCTTGTTGTTGGGCGTTTTGCTAGAATGGAAGAATTTGGTTAGTGAAATGGTAATGATGGGCTTTTGTTGAATACTTTGACTATTAACGAGGCAAGCTAAGGTCAGTAGTGAAAAGGAATAAGAACGAATCCCATATTCATCACAAATATTTTTTTTCAGTATTTTTTATTGTTAAGTACATGACATAAATTATTAAACGAAAAATAGTTAAAAAATATGTGACCATAAATTCTTATTAAGTATTTCTGTTTTCCGTCGCCAATTTTCCTAGTTCCAATAAGCGGTAATTTGTTGAACGTGAATTCCTGATGACTATGCTTTAAATTGATGATGAAAAGAAAATGGAAAATGGGAGGATAGTAACAGCATACTATATAAATTAAAATAAAACCCAAAAAAGGTGCATACATATTTATTAAAATAATTAATAAATACAATAAAATAAATAAACATACACAATATACAATACAATATAGATAATATATCTACATTACAAAGTAAACCATAACCAAATGCTCTACAAACCAATATTTATACCATATTCTTCTAAACTAAGTAATTATTATAAAGAGAAAATTTTGATTTTTTATATGTTAGTTTGTTTGTTACGCTTTCACGCTAAAACGGCTGAACGGATTTTGGTAAGATTTGACACAAGGATAGACCATGGCCTTGGTTAGAACTTAGGATACTTTTTATCCCGATATTCCCACGGGATCGAAACTTATGCGGGTGAAACCTTGAGGCGCAGCTAGTCTACAATAATAAGTCTTCTGTACATACCTTCTTGTCGCGACTAACATCAATCTTCTTACTAGTTTCTTCTTCACTGCTGTCGGCCGATTCATCCGATTCACTGTCGGATTCGCTGCCCGATCCACTGTCCGACTCACTGTCCGATGTAGCGGAGTTCGATGACCTACTGAAGATACATAAGAGATTGTGTATTTACGATTTATTTTAATTCGAATATAATAATAGTTGTTTCATTTAGGGCGGATTTTTCCATTGTCAAATAAAATTGATGTTCGGCAGATTTGTATAGAACGATATAAATTAAAACAAAACCGGCCAAGTGCGTGTCGGACCACGCATGTTCCGTAGTTGGGATGAATTTATCCCAAAAAAAAAACTTAACATTTTAGTTGAAAAACATGTTCTCGTGAATACATCGATATAAGCCACGGTCAATTTTCTAACAGCGAATGTAAGATTGACTAGCAAAAAAAAATTATGTCATCATCATCATCATTTCAGCCGAAAGACGTCCACTGCTGGACATAGGCCTCCCCCAAGCACCGCCACTTCGAACGGTTCTGTGCTTCCCGCATCCAGCGGATACCTGCGGCCTTCACAAGGTCATCGGTCCACCTTGTAGGAGGCCTTCCAACGCTACGTCTTCCGGTACGCGGTCGCCACTCCAGAACCTTTCGGCCCCATCGGCCATCAGTTCTGCGAGAAATGTGCCCTGCCCACTGCCACTTAAGCTTGGCACCCTCTCCATTGCCCTTTGGGTGACTTTTAGCCTTCTGATAAGGCCCATTGTAAGCGACCACGTTTCAGTACCATAGGTCATCACTGGCAACACGCACTGGTCAAAGACTTTCGTCTTGAGACACTGCGGTATGTGGGACGAGAAGATATTGCGAAGCTTCCCAAACGCTGCCCAGCCGAGTCGGATTCGACGATTGACCTCTTTCTCGAAGTTGGACCTACCTAACTGGACAGTTTGTCCGAGGTAAACATACTCGTCCACAACTTCGAGTGTAGCGCCTCCGATCTTCATGGGAGTGGGTGTTACATGGGCATTTGACATGACCTTTGTCTTATCCATGTTCATTTTCAGACCCACTCTTTCGGAAGCTCTACTAAGGTCATCGAGCATTACACTGAGGTCCTCCATAGTCTCAGCCATGACAACTATATCGTCGGCAAACCGAAGGTGAGTGATGTACTCGCCATTGATGTTGATGCCTAGCCCTTTCCAGTCCAGAACCTTGAAGACATCCTCCAGTGCAGCGGTGAACAGTTTCGGAGAGATAACGTCTCCCTGCCTCACACCTCGCTGCAGAAGGATAGGTTTCGAGGTCTGGTCCTGGAGTCGGACCGACATAGTGGCGTTTTTGTACAGACACTTCAGCACCTGGATGTACCGATAGTCGATCTGGCACCGTTGAAGAGACTGCAGTACAGCCCATGTCTCGATCGAATCAAAGGCTTTCTCGTAGTCCACAAACGCTAAGCAGAGAGGCAGGTTATACTCTTCGGTCTTCTGTATAACCTGTCGCAGCGTATGTATGTGGTCTACTGTGCTAAAGCCTTTACGGAATCCGGCTTGTTCGGGAGGCTGGAAGTCGTCAAACCTGCGTGCGAGACGGTTCGTAATGACTCTTGAAAACAGCTTGTAGACATGGCTCAGAAATGAGATGGGCCTATAATTCTTCAGGAGGGTATTGTCACCCTTCTTAAAGAAAAGGATCACCACACCTCTGTTCCATGCCTGTGGCGTTTTGCCCTCGAGTATGACGGAATCGAACAGCTTCTGGAGGACCTTGAGAACGGGTTTTCCGCCGGCCTTCAGGAGCTCGGCCGTAATTCCATCATCACCCGGCGCCTTGTTGTTTTTAAGCTGCTTCAGAGCCATCCTAATCTCGTACAAGCTGACGTCCGGGATGTCTTAAGTGTAATGTCTGGTCAATCTAGCTCTTGGGTCATTTGCCAGATTCGTACCGGGGTTATAATTATGTTGATGTGTATAACTGCCCATAGAACCTCTCGATCTCTCCCAACAGCTCAGGTTTGGCGGATACGATCCTGCCGTCATCGGTCTTCAGTTTTGCAAGCTGGCTCTGCCCAATAGACAGATCTCTTGAAAATACTTTGGAGCCCTTATTTCGCTCTATCGCGTCCTTAATGCGGTCTGCATTAAAGCGGCGAAGGTCGCTTTTCAAGAACTTAGAAATCTGTTTATTGAGCTGGCGGTACTTAAGCGCATCATCTGAAGACTGCAGTATCAACTCGTGCCTCTCCTCCATGAGCTTTATAGTAGGATCAGAGAGCTTCTTGTTTTTATTTGTACGACGGGTCTTAAAGATCTTAGACCCGACCGTATGGACAGTTTCCACGAACCCATCGTTATAATCGTCCACGGAGCTCCCTAGGCACTCGAAACGATTCTGAAGTTCGAGCTGCAAGTTCTCGGGGTTTTGGACTTGGATCGGTGCTGGGCGGAGCGTAGACTTCACCAGTCGAGATCTTTCCAGCTTGATATTTAAGTTCAATGTGCCTCTTACCATGCGGTGATCACTTCCGGTTTTCACCGCGTTGATCACAGAGACATCATTGAATACTTGCTTCTTCGTCGAGATGATGAAGTCAATCTCGTTTTTTGTTGCACCATCAGAGCTCTGCCAGGTCCACTTTCTGTGCTCACGTTTTCTGAAGAAGGAGTTCATCATAAAGAGGCCTTCCTTCTCCATAAAACTGGCCAGTACGTGACCTCGGTGGTTCCGACGCCCAACTCCAAATTGCCCCACTCGCAGCTCATCATCGTTTCGTTTGACCAGTTTTGCATTGAAGTCCCCCATAACAACGGTGAAGTGAGTTTTAGAGCCATGCATGGCTCTTGAAATATCCTCATACATGGTCTCCACCTCATCGTCAGGGTGTGAAGAAGTCGGGGCGTAAACCTGTACGACGTTCAGCGAATATCGTGCGGATATTCTGAGTATAAGGTACGCCACTCTGGTCGACACACTCTCGATCTTCACCACGTTGCTCACAAGGGACTTATGGACGATAAACCCGACACCACCTTGGGACTGCTGGTCGCCCTCCCGGAAATAGAGCAAGTTCCCAGATTTCAGGATTATCGAGTCCTCCCCCTGTCTTCGGACTTCAGATAACCCTATTATATCCAATCGTAACCTATAATAGGGTTATCTAGTATATCTAGCAAAAAAAAATTATGTGTTAAACTACAATTCGGATTTTTTACTTGTGCTGTAAGACTTTGCATCTTGGCAAATTTCAAGATGCTAGGTCAAAGGGATGTACCCTAGTAGAGGTTTTGATTTACTTGCGAGTATCAAAAGATGTCACATAGATCACCGTATTTTTTTTATTGCGTTGGCTTAGAAGCTTGATTTTTTTTAGAGCTCTAAGGGATCTACGTATTCGATATTAATTTCAACTTAATAAGTCCACGCGTTCCTGAGAAAAAGGGTATTGACAGACTGACAGACACGGACAAAGAAAGTGATCCTATATAGGTTCCGTTTTTTCCTTTTGAGGTACGGAACCCTAAAAAGTCAAGATGATTGCTAATATAAATGTGAATCATAATATAAATGTTTGCATGCCGAATGGTAAAATATGGCTAAGCATGTATCGTAAAAGAAAACATGATCGAGAATTACTTGCTAAGTCAAAATCAAAAAATAAATTGCTTTGGAAAAATATTAAAACAATAACCTACATAAATAAATTTAAAAGCCAAAACATTGAACTAACTAATATTAAATCAACCGCTATTGAATCAGCTAATTGTATAAATGATTATTTCGTAAATATTGGCAAACAGCTGGCCCAACAAATTCAACTTAGCGCAAATAATGACCCTAATTATGTACCTGATCGACTGTCTACACAAACTAATTCCTTTGTACTCTTGGACACAGAACTCAATGAAGTAGACAGAATTCTGATGAACCTAAAGTCGGATAGTGCCGCTGGGTGGGACAATATCCCCACAAGATTTTTAAAGCATATACGCGAGGAGGTTGTCCCAATTATAGCACATCTTGCAAATCTCTGTTGTAGAGATGGTGTCTTCCCAGCTTCCCTTAAAAAATCTATTATTACCCCGGTTCACAAGGGTGGGGACAGAGGTGATCTCAACAACTATAGGCCTATATCTGTCCTTCCAGCTATATCGAAAATCTTGGAAAAATTAATAAATAGTAGACTTCTTAAATTCTTAGATAAATATAAAACACTATCCAAAACACAATTTGGTTTTAGGCAGAATATATCCACCGAAGACGCAGTTACCGCCTTAAGCTCGCTAGTTGCCAATCAACTCGATAGTAATAATAAATGTTTAACCATCTTTCTGGATCTTAAAAAGGCATTTGACACCGTCTCTGTGCCAATCCTTGTGAACAAACTAGAAAACATTGGTATAAGAGGAACTTCACTCAACCTGCTTAAAGATTATCTCTCTAACAGGATGCAAAGGGTTAAGCTGGGGCAATACGTCAGTGATGATGCAAAAGTGTTATACGGCGTGCCTCAGGGTAGTGTTTTGGGACCCACACTATTTTTAATATATATTAACGACCTCTGTAATATGAAAATTAATAACGCCAAAGTCTTTTCTTATGCAGATGACACAGCTGTCGTTTTCTCGGGGAGTTCCTGGGATGACGTACAGCAAAGTGCGTCATGTGGTATGGCCCAAATCTCTATATGGCTAAATAATAATCTACTGACGTTGAACACCTCAAAAACTAATTATATATGCTTTAGTATATGTAATCGCACACAACCAGATAGGGACCTCGCAATTAAAGTTCACAAATGTGGTGACACTCAAAGCGAAACCTGTGACTGCCCTACCATCAATAAGGTCACCCAAACTAAATATTTGGGTGTCATGATTGACCAGAGATTATCTTGGTACCCTCACCTTGAGCAGGTCTCAAATAGGATTCGTAAACTAAGCTGGATTTTTAAAACACTGAGATATGTTGTTCCAAAAAATGCTACTGATACCGGAGACCCATTTGGAAATCTATTAAAGGATATTTATATTGCTTTAGTGCAGTCTGTTTTGGTGTACTGCATCCCAATTTGGGGAGGGGCAGCTAAATCCAAATTTATTACTGTGGAACGAGTTCAACGAGCCCTAATAAAAATCATGTTTTTTAAAAGGATTAGATTTCCCACCGAGAGTCTTTATCAGATAAGTGATTTGCTTTCGGTGAGAAAACTTTACATTGTTCAGACTATTTAGAAAAAACACAAAGAGCTGCCTTATGATACCGCTATCTTATCAAAAAGGAGGAAAGATATTATAGCACCGATTCCTCAAACAAAAACCAGGTTTTGTAGCAGGCAATACGAGAAACGGTCATCTCAACTCTATAATAAAATAAATAAAGAAATATATGTCTACACCAAACAATTTCTAGAATGTAAAAAACTTGTAATCCAATGGATAAAACCACTATCATATGAGGACACTGAGGCCCTCCTGCAGCACACATTATAACTCACTCATTCATGCACACACTTACTCTCATGCACAACTTTTACACACACACAGGTCACACACACACACATCCTACACAAACATACATCTCATAACACAGATCAAATAATTATGCCCACCTCACCTCACATTACATACACAAAACGCACACTAAGTTATATCTAATCTAATCTAATTTTTAATATTGTAATTAATTATAAATAGTAAACAGTGGCATTTCTTGTGTACATTATGTAAATTTAAGTTACGGAAGAGGGGAGTGTCCTAGTACAGGCATTTACTTGCTTAAAGGGACACTTCTATAACTAGTATGTAGTACAAGCTTGTTAAAGAAAATAAACTATTTGTATTTTGTAACACCTATTATGCACCTATAATACTTTACTACCCAAATAATTTGCAAAATAAATGTATTCTATTCTATTGAAAAATAATCCTTAGTTCCATAGCATTAGAGCTTTGCAAACTAAGACTGAAAATTGAACAAATAAAGTATTCTCACCGGTAGTTATTCGTTTCTTTCACGGGTATCTCTGGCTTCTTGTCTTCAGTAGTGCTCCCTTCCCTAAGAAGTAGAAGAAATTGATAAAGACGGCGGAAGCTCTCGTACCCACGGGCGATATTCAACGCACTGCTAAGCGCCGAGAGTTGAAAATCCATCAGTGTATATTTTTGACACGGTAATTCTTTTTTATTTTATAAAATGCACTCTGTTGGATTCTCAATGCTGGGCAACATCGAGAGTCGAAAACCCAGTGCGCGATAAAAGTCGTTGCGTAAAATATCGCCCGTGCGAACCTGGGCTAAGTGCCTCCTTCATAGCGTCGTTCAGCGTTCAATACCGCAAATTAATGCTACATTAATAATTATAATTTTACAGGAGACAAAAAAAAACTTTTGAAGTTATTCCTGCAGTTAGGTAAGATTTTTTTTTTTAAGTTATTGAATTGAGGCATATTTGTTTTATATTATAATGTAGGATTGCGTATTTTAACGTAATAGAATAAAATATATACCTATGTGAGCGTGTAAACTAAAATAAAAATCTGGTTTTCTTAGAAAAAAAAGTACGTTCCTGGATTTGGATGTCGAAAGACGATATTACAACTTTAATACCTACATCTGTTTTTAAACTCTAAATATTATGTTTGTTCACTCACTCGTCCGAAGAATCCTCTGAGCTGCTAGCTTCTGAAGACGACGAGGCCGATCCGGAGCCGCTGCTCTCTGGCTCCGAGTAGAAACTTTTGTTTCTCTGAAAACAGACCGTTTATATTAGAACACGTTATAACATTGTTGACGCTTGATCAACTCAAAAGCGCTGGTGATTACTTGTTTCAATGTTCCACAAATACGGATTTGAGAGATTGAAATGAATTAAAATACAATAGGCTATTTGACAGTTTTTGAGAAATCATTAGTAATGTTAGTCCAGTCATTATAGTAAGTTCACCTCGGAGTTCGAGATACCCAGCTGTAAGTCTGTAAATACTTGTATATTGACACCCTAAAAGTTGTCTCAAAACCTACATATGGCAACTATTAAATTTCAAGGTCAAAGGTCCGCGCGCTCTCCGCCTTCTATCTCGAAAACGGTTCACCGTATAATTTTTTTCTTCAAACAAATTTTTTAAAGAATTTTGTATTAAACAAAATTGATAATAAATACAAATAGCAAATAGGAAATGAGATATTTACAAAAAAAAGCGCAAAAAACCGATTTTTGTGACCTTTGACCTTGAAATTTAATAGTTGCGTACACCCCACCATATGTAGGTTTTGAGACAACTTTTAACGTGTCAATATACAAGTATTTACAGACTTACAGCTGGGTATCTCGAATTCCAAGATTCTTACCTAATTTAACCTTAAATGACTGACTCCTTTTGGACTGAAAAGAAAAAAAAAAAACGTCAGGTTGACAGCACAACGAACATTGTAATTTCGATGAATTTTATGAAAATCAATTGAGCATTTCGTATTATAGTGTTAATGGTGGATGCTAATCAATGATCTGAGCTCATAAAAGAGGCGTTGCAGTTTGCAGATTCTCACACAGGCTCATAACCACGAAAGGAAAGAAAATTAGTTTGGTTGCTGTCAACGGATACGGTGAAGTGGACCATACATACCTACTTACCCAAAATATAATATATGTGACTTGTATATCTACCTACCTATCTATCATTTGTCCTTGGATTGAAAATTATAAAATAAATATTAAATTAACCGACGCGACGCTGTCTCATAGCAACGGTTGCCAGGGCTCGCCGAATATCATACGGCGGCGCGGCGCCCCAGGCCGCCGGCGTGACTGCGCCGCTGTCATCGTGCTGCCGTCAAGTTGTGTCAATTTTTTTGAAGTCATTTTAGTTATGTTTATTTATATTTTTATTTTAGCTTCTTAACTTGTTTTACGTGTATATGTTGCCGGCCAAACCCGATTTCAGGACAAACTAGTTTAGCCTAGGCTAAACTAGTTCTTCCTATACGCGATAGGATTAACTAGTATAGCCTAGGCTAAACTAGTTTGTCCTAAGCCCGATAGGATAAACCAGATTAGTCTAGGTCGAATCGGTTTATCCTAGTTAGAAAAACCGACTCCACGTAGTCTTGTCTGCCCTACCCCTAGAGTGTTATTTAAAATCGCGTAGGCGCGTAGGGGCGAGGCGGCCCGCGAGCTGAGGAGCAGGTGGTTTCAACGCTTCCCACCGCGGCTGAGGCTGGCCGGCAGAGCCGGCCAGCAAGCCGAAGCCTCGGTGGTGAGCGTGAAACACATCTGTGACGATAAGCTCGGATGGGACCGCTGGAGCCCTGCAGCGCCGGAGCCGTGACAGAAAACATGCCTGCTGCATGCTTGCTTGCACGTTTATCATATTAGACTAAATAGGTTTTATGTCTTTTGAGTGGTATATCAAACGATTCGACCTAGGCTAAACTGGTTTATCCTGAAATCGGGTTTGGCCGGTAACATATATAAGGAAAATATATATAAGGAAAAAATTCTGTAAGTACCCATTTATGCTGGTCAATGACGACAGTAGTGACGCCGCACGAAGCGCCAGTCAACCTTCCACATCGCTGGATGGCCTAGTGAGATGCCCTTATTGTCCCCAAGCTCGCCTTTTTAAAGGTGAACGAGGCTTGAAAGTACATTTGGGCAAGAAACACAAACTCCACAATGTGCCTTCATCATGCCCGACAATACCCAGTTCCCTAACTCCCGATTTACCTGCTCAATCAACCCTTTTGGAAAAACCTTGCAAAATTAAAAAATTCAACTCCAGTTTTGAAGAGAGTTCCTCGTGGCGCGAGACCATCCGTGGCTTCATGTTTAGCGCGTTGTATCCGCCTCGTCACCCGAGAGAACTCTCAAAGTGCTTGGGAGCAATTAATCACCTTCCCGTTTAGAATTCTACATGTTCAAAAAAATTTGGCAAATAAGAAAACGTTAACCGCACAAATCAAGGATAATTGTAACATTTCGGCCCAATGTTTCGACTCTAAATTAACAGCCCACCTCCCCCTAAGAGGTTTATTGCACCATGTAGAGTCTAAACTAGGCGAGGGTGATATCAGAGGTGCAGCTAGGATCATCTTTAGCAGCGATGTGGTTGCGCCGTACTCACCAGAGACACTTACAGCTCTGGAGAGCAAACATCCCGCCCCGGCAGATGACCTCTCCTTCCCTGACTCACCCGATCCGGAATACAACTCACTTGAAATTACAGCTGAACAAGTATGTGCGACCGTCTGCTCCTTTCGAAGTGGCTCCGCCGGCGGCCTCGACGGCTTGACTCCTCAACATTTGAAGGACCTAATTTGTTCAGGTGCCGGGGAGGCTGGTGAGTCCCTTTTGAAGGAGCTGACGGCCCTCATTAATCTCATGCTCTCCGGCAATGTGAACGAAGCCGTCATTGATATCTTGTATGGGGCAAATCTATGCGCCCTGCGCAAGAAGGATGGCGGCATTCGTCCCATTGCCGTAGGGTCCACCTATCGTCGTATCGCAGCCAAAATTTGCTGTGCTTTTTACAGAGAAACACTGGCAAGAACTTGCTCCAGCCCCTACAGCTGGGCTTCGGATCTAAAGGGGGCTGTGAGGCTGCGGTACACGCTTTATCCACCTACCTCAATAGTGGTAAAGGTGAGGTCATCCTTAAGGTTGACATTAAGAACGCTTTCAATTCCGTAAACAGGGACACCTTGTTGACAGAAGTTCAAAAAGAAATACCCAAAATTTACAGTTTTCTTTATCAATGTTACCGGCATCCCTCTAAACTACTTTATAAAGACAACCTTTTGAGATCAGCTGTTGGATGTCAACAGGGTGACCCGCTTGGGCCAGTCATTTTTAGTTTGGCAATAAATCCAATTATTCGACAACTAAATTCTGAATTCAACGTTTGGTATTTGGATGACGGAACCCTAGGAGGTGATGTAGACACAGTCATAAAAGATTTAACTTTTTTAAAAGAAAAAATCAGTTCCATTGGCCTTGACCTTAACTTTTCAAAATGTGAAATTTATCTTCCCCAAACCACTGACAGACAGACTACCATAGCAAAATTTAATACAATAGCACCAAATATCAAAATTACGGAAAAAAAATCTCTTCACCTCCTGGGCTCCCCAATTTTTGACGAATCCTTTCCAACTTTCATTGAGGAGAAAATACAAAATTTTAATGATGTCTCGGAAAGACTTTTTAAAATTAACATCCATTCGGCCTTCACACTCATTACTTATAGCCTTCGCTCCTCACATCTATGGAGACATCCACAACTTTTAGAAAAAGTTGACCAAATTATTAGGAACACACTAACTTCTATCCTAAATGTGGCCCTGGACGACCGAGCGTGGCAGCAAGCCACACTTCCCATTCGCCTGGGAGGTCTCGGCGTCCGCAAAATTTCAAGTATCAGTTTACCGGCCTTCATCTCCTCGGTCCACAGTACTGATAAATTAACCAGGAACATTTTATCTTCCTCACTGGTTGATTTTGAGGTACCGTGTTTGACCGACGCTTTGAACGCTTGGAAAATGGCTTGTCCCAATACGGATATGCCTGACAACCCGTCCTCTCGGAGACAGTGGGACGTGCCGCTCTGCAGTGTTATTCGGAATACCCTGATAAACTCGTCACTTAATACTGCTGAGCGTGCCCGTCTGCTGGCTGTGGGAGAATGGGAGTCAGGTTTATGGCTTCAGGCGCTACCGTCATCCACCATAGGCACTATGATGGATGACTCATCGTTTCGGCTCGCTACGTGTCTCCGCTTGGGCGCACCTTGTGTTGCTCCGCATCGGTGTCATTGCGGTGAAACCGTCGACGGTCTCGGACACCATGGCCTGTCCTGTTGCAGGAGCGCAGGTCGCATAGCTCGGCACGCCAGCATCAACGATATTATTCGTCGAGCCCTTGTTACCGCCGGCGTACCAGCGGTATTAGAACCAAACGGATTGGTACGTGACGATGGGAAGAGACCAGACGGCATGACGTTATTGCCTTGGAAGGTGGGTAGGCCTCTGGTGTGGGACGCAACCTGTGTCGACACCCTTGCGCCATCTCATATTCCAAGCACGGCTGGCTGTGCTGGCTCCGCTGCTGCGGCTGCTGAGACCCTCAAGCGGCGCAAATACTGTAATCTTATGGGTAACTACAGTTTTGAGCCGTTTGGGGTCGAAACGCTCGGGTCATGGGGCCCGAGTGCGCGTCTCCTTTTTAAGGAAATTTCTCGCCGACTGATCGACACTTCACGTGACCAGAGGGCTGGCTCGTTCTTCGGCCAAAGAATTAGCATTGCCATTCCACGTGGCAATGCTGCCAGTCTTCTGGGCACGTTTCCGGATGACAGCGATGCGGACGAGTACTTCGACGCTTAAGTCTTTTTTACTTTTTATATTTTTCATGTTGTATTTTTTTTTCGTTTTTTACCAATTATATTATGTTCCTTGTGGTCTACAAACTTTTGGAATACAAATATTTCAGCGAAATATTAATATTAAAAGACAATTTTTTTAACGTTGTTTTATTTTAGTTGTCAAAACGGGGCATTCTGTGATGGCGGCTCGAGTGACTTTAATACTTTTATGTCACGTGACCTTATTATTACGTAATTATTTCTCAAAAATAATAATTAACAGCTTTTACGACTTACGGCATTTCATACAATCTTTCAAGCCCTTGTTTTTAGAAATGACTGAACCGATTTTAATGAAAATTCATACGCATAAACATGATACAAAGGTCTAAAAAGTTAGTTAATAACATTTTCGAAAAATAGTGTTACAGCCAAATTATACCGATTTTAAATTTTCCATAGAAACAGAGATTTCCCGTTATGTTTTTAAATAAGACATTTCGAAAATGTTCTTAACTAACTTTTTAGACTTTTGTATCCTAACATGCTGAAGTTTTAGTAAAATCGGTTCAGTCATTTCGAAAAACAACGGCTTCAAAGTTTGTATGAAATGCTGTACGTCGGTCGTAAATGCTCTTAATCTAAAATGATTTACAAAATTAAGTTGATTTTTAACCGACTTCACAAAAAGGTTCTCAAGTTTTTTTTTTTTTTTTTTTATGTTTGTTACCTCAGAACTCCGTCGTTTATGAACCGATTTGGAAAATTCTTTTTTTATTTGAAAGGATATACTTTCAGATTGGTCCCATTTTTATCAAAATCCAGTTCTGATGTTGGGATCCATGAGTAATTGAGGGAACTCATACATATAGCGATTTTTATATTTTCATCAACAAGTCAATCATTTGCATTCAGAAAGTATAATTTGGTGAAGTGGAACTGATGAAGAAGGCCACAGATGGCCACCGGAACTTCTCAATGATACGTATTTCACGGGTGGCGATGAGATATCTGGATTAAGATAGCTAAGCGAAGCAAATTTATATAAATGGTACCATCAAACTGATCTGATGATGAAGCCGGAAGGTAGGCACTGGAACTCCGTAATAAAACAATGTATCCTACCCGTATTTGTTCTTATTGGAAATGTCATGAGATGCACTCTGGCTATAAATAATTTTTAACCGACTTCAAAAAAGGAGGAGTCTTCTAGAGGTCTTATCTATCTATATATATGTATAAAAGAAGAAACTGACTGACTGACTGACATATCAACGCACAGCCCAAACCGCTGGGTCTAGAGATTCCAAATTTGGCACGTAGATTTCTTGTGAGGTCTAGGGGTGCACTAAGAAAGGATTTTTCAAAATTCACCCTCTAAAAGGGTGAAACGGGGGATTGAAGTTTATATGTAAGTCCATCAGTTTTGAAGTTAGGATCTTCAAATTTTGAATTTAGGCTGACGATTGAAAATTAATTTACACGTGTCTCAGCGTTTTTGATAATTCCACCCCCGAAGGGTTAAAAAGGATGATGAAGTTGTTTATGAGAAGTCCTTAATTTTCGAAGTAAAAACCACTAAATTTATTATCTAGGCTTATGGTTGGAAGCTAACGTAACGGTGTTGTTGAATTTCAACCCTTAAGGAATGAAGAGGGGGATTTAATTTAATTTTTAATTAAAGTTCTTTATTTGAAGTGTTCCGTACCTTAAAAGGAAAAAACGGAACCCTTATAGGATCACTTCGTTGTCCGTCTGTCTGTCAGTCTGTCAAGTCCCTTTTTCTCAAAGAAGAAACTGACTGACTGACATATCAACGCACAGCCCAAACCGCTGGGGCTAGAGATTCCAAATTTGGCACGTAGATTTCTTGTGAGGTCTAGGGGTGCACTAAGAAAGGAATTTTCAAAATTCACCCTCTAAAGGGGTGAAACGGGGGATTGAAATTTATATGAAAGTCCGTCAGTTTTAAATTTAGGACCTACAAAGTTTGAGTTTAGGCTGACAATTGAAAATTAATTTACACGTGTCTCAGCGTTTTTGATAATTCTACCCCTGAAGAGTCAAAAAGGGGGATGAAGTTATTTTTGGAAAGTCCTTAAAAATCACAAAATTAAGTATCTATTATGGTTGGAAACTAACGCAACGATGTTGTTAGAAACCCATAAAGGCCCGGTCCCACTTAGACGGACCGTCTGTTTTTTTTTTTCACTAAGACAGTCTGTCTAAATGTGAGAATTGTCATATAAATTGTACTGCCACTAGCATATCCGTCTCTTTAGACGGACCGAGAAAACAGACGGTCCGTCTATGTGGGAACGGGCCCTTAGGGTTAAAGCGGAGGATGAAATTTTATTTGTAATAAAGTTCTTTATTTTTTAAGTTAAAATCATCAATATTTTGGCTTATGGTTGGAAACTGTAGGCATCCGCTAAAAAGGGATTTTTTGAAATTCAACCTTTAAGGGGGGATTTTGTTTGTATGAAAAATTTTATTCCTTGAGTTAATAAATCTGAAACTTGGTACGAATACTAACCTAAGTAAATGATAAAGTTTTTTTTTTTAACTACCCCCTAAATGGGGATATGGGGATGTCAAAGTTTGTATGGAAGAATTTTAACGCGCGGTCTGATTAACTCGAATCTCGGTGTTTTACGATACAATACTCGTACCTAACACAGAATATAAAGCCTTACATGTTTTTGGGTTTATTCAAATGTAACCCTTACGGGGCAAAAGGCGGAGGCCGCCACATAGGGTTGGCTGCCACATTGCGTTGGCTACCAAATAGAGGTGACCGCTACATAGCGGTGGCCGCCACATAGGGTTGGCTGCGACATAGCGGTGGCCGTTACATAGCAGTGGCCGCTACATAGCGATGGCCGCCAAATAGCGGTGGCCGCCACACAAGGGTGGCCTTCAAAATATAGCGGAGGCCGCCACATAGGGTTGGCCGCTACATAGCGGTGGCCGTTACATAGCGGTGGCCGCTACATAGCGGTGGCCGCTACATAGCGGTGGCCGTTACATAGCGGGGGCCGTTACATAGCGGCGGCCGCTACCTAGCGGTGGCCACCACATAGTGGAGGCTACCACATAGCGTTGGCCACCAAATAGAGGTGACCGCTATATTGCGGTGACAGCCACATAGCAGTGGCCGCTACATAGCGGTGGCCGTTACATAGCAGTGGCCGCTACATAGCGATGGCCGCCAAATAGCGGTGGCCGCCACACAAGGGTGGCCTTCAAAATATAGCGGAGGCCGCCACATAGGGTTGGCCGCTACATAGCGGTGGCCGTTACATAGCGGTGGCCACTAAATAGCAGTGGCCGCTACATAGCGGCGGCCGTTACATAGCGGCGGCCGCTACATAGCGGGGGCCGTTACATAGCGGCGGCCGCTACATAGTGGTGGCCATGACATAGCGGCGGCCGCTACATAGCGGTGGCCGTTACATAGCGGCGGCCGCTACATAGCGGGGGCCGTTACATAGCGGCGGCCGCTACATAGCGGGGGCCGTTACATAGCGGCGGCCGCTACATAGCGGTGGCCATGACATAGCGGCGGCCGCTACATAGCGGTGGCCGTGACATAGCGGTGGCCGTTACATAGCGGCGGCCGCTACATAGCGGTGGCCGCTACATAGCGGTGGCCGCTACATAGCGGTGGCCGTTACATAGCGGCGGCCGTTACATAGCGGCGGCCGCTACATAGCGGCGGCCGCTACATAGCGGCGGCCACTACATAGCGGGGGCCGTTGCATAGCGGGGGCCGCTACATAGCGGTGGCCATGACATAGCGGCGGCCACTACATAGCGGTGGCCGTGACATAGCGGTGGCCGTTACATAGCGGTGGCCGCTACATAGCAGGGGCCGTTACATAGCGGCGGCCGTTACATAGCGGTGGCCGCTACATAGCGGTGGCCGCTACAAAGCGGTGGCCGTTACATAGCGGTGGCCGTAACATAGCGGTGGCCGTTATGTTACGGCCACCGCTATGTATTCCACCGCGGCGGGTGCCACATAGCGGGTGGCCGACAAACAGCGGTGGGTGCCACATAGCGGTGGCCGCCAAATAGTGTAAGCCACCACATTGCGGTGGCCGCCAAATAGAGGTGCCCGGCACATAACGCATGGGAAGAGGCACAAGACGCAATAGGCATCTTTTGTGACCTATCCAAGGCATTTGATTGCGTGAATCACGAAACACTGCTCTTGAAACTTGAGCATTACGGACTGGGTAAACTTGCGCTTAACTTACCGACCTCAAATGGTGTTATTTGCTGATGACACATCATTAATTTTTAAAGTAAGCAGACATGCACAGGAGCTTGACGACGTAAATAACGCTATGCTAATGGTCCATAATTGGTTTACTGTAAATAATTTGGTATTAAATGAGAAGAAAACTAAATGCATAAGATTCGCCTTGCCGAAAGTTAGAAGTAGTGAATGTCACGTTGTATTGAACAAAGAGATACTAGAATTCGTCGACAAAACTGTTTTCCTGGAAATCACGCTTGACTCTAAGCTGCAGTGGAGTCCTCACTTAACATCACTTGCAGGGCGGCTAAGTTCAGCCACCTACGCTGTTTGGAAAATCCGCCAATTAACAGACGTGGATACAGCGAGACTGGTCTATTTTAGTTACTTTCATAGCATCATGTCTTACGGTATTTTGCTGTGGGGACGGGCTGCAGATATTGTTTCTATCTTTGTTCTGCAAAACAGGGCTATCAGAGTCATCTACAACCTCCGCAAACGCGACTCTCTAAGGGAACTCTTTAAAAAAAATAACATCATGACGGTACCTTGCCAATATATTTATGAAAATATTATGTATGTTAGAAAAAACCTACATCTCTTCAGTTAGATAAGTGATAGGCATAATTTTAACACTAGAAATAGGAACAAATTAGATCAACCACGTTTCAGATTGTCAAAAGTACACACTTCTTTTATGGAGCACTGTGTAAAATGTTATAATAAAATACCACTCGATATTCTTCAACTAAATGAGAAGAAATTTAAAACATGCATTAAACTCACACTAGGTAAACAAGCATATTATAGGTTGGATGATTATATCGTAGATAAAAATGCTTGGCTTAATGCTGGTCCTGCTCCACAACCACTTGGGCTCACTTGTTAAAATTATAATATTTGGAAGAGATGCTTCCCCCCTTTTTTTATGTACTGACATTACAATCATATCGATTTTATAAAATGTAATCGACGACGACTAAGAAGAAGAAAATGTAATCAAGTTTTAGTTGTTGAATACTTTAATAGGTAATAATGATTTTCCTTTTGCTAGTAAAATTTGATTAATTTCCTAAATACATTGCAAGCTATAGTTTTGTATAATATAGAAGCAATTTTTTTTTTTCATAGTCATAGGTCGTGGGTTCAAACCCAGGCAGGCGCTTTACTTTGTGTAAATAATTTCATAACCACCTTGTCCTAGAACCAACAATTCAAAGACATGTGACATCTACCAACCCGCACTGGGCCCGCGTGGTAGATTACAGCCCAGTCCCTCTCGAAGAGAGGAGGCCTGTGTCCCAGCAGTTTATGCTTATGCTATTTTTTTTTCCATTTTTTTTAATGTGAGTACCATGGAGCCGTTTATTATGATAAGATGTATGTTGACTTAAAAAAGCGTGGCAGTTGAGAGTATGTCATGCTCACTTAAATAGCTCGCTGATGGTGGCGCGTCTGTTGGATCATTCGGTTCCCTACAAAATGGTTGAGTTGGATGGTGCTGATCCACGCGTCATGTTCGTGAACGGGCGCCGTCAGTTGAGACTGGTCTTCTCTTAACTGCCAGGGCTTATTTGTAATCTTTTAATCTTATATTTTGAATTGTTTTTAAATAAACAATTTTTTTTTTTACATTGTTGTCACATATAGAAGCAACAAGAATAATGTACCCAGGATTTTGTAATATCTTGCTTTAAAAGAGTGTCCTTGGAGTTTCTTGCCTATTCTTCTCCATAGAGATCTACGTTTTGGAATGGGCAAATAGCTTCAACTTTCTAACTAACTGACCGACTCTTTGACAATTCAAAAGTGCCTGTAATAGGTTTAATTGAAATAAATGTTTTGAGTTTGAGTTTTGAGTTCATAGTGGTGATCACCACATAGCGATGGACGCTACATAGCGGTGGCCACCACATAGTGGAGGCTACCACATAGCGGTGGCCGCCAAATAGAGATGGCCACCACATAGTGGTGACCGCCACATAGCGGTGGACGCCACATAGTGGTGGACGCCACACGTTTTTAGGGAAGGATTTTACTACGCGTTTTGATAAACTCTGAAGTACCCTAATTTAAACATAATATCACAAAACACACAACTAAAGATTTTTCAAAAACCTCTTTCAGGTGAAATACAGTTTATATCAAAATTATGTTTACTTTCATCAATAAACTTGATAATTTACCCGGATATTCTTAATAAATGAAACGACCGTAAACATACATTTTTGAAAACAAACTTTTAAAGGGGGGGGGGAGGTTGAATTTTGTGGGGGAAAGATTTTAACGTGCCGTTAAACTAACTTGAAACTCTGTACTATCTCCATCTATCTATCTGTGTGTGTCTATTTAAGATCGGAAATAAAGGAAAAATTATATCAGGGTTTTCAGGGTAGTCAATTTTAGAGGGGATTTTATGTTTCAGATTGGCGCAAAAACGACTGAATGGATTTAGATGATTTTTGGCGCACATATAGTTTATAATCTGGATTAACACATAGGGTACTAGGTTTTCATCACGGTAGTACGTTCCCATGATACTTTTTCCGACATTAACGCGGGCGAAGCCGCGGGCAAAAGCTAGTATACATATAAAAGGAAACCGTGACTGATTGGTCTATCAACACAGCTCAAACCACTGAACAGATTGGGCTGAAATTTGGCACGTAGGCATCCGCTAAGAAGGGGTTTTTGGAAAGTTGACCTTTAAGGGGGGAAAACGGGGGGTTTTGTTTTTCCATGAAAAATCTTATTCCTAGAGTTAAGAGTTAATAAACTTGAAACTTGGACGAATACTTACGTAAGTAAATTATAAAGTTTGTATTTTTTTGTTATCTTAACTTCAACTGATGGGATGTCAAAGCTTGTATAAAAGAATTTTAACGCGCGGTCCGATCAACTCGAAACTCAGTATTTATACTTAAAACTAAAAATGAAGAATAACTTGTATCAGGGTTTTCGAAAATCTAACTATAACGGGATAAAAAGGGGTAGTCACTTTTACAAGAGAGGATTTTACTACGTGGCTTGATTAACTCGAAAATTGGTATAACCTTTAAGTCAAATAATGGAAAAGTAGCAAACCACTTTAAAAATTAACCTCTTTGGGGGTATAAAGGGGGGATGGATACAGTTTGTATGAACAAAATCTTCTTTCGTTGATCTATTAACTTGAAACTTCGCCTGAATACCTCATCATCAGTCTTCCTGCCCTAATCCCAATTTATTTGGAGTCGTCGTAACATGTCAAATTACACTATACAGGGTGTTTGGTGCATCGTGTGCCAAATTGAAATGGTCGACTGAAGGAGTCATCCGCTAGCCTTTTAGACCCTTTAACACCCCTCATGCTCTGTGGATTTTTTTTTATCGACTTTTTATTGTTTTCCATAAAAAAGACCCAAATTTTACATTCAAATACAGATTTAAAAAAAAATATAAGGCGTAGACTCTGAATTTTATTTTTATTTCGATGTGTATTGTTTAAGAATACTTTTAAATACAAAATTAGTGATATTAGTCACCTAGTTCATTTTTAATTCACTCGCAAAGGTAAAACTTAAATTAAAGCTGTACATGTTACAGCTGTTTATAAGGCTACAAAAAAAAAATCAAAAGCGACCGGGATCTTCCAACTCCCTCATTAATTCTCCAGTCTATCCTCTTTCTAATGATGTGGCACATGCCATAAAAGTATTTTAACAACTTTGTGAATTCGCTAGAATTGTGAATCGAGTCACCTAAGGCTAATATTCAAAATTATGATTTAAAAAAAAATCTCTTAAATGATACCTGTCAAACCTATAAATCTGCTATCTCATTCTTATGGTTAGGTAAATTCGTGTCTCATATCTGTATCTTTCGTGGGATTTACTTGAAATAAAAAAACAAAATTGCATTTTTAACATTTATTTAATCATTGTTACAAATCTTGCTCAAATTGTTGGCCTCTGTTGCGAATGCAGGCCCGACACCTGTTTCGTATTTCAACAGTTGTTGTACGAAGTCGTATTTCCTCCTTAATAGTATTGAATGCCGCTTCTATGCGTTGGACTAATACCTCCCTAGTTGGAACCTCCGTGGCATATACCAACTCTTTGGCACGTCCCCAGAAATAAAAGTCTAACGGAGTTAGATCTGGGGAACGTGGCGGCCATGGAATAGGGCCATCGCGTCCAATCCACGCATTGGGGAACACATTGTCGAGATATTCCCTCACAGTCAATCGCCAATGCGCGGGACAGCCGTCATTTTGAAATACAATGGGCACACGTTCATTAAATACGGGCACATCGGTCACTAATTCGGCCAGGTCATTTTGTAGGAATTCCAGGTAGTCTTCGCCATTGCGATTATCGGGCAGGTAATGCGGTCCAATTACCTGATTCCCAATCACTCCTGCCCAAACGTTTACACTAAACCTTCTTTGAGAAGATTTCTGTCTGTCACGTGGGTTTTGCGTTTTCGTTGTCCAGTGGTGCAAATTGTGTAAATTGAGGATCCCATCCTTGGTAAATTTGGATTCATCCGTCCACAGTATTCTTTTAAAAAAATCAGGATCATCCACATCCGTGTGTAAAAGAAACCGACAAAAAGCCACTCGTCTCTCAAAGTCGCCACCCTCAAGACCTGCAACAAACAAAAAACTCTTTTAAATTTCTCTTGGGCAATAAGTAATTGCACAAGAAAGGACCCGCTGTTCGTGCTAATAGATTCACTACCTGGAAGTGACGCCATACCATACCCATTACCTGCTAAACAAAGGCAAGGTCAAACAAAGCTTGCACGGGTTTAAAGTTAGTTTAAAATTACGTACCTTGCACCGGAGTGTAGTGGAATGGATGCTTTTTGTTTTGACGAAGTACTTTCCACACTTTCCATATTGAAATATCAAGATGTGATGCCACATTTCTAATGCTTCTTGTAGGGTCTTCCTCAAAAAGTGCCAGTATTCTCTCGTCTACTTCAACATTATGTCGCACAATATGGCCCCTTGGTTCATTAAAAGTAACACTGCCAGTCTCGCGTATACGTCGGTATGTGTCTTGGAAGACTCTGCGGCCAGGTAATCGTCTACCAGGAAAGCGTTCCTGGTAAAGTCGTTGCGCTGCACGAGCGACGCCATTAGCGGCTCCGTAAGCCATCATGATGTCCGCATATTCTTCGTTAGAGAATGTCGCCATTGCAATAACAAAAAACTCAAAGTTTAACAATAACAACAAAAATTAAACAAATGTAACAAGAACCAGCAAAACTTAACGATAACAAAGTAATAAAAGAATCGCGGAGTATGGTGAACTAGCACACACGTTAGGTAGCAGAGGCAGTCATGTCTCGACAAAAAAAATGGCGGGTCGGGCGGCGCGATTTGGTCAAACCGATTTAAGGTATGCAAGAAAGAGATAGAAGATAGATTTTACTGTGAAAGAGTGAGAAAACAAATTTTACCTCTTTCTCAAGTAACAGTTCCGCAATAAATATTTTTTCATTAGAATTTGGAATGTAGTTTTATGTGACTTGATTCACAATTCTAGCGAATTCACAAAGTTGTAAAAATACTTTTATGGCATGTGGCACATCATTAGAAAGAGGATAGACTGGAGAATTAATGAGGGAGTTGGAAGAACCTGGTCGCTTTTGGTTTTTTTTTTTGTAGCCTTATAAATAGCTGTAACATGTACAGCTTTAATTTTTACCTTTGCGAGTGAATTAAAAAAAAAACTAGGTGACTAATATCACTAATTTTGTATTTAAAAGTATTCTTAAACAATACACATCGGAATAAAATTAAAATTCAGAGTCTACGCCTTATATTTTTTTTTAAATCTGTATTTGAATGTAAAATTTGGGTCTTTTTTTTTGGAAAACAATAAAAAGTCGATAAAAAGAAATCCACAGAGCATGAGGGGTGTTAAGGGGTCTGAAAGGCTAGCGGATGACCCCTTCAGTCGACCATTTTAATTTGGCACACGATGCACCAAACACCCTGTATATTGAATACATACAAAAGGGAACAGACTTACTGACTGATCTATCAACACAAAGCTCAAATCACTGAATGGATTGGGCTAAAATTTGGCACACAGATAGTTATTATGACGTAGGTATTTAAGTAACCGCTATAAACAGATTTTTGAAAGTTCAACCCCTAAATAAATAAAACGTGTTTCATGTTTTTTTTTAAAACAGCTCCTTCTGGGGTTGTAAAGAGGTAAATTGTAAAGAGTCTACAAATCAATATGGTGTCATTTTCAAGGGTTTTCAGGACGTTGATCACGTAAAAGTCAACAATTTTTAAAATGATTACACTTGAACAACAACAAAAAACTATTGTCTCAATTTATTATTATTTTGTATTGATCTAAATAACAAATCTATCTATATAAATAAATGGAGAAACTGACCGACTGATTGACTTACGTATCAACGCACAACCCAAAACTACTGGAGTGACGTGAAATTTTGCACTAGGGTTCCTTTTTGTTAGTTACCTCCAATCGCCTGAAACACAGGACTTCCTAGTTCAGGCACAAATCATTGTGAGCTTAACGTAGATTTAAGGAAAACTGTAAACGTTGTATCTTACATTTTTGAATAAATTTTATATATTTATATTTGTACGGTAGGTACTTTTAATCCCGGTTGCCGTGAGATTTTTTCTGACATCCACGCGGGTGAAGTCGCGGGCAAAAGCTAGTATTATATTATGTTCAGGCATAACTTATTTGTTTATGAACAGATTTTTATAATTCTTTTATTTGGTAGAGGAAGCTTGCGCGGTCTCTTATGTAACATTACAGATCTACAGCTAACTCTTCAATGATACGTATTTCATCCACTCGGTGTATGTTGATGATGTTATAGAACGTCCTGTCACTGTTGTTTTCATAGCAACTAGTGGTATACGAATTGGTGTAGGGTAGGTACCACTAAACAGGGAAAAATAAAAATCTTTTTTACAAAAAAAAACAACCGACTTCCAACAAAAACACTAAAAAAAGAAAAATAACTTTAATTTCGGAAGCACATAACATAACATCACGCCTTGTTTCCTCGAAGGGTTGGGCAGAGGTGTACCTGTAGTAACCCACATTTTATATTATATTTAATTTAATTTCGGAAGTCGGTGTCTTTGGTTTTGTATTTTCGTTTATGGCTACCGACTTCCGAAATTAAATTAAATATAATATAAAATGTGGGTGTACTACAGGTACACCTCTGCCCAACCCTTCGAGGAAACAATGCGTGATGTTATGTTATGTGCTTCCGAAATTAAAGTTATTTTTCTTTTTTTAGTGTTTTTGTTGGAAGTCGGTTGTTTTTTTTGTAAAAAAGGTTTTTTTGATAATTTTGCTCACAATAATTCTATTTTTCTTACTGTCAACTAGCCTATTGCTTTAATGCTATTGTCTAGAACGACTAAATTGAAAAATATTTATAGTGGACCATTGCGACGTAAGGATCTGCACCCTAATTGCGTAACACAGTTTGAATCGGAATCTGAATGATTTGGAAGTATATTGCGAATCCATTGATTCTTATGGTAGAAAAAAATCTCAACAACGTAAATAACGCAATGAATGTTGTTGAACTGTCAAATTGAATCGGATTCCTACTGATAGTGTGTTACACAATTAGCCCTCAGGTTTAAATTCATAACACACATAAAATGGCAATCGATCGCAATACATTTTGACATCCATTGCTTTGTAGTCTTGAAAAATATGAATCTGCTCAACAACGTAAATAACGCAATGAACGTGGCTGAACTGTCAAAATGAAAGGCATTGCGATCGATTGCCATTTTATGTTAGGCAAGTAATCCGCAGGTGTAAAGTTGATACCTTTGTGTCATCATGATTATCGGCAGGCGCGTCGTTCTTGGTGGGCACGATCTCCCGCAGCTGCGCGGCCAGCGTGGCGCGCGGGCTGCCGGGCAGCGCGCGGTAGCCGCCCGCCGCGCTGCCGATGTACTGCGACAGGGAGCCCACCGTGAACGTGCCGCGGTCTGGGAACGTTACGGGTGAAAAACTGTGGCTCAAACAATAATTACCTTTAGATGCGTTACCCGCGCTCAATATTGGCAAAGTAAATACCAGGCAATCGCCTGACATGAAGTTAGTCGGGCACCATCCAGTGACGCGGCTATACGTCACAATCACTCGCAATTATCAGCAATTATTTGTGAAGAAAATGCCTTCCCGTGTCTTTATTCGATGTACAAATTACACTACTACTGCGGTAGTACAGAAAACCGCCTCATTTCATGCATAAGTACTTAATGTATTTTTTTATTTTAAGAAAACGTTGTTTAGTTTTGTACTACTACAGCCAGTCAGCCATTTATCCTGACTGCTGCGACCGACGCGTACGCGCCAATGAACATGCAGCAGCTAGTGACGTAACTAAATATGTATGTTCATCTCTATCTAACAACAGTTATTGCTATAGGTCTATCCTTTTCTTCGCGCACTGTATGATTGTACGCAAGTATGTAGCTACATTCATGGCTTACGCTGTTTTTAAGTGCACTAATGTTCGTGTATGACGCGTCTATTTATAATACGTCATTGGGCTCAAAGGACGAAATCATCCTCCTCCAAATCTTCATAATCATCTTCCTCTCTCCTAACTCACTTATTTAATTATGAGTTTACCACCTAAGAATATCTACATGTGGAATGCAATAAAAGTATTGAGTCATTACGATTACGGACAAGGCTGTCTTAGAGCAGGCTGGGGCCCTTGCATGGGCACACACAAATTTGGAGCCCCTTTTGGCAGTAATAAAAAGGAGTGACTAACAAAAAAAATACGAGTGTGCTTTAGACCACACGACTGAAGTAAAACTTACAAATAGTAATACTAATTAGACATCCGTAACGCTGTCGTCACTTCCGTAACGCTCTCGTCATGCATTCACCAGCTTACTCCCCAAGTCAAGCGTGTCTAAGGAAGTTTTACTTTAAAAACACTTTTCTGTTATGATTTTATATTTACTATGGGTAATCTGTACAAATCAAATACATTTTATTAACTGTTTTACGAAATAGCACTTAGATAGATACGTTATTAAATAAAATGCTGCAGATTTGAATTAACCTAAAAACAGAAAACAAAAATGCGCTATTGGAGTGCGAGCGTTGAAACTGCATTCCGGGGCCCCCGTGAGGACGGGAGCCCTGGGCACGGGCCCCGTGTGCCCCTATGGTAAAGACAGAACTGATTACGGAAGGTAAACATTTCAATGTTTTCGTTGTGACTTTAGTTAAATTGTAAAAACAGCGTTATGATTTAATCACAATATCTAAAGAAACGGAATACATGTCGTGGTTTGAAAGGATATTTGATGATGAATGATATTTATTATAATACGCATTGTGTTGATTAAGAAAATAATACGCATTTGATATTAAAGAAGTTGCAAGGGTCAAGGGAGAAAGACCTTCAGAGGTACGACTTAAATTGAAGCTAGACTTTTGACAAATACAGGATTTTTAGAAGAACCATCACATAGCTATTATCTACGTGCTATGTTCATCAAGCTAGTGGCATTGAGCGAGTAGTATTGCTGAGACACAATTTTTATTTTTGATGTGTTATGCAGCTCCAACAACCTTCTAAACACGATAACGGAAAGGGTTGAGTGTCCTATTGTGGGGCACTGGAATAAGGAACACAGCTCTGGTGGTGTCCTTTTTAATGTTAAATAGATTTAATTAAAAAGTAGGTATAAGTACTAACATAGTTTTAAGCTTTACTAACAATTTTATATGGAATTTATGTTCTGAATTAAACTTATATATATATATAAAAAAAATATATATGTCACTGTTTACGGCAGCGCGCAATGCACGCAAAATTATGCTTTTGGTTGCAATGGTACAAGAGTTGTCCCACACAACTATAGTTGCTACAGTTTAATCCATTAAAGTGATTGACAAACGCACGATAAACAAAGAGATTTATTGGGTATCGATATATAAATACAATAAAACGAAAAAAAAAAAAAAAAAACCTATTTTTTTTGGGTTGAAATGAGTTTAAAAATCAGTTTCTTTTTTCGTGTAAACTTCACAGATGTGATCGATAACTAAACACAAACACGATAACAAAACTAAACACGATAAAACAAAAACAAATACTTCAAGTAACTTCAATGCCAGTGGTCATTGCACCAGAAAAAAAAAACATCAAATCTTTCTTTTTTTCTTTTAATCGTATTTATATATAGATACCCAACAAGTCCACGGAGTTTCACTAGCTAATTAAATTTGACCCTGTAGCGAGGCTATCAAAAGTAATTTCATAGAAAATTTGTGATCCCATGTCTCAGTGACGACATCTAGCGTAATATAGCAAAATTACATAATAGCTTAGTTTGACACGTTACACTTTTACCGACTCCAACCTTTGATTACCAACCGTCAGAAAGTGAAACATTTAAGAAAATTATTTATTTTATCTCAATATTGGGTAAATTACAAAATACTAACGAAAATAAACCGTGGTTTTAAGTCAAGTCGTTTTATCACTACGTGATTTGCAATACCATAATGCACAATTTAGTATTATACTTCGAAAATAATTTTCTTTTGGTGGACACGAATGCGATTTGACATGCAGGCGTACTACATTAGATTGAGCGACTTTTACTACCACACCAAATGTATCGGATAACGATTTTGTTCGCTATGTCCCGTCTCAATCAATCAACTCAACCTATAGCAGTCCACTGCTGGACATAGGCCTCTCCCAGGCTGCGCCACAACACCCTGTCCTCCGCCTTTCGCATCCAGTCTGTCCCGTCCATTGATGAGTAAATAATTTAATGTCTTTGACCATAAACAATAGTTCTATTACTACGTAGTTCTAGTACTACAATCAACTCACCTTTAAAACTACTCTGTATATCAGGCTTCGGCTTTTCAGGCAGGAAAATATCTGCTACATAGTTATGTAGCACCTTCCCAGCTTGAGGCTCTATAAACCGACGCAGCATGCGCGCGCGGTCGCGCACGTCATAGCTGACGTCATAACGTGCGAGCGAGACAACATAACGACAGACAGGGATAGTGTCCGGCTGTGTGACGGATAGTTTCACTGCGAGGGAAAGCAGTTGGAGCTTTACTAGCTCATCCTGTGGGAAAAGAATGTTGTGTTAATTTGTATAAAAAGTTAAATTAACTGGGGAAGTAAACAAAACAAAGGAAACATGACTCCAGTTCTATAAATACTTAAATAGTATATGTATCAGCGTTGCCCGATTTTAGCGGGACGTCCCGATTTTTAGCCCAAAATTAACCGACCCGCGCGGGACAGGCTAAGACCCGCTTTTCGGGGATAGAAAAATAAATAAGTAATGTGTTACTTTGTATTCTTTTGAAGACCTAATTGCCACTCAGGGTAAACCAGACAGTTATTGTGTTCAAGTTTTAATCGAACACTCAGCGAAAATGCATAACTGCATCGAACGCAAGTATGCACATTCGCTCGTTCACCAAAATGTGGGCCAGTTCGCGACTACATCTCATTAGAGACACCACATACTCAAAACCACTACCAATATTATTTTACCATATATTTTACGAATAAGTTAGTTATACAACATTAGTTTTTGTTTATACTAAACCCGATAAGGGGTCATTGTACTCATCATTTTGAAAAAAATAATCTATGGGACCAATCTTGAAATCGCGAAAAAATATTCAGCTGTTCCCTACATTTGTGTTCACTTAAATCGACAAAATGTATGGAACAGCTGATTTTTATTTCACGATTTCAAGGTTTGTCCCATAGAAAAAATTGTTCAAAATGATGAGTACAATGACACCTTTTCGGGTTTAGTATAAACAAAAAGTAATGTTGTATAGTTACCATTCTTTACCATTTGTTGTAACTCCGTGTCATAGTGATTTATTATAGTTATTTCCCCTAAAATTCGAGACTTTAACTTCTACCATTTTAACCATCACCATAGCGCCGAGCACTAATTTCTACATGTTTTTAACCGACTTCGAGGTTATATTAGCAGTCATGTAACGTATTTTCATTAAAATGCATTTTCTAAGTTTACTTATCTAACATCATTGTAAACTTAATTTGGAACTGAAATAAGTTTAAAAGTAAAACTAGTAAAAAATAAATAACTACTGATTATTTACGTATTTTCATTATGTCTCGCTTTCGACGAAACAACCCGCTTTCTTACTCAAAAGGTTTCAAAATCTCAATTTTTGGTTCTAGGACATGCCGGTTTCCTCACGATGTTTTCCTTCACCGTTTTGAGAGCAGTGGTGACGAACAATAACATTAATAATAAACTTAAATAGGGCCTGATTCAGAGAGCGGTAGTTCTGGACACGGCTCGAATTGTTTGGAGGTTCCTTTCTCTGGAGCCCTGGCCGGTAGCTTGGATCCTGTTCCCGATACCGGTGGGCTACAATTTTTTATATTTTGAAATGTTTTTATATATATTTTTTTATATTCTAATATTTAAAAATATAATTTGTATGTACTTCAGTGAAATAAAGAGAACTTAAATATAATAAAGAGATCTCAATGTTTTTTTAAAACTGTGCGAAGCAGGAGCGGGTTGCTGGGTATTGTTTAAATTAATGAAATGATGTGTTTCGAAAATTAAATTTGTTTGTTTTATCATTTTAAGAACGATAACTATGCTCAATTTAAAATAAGATTACCTAGACATTTAAATATGCCTTTTTTACAGCCCGTTCAACCGATTTTGACTTCTATTGCGTTGGTGGCATGACAAATGGCAGCTGTAATAAACAGTTGGTATTGTAACCACGTTTTTGCTTTTTATGCCATCCTTATGCGTACGGAATAGAAGTGAAAATCGGTTGAACGGACTGTAAAAAAGTTTATTTAAATTTCTAATCTTATTTCAAACTAGCTGCTGCCCGCGGCTTCGCCCGCGTGGCATTTTCTAAACATATAAACCTTCCCATTGAAGCACTCTAGCTGTTAAAAAAAAACCGTATCAAAATCCGTTGCGTAGTTTTAAAGATCTAAGCATACATAGGGACAGACAGGAAGCGGGAGCCGACTTTGTTTTATACTATGTAGTGATGGAGTAGTCTGTGAAGTTTCAGCAGTTAATTTAATTTGACTATAAGTTCAAGTAAAATAGCATAAATTTGTTACAGTATTTTTATCTTACGAAGCAACGCGCGCTTTACTTGTGGTCACCAAGTGTACAAACACGCTGTGAATGTGTGTGTAAGTGTACGAGCTCTCGGTACCGTCGGAGACAACGGCGAAGTCGGAAGTGTGTGTGATGTGTACTGACGCTACTCGTCTTCACGCTAGGGATGTTAAAAAATAATCGATGTAGCAAACCTTTTTTTTAATTCATCATTCACCATTTCATTCATCATTCTCTGTATGTATGAGAGATACTACAAAATGCCGCACCTCAATACTAGATGGCGCTGTCGCGTGACGTCATATTTCTGAATCGCGGTGTTAAGAGTCTCCGTGGATCAATGACCTCCGCTAGGATATACGTGTTTTATTTGACTGAACCAGTGGTGCATCCATGTATTACGTCCTACTTGGAATAGTTGCATGGGACTCCGCTGTTAACTCGAAATTTTACCTATGACATATTGTCGTTTTTTTGGTTCAGAGGACTCCAGTTCCCCTCCTTCATCCCTTCTGGGAAAAGGTTGCGTGAATTTGTCTTTTATTGTTGTACGGGGGAAGAATAAATACTTGTCTGACAATTGGACTTCATCTTGTGCCGGAAACGGCGAGGACATTCTACAAACTGGCGACCAACGGTGGGCCCGAAAAGGATCAGCAGAAGTACGTCACGCGTTGAGGCAGTATTACGACGACAACTGTGAATAATACGCCTAAAGCGATGTCAGTCACCCTGTCCGACACCCAGTTCCAAACATTACTGGAGAAGATCTCACAGTCTAGGCAAAGATCTTTCACGACGTGCTCCGCCCAATATGATGGCACCAAGAACTCTCAAGTCCTAGAAGCGTTCCTGACGGCAGTTACTATTTTCAAACAAATTGAAAATATTACGGATGCTGATGCCCTTATTAGTGTCCCGCTACTGCTGAAGGGAGAAGCAGCAATATGGTGGCAACGTGTGAAGAAACATGTTACAACATGGGAATCATTCAAGTACCGTCTACGCTCTTTTGCTCCTAAGAAACCAGGGTATGTACTATATCAGGAGATAGTTGGCGTAAAGCAGGACGCTAACACCCCTACAGAAAACTTTTTAGCCTACAAGCGGATGCTATTATCTCAGCTTCCGGCTCCTGATCTGGCCGAGTCTCACCAGCTGGATATGATATACGGGTCTCTGAGGAGTAAGATTCAAGATAAAGTTCCTCGAAACTCATTTAAGACTTTTGACGAACTATTAAATATTTCCCGAGCCATTGAACAACTGTGGAATGCACAAGCCAAAGAATCTAGATCCGGGAACACTCAAGGCAAACAGCATCCAACAAGCGGGTTGCAGCGGAAGAGGAAGTGTAGTTTTTGTCGCTTCACTGGACACCGCAGCGCAGAATGCAGAAAGCTAAAGAAAAAGCAGGAGGAACTCGATATCCCAGTCCAACGCCCTGAAGTTTTTCGTCCCGAAACAGAACAAACCAGGTCGGCACAAGCTCCGTCGCCCTCAACGTCTGCAATACGATGCGGCGCACCAGACGCAGTTCGCAGCAGTTGTACTACGTGTTCTAGTAAACCGAAACGGGCGCCACCAGCGGACCTAAAATTCTGCTCCTTCAACTTCCGCCCTGAAGTAAGAGAATAACCAGTGATGTATGTGGATATTGACGGTATCAAAGGAGTCGCGTACATAGATACGTGCGCAAAAAACAAGCATTGCCTCATTTCTGTAAATCATTTATGTAAACAACTGAATGCAAAGGGACAGCAGTTCGTTAGTGAAAAAAATATCGTGTTCTGAAAACGGTGGTACCAGTTAGATTCGAGAGTAACTTTCACTTCCTTCATAGTCTTGCCCGAGTCCAGAGATAACCGCACCCTGCTAGGAATTGGTTTCATTCAGGATGCAAAAATGGTACTAATTACAGTTCACCTGGGAGTTCATTGGCAGGCCTATAACCTACGAATTACACGAGGAGGCCTTCCTAGCTTTCAATAATACTGCTAGCAGCTCTATACCTAAATATACATCCTCCGCAAGATCATTCTTCTTATTCTTAATACTTTTTATAAAAAAATCGGTTATTATTTTATAAAAGACGATTTTTTTTATGAAAGATTGTTTAAAAAAAAACGATTATTAGTTAGCATTTTAGTTTAAGACTTCACATATTCATATTTTTCTCTTCTGGTTCTCACACACTATATATTTACATTTCTTTTTCACTTCTCCTTTCGCAGGTTTGCTGGAAGAAATTTCTTAAGAAATAAGCAGTACCTTTGTACTAAAATTATAACTATGTTGTATCTATCTGTATTGTACTGTGTGTACATTAATAAATAAATAAATAATTTATCTATGGTTTTCTTTATTTTATGTGTCGCCTGCTTTCGTATTTTTCTACTGGTATTAAAGATAACAAAGCAACACCGCTACCTAGTTCATTCGGGGGTTTCCGTTTGACGTTTATCTGTTTTTATGTCTTTGTCAAGATCAATTCAAGCGGGAAATTTCCTCAGAAAGTCCAGGATTCGTAAAGGTTAGGGTAGGATAGTCGGCGAAGCTGTTTCATAATTCTTTGCCAAGCAAAGGTAAATAATTACGTAACAATAGTTTCAGCATTAGCTCCTAAGAAATAATAACTGTAAATCAAATATCATTGCTGTAAATAAAGTTGATTTAATCTGTTTTTGATTTTTATTTTTTGAGTCCATTATTACAAATTCGATTATTTTATTAAAAATAGATTTTTCTATAATCGATTTTATAGAACAAAAAAAACCGGTCAAGAGCGAGTCGGACTCGCGCACCGAGGGTTCCGTACGTATACATGATGTTGATGATTTCAGAACAACTGCTATTTAGAGACATAGTTTTATTTTTCCTGTAATCTATACATACACTTCTATCACATAGAATAATTTCAGATTTTTAACTATACAAACTTCGGAGATAAGAGAACAAAATACCGTCCCCCCCGGACGGTATTTTTTTACATTTTTGATCAAAAGTTATGCAATGCAGTTAAGCAAAAACTATGCGATTTAAAAAATAAAAAAATAATATTTGAAAATATGCAAGCAGCGTTCTTTCATATGATATCCCACATGCCCTAGTAGCCCCACTTCAAACTTTTAAGACCCCCTATCAGTCCCTTTTGCAAAAAAGATATTTTTTTTTTATTTCTTTCTTGTTTGCAAAATAGTTGGGCTAACGTCATCTAAAACTATTCAAAATTTCAAGTTGATAGCATTAGTAGTTCTCGAGATATCCAGGTGTGACAGACAGACAGACTTAGTCTCACCATAGGGGTTCCTTTTTACCATTTTGGTACGGAACCCTAAAAATAACATTTTACCGTTAAGTCACATCCCTGCTTCACTCACACATTCACAGCTTGTTTGTACACTTGGGTACTACAGAGAACAGTTACCTGCTCAGCGAAGTTGGCGGCCATATGCGCCAGCACGGCGGCGGCGCGGGCGTGGCGCGCGCCGTGCTCCGCCACCAGCCACACGCCCGCCGCGCGCGCGTTGCCCGCTAGTCTGTGGGCAGTTGGTGTACGACACTTTTAGAATAGAATACTCCTTATTATGTACACCATAAAAATTACAGTTACAAATGTTTTATTGTGTGACTAGCTTCTGCCCGCGACGTGAAATTTCTGGTTCCCGCCAGGGCTAGTCACCGCCTGCGGTGTACGGGCGGCGAGAGGGGGGTGCCCGAAATTGACTAGACGCACATAAGATATTTAGCAGTTGGATAATTATCTTGAGATAATACACATGCTATTTTGAGTTAGTACAAAGTGTGAGACTAGATTTGTAGTAATAGCTAACATACAGGGTGGATTTTTGAGAAGGGGCAGTAAGGGCAAGTACCTGAACCGTTCTAACTACTGGAAAACGGTCTTAGGAGACTGTCCTTAACTTTTTAAGACATTTTGATATGCATTCACAGATTTTGGAAAAAAAAATACAGTTAGCAAGAAAATGGCCAGTTGTCACAATTTTTTTTTTGATGCCAGTCGATCCTGTTTTTTATAAGGATGAAAAATTTCAACCGGACTAACCGAGGTTTGAGTACTAGAAAAGTTAGAAATCGCAAGAATGTCCATACTTTTGGTAGGACATAAACTACAACTTACTTTTTAATGATGGACAGACTAGCCGAGAAAAAACAAAAAAAATTAACTTCGAACGAATACGCGTTATAATTTTATTTGCTTTAAGAACAAGATAGTGTGTTACTTGGGATTTCCGACGTTCTAAGAAACAAATTGCTTAAAATAATTTAGAACTTTCAGACTTGTATAGGAAGTGTTAAAACTGGCCAAGTGCGTGTCGGACCACGCACAATGAAAGGTTCCGTAGTTGGGATGAATTTATTCCAAAAACAAACTTAACATTGTAGTTGAAAAACATGTCCCATACATCGCTATACGTTACGGTCAATTCTTCAACTGCAAATTTAAGTTGGTCGACTATTACTCGTGGGGGGATGACACACTTGACTCTAACAAAAAATAGCAGTTGAAAAGCTTAATATTACGCAAACGGATCCCTGAATTGAAAAATACTTTTCACAGACCTACAATATTTTTGACCGGCCTAACCAACGATAGCCCATACCATGGGATAGACGAGAAAAAATAAATCATGCCCACTTTAAGTGCAAGGTAGGTTACTCTAAAAAAACGTGATTAATATCTGTACCCATACCAAATTACAGCTTTCTAGTAATAAGAGTCTCTGAGCTATGCCGCGGAAAGACAGACAGACGGACATGGCGAAAGTATAAGGGTTCCTTGTTGACTACAGAACTCTAAAAAAGACTCCGCTACAAAAGCCGGAAATCGCAGAAAACCTTACTATGGAAAAGGTTTTTTCAAAATCAACAAACTATCCATTTTTTTACTCAAAGCAAATAAAATAATAACGCGTATTAGTTCGAAATTTGAAGTTGAATTTGTTTTGTTTATTTTCGGCCAGTCTTTCCATCGTTAAAATGTAGGTTGGAGTCTCATTTCTTACGAAATGTATAAAAAAGGTTTTTTCTGACTTTTTTAGTACTCAAACCTCAGTTGGTACACACGGCTACACATCAAGCTACAATTTTCAGTATCAGCTGGCCTCTCATTGTACGAAAATCTTATACAATGAGATTAGGAATTTCTTCTGTATGTGCAAGCGTACAAGCATTTAAACTCACATACACAAACAGCCAGACCCGGAACAACTACTTGTAGGTCATAAAAAGATTTGTTCCGTGCGGGAATTGAACCCGCGACACGCAGCGCAGCAGTCAGCTTAACCACTGCGCCAACCATGCCGTCAAAAATCAATCAGAAATCATGCCGTCAGAAATCATCGATATTTATCTTCTTTTTAGGGTCCCGTACCCAAAGGGTAAAACGGGAACCCTATCACTAAGGTTCCGCCGTCTGTCTGTCTGGCTGTTTGTCCGTCTGTCACCAGGCTGTATCTCATGAACCGTGATAGTGAGACAGTTGAAATTTTTACAGATGATGTATTTCTGTTGCCGTTGTAACAACAAATACTAAAAAACAGAATAAAATAAATATTTAAGGGGGCTCCCATACAACAAACGTGATTTTTTTGCCATTTTTATAGATAATGGTACCGAGCCCTTCGTGCGCGAGTCCGACTCGCACTTGGCCGGTTTTTTATTTCTTTGGGTTTGTGTAGGGAAACTTTGCAAAGTCGAATTTCTTTCACCTACAATTCGAAATACACTGCGAGCTGACACCCCTGTAGCTTTTGCCACTAATTTATTTATGTTCGATACTCTCGTCATCCGCCTTTCGCTTGAGAAAAAACTTGTGTACATTATAAGTAGACCCCGTTATCTTGAAGAACTGACGTCACTTTTTTTGTAGGGATTGAATGTTTTAATTTATCGACCGTCTCTATATCGATGTTTGTAGTTTAAATTATGCAACAATACGATTAATTTTTTGCCTATCAAATCTCTGCTCAATCTCATTTTTAAACTTCTTGATTAAAGATAAGTAGATAACCTCGTTAGTCTTACGGAATGAATAACTTTATTATTATTTTCACTGGCGATGTAGAATTGTATAAAGTTTATTGTAATTATTATGGAAAAACTATGATAAACGGCAACTAACGAACACCTGCGACTTTTATTAATCCCATAATTTTTTATCACATTTTTATCCGTAAATAGTTTATTGTCTTTGACTCACTGTCAGTATAACAGGGGCATATACAGGGTGTATTTTTGAGATGGGGCAGTAAGGGCAGCTACCTTAACCGTTGTAGTTACAGGAAAACGGTATTAGGAGACTGTTCTTAACTTTTTGAGATAATTCGATCTGCATTCACAGATTTTGAAAAAAAAATTACAGCCCGCAGGAAAATGGGCAGTTTTTACAAAAACTTTTTTTTTATGCCAATCGATTCTGTTTCTTATAAGGATCAAAAACCTCTATTGGACCAACTGAGGTTTGAGTACTAGAAAAGTCAGAAATCGCAAAAAACTTTTCCCATACATTTCATAGGAAATGAAACTCTAACATAGTTTTTTATGATGGACCGCTACAATGAAGACTGGCCGAACATAAACAAAAAAAAAATAACTTTGAATACCGAACGACGACGCGTCATAATTTAATTTGTTTTCAAAACAGAATCTAGATAGTTTGTTGCTTGCTTGTAATATCTGAAATTCTGTGACAAAAATGACCTCATTTAATTTAGAACGTTTAGACTTGTTAGAAGCTTATTTTTTAAATCATAAAAACGTGTCAGGTGCATTGGAGTGGTACAGGATCAATTACCCGATGCGTCACGATTTTTGCGATTTGCGAATTTTTGCGATTTCCGACTTTTCACGTACTTAAACCTCAGTTGGTCCGATAGAGGTTTTTGATCCTTATAAGAAACAGGATCGATTGGCATAAAAATCTGTTTTTTGTGAAAACTGACCATTTTTCTGTTGACTGTACATTTTTTTCAAAATTTGTGAATGCAGATCAAAATTTCTCAAAAAGTTAAGGACAGTCTCCTAAGACCGTTTTCCTGTAGCTACAACGGTTAAGGTAGCTGCCCTTACTGCCCCATCTCAAAAATCCACCCTGTATATAAAACATATCCCAGAATTAACGCACAGCCTCTTAAGGGGTCATTGTTTCGCAATTTCAGTTTTGGTCCCATCGTAAAAGTTTTTCATAATGATGAGTACAATGACCCCTTAAGAGGTTGTGCGTTAATTCTGGGACATATGGTACAATACCATCAAAATTTCGATAGTCGATAAATTAAAACATTCAATCACTACAAAAAAGTGACGGCAGTGTGACAAGATAACGGTGTCTAATTATAAATAATATTCATATCCGATCGTTTTACCCCCCCCCCCCCCTCGCTTACCGTAGGCGGTTTATCCTTTATGTCTAAGGGAATTCGCAGAACGCGCTTTGACTTTATTTTGCTGAGTAAAATTAGCGTAATTAAATGAATATGAACATTAAGCCAACAACGTTCATATTCGTATAAGTAAACGTGAGCAAGCGTTGCATATGAAATTTATTTGCAGAGCTATAAGGTTTATATACGTATAAATACAATCTAAAACACTACTTAGGCATACATATGTGGGAGTCCAAGCAAAAGAATTGAGTTAAGACTAGATTCGGTATCTAGAATAGTCAATTAGGTATGTAAAGTATTTTTCAGGTATGTTTTTTATATTTTTATTTTAATGATAAGAGTATTTGAAACCTATAATTTCATCTTTTTGTTTTTACAAGCTGTACTTATTTTTATATATTTTTTTAAAGTATTGTTCGTACTGACGTCTCTATAAGTAGCTGAATAGCTTAGTATCTTTGCCACGTTTAACACTTATTTAAAACCAAAATTCAGTAAAGTCAAACTGTCAAATTTGACAATTAATTTGTTTACATTTCATACTTTAGCGATTTCCGTACTTACTTTAGTTTTAAGTTATGTCTTATTAATAAAATAAATGGATTCAAAGACTACTTCTGCTAAGTGCTTCATACCGTCAAATATAAACACCACAACAAATAGCCTACACAAATTGATTGTTAGTAAAAGAAACCTTAAAAACGAAATGGTGCGAGGAAGTAAATGTTGAGTACAAGTCTGGGCCGCGTCTATTTTATTGTGAAGATCATTTGAACGTAAGTTAAGTTTGCCTGAGGCGATACATCGATGTGATTCGACTTGTACTGTCCGCCGCTGGTGAAAAACTACACTATTTACATAGCTGAATAGAATAATAATAAATGCTTCATGTAAATTTGACGTTGACATGACACTTGACACATAAAGAACAACTTAATTACAAGAGGCACTGAAAGTTTCTAATTCAGGCTGCTTTGTGACGTCATTTAGAGGTCAAATAAAAGTCAAGTGATTTTAAGTATTTTTGTGAAAATAAATACGATCTTATAATTTTAAGACCTATTAATACAAAAATAAGTCTTAGAAGCTTAACATCTCGAAATGGTTTTGGAATCGGCATAGGTTAACTTTTACTTTACATACCCAATTGATAAGTATTAAAAAAATATTCCAAAACTGTCACACTTTTTTAAATCAGACATTTGAAGTTGAAACTGTAAAAAAGCTTGATTTGAGAAAAACTATATGAACTTGTAGATAATTGAGCATTAATTCATAATCAATTTAAATCGCGAAATGCAATTTTTTCACCCAACTTTACAAAACTGCTATTATCTCGGAAACTAAATGACGTGAACTGGACCGTTTTTGCTTGGACGCCCACAATGATCAACGTTATTCTTATCATACATTTTGTGAACTTCACATTTAGACTTCATAACACATAACCAGAGATCAGATATTCGGATGCATATTTACATAAAGTACGTTTTTTTGCCGGCAAAGGATACAAAGAGAAACGGCTTCTTAAAATATATTTTTTCCGGGATCGCGGGGTTTCATTAATAACAGTGTGTAGAAAGTGTTGTATTCTTGAGCATAACAAACATTACTTTTAGAACTAGACAAGATTTAGTGGAAAAAATAACACGGAAAAAAAATACTATTAAAATTTCTTCAAAACTTTTAAATCTAAAATGAAATATATTTATTAGCCCGCATACACAGTACGAAAGAGTAGTTCTTAAAAATTCGGCCGTCCTGGAAACCGACACTTTTTCCGTACCGAAGCGCACTCTATACTAGTCAACACTCAAACTTTAGGTAAATATGCATCCGAATATCCAATATCTACACATAACACAAGCAACATATTAAGTCTTACCTGTCAGATCGCAGTAGCTTGGCAGCTCTGGATACTGCGGCCCGGGCAGACGTGGCTCCACCGCCTACCACCCGCTTCACCACCACCACGGCCTCGCATACCACCCACTCTGCAGACACCATACAGTTTAGTGTAATCTACATGCTTACAGAAACTTGCAGGCATGTAGATCTTGTCTTAAAGTGGAAGTACTCATAGCCCACATACGCATGGGCACTTTTTTTAACGCGAAGTTTTTGACCGAGCTCTGGATTTTGAATTCTCGGAGTCGAACCGAGCGATGAGAATCCAACAGAGTGTATGCCTAGCACGTTATAAAGGTGCACAGTTGGATTTTCAACTACCGCTGCTAAGCCCAACAATAAACGTTGAAAATCCAGTGCACAACAGTAAACGTCGCGTTACAAATAGCACCCGTGCGTACTTAGGCTTAGAGCTGATTTTACCAAACGTCAGATATCTTTAACCCGTGGAATAGACGAGTTTTTAAACGATAAACAGTTATAATTATTAATGCTACATTTAAAATTTTCACATCTTTAATATTTTTTATTTTAATGACTATTGGAATGTTTGTTTTTATTAGGGTAATTTTTTATTTTAGCATATTTCTTTGCATGTTACCATATTTGTACGTCTTAAGACAAAACATAGCGTGCTATTTTATATGTATGACCTATTGTATACCTGTTTCACAAATAAATTATACGATTTATGAATAAATTTGACGTCTGACAGTTTATGTATGGAAAAGGTGTCAAAAAAAAAACCTGCGCTATAGGTTCCAGGCGTTGAATCAGCCCTATGGTAAAATTACGTCTAATCCTTTCCCCTACTTCGCAAGAGGAAGGCGAATCAACTTCTCTTAGCACTTAATTACTAATATAAGTCTGGTATTGGTCCTGGGTTCGATTTCCAGGTCGGGTAAAGTGTTATTGGGATTTTCCATTAGGAATTTCTCAGTAGCAGCCCGGAGTCTGGATTTGTGACTGGTTGATGGGAATAGGCTCGCCCCCTACTACTTGGGACTTAAACATAACTGACGAACTGTGGGTATAGGTAGGTACACCTCTGTCTAACCCTTCGGGATTACAGGCGTGATGTTATGTATATGTACTAATATTACAAATGCGAAAGTGTGTTTGTTTGTCCTTCACGCAGCAACGACGCAACGGATCGGCTTGATTTTTTGCAGAAAGATAGTTTTTGGCTCCAAGAGTGACATAGACAACATCAAGATCATATAGGGAATTACCAATCAATCGGTTTAAAACAGTACTATTCAAATGACTTATAGAAAAAACATTCTATTCTGTGAATGAGTACCTAAAATTTAAATATTTACACTGACATTTAACTATTATAATTTGACAAATGTTTGACTTTTCTATTGTTAATTTATTATCTAGGATTTATGTTCCAATTTTATTATCATTGATTTAATTATATTTGTATCAATTATTATGTAATCAATTATTTTTCATGCTAGTTTTAGCGAATTGTTTTAGAAACTTAACAAAACCCGACCATCTGTAATGTACAGACGCCAGCACATCAAGCTAATACAATCTGTCAAATTTCTTTAATAGATTTTCAACTTTATCACTACAGCGTAAGGTTCAAGGTTAATTGGGAAAATTTGACAGTTTCGGGTAGCTTGACCTGCTGACTTTATTTAAATTTCAATTTAAATAAAAAAAAGAAAATATGCACGATTCCTGTGGAGTAGACCACAGGAGCAAAGACGTGGGCAAAATCTAGTCTATAACTTACCATCTTTACTGGAAAGCAGATGCAACAGTCCATTCAGACATGTCTCAGTCTCCGAATGTATAGCCACAGCTAGCCTTCCAATGGCCTGTATCGTGGCCCCGGCGAAAGCCTTGTCACTGCACGTCACATAGGTCTGGAACTCCCTCAGAATGACCCCGGCAGACGCTTCCGTTGCTAAGTTGGTGAGGATCTCTAGCTTCAGTAGTTTGATGTGGGTCGGGTCTGAGTTGCGTACGAAGAACGATTTGAGGAATGGTTCGAAGAGTGTCTGTGGATGAGATTTTTTTCAGATTAAGATATACGAAATCCATACTAATATTATTAATGCGTAAGAAACTCCGTCTGTCTGTCTGAAATCTTTTCACGCCATAACGGCTGATGGTATGGTATTCAGTTTGGTGCCGGACGTAAAGAATAGCACCATCATTTTTCTTCCCATGGGTTTCGCAAAAGGCGACTAAGGGACTTACTAGAGAATGGGCAGCAGCGTTCTCTATGCGTTTTTAAAACCATACTGCGATCGCCAACCCGCCTGCCAAGCGTGGCGATTATGGCAAACCCCCCCCCCCCCCCCCTTTGGAGCAGCGCGCAGTGGACGTCTTTCGGCTGAAATGATTATAATGATAACGGCTGAACAGATTTCGTTGAAATTTGGCGCACTGGTAGATCATGACCTTAGTTAGGACATGGGAATGGGAAGAATCATTAATACATCTCTCTAAGTTAGATTTGTTCCCCAATGTCATGTTTCATGAAAAAGTTATTTAATGGAACAAAACTAAAGATAAAAATAAATTTAACTAACCTAGAATGAATTAATTATATTTATTTGCAAGAATATAGGTAACATACATAAGTTCTTAATATCTATGGGTTTCATTATATTCGGCATTTCAGCCATGCAAATATTTAAATTTTACATCTTGGTTATACATAAAACTCAAAACTTATTTGAAATAAATGCTTTGAGTTTGTCAAAGCATTTATTTCAAATAAACCTATTATAGGCACTTTTGAATTGTCAAGGGGTCGGTCAGTCAGATGAAGCTAGTTGCCCATTCCAAAGCGTAGTAGGTTCCTATGGAGAAGAACGGGCAAGAAACTCCACGGACACTCTTTTAAAGCATGCAGTACATTAGCAATAACATTAAAATAGTAATAATAATTTCATAATTTAAATTTAGATTCTATTGCAATTCATAAAAATAAAATTACATACAATTCTATTTATTTAAAATAATAATTTATATTAAAATAGCGATCAGTAATAATGATGTAGGTATAAATTATTCCAATGATAATAATTCTGTAAATACGTCTACTAAAGCCGCGAATCATATTTTGATCAAGATATGACCTGACACTGACCTTCAAATAGCATAAAACGTAAGAAAATTTGAATTTCGCGGGCTATATGCGGATCCACCTTAACGCAGGAAAACTTAACAATATAATAACATGTCAAGTTTTGTTACATTATATTATTGCTAGCCTGTATCATCCCACTGCTGGGGAAAAGCCTTTCAAAATCAAAAGTCATTTATTCAAACTAGGCTGAGAATCAGCACTTTTCGAACGTCAAAAAATACATGAGACAGTCCCCCAAAAACGCCCACCCTTCACCACTTCCTAGCCACCCACCTTTAGCTGGGAAGAAGTGACGCAACAAACTCCCCAGCAGCACAGCTGTCTGTTCGCATATAAAACTTGAAGCTATACAATAAAATGTAAAATAATTTGCATTACGCAACACAAAACGTTAAATTAAATTATTTGCCTTAGGTTAGATAGCACACAACAATAATTATACAAAAAAAAAAAAAATCGTCGAAAACTATACTCATGCAGAAATACCGTAAACAAAACGTATCTAAATAAAAGCCTCCAGGCGCTTAAATAAAGCCATATATTTCCCCATGACTTTCATTGCTTGCGATCCAGTGCTAATGTGGACCACAGACGGCCTAGACAATGTTACATTCTATTAGCGATAACGCTAGTAGAAAAGCCACAAAGTGTATGGGGTGGACATAAGCTAACGAAATGTCACGTGATCATAGGTCAACGAATAGAATTTAGCTAGACAATGTTATCATCATTCGATTCCATGAAACGAATCGACAGCGTCGAACGATAACGTCCATAGAGATGCGTAGCCAAGTGGCACTTTTTGACAAGCGTTATCGCTACTTTCCGATTCGTATGAAGGAATTCGAATCGAAAACTAGCGAAAACGCTTGTCAAAAAGTGACATAACGATAGCGATTGTAGAAATAGAATCGCTCCGAGGCGAATGCCATTTGTCTAGGCCCTCTCGACTGCTAGAAGGCGTCGCGACAAAAGATGGCGGGGGAGCTCCACATAACAAACATTATAATACTACGCGAGAGTAATTGAGCATGGATTCGTAATGTAATTATAACTTACCCTTCTAGTAACTGTAAGTGAAGCAATCGAGTTGAGTACAACGCTTTGCACTTCAAGCGGAGCGCGCAGTAGACGAACCATAGCCTTCGCCACCGGAGGCAGTTCTTGAGCTGAAATAATACATTAAAATTATAATAATCTTTAATAAACATGACGGCGCAGCAAGTCTGTATTTTTTTTTCAAAATCTGTGAATGTGGATAAAACATTGTCAAAAAGTTAAGGACACTCTCCTAAGACCGTTTTCCTGTAGCTACAACTTTTAAGGTAGCTGCCCTTACTGCTCCATCTCAAAAACCCACCCTGTATATACTACTGCCATGAATTTTTTCACATGTCCAAAAGTGCACCTAGCTTCTGACGTTTCATAAGTGCCCATGTAGGCTTATGTGAAATAAAAATATTTTTGATTTTGATTTTGATTTTTGAACCATTTAGCTGGCAGGGACATTGACTCTAACAAAAACTCAGCTTAATACTATGCTAAAGGACCCCTGAGCCAAAAAATGTTTTTTTACAGACACGCCATATTTTTGAACGGCCTATCCAACGACACCTCACACCACGGGATAGACAAGAAAAAAAAATCATCCCCACTTTACGTGCAAGGGAGGTGGTACCATAAAAAAAATATTTTTTCACAACTTCATGTTATCACAATTATAGCTTTTTAGTACTAAGAGTCTCTGAGCTAAGCTGGGGACAGACATACAGACAGACGGACATGCCAATACTATAAGGGTTCCTTTTTGACTACGGAACCCTAAAAACTCAACACAGTAGGTATACAAAAACCAGAAACCAATCATTTAAAATAAATCTTACATAAAACAATAAATTAAACTTCGTACCTATGGCTAATGATGTTCCCAGTATGCATACGAAAATTCAACGATATATCGAATAGTTTAGTCACTATAGCTATAGTGTGGCCATTAGTGCTGTGCAGTCCCTGAGGTACGCGCGCGGCGAGACGGGGGGGAGAATCGGCTGCTGCGCTCTGTCAGTGCGCCGTCAACGCTCGTGGCGGCAGGTAGTGTTATCTGTATCGGACTGTCTATGTCAGACGCACATGGGATAAATATTCAAAGATGGGTCGTGCGTTATCTCGTGATATGAAGACTGTCATTTTGATGAAGTTAAAACAGAATCTATGTCAGAATAACTTTCGTTAGAATATATAATTGTTTGTAAATATAAAAAATTTCAATAAAACAAGTCCTGCTTTGAGTTATAAGTTTAGTTCTTATTTATCACCTGCATATTTTTAATAAAATATGAGTATATTTGGGTTACATTTTAATCACCTAAGTAAGTATAATATATTACAGATAGATAGCCTCCGAGCATCGTCCCGCCACAAGGCTTGCCTTAGAAATGCAAACTGATATCGTGAGATCTGTCCGACATGTATCGATCTCATGTGAACTCATGCACTTTTTTCTTCGCCTCCCACCTCGCCGCGCATACCTCAGGGAGTGCACAGCACTAATGGCCACACTATAGTCAAAGAGTGGCAAAACCCATAGTCGGTCCATTACTATTATTTTGATGTGAAACATCTATAGGCGCACGTAAAACCGATTGCTGGCGGGGCGACGCATGCCGCGTGGCGATTCACCGCATACTCCCTGCGCGCGGTCCCTCCGCTACGCAACCCGGCCCTTTTTCGATGTTTGTTTGTTTGATTTCGATGTTTCACATCTGCCAGGCGTCCCGTGACGGCTTACAATTTTTTTTTAGTTAATTTGAAAACCACTTTATCAATTTCGATGTTAGGATTTGTTTGATAGTTTCAAAATGCTCCTATGCATTAGGACCACATTGTATATTGGATTGCGTATCGCGCACGTTGTATACAGTACACTAACAGATAGACGGACAGATAAAGAAAGAAAAGAAGGAAAAATGCGTTTATTGGCATTACAGCAAAAATACACCTTAAAAACTATAAATAACAGAAAACAATTATAATGCCAAAAGGGCCTCAGCTCAGCATAATGTCAGATGACAACACAAGGTGTACCACCTGACGCTGATTTTCAGCTGCAACCCACGAGTGCCATATGCTAGTGTAATAAACACATAGGGAAGTGTGTGTCCGTTAATTAATTAAGAGAGTAAATTAAAGGTGATAATATAAAAAGCTCGAACAAAATAAAGAAAAGATAAAGAGATATATTGCGTTTTAATCATGTAAGGATAAACTGTATATTACCTGGACCACAATGATAGAACAGCTGTGCCACAGCCAGCACAACGCCGGAGTTCCTACTCTGCAGCAGCGGCTTGGCGGCGCGGAGCAGCAGGCGGTGGTCGGCGTCGAGGCTGGGCGACGTGCCCGAGTGCACGCGTCCCGCGCCACCCTCACTGGACGACTCGTAGAACGGCTTGTCCGTGTCGCTGTCGCTGGAGTACGTCTGAGGAATGTTGATCTGTCAGCTAAGACCGGCCAACCCGTCATACTTTTTAACCGACTTCCAAAAAGGAGGAGGTTATTATATGTTCGGCTATGTTTTTTTTTAAATGTTTCTTCACCGATTGCTCCGTCAATAGTAGACCGATTTTGAAAATTATTTTTTTGTTTGAAAGGGTATGCTCCCGAGGTGGTCCCATTGTCACCAAGTCACAATCTGATGAGGGGATCCTATGGAAATCGAGGGCAATCCTCAAATTTTATAGGCACACCTATATCGATTTCAGTATGCATTTGCACTCGGAAAGCACCGTTCGGTGAAGTGGAACTGATGATGAAGACCACAGATGGCCACTGGAACTACTTAATAATAAGTATTTCACTGTTGCGATTCGATTAGTCACTTTAATATGATTGCTAACCAATTTATGCTCGTCACAATGCATATGATGAAGTCACCATCAGTTCTCCTGGTTCTTACCAGGAGAATTCCTCAACTATGACGCCCCTGCATCGGGAAAAGCAATATTTTGTAAAAGGTGATGAGCAGTTGAAATTCGGCTATTGTAACTTAGATAAATGCAAACTGACCCACTAAAAAGGGAAAAATAAAAAACTTTTTATAAAAAAAAAACCGGCTTCCAAAAAAAAAACACTACAAAGTGAAAAATAACTTTCATTTCGGAAGTCGGTGGCAAAAAATTTTAATAGATCAGACACTGACTTCCGAAATGAAGGTTATTTTTCACTTTGTAGTGTTTTTTTTTAAAAGTCTGTTTTTATTTTTGTAAAAAGTTTTCATACGATCGCTCGTACGTGATTATGGCGTTGTAAAACATATTTCTTTGAAATTATTAAACTAATAGGTATCTTGTGCACTATATCTAGGATTCTATGGAAGCAAAAATAAAAATATGGAGAAATAAATTCAGTATAAACCTGCAAAAATCTGCTTTTTTCACAAATTTTACCTGAATTTTGGCCGTTCATAATATACTCATGAATTGTAAAGGCAAAGAAAACATTTTGATAAAAACCTCGCCACATGTAATGGAGATTCTAAATGACAACATTTATTTCGCAAACTTGTAAGGATTATTCAAAAATATGTATTTCCTGGAACAAGTTTATGAAATTTCCGCCCACTATTTTTCGTTCAACGTTATCACGTTCTCACTTGCGCTGAATGATACAACAAGCTTTTCGACCAAGCTCGCTTTGACGATAGATGGTCCGGGAGAGACCCCCGTAAGACCAGCCGGTCTATTCTGTAACCATTTTAATCGTGAAAACTTGAAACAAACGTGAGGTGAGCTGTCAATAGTTTCAATCTCTAGCATCAGGTGGGCACTCACTTCAAACTCAAAATCTTCACTTCACAATCACACTTCAAAATCACTTCAAACTCACTTCACCCAAGTTTTCACGGTGAGATGGTTACAGAATAGCACTGCTGTAGAAGTGAGTTTGAAGTAACCTCATAGTCCTCCCTGAGTTATATAAAAAACTTTTTACAAAAAGAAATAACCGAATCCCAAAAATAACATTACAAAATGAAAAATAACTTTAATTGCGGAAGTCGGTGTCTTTGGATCTGTATTTTAGTTTATTGCCACCGACTTCCGAAATTAAAGTTATTTTTTACTTTGTAGTGTTATTTTGGGAGTCAGTTATTTTTTTTTGTAAAAAGTTTTTTATTTTTCACTTTTTAGTGGGTCAGTTTTTAATTTATCTAAGTTACAAAAGCTTAATGTTAACTACTCATCACCTTTTACAAAATATTGCTTTTCCCGATGCTGGGACGTTGATTGTTGAGGAGTTCTCCTGGTATGAACCAGGAGAACTGCCACTCATGGTGAGTGGCAGTTCTCCTGGTTAGTGGTTGTATGTTTGTTGTTTGGTGTAGTTGGCATAGTGATATAAATTGCTTAGCAACCACATTAACGTACCTAATCGAATCGCAACCCGTTAAATACTTATTATTATATTGTTCCAGTGGCCATCTGTGGTCTCCATCATCAGTTCCACTTACCAAATGGTGCTTTCCGAGAGCAAATGAACGAGTTCCTATAAAAAATATCCAAATCGCTATAGGTTTGCCTATAAAATTTGAGGGTTCCCCTCGATTTCCATGGGATCCCCTCATCAGATTCTGATTTGGTGGCAATGGGACCACCTCGGGACCCTTTCCAACAAAAAAAGAATCATCAAAATCGGTTCATAAACGACGAAGTTAGGCGCGAACAAACATTAAAAAAAAGCATATATACGGTCGAATTGAGTAACCTCCTTTTTTAGAAGTCGGTTAAAAAATACGAAGTGAAACTACTGCTACGATCGCACTATTAGCCTACTTTCGGGGCGTACGAGACGCCCTGTTTCACTCGTGAAGTACTAGCTTTGGACAATAAAAGGTATCCTATTTATAAACCAGGTTATAAACTCTATCCCCCTTATTACAAAACAAGGTTTATCTTCAGACCCAGGTTTAAAACATGGAGCCATTATTGAATTTCGAACTTTATTCCGACTATGGTACAGTTCCTAAACATAAAACTGACAACTTAGTACCGAACTAAGTTTTTAGTTTTGTATAAAGAACTGTATTTCAATCACTGTTACGTTCTTATTACAAAAACTGGCTCCATGGCTTAAGCCATGTCAAAATATAAATCTTGTTTTGTAATATGGCGGAAAGTGTGCCAAATTTCATCCAAATCTATTCAGCCGTTTTTGCGTGATTAAGTAACAAATATACAAACTTAAACATTTATAATATTAGTAGGATTATTTATTTTTCTATGGAATGGGTTTTGGCGTCAGAAAGATTATAGTATTAAGGTACAATGTAACAAATCAGTTAATCAGCGTAATGCCGAGTTTGGTATACCTACTTAGATTTTTTTGTCGAATAGATTATTTAGTCTTTCTAACCACTAAAAAGACTACTATGCCACCAGAATAAGGTTTAAAATACCTTATCATTTAAAACGTTTTGACATAGTTCAGTATAGTTAAAATTGTTATGCTTACCTCACTGTTAGGATCCGCGAAGCATGTCTTCGCATACACTGTGAGCACATTGAGCAATGTGAGCTGACCCCACTCATCCACATCGGCTAGCAAAGAGCATAGTTTCCTGTAGACACATTGTTACGTGAAATAGCAAAAATACTAAAGCATGGTATTTGGGTCCGAGTAGTAGACACAGAAAAATAAATATTGAAATGGATGCAGTGTATGGTGCCGGTTGACGCTGAAAAAATAAATATTGAAATGGATGCAGTGTATGGTGCCGGTTGACGCTGAAAACCAGCGCTGGGGCTCTGTCTCGCATAGGGTCCAAGCGTTATGCTGAGTGATGGCCGTTTAGCGTGGATGTGATGCATATTTACAAAAAATTAATTGTTATCATAATTTTGACTTCTCTTATTATCATGACTGTATTTAATAACTATTTTAATCATATATATTTTTTTTTAATTACGAATGTAACCACTATTTTGCTATTTTAATTATTACTTTTGTTTGTCGTTGTATGTGAGAACCATGTAAAAAAAATATTTGTATATTTCTACAAAAAGAGTCTAAAAACATGGCTTCTTCAAAATAATTTTTACACAGTAAAATAATTCCTTGAATATAAGAGTAATAAAAATTAGATTTATTTAGTTTTTGTAATACAAATATTGTTGTTGTTGTGTTTATTATATTGTTTAATAGAGTTTTTAAGTATCTTTATGTCTATAGTCTTAAGTGTTTTGTATTGTAAAATAGAGTAAAAGTAGTATATAAGTTGGGTTTAATGCCTATGTGCAATATTTAAATATACGTATGCCGCTTGTAGCGGTGGATGTGTCTTGACATAACCCAAATTAACCAACTCTGTACCTACCATATTCGACGAATTTGTCTTACATTTGTCTTTGTCTAAAATCCAGAACCTATTGTTTGGGACAAGACACTGGCTCCTGTAACACAGGTTTTTTACCTAGGAGTCAGGACTTCACTTTGTACACATTTTTTATGCCAATAAAGAATTTTATTTATTATTTGTTTTATATTTTCCCCCAACTTATTCTTTTTGTAGTTGTGTCATGTTTACGGCAAATAAACGTAAGTATTCTTTTTCTTTTCATAGTATAAGCAAAAGTCAGACGCAGAGCGGGAATTACACGCAACGTATCAAAACATCACGCCAGTATTCCCCTAAGGGTTCGGCAGAGGTGCACCTGTAGCACACACACATTCCGACAGTTATGTTTAGCCGGAAATTAAATATTTGGTTGTACAGGAGTCCACATGTTTCCATCGGTAAATGTAAGGTGGGTCCGCAAAGGTAGAATAATAAATCTAACTTAAAGAGATGTCAAAGTCAAATTAGATGTGTGAATGATTCTAATTATTATAATTCCGTAAATACATATCTGTTATTGTCTGTGTGGTGCCGGACGTTAAGAATAGCACTTCCCTATTTCTACCCGTGGGTGTCGTAAAAGGCGACTAAGGGACTTACTAGAGAATGGACAGCAGCAATCTCTATGCATTTGCTTTGTGGTTCTACCTTAATAAGACTCAATTCTCTCCCTCAAATTGATAAACCAACACACTTCTGAGTACTCCATTTATTATCTAATTAGTAGCTTATTTTTAAAGGTCACAGCATTATTGGTATTACTTGCATAATATTTACTTTTAACTTTTTATACATAAGATCACGCCTGTAATGGCCGAAGGGTAAGGCAGAGGTACACCCACATTTCGCCAGTTATGTTTAATTCCCATGTAATAGGGGGCGAACCAATTGCCATCAACTCGGAACAAATCCAGACTCCAGGCAGCTATTGCGAAAATCCTTATGGAAAAACCCAATAACACTTTGCCCAACTTGGGAATCGAACCCATGGTTCGGAGCGAGAGTGCATGGGAGGCCGTCGAGCCCTTCTGCAAAGCAGTAATGCTCGCGAAGGAGAAGGCGGAACGCGTGAAAGAGACAAGGTTTGCGCCCTCCGCCTCGCTGCAGGAGACGGCCCGGGCGTCAGGGGTCGCAGGCCGATTTCTGGCCAAAGTAGGCGCGGGCTTGCGGACGGTGAGCGATGGGTAGCTCACCGTCCGATAAGGACCAGGCCCGGGTCGACGGCGCGTTGTGTTCCACGCGCGCCTCAAAGAGGAGTCAGCACTAACTGATGAGGTCCGATAGGGCCAATGCCTGCCAGGGTTGCGAGTTTGTCCGAAAGGGATATCGTGGCTCTGACACACAAGCAACGGAAGGAACACGGGTGGGTTTTAGTCAGTAAAAGTCCGACACGCCCTCCCGCTCCGCCCAGAGCGGGAGAAGTTAAGTATTTGATAATTTCCCAAAAAAAAAAAAGGAACTCATGCTTACTTTTTATGTTATGAACTTTTGAATTATGATATTTAATTACCTGTAACTCCTATGTATAAGACTCATCCGTTCTCCACACACTTCTGAGAAAGCCATGGCCGCCGACCCGACTACAAGTGGCGCCTTGTCTGATAACAACTTATCTATGATTGATACTAGCTCCTCCTTTTGTTCTGGGTCCAAGCTGTTGAATTACAATAATCATAAAATTATGTGAAAATGGTATAGGCATATTATATTAGTGTGAAAATAATCGTTTTATCATATTTTAAAAACGTTTTCCCTTCATTTTATTGCAGTGGCAAATTCGCGGTCGAAGAATTTCTTCTTCAAATAGTAAACGAAAATTATGAAAATGACATAAGTGCAAATATACATTAGCTTGTTAAGACGCCAGCAAATCAAGCTGCTACAATCTGTCAAATTTCTTCAATAGATTTTCAACCTTATCGCTACAGCTTAAGGTTCAAGGTTGATTGGGAACATTTGTCCTAACTTGAATTGCTGGCGTCTGTACATTGACTTTTCACAAAATAAATTACTATACAGGGTTAAATTAAGTTAATTAGCGAAACTCCGGAGCCGTGAAGGGTATAGCTTGAGCTCCTTAAGTTCTGAGTTGAACTGCACGACTACTGACAAATGCGTGCACTGACTGGACAGGTACCCTCAATCTGTGTGGTTCTTTCCTCAAAAGACCATTTCAGACACCAATCTACATGGCCTTCACATGATCTGACCAAGATTATGTCTGGACTTTAAAAGAGACTGTGACCTCTGAGTTTGTTTCGGGTTTTCTTTTCAGAGTAGTCAGATATGAAACGCCGATCTCATCTAGTTTTTTTCTTAATATGATTGACGTGTAAAAGAGTTAGTTCTAACCTACTTACAGAAATAAATCATTTAAGTATAATTTTTTAAATATCTAAACATGTTAATAACAAAATGATTCGATGATAATATTTTGGGCCTTACCGCTCGTAGCGTAGTTACTTGAAATATCAGTTTTTTTAAATCTTTTATCTTTATAGATGCCCAGATTCACGTCCGCGGAGTTAGGGAAAACTAATTTATTTTGACCCTGTATAGAAAAATCTGCAAATACATGCTGATTTTATTTTCTACCACATTATGTAAAATCATAGCTATTCTATTAAGAGCTGAACCCATCGACATTAACAATTTACCTATACAACTTCGGTATAGCATGAGCTGCGGTCTTCCTGACATACGGAGACATGTCACTAGCCGAGTCTCTGATGGCTAACATCACAATTGGCACTATCATGGGGACGCGGATGGAGGAGAGGACTCGAAGAGCACTCGCACGGATCAACTGGTTTGGGTCCTGGAGATGATAAATATAAAGTTAAATGCCCAGATTGCATATTATGCATCCATTAGGTAGGTCCGTTAGGCAGCAGTTGTGAAACCCCATATTGACAAAAAAGGTGTTTGAACTGACAAAGATTTCATTGACATTTCCTGGAAAAGACTGCTTAATTTCAATCTGAAATTAATTGATAATTATTTTGTTAAAAAAAAAATATGTTTATACCCTAAGTCATCAATTCAGATAATTTTAGTAAACAAAGAAATGTCACTGTCAAAATGACAGGACAGTGCTGCAAAACAATTTATCATAAAAAAATTCTATCTTTTAATTACAGTTAATTAACTATTTAGATGAGCTATGCAAACAAAATACCGTAGCCGAACAGTGTTTGTTCTGTGTCGGAGTCGCGGCTTATTATTATTATAATCAGCCCTTTTAAGTCCACTGCCAGGCGTGGCCTACGCCTAGCAGTGGACTTAGGGCTCCCAAAATCGCCGTTTTCATCCTACATGTGGCAAATGTCTTGCCTGGAGAAAAGAAAACGAACGTATTGAAAAGACGCGAGTTTGCAAATTATGTCAAATGAAATTTGAGAATGTTGGGAACTCCTGTAGTGTTACCAGTATCATAATATTTTTTATACCACAAAATTTTCTTTTTTTAATAACTTTGTTTAAAACCGAAAACTTATAAAAATTAACACGGTATGATAATTGTTTAATTATTATTTCTAAAATCAGTACATAAAAGCCAATATAGCCTTGTTTTCCGCCATTTTATGTGAATTACCATTATGACGATATTTTTTTGATCTGTTATCACCTTTGTTTACATAAATTATCTGAATTGATGACTTAGGGTATAGTAAGTTTACGACATTTTTATGACAAAACTGTTCTGTGATTATGTTGGGTGAGGGTGAGGTAATGATGAGATAATGGCTTAGATTTAGAGGTCGGAAACTATTATATCAAACTTAAATATTGTTTATAAACATTTACTCATCTCTCACTCATCACCATCACTCATCAACTCACTTGTCTTTTTGGCGTCAAAATACAGCCCCCAAAATCTCCCCAAAGTCTATGCCTCTTAAATTCACCAAGCAATGGAACATTAAAGTTATAACATTACCTTCAAAGCCCTCTGGAAGGTGCTGATGGACAGTAGTGCCAAGTCCTGCTGCTCTTCAGCATACCTCACAAGGTACACATACACCAGCTTCTTCACCTCAATGTTCTTTGATACAACATTCTTTACCACAGCTGGAAACCTATGAAACAAAGGTTTTATAAGTCAAAGTCAAAGTGTTTATTGTGTGATTTTTGGTGATACAGTAGGTGTTAGGTTAATGTTAGGTTATCGTAACTCGATCGTGCGGTCCATGGCCCTTTACGGGGCACCGGTGTGGGCGCGTTCACTGAGGCTGCGACCAGCCCAGCGGTTGAACGCGTCCCAAAGGGTCATGGCCATCAGGCTGGTACGGGGTTACCGCACGGTCTCCCGTGAGGCGGCGAGCCTCCTTGCCGGACTGCCGCCATGGGATCTGGAGGCGAAAGTCCTCGCGCACATGTGGGTGTGGCGCGAAGAGGCGAAACGCCGGGGTGAAACTCCGCTGCCGCAACAAATCGCGGCACAGCGGACGGAGCTCCGGCAGGATCTCATGGCGACATGGAAAGTGCGATTGTCGCAACCCAGTGCTGGGCACGCCACAATTGCGGCGGTAAGTCCCCTCTTTGAGGAGTGGCTAGAGAGGCGCCACGGCGTCCTCACCTTCCGCCTGACGCAGGTCCTCACCGGACACGGTTGTTTCGGGAGGTTCCTGTTCAGGATAAAGCGGGAGGAAACGCCCGGGTGTCACCACTGTGTGGATCGCCCGGAGGACACGGTGGAGCATACGGTGGAGGTCTGCCCTGCTTGGGCGGAGCACCGCCGTGTCCTCACGGAGGCGATCGGCGGCGACGATCTCTCGCGTCCGGCCCTGGTTCAGGCCATGGTTCGGAGCGAGAGTGCATGGGAGGCCGTCACCTCCTTCTGCGAAACAGTAATGCTCGCGAAGGAGGAGGCGGAGCGCATGAGGGTGAGGCAGGGTGCCCGCCCTTCCGCCCTAAGTCGCCGCAGGAGACGCCCTGGGCGTCGGGAATCGCAGGCCGATTCCCGGCCACCGTAGGCGCGGGCTTGCGGACGGTGAGCGATGGGTAGCTCGCCGTCCGATAAGGACCAGGCCCGGGTCGACGGCGCGTTGTGTTCCACGCGCGCCTCAAAGAGACGTCAGCACCAATTGACGGGGTCCGAAAGGGCCAATGCCTGCCAGGGTTACGAGCCTGTCCGAAAGGGATATCGTGACTCTGGCACACAGGCATCTGAAGGAACACGGTGGGTTTTAGTCAGTAAAAGTCTGACACTCCCTCTCGCTCCGCCCAGAGCAGGAGAAGTTATTTGATGATTTCCCACCAAAAAAAAAAAAAAAAAAAGGTTATCGTAACTCAAAAAACTACCCATTAGGGCATACACTATTTAAACAATACAAGAATTTAAAATCGAAATTACATACAATTATTTAACAAACATTTTTTTTAATACAATCAATTTTTAGGGTTCCGTAGTAAACAAGGAACCCTTATACTTTCGCCATGTCTGTCTGTCTGTCTGTCTGTCTGTCCGTCCGTCCGTCTGTCCCCAGCTTAGCTCAGAGACGCTTAGTCCTAGAAAGCTGTAATTTGGCATGGGTATACATATTAATCATGCCGAAAAAATGTTAAAATAAAATTATGAAAAACATTTTTTTTTAGGGTACCTCCCTTACACGTGAAATGGGGATGATATTTTTTTTCTCGTCTATTCCATGGTGTGGGGTATCGTTGGATAGGCCGTTCAAAAATATTGTAGGTTTGGCAAAATCATTTTTCAATTAAGGGATCCGTTTGCGTAATATTAAGCTTTAAAGTGCTATTTTTTGTTAGAGTCAAGTGTCCCCCCCCCCCTGCCAGCTAAATGGTTGGTTTTGGATATGTGAAAAAAATCATGGCAATAGTACCTATATATAACGAAATTAAAAGGAAAACTATCACAGCTAAGTAGGGTTCACAAGTTAACGAGTAATAGTCGACCAACTTAAATTTGCAGTTGGAGAATTGACCGTAACGTATATCGATGTATGGGAGAGCATGTTTTTCAACTACAATGTTAAGTTTGTTTTTGGGATAAATTAATCCCAACTACGGAACCCTTCATTGTGCGTGGTCCGACATGCACTTGGCCGGTTTTTATAATAAATATTCAGAACACAATTATTAACACATTCATTTCATGAAGATGATGAAGAAGTCATAATATTACATAATAATATATACTTTAGTTACTTTGGAGATGTTGATACTGAAAAACTAATGTCAACATAATTTGTGAATTTGTATCAAATCAAAAGTCATTTATTAAAACTAGGCTGACAATCAGCACTGTTCGAACGTAAAAAATTACATGAGACAGTCCCCCAAAAACGCCCACCCTTCACCACTTCCTAGTGCTTTAGCTGGGAAGAAGTGGCGCAGCAAACTCCCCAGCAGCACAGCTGTCTGTTCAGTTAGAGAACTTGATTCTAAACAATAATAAGTAAAATAATATGCATTACGAAACACAAAACATTAAATTACGGTTGGCGCAGTGGTTGAGCGATTGACTGCTGCGCTGCGTGTCGCGGGTTTGATTCCCGCACAGAACAAATATTTGTATGACCTACAAGTAGTTGTTCCGGCTCTGGCTGTTTGTGTATGTGAATTTAAATGTTTGTAAACGCACCCACAATACAGGAGCAATTCCTAGTGTGGGGCAATGTTTATTAAAAAAAAATAAAAATATTTGGCATAATTATGTTAGCTAGCACATGTGCTAGCTAACATAATTATAGTTTCTGTGGTATAGTGGCATGCCACTATACCACAGAAAAAAAAACAAGTTATTTGCCATATGTTAGCTAGCACACACCACTAAACCACAAAAAAAAAAAATATTCGTCGAAAAAGGGAGGGGAGGGGGGGTGTAGGTTGTGTATTCCGAACTACTGATCCGATTACAAAAACTCTTTGCCTAATGGGACGCTATAGTACCGCCGAGTCCAAAGAATACTATAGTATTTGGCCGAGTGTCATAGGCATGATAGACAGTCGTGGGCAGCACCTAGTTATACATACATTGAGTGTTGAACTCAGATAGCTAAAATAATTTTTCCAAGCATGGTGAATATGATAACTGTATGCGTTATGGAAGCAGTATTGGACAAAATTGTTTTCATATTAAACAATATTTTCTGCCAAAATGATGAGATTGTATTATTTGCTGTATTGCCAACAAACTGTTTTGTAGTTTGGCAAATACTGATTACTGTATATTGTGTAATTGTTTGGTAAATAATAAACAAAACAAACATGAAATAACCTCAGTCAAAGTGTACCAATATTCTCCCTGTGCTTGTTTTAAATGAGCGGGAGCTTTTCTCTGTCTGGATATTATCAAGCGATTTTTGTGCAGAACATTCAGAACTTAATTTTGATGCACATCTTTTAAACTTTACAGGACACATTTGCTCACAACAACAACAAAAAAATTAAGAAATCTGTAACTAGTCTTCACCCATCTACCCCAATAATGGGGGTGCAGGTCTTTATATAAAATAAATCCTCTAGGGTACTTACTTCCTGAAGTCACCCCCACTCGTCCACACCTCCCTTTAAGGGATCTACCGAACCCTTAGAAGAAGTGTAAGTGTGTATTTCATACAGACAAATAGGTACTTACCAACAAAAAGCCCCTAACTCTTACATCTTGGTCAAAATGTATGTGGTTTGGCCATTAAAAGTTACGCTTTAACAAAAGAATCCCACTTTTTTTACTCAAAAGGTTACAAAATTCCACTTTGCCCAAAAACAATCTGGCAATGCTGGCTGTTGTGTACAAAACAATACATTGCTGAAAGTTCTACCATCTTTGATCTACTGAATATTACAGGTGAATGTAAAACCATGACAAAATAAATACTTACAGATCAGAAGCATCCCTTCCCTTGGCAATCATGCCAATGATCCTTTTCATAGCCTCTAGTTTGAGGGAGTCTTTGGACCCATCTAACATGAGTTTTAAGTCTTCATTCCTACAAAATACAAACAATTTAAAAACAGTGGTGTCTGTGTATTGATATGTATAGGTATGTGTTATAGAATTTGATAGGAATATTGTATGTAAGTTATGTATGGCTTGTAGATAAATAGGAAAATGTTTGAGAGTACTCTGAGATCTTTAGTATATTTCCTAGAAACCAACTCATCCTAAAAATACATTATTACTTAAAATGATACAGAAAAATCACTAGATTATGTCTTTGAATGGTTGAAGGATGGTTTAATACAGCTAATAACGCTTAAAACATTTACTTACTTCTTAAAATCTGGTTGGAAAAACGCCCCAGAAGCTGGATCGCTTGCCGGGTACTCCACTTCACCCATCACCACTTTATCATTATTATAGGATGTCGTAGCCGACATTTTGGATAAGATAATAGCGTAGACACTTCACTGGATACTTATTTTTATTTAGTTATTTGCGTCTAAACTTTTAAATAAAGTGAAATCGCAAAATTACATTTCATTTTGACATTTACTTGTTGACGTTGGACAAGCAGCGTTTATGTTATGTCAAAGTTGCGTTTCGTTACTGCAGTACTGGTGACCTGCATTTTATTGATAACACTTACCTACTTCTTACATCTTCCGAAAATTTTCTAAAATGATAATTGCACATACAAAGAATTTAAAATTATAATTATTAATAATAACGAGAAAATTGTGGGCAATTTTGGGAATTGATCTATGAAATCATTAAAATGATTACATAGAAATACTGATGAGTTTGAAGGGACTTGTAGAGTAATTCAATTACTGTGAAAACTGTGTGCACCAATATAGGCGTAGTACCTATACTCCATTTGAAAAAAGATTAGAAATTTAAATAAACCTTTTTTACAGTCCGTTTAAACGATTTTCACTTCTGTTTCGTAAGCATAAGGATTGCATTACCAAACGTGTTTACAAAATCACAACCAAATGTTTATTACAGCTGCCATTTGTCATGCCACCAACGCAATAGAAGTCAAAATCGGTCAAGTCAAAACTATACCTATTATTTGGTTTATTGGATATTCTATACTTATAATAAAAACATTATAAAAAAAAAATTACCGAGTTCCAAAAAACACTACAAAGTGAAAAATTAACTTTATTTTCGGAAGTCGGTGTCTTTGGATCTGTATTTTAGTTTTTTGCCACCGACTTCCGAAATTAGAGTTATTTTTCACTTTGTAGTGTTTTTTGGAAGTCTGTTATTTTATTTTATAAAAAGTTTTTTATTTTTTACTTTTTAGTGGGTCAGTTTTTAATTTATCTACGTTAGCCCTATGTCAACTGCTCATCACCTTTTACAAAATATTGCTTTTCTCGGTGCTGGGACGTTAATTGTTGAGGAGAACTGTCACTCATCTTATGCATTGTGACGAGCATAAATTGCTTAGCAACCATATTAAAGTACCTAATCGAATCGCAACCCGTTATATACTTATTATTATAATGTTCCGGTGGCCATAATATGTGGTCTCCATCATCAGTTCCACTTTACCAAATGGTGATTTCCAAGAGCAAATGCATGAGTTACTATAAAAAATACCCAAATCGCTATAGGTTCGACTATAAAATTTGAGGGATTCCCTCGATTTTTCAAAATCGGTCCATCATTGACGGAGATATCGGTGAACAAACATAAAAAAAAAAACATACCGCCGAACATATAACCTTCTCCTTTTTGGAAGACGGTGAAAAATTGTAAAATACTGTTCATTGCCCTCTGTACGACTGAATCGTCCAAGATGGTAACGTAACGTTAATTTGAACGACGACGTCGAAAATGTATACCTAACCTACATTATATATATTGTGCAAGTGCATAAAAATATTATAATAATTAATATACTAAAGCATTCTTGTTGAAAATACTAGCACTATTGGTATCACCTCTAAATATGTATAGGGTGTATAGTTTGAACTATAGAACACTTTATTAATTCACTTTCACTGTTTTCTTTCTTTTGTTTATTTTAATTTCTTCACTGCTAATACTTCACTTTGTTTGATTTAAATATTCGGTGCGAAACGAGTACCTATTTCCAATATTTATTTTATAGAATTAACGTTGCGTTTACTTCGCGCGTTCGTGCTAGGCCCTCGGACTTATATAGCATTGATCGTAATGCCAACTAACTCGCCTACGGGGCCGTGGTCTGGTGGTCTCGCACCAAGCTAGTTACAACCTCCAATAAACTACAACGCATGCAAAGACTAGCCTGCATGGCGACCACGGGCTGCATGAGGACTATTCCGACTGCAGCAATCGAAGCTATGCTGGGATAACCACTGCTCCACCTGTTCATACAGCAGGAAGCGACGATGGCGGCATTGCATCTAAATACAATAAATGTCTGGGGTAAGAGAGACACACAACACACCTTACACACCGCTCTGCTTGAGGGACTGAATAATGAGTTCCCCATTACGAAGGCCATTAATGACCGGGTACCGAAACAATTTATCTTTGATAAAAAATACATAATCCTACTTCATGAGGAACACCGATGCGAGGGTTTGCGCCCCGCAGAGCTGCGCATCTTCACGGATGGATCCAAAACAGGTAGTGGCACAAGTGCTGGAATCCAGGCCAAATGCGTGGGTATTTCTGTTGTCGCTTCAGCCGTCATGGCTCATGGCCAGGAAAGCTAAGGACCACTAGATCCGCATACTCTCAGACAGCATGGCTATTTTGCAAGCACTAAACTGTCATACAGTTGACTCTGGGCTGATATACGACTGCCACCAGTGCCTCAACCAGGTGGGTAGCCTCCATAATATAACCATTCAATGGATCATATTACTAAGCAGTTCGCTAGGCAACAATGCAGCCGACGAACTTGCCAGAAGGAGGTCGAGCATGGCACCAATGGGACCTCAACAAATGTCTCTGGTAACGAAGCGAACCAGGGCCATCACAAACTATGGTTGGATTGGACCCATGTGAGTGCAGGCAGGCTAAGCAGGTAATCCCTACAATCGATGGCCGCCTCACGAAACAGGTTTTCCGACTAACTAAACAACAGCTGCGTACAATTACAGCAGCTATTAGGTACTGGAGGACGACGAGACAGCAGCTCATGTGGTGCTAAACTGCTCGGTGGTCGCCACATACAGGGCAAAGCAGTTCGGAAACCCAGGTACGCTACGTGAGATTGTCAGTAACACCAAGGCGTTGCTGACGTTCCTTGAGGAGCTGGGGTGGATCGAATAACCGATTTTCCCACCCGTACGCAAATACGCGTATTGACGTGGAGTAGCGAAAACCAGTCCGTATTACCTATTAACGCTAACTCATCCTGTTGGCAATTTCATAATATTTAAAATTAGGTTTCAATAAGTTGGAGCCTTCCAATGTCAATTTGCTTATTGCTGAGTAAAATAAATATTGCACATAATAATATATTGAAATTGTTTCATTATTTTCTGCACCGGTAAAACGAGGTGACTTTGAAACTCATTGCAATTTTGCTCGTAAAATACACACACGCATTAGATTATTTTTTCTTCTATTGGAAATTCCAGTTTATATTTTGCCAACGCGTTTGCTAGCAAAGTTATTTCGAGAATGACAAAACAAGATTCTTTGGTATTTTTCGTCGAGTCTTTGAGCTCCTTAGGTTCTGAGTTGAGCTACACGATTACTGACAAATGCGTGCACTGCACAGGTCCTTTCAAATGTGTGTGGTTCTTTCCTCAAAATACCATCAATCATCTTCCTCCCCTTGTTCCAAACATGGAATGGATGGGCAACTTGGGGTCGGCGCAACACGTTAGGTAATAGGTAATACGGGCTGGTGTCCGCAACTCCACATCAATGCGCGTATTTTGCGTACGGGTGGGCAAATCGATTATTCGATCCACCCCAGCTCCTCAAGGAAGGCCAGCAACGCCTTGGTGTTACTGGCAATCTCACAGAGGGTACTTGGGTTACTGAAGTACTTTGCCCTGCTGTGGCGCAACACGTTTAAACTCTTTCTACTCTCCCCTCTCAAACGTCACGCTACCATTCGCTCCCTTGTCTGTCACATTCCTCACATAATACATTCGTCTTTTCTTTGGCCTTCCTCTCTCTGTCCATCTATCAATATATTCATCACAAGGCTTTCCAATTTAAAAAATTATTGAATTAACGTTTACTTCGCGCGATCGTGTTAGGCCCTCGGACTTCATAGTTGATCATAACGCGAACTCATCTCCGTTGTCAAAAGTTGCCTCAAAATACCATCTCAGATACTAATTGCATAGTCCTCATATAATCTGACCAAGATCATGTCTGGACTTTAAAATAGGCTAAGTATGACCTCTGATTTTGTTAGAAAACTGAGAAACTAAGTATATGAGATCGGTGTTTTTTACGCCTCACCGAATGAAAAACACCCATCTCATGTAGTTGTAAAATATAATTATTTATTTTTGAAGTGTGAAGTGTGATCATTCCAAAGTTTACCTATAATTTTCGTCGAGAATGCGTCCTAGGGTTGACACTGAACGACAATGAAATAATTGGGTGTTATCAAAGAGCCTCAGTATCAATTTATTTAGAGAGCTTTAATATTTTTTTAATTTATATATCATTATAAAAAATAAAACGACTTTTTCATTGATATCGAATAACAATGAAACAGTCGTTCACTTTATATACAAGCATGTAGGTAAGAGGTGCTCGTGGCTAAATGATAACAATCGCACGAGGCAAGGGAGGTTAGGCTACGCCTGCCGCGGTTGGTTCGTGGATGGGTCATAGGTTAGGTTAGGATTCATTACATATCAAGACCCCTAGTCCATGCTTCGGAAAGCACGTAAAGCCGTTGGTCCCGGCTGTCATTGGTAGATTGTTGAGCTTCTGATGATCCGTAACGACTGTCAGTCGTTACGGATCATCAGAAGCTCAACAATCTGACAACCAGTCTTAACAAGGCGTATCGTGTTACTCAGTAACTGGGTTGTGAAGGTCAGATAAGAAGTCGCTCCATGCAAAATACTGGAGAAAAGGCTAGGCAGATTGCCAAGCATTATGTTCTTAATTCAAATTTTTTTTTTTTTTTACATTACAGTGTGCAGTGTCTCAATTTGGTAGTGTGGTTATTTAACAGTTCTCTATCTGACTCAGTTTTACGGTGCGTATGGGCCGGCGCTCACTGTCGGCATGGCACGGCAGATTGTGCTGCGGCATCCCGCGCCGTGCCGTAGCATGCCGTGGCATGGCAGGTTGTGCTCCGGCATGCCGCGGCGTGCCGTGACATCCCGTGGTATCCCGTGGCATTCTGCTGAAAGCCCAGCCACTCTGGCATCAATCAGTTTTGCTCCACGCGGAGGTCAGTCAGTCATCAGTTTTGCTCCAAAGGTTTTTTTTTTCACTTTTTAGTGGCTCAGTTTTGATTTTATCTAAATTACAATAGCCTAATGTTAACTGCTCATCACCTTTTATAAAATATTGCTTTTCCCGATGCTGGGACGTTGATTGTTGAGGAGTTCTCCTGCTAAGAACCAGGAGAACTGCCACTCACCATATGCATAGTGACGAGCATAAATTGCTTAATCGCAACCCGTTAAATAGGTACTCATTATTTTATTGTTCCGGTGGCCATCTGTGGTCTCCTTCATCAGTTCCACTTCACCAAATGGTGCTTTCCGAGAGCAAATGCACGAGTTACTATAAAAAGTTCCCAAATCGCTATAAGTTTGCATATAAAATTTGAGGGTTTCCCTCGATTTCCATGGGATTCCCTCATCAGATTCTGATTTGATGGCAACGGGACCACGTCGGAAGTATACAATTTCAAAAAAAAAAAAAAATCAAAATCGGTTCATAATTGACGGAGTAATCGCGTAACAAACATACAAAACAAAAAAAAAAAACATACAGACGAATTGAGAACCTCCTTCTTTTTGGAAGTCGGTTAAAAATACACTAGGTACTAAGTGAAAAATAACTTTAATTTCGGAAGTCGGTGTCTTTGGTTTTGTATTTTCACTTTTTACTTGCGGTACCTACTCCACACAAATTCGTATAGGTACAGTCAGCATCAAAAGTCGATGACCACATTCAAATTTTCAAAATCACTGTACATTATATATTATTATATTATTATTTATATTATTGATTTTGAAAATCTAAATGTAGTCATCAACTTTTGATGCTGACCGTACCACTACATGCTATGTAAAATTAGGAAAATTAATACAACATCATCAACATACACTAAGTGGAAATAAAATATAAGTAAGTATAAGAAATAAAAAGTAGGTAAGTTTATGAAATTATTTATTTCATAAACTTACCTACTTTTTATAAAAAATATTTTTTAAATCAAGCTTTTAATGTTCGTCGTACGTTCGTGCGTAACCCCAATTAGTAATCTAATCCAGAAATAGAAATTATATATAGGAACACAGTAAGCTGTTGCGCGCCTTCAAGCACGGCACTGCGCTAACGCATTTTTAACGTCCACGAACGTAATCTTGTTTGCTTGTCAACCGACAGTTTGTAATTTCCATTTTCCTTTTATTTTGCATAAGTATTAGGTAGGTAAATGTTATACAGTCCACTCATCTTTCATTTTGCTCCATTATGACCTATCGTCGCGATCAATATGAATCGACATTAAAAGCTTGTTTGAAATCGTAATATTATACTCGTAGGTAATAGCAGTATTATAACATTTATCCTAAAATGCTTGTAAACACTTTTAACCCAATAGATACTTAGTTATGTTATTACTAAAATAAACGAACTGGCTAGTCATCGAGATATAAGTAGTAACGTACTAGAGAAGACACCGTAAATTCCTACTTTGTCTCGTTCAACTGCGGCGATCGCGCCGCACCTCACTCAGTCGCTCTCTAGCTCTTTCGCGCCTTGTACTTCCGACAATAATAAATTATATAGAATAAATACACTTCCGCAGCAAATCTAGCGCTGTGGTAAATTAGTTACGGTTTAGACGAATTGTTATTATTTTAGCGCTGCGCGAACTAAAGATTAGTTACGAAGAATAGGACAATTCAGTTATTTGACGTAGCTTCTCTAGTACGTATATCTCGATGGCTAGAGTATACTTAGGAACAGAAGAAAACCGGCCAAGTGCGAGTCGGACTCGCGCACGAAGGGTTCCGTACCATTATCTATAAAAATGGCAAAAAAACACGTTTGTACATATTCTGTGAATATTTCAAGCGTCTTCCTGCAGGCTTAGCATGGCGTTTTCGATCTCTACTCTACTATAGAATAGACATCGCTTGTCTACACTTCTCGTTATCTCTTCTTCGCGAGCACGAGGACACACCTAGACTCGGGTTTCTTCGTAGACAGTGACTTGTCCATAGCAACGTGGTATTCGCTAGTGGTGTGTATTACTACCCAATTTTACCGTACTTTTGCGTTTCGTTCTCAAACAAATCTATGAAGCAAAGTGTTTTTAACGAATATTTCTTCAATTACAAAACGCAAATGGTCAAGGGGGATGCGCTGAGTAGCCCGCGAAATTCAAATTTTCGAACGTTTTTGAATTCTAAGGATTTTTTGAAGAGAGTTATTTGTTTTGCCGATTCTAATGATTATAATTCTGTAAAGCAATATTTTTTACGGCCGCGAATCATATTTAAATCAACTTATAACATGTTACTGACTTGCAAATTGCAAAAAACGTAATAAAATTTGAATTTCACGGGCTACCTTAGCGCATCTCCCTTTTAAAAATATTGTTAAATGGCTGTAGCCAATGACGTATTATAGGTAATACATCATTGGCTGTGGCGCCACTAAGTTTTAAAACTCATTTGTATTGCATACACAGAACACTATATAATATTGGTAATTGCATAAAATGTACAGGCATTATTTAAATAAAGAGCCATAATTATACTATTTTGATGGCGTCACGCAAGAAGTATCCTTTAAGGGTACTGCAGACTGGTCGCGCTATCACGTCGCGCCTGTCTGCGGGAGCCCTTGTTTTTACTAGGTACTAACATTGTTATTGTATTGTTGTTTATCGATATTTTATTTATTAGTAGGTAAATGCTCCATTTAAAACTAAGTGTGTAAGATTTAGTAAATGAAAATAATAATCACTACATAGTAAAGGCTTCTACAGATCAGCGCGACTCGCGACGCGACACAAAGGCACCGCTCGTCACGCGACGTGCGGGGCCTTTGTGTCGCGCCAGTATGTAGAAGCCTTAATGCAACGCGGGCGAGGCCGCAGGCGGCAGCTAGTACTTCATAAATAAATAATTTAGTGTTCAATGAAGAGATTTTGGCTCATAGTCAGATGTTTTATATTCCCTGTGAATGTAGGTATCTAATAAATCAAAGTTAAGGGACAACATAGTGTAAAAACTATAGGATACTTATATTGTTGTTCTTATTTTATTGTTAATTCCAAAAATCTATTATTTATTTTGGGCGACAGGTCCTAGCCGAGTTCTTCGCATAAACATTGATTGCACTATCTCCTTGCTTATTTTATAATTCTACAGAACTCACTTCCCGTGAGATCAAAGGCTCCCAAACAAGCAAAGCAAGCTCGCTAATAGTATTTCTTTCCCATCTTCGCTGAAGTTTTTCTATAAAAAAACTTAAATAAAAAGCGCAATTTGAACCCAACATGTTAATTTCAGCTTAATACATGATAAAAGTAAAAAAGCACCGCCTATAATTACTCGAATTAACGAAAAAACAACTAACGAATCGTTGTCTAGGTCATTTTATATGTAGACTATTTCGGAAGAAAGGTTTCTATCCCAAGCTGTCAACACCGGAGAAAGATTGTACGCCGTGCTCGACGTTGTAGACAGTTGTCTAGGGTAGAGAAGACAAGTCTCTTCACATTTGGTTTTGTAATCGCCGTGCTACAGACAGTAGAAAACTTTCTGTTGTCTACACTGAAACGTCATTTTTGTCTATTCTTCCGTCGACAAAACGCGTAGAGAGGGTTCTCGTGCTAAGCCTGCTGTTGCCTTTATCAATATAAAGCTAAAACGAGCAAAAAAATCACGTTTATTGTATGGGAGCCCCCTTAAATATTTATTTTATTCTATTTTTTAGTATTTGTTGTTATAGCGGCAACATAAATACATCATCTGTGAAAATTTCAACTGTCTAGCTATCACAGTTCATGAGATACAGCCTGGTGACAGACGGATAGACAGACAGACGGACAGACAGACAGAGTTCCCGTTTTACCCTTTGGGTACGGAACCTTAAAAAGGACTTTTGTAGGTCAAGTTTTGTATAAATGCGACCATCTGGTATTCTGATCGAATTGAATTGAAAGTAACTGAATCGTATTTATTTACACGAATTGAGTGGCTTCTCTTGAAAAACATTAATTCATTAGTGGAATGAACGGGTTAGGTATCCTTGTTTCATCGAAAAGAAATTGTCAAATTATCACTTCCCAAACAATTTTCCGCATAATTTAATTTGCCAAATTATTACTTCGCAAAAAATCTCTTCACAAATACTTAATTGTAACGCAAACCTAATGTTTGGCAAGTGAACGGTTAAACAATATCTTGTTTACGTAGTAATTTTACCCATTTTGATGTAGTCAAATATTTCAGTTGGAATACCTAACACATTTTACGCAAATAGAACAAGCCAAAACGTCAGTAGGTATCGTCAGTTTTCAATTTATCATTTCAAGCATAAGATCTAACTTTGAAAGTTTGAAGACGTTTTATTACAAGAGTGTTTTTTCCACTTGGGATAAATTCTAAACAGGTGATAATAATATTAATATTAACTATTCTGGTAGTATTTCTTTTTTAGTCAGTAGATTTATTTTTTAGTAATTAATCTCGGCTAACTAGTTCAGTTTCGGGTAGCCTTTTTTTTAGGTTTCTTTTTCCATAATTATGTTTTTCTATATAATCTAGTGGTTTCTGGGCGTAGGAACTTACGGTTTTAACCTAACCTAACTATTTTTTTTTAAATAATTAATTACTCAAACTAGTTCCATAGATACTCATTTGACCAAACTTTTACCGCCTTATTACAAAACAAGATTTATATTTTGACATGGCTTAAACCATGCAGCCAGTTTTTGTAATACGAACGTAACAGTGATTGAAATACCGTTCTTTATACAAAACTGAAAACTTAGTTCGGTTCTAAGTTGACAGTTTTGTGTTTAGGAACTTTACCATAGTCGGAATAAAGTTCGAAATTCAATAATGGCTCCATGTTTTAAACCTGGGTCTGAAGATAAAACTTGTTTTGTAATAAACTGTCTAAAGATTGTTTGTTGTAATAAATCATTTAAATAAAGACCAAAATGCCATAATGACATTATCCTTGGTAATATTCTGCCAAGTAAAAATTTGACCAAATGAAAATGTGCGTACTAAAATAATTCCAAATATTGCATTGGTATAAAAAAAGGTTGCTAAATTTGTTTGGGTAGTGAAATTTTGTCAAAATCTTTTCGGCAAAACGGCAGGACCCCAGAATGAACATTCAAATTCCCCAATTACATGTTCGACAAGAGTTTCACACTGTTAGAAATTTACAAGTGATAAGCTGGCGAACAGAATCGGATTAGTCCGCGAAATTAAATTTTACAGGATGGCTAAAAAACTAATGTTAATATATGGAGGAGATTAATGTTAATTTATGTAGGAGATTAATAAGACAACATTGCATTATTATAGATAGGTAGATTAGATCTATTGTTGCATGAGTAATTCATTTTAATTTACTTATATAAGGCAAAGGCGTGAGTTTTTGTAAGTATTTATGTAAGATAAGATAAAGATTTAAGATAAAGATTTATTTCTCACCACAATATATAGTACATTTTCAAAATATCCATACATAATAGTTTTAGAAGTTATACTGTGGGAGACTGGTGCCTAAGCTAAGCTGTAAGGCCTGTATTTCAGGACACCAGGTCTCCACCCCTTCGGAAACGGTTACCTTTATTTAGGATTATGCACTCGAACACGGATGCGGTAAGTTAAACTGATTTCACTATTGATTATTACTTATTCTAGGGTTAGTAAATGTGTGTGTGTGTGTTTATGCATGTGTATGGTGTGAAATGTGTGTGGTGTGTGTGTGCGTGGAAAGTGTATGTTTTATACAGCGTGCCGCTACAGTGGCGACATTAATTTAACACAGGTATTAATACAGTTTCGTCTTTACGTTTTTTGAAAGTATTTTAATTTCATTAAACATTATTATTTATTGATTTATTTATTTACAATTTTCTAAAATAGCAACTTGGAGCAACCTGTAGGTACTTAAAGAACTGTAGCATAGAGGTAATTAGCCGGGGTCATGGATCATAACATCGAATCAATGAAATTAAAACCAATAACGTGGAAGGAGTAGGCGAATTGAAGGAAAGAGAGAGCTTTATTATTTAGTTTGTGTGATTTTTTGTTCAATTATAATTATTTATCTTATTATAATATATATTATTTAAAAAATAAAAAATATATAAAGTAAAATAATTACTAGATCTACCAGTGTGTCATATTAATGTCGCCACTCTGTAGCGGCACGCTGTATTCTAGAAGTTATTCAAGAAATAAAAATGTACTAATCTGGTTTTGTTTGAAAAAGGTGGCCTTATCCGCTAGTGACCGCAAACATGTGACATTAACATCGGTACCAGACTATTGCTAGTGTTATATTGCAAAACAATGAACATTTTTACTTAACTTTTTTTTTGCTGCACTTGTCCCCTTTTGACTAAAAAAGTGTTGAAGATATGAATACTACATGGGACTAGTCCGCTTCAGAATGAAAAATGGATGCAATTTTTAATATCTTTGATAAAAACTCGGACTAAACCAGTTTTGGTTTGAAAATGCACTTTCCCTACTTTTCCTACCAGGTTTTGATTGAAAATATTAACAGGGATCAACGCAACGGGGTCCAGGATATCACGATTAGACAAAAAAATGTGTAATAGTGGACTAAGCTAGTTCTGTTCGCCAGCTCCTCAAGTGGTTTTAGGGTTTTCTGAAGATTTGAAGTTTATTCAGGAAAGTTGGTCATTAGTTATGTTAGCTATATGTATGTATGTCAGAAGCCTTGACAGCCGTCGTGTTAAATGTCGTGTTAAATGTCGCGGTGTCAAGGGACAGTCACATGTAGCACACGACAAATGCTTTACACGTTATAGTGTCATTAGGTGCCTACACAACACATAGCAGCGATGGTCATAGTCAAAGCCAAAGTCTAATCAATTATGTATTTCAAATAGGCACATAAAAGGCACTTTTGAACGTCTAAATTTACAAGAAAATAGAATTGATTTTATATAGTTGCCCCTTCTAAAAGGTTTTTATATGGAGAAGAATGGGCAAGAAACTCCACAGTTACTGTTTTAAAATGGTTTACAATTTATTTTATTATAAATTAATTATATATCGTAATTAAAAATGAAGTTGGTGCTTATTTATTTACAAATATTGTAAAAGTAGACGATTTTCCTAAATTGTTTTAATAAATAATAAGTTATTGTGTAAATAAACATTTTATTTCTCTTCCACAAGGCGCTTTAAACATATGAATATTATAACCTGCAATAAAATACTTTGTGGGAGACTGGTATCTGCACTAGGTAACCCTGTCATACGGTTTACCCCCCCCCCCCCCAAAGCAGTGTTTGAGAGTATTCAACCTTAAAGATAATATTAATAAATTTGTTAAGAAATAAGCAGTACCTTTGTACAGTCGAGTTCATTAATATATTAGCCCTTTCAGGCTTCAAAAATATATGACCGTCAAAAAAAATCATAATATTGTGACATCATTAAATTGTGGTCAAGATTTCGATTCATTAATATGTGACTGGTTTTTCTCAGTAACATGTATACAGCCAAAAGCACATTATTATATGAACAACATTAAGATCATATTATCTGAACATTGTAGGATTCACAATTATGTATGCACACATGAATACAATAATATCTAAACACAAGTAAATGTAATTCAAATTCAAAAAAAAAAATTCAAATTAATACAATAAAAAAAAATCAATCAATCAATTCAATTCAATTCAATTTCAATTTTATTCAAATTTATAGTACTGGAAGCTAGTACTGGAAGAAAGCACTGGATTATAGTACTGGAAGTTAGTACTGGAAGCTAGTACTGGGAGCAAGTACTGGAAGCTAGTACTGGGAGCTAGTACTGGAAGATAGCACTGGAAGATAGCACTGGAAGATAGTACTGGAAGATAGCACTGGAATATAGTACTGGAAGTTATAACTGGAAGATAGTGCTGGAAGATAGTATTGGGAGCTAGTACTGGAAGTTAGTACTGGAAGATAGTACTGGAAGATAGTACTGGAAGCTAGTACTGGGAGCAAGTACTGGAAGCTAGTACTGGAAGATAGCACTGGAAGATAGTACTGGAAGATAGCACTGGAATATAGTACTGGAAGATAGTACTGGAAGATAGCACTGGAATATAGTACTGGAAGTTAGTACTGGAAGCTAGTACTGGGAGCTAGTACTGGAAGATAGCACTGGAAGATAGTACTGGAAGATAGCACTGGAATATAGTACTGGAAGTTATAACTGGAAGATAGTGCTGGAAGATAGTATTGGGAGCTAGTACTGGAAGTTAGTACTGGAAGATAGTACTGGAAGATAGTACTGGAAGATAGTACTGGAAGCTAGTACTGGGAGCAAGTACTGGAAGCTAGTACTGAAAGATAGTATTGGGAGGTAGTACTGGAAGGTAGCACTGGAAGGTAGCACTGGAAGATAGAACAATACACTTACTGTATTAGTACAGTAGTAGTAGTACAGTACTTCCAGCACTATCTTCCAGTTCTATCTTCCAGGTCCAGTACTAGCTCCCAATACTATCTTCCAGTACTATCTTCCAGTACTATCTTCCAGTGCTATCTTCCAGTGCTATCTTCCAGTACTATCTTCCAGTACTAGCTCCCAATACTATCTTCCAGCACTATCTTCCAGTTATAACTTCCAGTACTATATTCCAGTGCTATCTTCCAGTACTATCTTCCAGTGCTATCTTCCAGTTCTATCTTCCAGCACTATCTTCCAGTTCTATCTTCCAGTGCTACCTTCCAGTGCTACCTTCCAGTACTAGCTCCCAATACTATCTTCCAGTACTATCTTCCAGTACTAACTTCCAGTACTATATTCCAGTGCTATCTTCCAGTACTATCTTCCAGTACTAGCTCCCAATACTATCTTCCAGCACTATCTTCCAGTTATAACTTCCAGTACTATATTCCAGTGCTATCTTCCAGTACTAGCTTCCAGTACTATCTTCCAGTAATTAGAAAAACTTAACGTCATTTTAAGTTAATCTAGCCAGTGATAAATAATGTTGCAAACTCCTTGACCATGCAATTTTAAGATTGCTATTAAAATTATCTTTATGACGTAAGTAATAAGGTTGAATTTGAATTACATTTACTTGTTTAGATATTATTGTATTCATGTGTGCATACATAATTGTGAATCCTACAATGTTCAGATAATATGATCTTAATGTTGTTCATATAATAATGTGCTTTTGGCTGTATACATGTTACTGAGAAAAACCAGTCACATATTAATGAATCGAAATCTTGACCACAATTTAATGATGCTTATAGTTGTCACAATATTATGATTTTTTTTGACGGTCATATATTTTTGAAGCCTGAAAGGGCTAATATATTAATGAACTCGACTGTACTAAATTATTATTATGTCATATCTCTTTGTATTTCTCTGTGTGTACATAAATAATAAAATAAATAAACAAATTATATTAACCTTTGGTAAATATATTATATGATATGTTGTATCTTTCCCCTTCTATAAGTTAGATCATTTATTAAGGCTGACTGCACGTTAGCTATGTATTCGCATGAGTAATTTATGTTTTGCTGAAGCGATCGACTACTGCATAGATACTTGATTTTTCACTCTTTTAAAGGCGAATATGGCGCGGGATGTGGGAAAACGTTTGCTCGCGCCGATTTTGTCAACTAATTTGTATGAAGTTATTCAAACTGGCGCGAATAGTCGCGTGACTTCCTAATCAATAAAAAAAAAGCGTACAGTCACGTCCCGCATCCCGCACGGGTTCACTTCAGTGTGGCCAGAGTTTTATTTATTCGGATCGCAGAATGAGTAAAACAATCCTGTTTCATTCAGCCACACAACTTACTAATCCATTTATTTAAACGTTCCGGGACACTTGACTATTTGCAAATGTCATGATATGACACTTCAAAATCCCATACATTTTATCAAACCGTCTACAGCCGTACTATGTATTTGGTGTTTCGGTGCATAAGCACTATGCGTTGAAAAAGACTTGAAAGAGTTTGCCGTGACGTGATGTGACCCTAGTTCATGTGCTTCCTAGGAATGTTATGGGCAAGCAACGGCTATCGACGGTTTGCCAAATTACATGAAATAAATTTAACCGCCCTTAATGCCACGTAACGATATATCGAGATAAGGTCGAGAAGCGGTCGGTCCCGGAAAGTGTTAACCTTGTACCTACTATTTTATCAACGTGTTGTCTACAATTCTGTATAAGGTACTTCACAGATGCTTAAACCATTATCAAAATCAAAAATCCTTTATTCAAATTAAGGTGAGAATTAGCATTTTTTTAACGTCAGAATTACCCTCAAAACGCCCGCCCTTCACCACTTCCTAGAACTTTAGCTGGGAAGTCGTGGCGCAACAAACTCCCGAGTGGCACAGTTGGAACTTGATTCTATACAACAGTATGCAAAGTAATTAACATTACAAAACAATGAAATTAAATAATTTGTCATAAGTCAGCTAAACTTTCATCATCATTCCAGCCGAAAGACGTCCACTGCTGGACATAGGCCTCCCACAAAAAGTAGGGAGGGGGTTGCCATAATCGCCATGCTTGACAGGTGGGTTGGCGATCGCAGTATGGTGTTAAAATGCATAGAGAACGCTGCTGCCCAGTCTACGACACCCACGGGATGAAATGGGATGATGCAATTCTTTACGTCCGGCGCCACACGGAGCAGCTCAAACTATACTCAAGCCGAAATAAAAACGTAAACAGAACTAAATACCTAAAAAAACCCTCGAGGCTTAAGGCATTAATTTAAAGTTCATATATCAAGCGCTCAACATAGTTAATTTGTTTATCTTGAGTTTACTTAATTAAATTATGATCCTGTATCGTTTATTTTGACGGTGATAAAATATCTATCTCAACAAAGTTAATTATGAATTTAGTGTAAAACTTGCAAAACCACGGCCTAGCTTCTGATAATTCATGCTTAAATTGGATTTTTTTTATCAATTTTTTCAGATTTATCTTTAAAAAAACACTCAAAATAGATTTTGTTTTTGATGATAAATCTGATTTTTTTTTTTGTTAAATAGGGCTTTGAAAACAACATTACATAGTCAGTCCAGCCGGCCTATTCTGTAAATATATCACCTGCATGTCGATTCTGTAAAAATCTCACCGTGAATTGTTGCGTGGAGTGAGCTGTCAGTGTCATTTCACTAATGCTAGGGATTGACCAAGGATTACATTTACAATCATAATCGAGATTTTAATAATATTTTTATGCTAATTCTCTAATTATTTCAAAGCTAGTATTTATGTGTCTTAAACATTACTATATATGGGGTTTTTATATAAAATTTAGTCAAACCCAATTTAATGTAAAAAACAAAATTGAGTTTCTGTTCAAAATCTCGATTACGATTATAAATGTAATCCTTGGTCCATCCATAGCATCAGGTGGGCTGACACTGACAGTTCACTCACGCTCACTTCATCTAAGTTTTCACTGTGAGATGGTTACAGAATAGCACTGCGGAAAACTTAGTGAAATGAACTATCATTCCACTGGATTTTAGGGATTAACACTATTGATATTACACTCATTAACGGCATAACTATGTTAATGTCTATTAACTGCTCTCAAATTACGATGTTTATTTTATTTTTCATTATTTGACACTAAATAGCTACAATTTTAATTTTAAATATTTATGAGTGGCTTTTGTAGACAGGATATTAATTCAGATTTCTTACAGTTGTAATGGCAATCATGTCATTTGATTTAAATTTAAATAGGTTTTTATTTTTATTATTTCAGTAATATTTTATATAGATTCTTTTTTAATTTGTGAATGTCAGAACGTTGTAGGCTTAATAGACTGTAGCTTTATAAACCATTTTCTATTTTATTAAGTACTTGTTGACGGGCCTTCACTGTCCTCCCATAACTATTAACACTGGAACTTGAAAACATTGTAAAAGCCCATTATTTTTAAAAGAGTAACCGTGGAGTTTCTTTCCGGCTCTTATCCATAGGAAACGCCCAATTGGGACCGTGCACCTAGCTTCTAACGTTTCATAAGTGCCCATGTAGGCTTATGTGAAATAAAATAATTCGATTTGATTTCATTTGATTTGACAGCTCTCTTCAAGCTCACATCACTTAAGTTTTCATGGTGAGATATTTAGAATAGAATAATTTACATTATAGATCCACCGGATTACAAAACAGCAACAACAACAAAAATATATAAGTACTTAAAAAACATTATTCTACGAAATTCTTTGGCATCTATTTAATGTAATCCTGAAGCAAACATTAAAAGCAAGTCAAATTATGTACTAAGACTGCTAGTCAAAGTGGAAAACCTAGTCAACTTGAAACATAAACATGGCCATGTGATAACAAAACTTGAGCAGGTCTACGCCGTAGCTCCGTAGCGACAGTCGTAGCAACGTAGCCGCGTAGGCCGGACGCGTTCACGCACGGGTCGAACGTGAACGAAGTGTTACGAACTTTTCTTGTTAAAGTTACTTTAAGTTATTAATGTGGTTAGTTAAGTTAAATAAGTATATTGTGGTAGTTAGTTACTTTGATAAAACGTTTACCGCCTTATTACAAAACAAGATTTATATTTTGACATGGCTTAAACCATGGAGCCAGTTTTTGTAATAAGAACGTAACTGTGATTGAAATACAGTTCTTTATACAAAACTGAAAACTTAGTTCGGTACTAAGTTGACAGTTTTGTGTTTAGGAACTTTACCATAGTTGGAATAAAGTTCGAAATTCAATAATGGCTCCATGTTTTAAACCTGGGTCTGAAAATAAACCTTGTTTTGTAATAAGGGGGTTTGAGTTCTTCTTTATGTGTTTAATTAAAAATAAAACTTTTTAAGATAATAATTTTTGCTCATAAAGTTTTTTAACTTAAATGCTATGATAAAGTTTAACATAGGTACACCTAAAAAAAATTGAAAACTTTAAAACTAACATGTAAGCAAATATGCCGAATATGATATCAAACAACTACGATTATGAGGAAGATATTCCTCTGCTGACCACGTCAGAGATTGACAAGAAATTCTGGGACTACTTCGATGGAGCCACTACAGCAACTTCGAACATCACGGAGACTGTTCTTCGAGACCAGGGTCCAGTGCTGGTCATCTACGGCATCCTACTGGCTGTGGGGGGACTGGGCAACGTGGCCGTGCTGGTCAGCCTGGCCAGGTCTAGGAGGAGGAAGTCCAGAGTTGACCTGATGATGACCCATCTGGCACTCGCTGATGTCTGTGTTACTTGTGGAGTTATTCCTTTGGAGGTAAGTTTTTTTATACAATTTTTTTTATTTACAAATGGTTTTGATAGACCGGCAATATTTTTGAACGGCCTATCTAACGATACCCCACACCATGGGTTTAACCAGAAAAATAATATCATCCCCACTTTACGTGCAAGGGAGGTACTTTAAATCCTTAAAAATTCTTACATTGCCGGCGTTATACATATTAGAACCTAGTATTTTCGTGAAAACAAATATAAATATTTTTGAAAAAATATCAAATGTACGAAAGATTTTCCAATTATAAGTCAATACAAAAATTCCATAAACGTAATAAAAAATGTAAAACTGCATTAACCAAAAATTAAAAAAAAAAACAAAAAACCCGACTGCGTAAAAAGTGAACTTAAAAAAAGATGGAAACAGGATTTGTATAAATTAATATGTACTATAAACAATCTCATGCAGTCGGAGGGATGTTTTTGACAATATCGACCTATTGCTTCCCGCTGCATGAGATTGTTTATAGTATTAATTTATAAAAATCTTGTTTCCATCTTTTTTTAAGTTAACTTTTTACGCAATCGGGATTTTTGTTTTTTTTTTACTTGCTTTTTTATTTTGCACGTTTTAGTTAGGATTACAAGACGGTAAATTAGGTTATTTACTCACTTATAATCGGGTGATAACGACCTCTTATTCACTCACTCCAAAAGTTCGGGATAGCTTTTTATAATTTCTCATTTAAACTACATTTAAACATACAATATGTATATCTTTTTGTAATCACCGTTTAATAAAACTGTTCATTTTGATTGATTTGGACTAAATGTCTGAAATAAAGAATTTGAAATTTGAAATCCCCACTCGCAGCTTGGGAGATATATTTTTTAGAAAACACACGTTTTGGCGCCAAAAATCGTCCATTTTATTTTTTTTAAATTTTAATATTTTAGTGACGCTTGCGCAATAAAGAAGAATCTAGCGACATATCATTCGTCAAAATCGGTTCAGCCGTTTGGTAGTTACGAGGGAACATAGGGACGGAAATACATACATACTGGTCTAACACATCATAGCTCTCCTTTTTTGGCTTCACCGCAGTCAAATCAAATCAAATCAAAAATATTTTTATTTCATATAAGCCTACATGGGCACTTATGAAATGTCAGAAGCTATGTTTACGGTTCCAATTGGTAGTTTCCTATGGAGATGAGCCGGCAAGAAACTCCACGGGCACTCTTTTAAATAAAATTGGCGTTTAAAATGTTTTCAAATTACAGTGTTAATAGGTATGAGAGGACAGCGTAGGCCCGTCAAAAGTACCAGGTACTTAACAAAATAGAAAATGGTCTACAGATCTACAGTCTATTAAGCCTAAAACGTCCTCACATTAACAAATAAATAAAAGTCGGGTTAAAATAGTGTTCTGGGTATGGCCACGTATTTACAATAAAAAACCCGACGCCATAAAAAATAAAAATTTAATACGTTTCAAGAAATAATGAAATTATTACTTACTTGTTGATAAATGTTATTATAGTGTTGACGAATACTTAGATGACAAATTTATTTAGAATGGCATTAGTATATTGTTATTATATTTTTTATTTTTCAATAGGAACCTACTGTAAGAATGACTTTACTGAAGTTATTTATATTTGTACCAAATTTTAATTGAAACCCATATTTGTACGCCTGCTGGCATAACATAGCGCTCCATTTTACTTAAGCTAAGATTTGCATTTATAAACACCTATGTTAACAAATAAATGATTACGATTATGATTACAAAAAAACAATTTTGTTTACAACTTTGTCAGCGTGATTAATATCCCATGCCAAATTATAGCTTTCTACTAACTAAGAGTCTCTGAGCTAAGCCGGGGATAGACAGACGGACACAGACAAAGTTAATTAACGTTCGCTTCAAATCTTCTATGATATTCGTTTCATCATTCATTGTAAGTATCTCAAGACAGATATTAAAAAAGATTTCTATATCAATGTGGCTTACGAAGAAAAAACTTTCAAAGAATAAAAAAAGGTAAATAAAGAACAATAGTTTGACAAAACAATGATTACATGATATATAAGCTTCTTTTACAAGAATAATATTTTTCCAAAAAGAAAGTCTCTGTCTAGGTAAACAGAGTTCAAAGTTCAAACACTTAATATTTCATATTTTTGCCTCGAAGCCAAAAAGGATAAAGAGATAAGATGTGATAATTAATTTTCTTCTAGAAACGATGTCAATGTAAAGAAAATAGTAATATTATACTTGTTTCCAACTGGAGACAGGAGTATATGTTATAAAAAAAGTAATTTAATTTGTTCTTAGAAATAACACTTATCACTTAGATTTTAAACTGCGTCTTTATAAACATGTTTTAGATTTAATTGTTTTATTTTAAGATCATTCGGAATATTCACACTTATAACTTTATACACTTACATGAAAATTTAACTACTTTAAAATAACTTGGCAACATAACTTCAAACGTATTGAAATATAAAAACACCCATTAAATGTAATTAGTTATTAATGATGCTAGTGCGGTCAGTTGGTTTTTACAAACGAGTAGATGAATATAAGCCCGAGACGTAGTCGAGGGTTTACCGTGGTCACGAGTTTGTAAATATCATTTCCGCACGTGTGTCGTACAACGTTTTTCAATAAATTTGCGAAAAACTGTACATATGTAATGAAACAAGCCATCAAAACATTTTCAGAGAATGAGTATTTCTTCGTGTCTTCCATGATATACATATAATTATCGTAAATCATTAAATAGCGGTCTCGCAATTTTGCAATTTGCACCTCATTCAAGATATCAGGTGGAGTAGATTCCATATTGATATCGGATTCCTCGGATCGGATAAAATAATATCAGTCGGAAAGTCGCAACAATCTTTGACGTTTCTGAAATATGAAAATGGCGTGAATTTGCAAATGGCGCCACGTGCGCGTGATGAAAATTAGCACTACATCTTTCGTCTCATTTTCTCTTTAGTGGTAAAGTGAGACAAACGTATTGAGCAAAAGTGCTTCCAAGGAGGTTCAATCATGCAGTTTATTTGTTCTCGTAATGTGAAACTCTTAGGTGGAATTCTTTTATATTTTTTATGGAAACAAAACCGTCAAGGATACGCACGGCTCTATACCACGGAGTATGCGGTAAAACAGGTACTTAGTTGAGAGTACCTATTTTGCCGCACATTCCCATGTATGGTGCGTAATAATTAACTTTCGAACAACAACCGTATAAAGGCTTTGTAAATGCATTTTTTGAGTAAATGTGTTCAAAAACTTTTTGTATGTTATTTTTACAAGTTTTTTTATTAATTTGTTTCGTTCGTTTGTATGTGTTTCCAGTTACAAACTAGTATTTTTTTTTTACCTAAAGACATCAACGACAATAGCCTTTTAGCAAATAATATACTAATAATACAATAACCTTTATTTCCATATCCTGCTATAGTCTTACACCAACCGGGGGTTGTCCTTGGGTGCACTTATGCATAGTGCAATGTGTGTGTGCGTGTAGCTTGCTTGTGTAGTGTAATTGATACTGAATTAAATAAATTGAATTGAATTGAGTGCGAACAGGGATAATTGTCGGTTGGTGCCTTATTACATTAAACACGTCTAACAGCCCTCTGCGAGTTGGTTTCGGCCTCTCTTACACCTTCCAAAGGTCCGGGAACCCCAGGGTCCCAAGAAATGTCAAGAGACGTAAAAATGTTCTTCACTAACTTTTTAGACCTTTGTATCTTGCTTATGCGTATAAAGTTTATTAAAATCGGTTCAGTCATTTCGAAAAACAAGGGCTTTAAAGTTTGGGCTTTAAATGTTAATTTGTTCATAAACGTTTTTTTATTGTAATAATCATGGTATTCTATTTATAAACATTATGTAAATATTCCAAGAATATATACGCCGTAAAGACACATCTTTGCCGAGATTAAAAAAAAATCACCTCCGAATAGAGAGGACCGTCTCTGGTGCGAGACGGTGTGAATAGAGGCATTGAACCAATTTGGACTAAGTATAGGTATAAGTTATCTCTGGCAATTTTTATTCCCGCACACGTGTTGGAAAATAAAAAATCGCACGCGTGTGAAATACATTGCATTGTGAACCTAATCGTAGTGCGATATGAACTAGTTTTCGAGGATTTGTATTGAAAAATCTGTTTTTCGCTCGTTTCCACATTTATTTGTTTAGTTAAATTACGGGGCGGCAAACCGTGTTGGCCTGGGGCTAAAATATGCCACTGGCCACGATCCCCTCCAACTCCAACCTAAGTTTCGTTAATAAACATAGATGGAATTCTTAAAATTTAAGCGTTTCCTTATCCCAAAGTATTACATCAGACCCTCAGTAACACTCTGAAAATAAAGTTGAAATTTTAGCTGTGAAAAGTCAGCTGAGCCAGTGGTGGCTTAGCCGTAGTCGGGTAAAAACATTCTTCTAAGTTCAATGTCTGTTTTTCTTGTTGCCATAATATTATACTAGAACTTTTCCACAAACTACAAATTATACATCATAGTCCTATTTTTCGAAGTCATGATTTCTAGGTATTGTATTGTTTGATCCCATTATTAAAAAGATAATGATGTTTCTAAGTGACTTTTGCTGTTTAAATCAATCGTTTTTGAGTTAAGGCGACGATACAGACTTTTGATGATTTTATACTGAAGATCACGTCTAAACGAGTAGTGCTAATGATTTGAAAAAAATATGTGTTAAATTAGAGCATTTTATCAATAACTTAATCTAACTACTCAAGTAAGTCTAAGTACTCCGTCTTAAGGGATGTTTTCGGGTCAGTTTTTCATCTTTTGCTTTAATCAATGTTTTTTAATACTAAGTTAGATACAAACTTATTTTGTGGTCGGTAAAATAATACTGTGCTTGCGTGAATATTCATCCTAACTATAGAATCCTTGACTGTGCGTGGTCCGACATGCAATTAGCCGGTTTTCTTTCGTACTTGCTAGTGGATTATAGTGGACATTTCCGGAACGGCTAACTAAGGGTTTCCTTTCCAGAAAAAGGTCACTCCCGAAAAAATGTTATTACTTGACGTAGATATACGAGGGACAGTACATTTTCATTAGAGCTCAAAAGCTGTGCGTGTTCTTTTTTAGTACGTACCTACTCGAACATATATTATAGTATCTACCTTAATATGAAGGCAACAAAAGACTTTAATATAAACATTTTATCTTCAAAGTTAAAATTCAAAGTCAAATGATATATTTCAAATAGGCACTTATGAGGCACTTTTGAACGTCAACATTTACAAAAAAACCGGCCAGTGCATGTCGGACCACGCACAATGAAAGGTTCCGTAGTTGGGATGAATTTATCCCAAGAACAAACTTAACATTGCAGTTGAAAAACATGATCTCCCATACATTCCAACTGCAAATGTAAGTTTATACGCACAATATTGAGTGATTTACCATGTTATTTTAAGTAACGAACCTGTAATCTATAAGTAGAGAACTATTTTCTGTATTTTTATCAAAATTGTATGCTCACCAGTTTCGGAGATAAGGGATGGAATGGTATAATTTTCATCTATATTTTACCTCTCTTTCACTTCAACGTACCTACAAAGTAGAAATATTTAATAATATAACATTAATCTTTTGGGGTAATTCGACTGACCGGGAACTTACGTTCAAAACTCAAAAGCGTTGCATTAGGTCGATGTTCAAACTTGAAACCACTGAGAGTTGTAAGCCTTATTTTCAAAAATACAAAATCTTGACATTACCTTCGCTTTATATATTAGAAAATGCAATGTTCTTAAGATCCAACCCTCATCTCTTTCCTCGCATGGCGGATCGATTTCCTCGTAATAGACGTGACAATAGTCAAATTTGCGTACATCAATATAGAACGGCACCCATGCGGAAAAGTGTCTTTTGCATGGCTCCACAAATTTATAATAAACTACTCGTACCTAAAAGCTGGAACCAGTTAAGTGGCGTAGCGCTCAAAAAGAAAGTCAAACATTTTCTAGCAGATAAAGCTTATTATGATTTAAATGAGAGATTTTGATTATGTCTTGCTAATTTATTATTTTTAATGATCTCTTTATAATACCATGACATTTTTTTAAATTAGATTTGGAATGCCATTTTACTTAATTTTATTAATATTTGCATGCCATTGTTTAAGGCAAACGTGATGATCTGTTTTATTCCTGTACTTTTCACATCTCTTGCATGCTGACAATTTGTGTTGTATGTATTGTACTCTTGTTTGTGCAAATAAATGATTATCTTATCTTATCTTAAATTTTCCCTCGAAAAGAATGATTTAAAATCTTATCACGTAAAAAGTATTTTTACGAAAGTATAAGATTTGATCATAATATTATTGTTTTTCTTCGTTTTCGAGGTCCATTTTATTTTCAGTTGAAATATTTTTTAAAGAAATTTAAATATCAAAGGGGTAGTAAATAAATAATTACCAAATACGGTTATATTCCTCCAGAACAAGCCTTTTAACAGTAGCCACTCAAGAGGCGAAACTTGAGTGGCTACTGTTTAATTTAAACTTAACATTTCCAACAAAGCTTCATACTTTCGTATCTTAAAAGGCGCGAAAAAAAAAGTCGTGTTTCATATTTCTATGATTTACGAATTTACGAAGCTTTTAGCTAATGCTTCGTAAATGAAAACAGGCGCGCCTCCTAACAGACGGGAGTTTTAAAATAAATTACGAAATATGAGTGTAAAGATGGTTCAAGAAGAACTAATGTTTTACCACCTATGAATTAATTAAATACATACCTTAAATTCGTGGCTTATATAAATAAAATTGTCACAGTTAGTTATGGTCTTTAACTATTTATTCGCAAAAGTAGGTAGGTACCTATAATAGATACCAAACACAGCCCTTTTTTTTTTTTTTGGTTGGAAATTATGTAATAACTTCTCCCGCTCTGGGCTGAGCGGGAGGGCGTGTCAGACTTTTACTGAATAAAACCCACCCGTGTTCCGTCCGTTGCCTGTGTGCCGGGGCCACGATATCCCTTTCGGACAAACTCGCAACCCTGGCAGGCATTGGCCCTAACGGACCCCGTCAGTTGGTGCTGACATCTCTTTGAGGAGCGCGTGAAACACAACGTGCCGTCGACCCGGGCCTGGTCCTTATCGGACGGCGAGCTACCCATCGCTCACCGTCCGCAGGCCCGCTCCTAGGGTGGCCGGAAATCAGCTTGCAACTCCCGACGCCCGGGGCGTCTCCTGCGGCGGCTAAGGGCGTGAGGGCGTGAACCCTGCCTCACCCTCACGCGTTCCGCCTCCTGCCAAACAGCCCTGGATATAGAATTTTTTTCGAGGTGGGGTAAAAACTGCCATTTGCCGCCAATCCTTCATCAACCTCTTCCATGAAGCTTTATTTTTGAAGTGAACACTTCTTTAGGCATGTTGAGCACTTTTTGGGTGATCAAAAATCATGGAACTCGCGTCATCGTCACCGAACGCTTCGATACAATTCACTAGTTACTTAGTTTTCACTTCTGACTTGCAGTCGTAGACTGACAGTTTTTAGGGTTCCGTACCAAAATGGTCAAAAGGAACCCATATGGTGAGACTAACTCTGTCTGTCTGTCACACCTGGATATCTCAAGAACTACTAATGCTATCAACTTAAAATTTAGAATAGTTTTAGATGACGTTTGTCCAACTATTTTGCAAACAAGAAAGAAATTATAAAATATATACCGGTTTTGCAAAAGGGACTGAAAGGGAGTCTTAAAAATTTGAAGTGGGGCTACTAGGGCATGTGGGGTATCATATGAAAGAACGCTGTTTGCACATTCCCAAAAAAAATTTTTTTTGGGCAGCACAGTTTCCGACTTTAGATAAAAATGTAAAAAAAAATAGCGTCCCCCCCCGTATCTCCGAAGTTTGCATAGATAAAAATCTGAAATAGTATTCTGAGTAGTAGTAGTATTCTATGTGATAGAAGTTTTTGTAAAGAATACAGGAAAAATAAAACGATGTCTCTAAATAACACAGTTTTTCAGAAATCATCAACATCACATATACATACGGAACCCTCGGTGCGCGAGCCCGACTCGCTCTTGACCGGTTTATGGGACTTTTGCTACATAATGAAAGCTAGCCTTTTTTATATCCCCAAATAAAAGTAGAGCATTGCTTTCAAAACGGAGAGTTCCTAACAGAATTCAATTGCCCCCCCGCTACCCACTTACACCGTTTGACGACCTATACGCTAATCACGTAGTCACGTCACGTTCTTCAGTGCGCCACCCGCAGTGAAAGATAATAAGTACTGCGCGTCTCATTTATGGCCAAGATGCGGTGCGCTGGGTGGTGCACTTGTCTGTTACGCTTAAATTTGGCGCCCCCTAAGTTGAGACCCGAGGCACGCACCCGCTGTTATCATACCACGTTCGTTATCGTCGTGACGTCGTGACGCGACGATCCGCTTTATTCCGGCACAATCACAGTGGTTTTTTTTTCATAGAGCGTGCCCCTATAGTAGCATTTTTACATTAAATATTTTTTGCAAAAATATATATATTTTTTAATATATATGTCGGGATAGGTCCAGACATCAGAAGTAATACTCAGATATGGCAATACAGAAATATATCTCAATCGAACAATCAGTTATTTTAAATCGAGAGAATATAGAAATTAAATATAATTAATTAAATAACTAATAATGGTAGTGGCGGTCACATAGGGCAGTACTGACTGTCGAGAGACAGTGGTTCGTGCACCAAGACGCATCCATTCAAAATGCGTACCGACCCTCGTCAGTGGTCGTCTCTGCGCGAGGAATCGGTTTTGGGGCTTTTGGGCCCCTTGCCCGAGGCATTTGTCTCTCGGTCCCCATAATTGGGGACCCGTCATTGGGTTCTCCTCCCCCTCCCGTGGGAGGGGTGGGAGTGCTTTATTGCACACCTAGTCGCTGGGGGGGGGGGAGTTCCCCCTCGGCGGTCTCATGTGTGTCTGGTGTGTGACTGTAGGAGCGCCCTAAGTTCTTCACGACGCCCGTGCGACCAGACCCCTACTAGGTGAGATCCCCAGTTCCCTGGAGAAGGCTCGGCAAGGGCCGATCTAGCAACGAGGGCGTCGGTTTTGGGCGGCGCTCACCTACAGTGGGTGCTGTCCTCGCCTCCTACAACGTAACCAGATCTAGCCGGTAGGCGTTGCAGAGAGCGGGGCGTTGTGGTGTTCGAGCGATTTGATTTGTGTGTGCGTCGCTCGTGTGGTTAATCATTGTGTTTCTCTGCGAGTGTGGAGTGATGTTTGTGTGTGCCGCGCGCGCGACGCCTATATTAACTTAGAACGCTTTGTGCGCGGCAGATGTCATGTGGTGAGTGTGGAGTTCTCTTGTTTGAGTAGGTCACGTGTGACGTGAGGGCGACTTACTCAGGCGTCATGTCCGGTGGTTGCGCGACGTCTGCGATGATGTCGCGCGGGAAGCGCTTGTAGTCGGGAGGTCGCGCGTGCCATGGTGCAATGTCCCTGATGTGGTGCAACTCAGAGACGTCTGCATGCGCGAACATTTTCTTAGCCAGGTCTTGAGTGAAATCCTCGATGCTCTCGACCCGCAGGTCCCTGTGGATCACAGAGTTCCTCACGAACCGAGGGGCGTTTGTAATTTGACGTAGAGCATAATTTTGCTGCGTCCGGAGCTTCTTAACATGTGTCTCGGCCGTGAGGGTGAGCCACGCTGGGGCGGCGTAAGTGAGTTGCGGTCGCACGTAGGTCTTGTAGATCCCCAGCTTGACTCGCATGGAGAGGCGTGATGAGAGCACCGGGCGGAGAAGATTGCGGGTTACCTTTACCCGCGCGACGGTTGCGCAGACGTGCGGGCCCATGGTGAGCCGGTTGTCGAGCGTGACCCCGAGGTACTTGGCGGTCTTGGTCCACTCGACTTTGGTTCCCATGAGCTCAAGGCTCGGTGGAGTCATACGGCCGCGTGCCGTGACTATGATCGCCTGCGTTTTACCTGCGTTCACCGACAGTCTCCATTTGCGGAGCCAGTCAGGGAGGTCGTCCAGGGCGCGCTGCATTTTGACGGCCGCGTGGTCTGCCGACAGTGAGGTGGTGATGTACGCGGCATCGTCAGCGTACAGCGCGAGTTTCGATGTGTGCGTGGCAGGTATGTCGTCGGTGTACAATGCAGGCGAGACACAGCTTCCCTGTGGCACCCCTGCGGTGACGGGGCGTGCGCCAGAGAGCTCGTTTTCCACCGAGACCTTTATTGTCCTATCCTGTAGGAAGGAGGAGACCACCTGTATCAAGCGACGGGGCGCTGTGGTGAGGGTGAGCTTGTACACCAAGCCGGCGTGCCAGACCCGGTCAAATGCCTTCTCCATATCGAGGAATACTGCAGCGGCGTATACGAACTCGTCGACGATTCTTGTTCACGGCTGCCGTGAGGATGTGCAGTACCCTCGACAGCTGGAGCGTCGTGCTGTGCTCGGCCCGGAAACCAAACTGTTCCGGGCGCGGCGTCAGGTGTGGTGTTAGGTGGCGCAACAGGAGCTTTTCAAACACCTTGGAGGTGGTGGGCAGGAGCGTGATCGGCCGGTAGCTTTCCGGCTTCAAAATGTTCTTCCCGGGCTTGGGCAACATAATGACCTTCCCCAGCTTCCAGCAGGGGGGGAAGGTGCCGGTGCGGAGTATGCCATTAAATAGGCGAGCTAGTGCCGCCACCGTGTGGCAGGTGACGGAGTGCGGCGTTCGTGATTCCGTCCGCACCGGGGGCCTTCTTTATCTGGGTATTACGTATTACCCTGAGTACTTGGCCCGGGGTAACGAAGATTGGGTCTTCATCCGGAGCTACTGGCTGTCCGGTGCGTACCGACTCAACAGCGCAGCTCCTTATAAAGGCGATCCGCTAGTGGGGGGTAAAGTTACAATATTTCACTCAATTGACTTCAAGTGTTTTAAGTCAAATGACCGATAGAATGAATGATTGTCTATGGTGCACGTTCCACTAGCGCCATCTAGTCGCCGCCTCTCGCAGCTGTTAAACAATATGGCTTCCGTCATATATATTATAATTATTAAGAATTATAAATAAGAAAGTTGAAACAAACTAAATTTAATTTCATTGATTTGATATTATGATCCATCATCATGATCATCATCAGCCCATAGCAGTCTACTGCTGGACATAGGCCTCTCTAATTGCACGCCATTCAGCTCGATTCTCGGCAACTCTCATCCAGCTGCCACCAGCCACCCTGCGAAGATCGTCGCTCCACCTACCTCCTACCTTACGTTGGCCGATTCGCGGTCTCCACTCAAGAAGACGTCTACCCCAACGGTCATCGAATCTACGGCTAATATGGCCGGCCCATTGCCACTTCAGCTTGCATAATCTATGGGCTATGTCGACAACTTTGGTTCTCTGCCGGATCACCTCGTTCCGGATTCGATCCCTCAGAGAGACTCCAAGCATAGCCCGTTCCATAGCTCGCTGAGCGACCTTGAACATATGGACCAGCCGTACCGTGAGTGTCCGTTAACGTTTCGGCTCCGCAAGTCATAACAGGTAGGACGCACTGATTGAAGACCTTCGTCTTTAGATGATGATTCGTCTATGATCCATGACCCCGGCTAATTACCTCTGTGCTACAGTTCCTTAAGTACAGGTTGCTCCAAGATGCTATTTTAGAAAATTGTAATTAAATCAGTAAATAATAATGTTTAATGAAATTACAATATTTTCATAAAACGTAAAGGTTTATGAGCTGGTTGATATATAAGCTACTGAATCACTAATACGATGATATTATATCACCAAGAATAAATCAAACATTTAGCTAAACAATTTCATGTCAATTAACTACTAAAATACTATAATATTGATTTTAAGAATGATTGAATGATGTTACAAAGTCGTAGGACCGGAAGTCGATAACAGAATGCATCACAATTCTCAGAACTGTATGCAGAGCGTGGGCACTGCCAACTTCACGAACAATGGAACTACTGGTTAAGTGGTCAGCAAACACATTACAAGTTTGACACCAGTAATAGTTCTTGACTTGCTAACTGGACCACACGAGCAAACCGATCGAGACCGAAGACATGGCGAATATAAGTGCGTAGCATCTACAGGAAAAGTTTTTATCCACTGCGCAAATTTTGACAAATTAAACTTAAACGAATTTTATTAAACATATATTTTTTATTTTGATACGTCTTAGTACAAAAAACAAAAAATATCGTTAACGAAAGATGTTTATTTTAAAAGTGGTTGTATGGTTACCCGGCGGCGAGCGGCAAAGCGTAACGCGCTAAAGTACCTACCTATCAGCTGTGCGCTCACTCGATTCGCCGGCGTAGGTATTTACGTGGGTTACAATGTACTGATCGTTAATTTTATCAGGTTCGAACTAGACTTTTTTATGTTTAGACCGTGACCTGAAGTTATTTGCAGAGTAATTCCAAATTTTCCTTCATACTTTAACGGGCTTAGGATGGCTTCTTCGATTTCGATCGCCAGTCGGGGTCTGCCAGACCCTCGTGCGTGATTCGGGGTTCTGAACTGTCCGTGATCAAGCAGCCTTTGAGTGGCCGCTAAAATAGTCCTTTCATTAGGGACCGCGGGGTTAAGGATTCCATGGGCTCGCATTCGAGGTATGCTCTCCGTCGCATACATTCGGCGAGCTGCTCGCAAACTTTCACCACTCAGTACATACACTCGCACCATCTCGGTTACTGAAGTCCGACATCGTGACCGGTAGGTACAAGCACGACACACGTGCAGCGCGGCGCTTGCGCGGGACAGCGATTAGACGCGACGTCACACGACAGCGCGTGCGATGAGTGAACTGTCGGCCGGCGCGCCCTGCTGCCCCCTGCCACCCGGGAGCCGTGCAACACCGCCGCTTGCGCAGGCCGCCGCGCGCGCCCATTGATATTATTACGAATAGATTGTGTCCATATTTTGCTGATTTAAAGTAGGATAAAAAATTTAAAAAAAGTATTGAATAAATAATGGAAATGTGTTCTATTACTGATATTGAACCACCAAAAAAAATTTGCGCACTGGTTAAAAACTTTTCCTGTATTGTGTAGAACACAGAGCAAGGTGCATACACACATTCTGGCTGCGAGATGACATCTATGTTCTATGTTGGGTCAGCCCCGGATCTAGGGGGGGGAGGGCAAGCCTGTACCTGCTAAGTACCTGCTATTTAGGAAAATAAATATAAAATGGCAATACTAAGCCAATCCAACCAAAAATTTCCTAATCTTTTATAACGAAGTCGGCCTTAACTAGATAATATCATAGTTTAGAAAACCGTAGGTAATTAATTAAATTTCTATCGTTTAAGTAAGTGTTACTTTTAGACAACTTTTCAAATAAGGTTTCGCAATTGCTCTTTCAATATAATTCACTATTGATATTGATTGTCGCTACTTTGAGATTGCGACTAGATTTTTGACCTTTTCAGTTACCTGATTTGCAAAAGTTCCGTCCAATAGAGAAAAACCTTCTTTTTTGAGATCGTTTAAAAATAGACAGATGTGTTTTAAGGAGGATGTTTTATATTCCAAAACATGTTATCCATCCAATATGGCGTCTTCAGTTTGTCAGCTTCTGGCGCGCCAAGTATTGAGTTTAAATTGATGGTTGCTTAAGATTATTGATTTATATATTATAATTCATTTATTTCTTTGTTAATAATTGTAATTTAAATGCAATCGAAATATTCAATTATTAGTGAAACCTATAAATGCGGATGTGTTAGGCAATTCGAATCTATCCCAGATGACCCCATTACTCTCCTCCAGGAAAGCAATAGGGCCACCAGTACAGTGCACAAATTACACAAACCGTCATTCCGTCCTCGCCGCAGAGATACCACGCGAACTTCCCGACTAAAATGTCCCCCCCCCGTCCCTTGCACGTCGAATCGCCAGCCGCCCGCGCCAAGGCTGAGTGCGCCGTAGCATTAATAGTAACCCCTGATCATTCATCATCATTCATCATTTCAGCCGAAAGACGTCCACTGCTGGACATAGGCCTCCCCCAAGCACCGCCACTTCGACCGGTTCTGTGCTTCCTGCATCCAGCGGATACCTGCGGCCTTCACAAAGTCATCGGTCCATCTTGTAGGAGGCCTTTCAACGCTACGTCTTCCGGTACGCGGTCGCCACTCCAGAACCTTTCGGCCCCATTGGCCATCAGTTCTGCGAGCAATGTGCCCTGCCCACTGCCACTTAAGCTTGGCAATTCTTCGGGCTATGTCGATTACCTTAGTTCGCCTGCGGATCTCTTCATTTCTGATTCGATCACGTAGGGAAACTCCAAGCATAGCCCTCTCCATTGCCCTTTGGGTGACTTTTAGCCTTCTGATAAGGCCCATTGTGAGCGACCACGTTTCAGTGTCATAGGTCATCACTGGCAACACGCACTGGTCAAAGACTTTCGTCTTGAGACACTGCGGTATGTGGGACGAGAAGATATTGCGAAGCTTTCCGAACGCTGCCCAGCCGAGTCGGATTCGACAATTGACGTCTTTCTCGAAGTTGGACCTACCTAACTGGACAGTTTGTCCGAGGTGAACATACTCGTCCACAACTTCCGTCACAACCCCTGATAATCATGATCTAAACTTTGATCCAGCCCGTCCCCAAATTTGTGATCCCCCAACGACGCCCTAAGCCGAGGTCCGTACCCCACAGGGGGTGCCCTTAGTGCGCAGTCGTTTAGTTATAATATATATTTTATGCCCTGGCTGGAGGCAGTCACAGGAAAGTCCAGTTAAGTAGTCACGGCCTCTCAAGGCCACCTACGAGATGCCATACAAAAAAAAAAGAAAAAAAAAGCAGTTTGGATCAGTCGTTTTGTAACCGTCACCAAGTGTAAAAGCCTTAAGTGGAAACTCTGCCCGATTTTAAAATAATAAACGAAATATAGTACAAGTACATCGTTTGTTGTGACCATCCTGACTGTGGACCCTTTCACAATTCCTTTCTAATTATGGAGTAAGTTACCAAGAAATATCTTTAATTGAGTAAGGATTATTCAAACACACGCTCCCTAGAGATTCTTCACTAAGAGCCTCTAGGAAATGTGCAGAAAGCACGCGTGTACACAACTAGTCAAGTATTGTTAGTACGAGTAGGTACTTATTTTATTTCACGGCGATCTGAAATATAATTAATTAAACAGAGTAGTGTTCCTTACACAAACGTATTAGCATCGCATTTTTAGAGATAAAATTTTTTTTTTTTTTAAGTTGGATTATTATCTCAGCGTTGGCAAGTGGCAACACAGAAACGTCGCTTTTCTTTTGCGCGCTTAAATGACATCGCAAGAAAAAATTCGCTCTCGTCGAATTGCTAGTTTTTAATAAGTTTACAGTGCTCTTTATTGAAATGATGATCTTTGACAAAGTGTCAATTATGCCAAGTGATAGAAAGTGTAATGAGTGCATTGTTAGTGGAGACCTGAGACGGCCACGAGTCCACGACGTTCATGAACGACATCAACAGAAAGCAGATAAATACATCAGAGGCAGACTCCTAAACCTGACCCAAGATCCGGAGGCCTCCCACAACCCTAATGTGCGAGAGTGCCTGGCTTTAACTGACCACCTTGTACGTGATACTGACAGCGCTTTATATAAGCACTATGGTTGACAATAGCACTGCCTATTGCCAGTTGCTGCAAATTTTTTAAAGCATTATCTCTCCAGAGACACGAGATGTCATCAGTATTCGTTATCTCAACGATACTAGCTGGATGAGGAGCTGCCAGAGAGGCTCGTGAAGCCCTTAGCGATGTTACTGTGCATAGCTAACTGGTATGCGTTTATCAACATTACATGTATGTGACAACATTCAGTGCGTGCGAGACACGCCAGTAACGTGTGACCTTCCCGTTACTAGCTGGATGAAAAGCTCTAACAGTGTGTATAGCTAACTCGGGTATGTACCTGTAATAACAGGTAAGTTTCATTTCTATGATCAAGGTTAAGAAAATTTAAAAAAGTGGTTTGATAGGCTTTTAACTTAAGAGCATGAACGCTGCGAGTCAGCCTTACCCAACCCTGCACACTGTCTGTGTGTTATACTCGTGCAAAAGCATTATACGCCCTTGTGAGTGCTGGACCCTACCTCCGTACCTGGATTGTTATCATTGAGTATAAAATATTCTTAACAACACTGACTCTTGTCATAAAGGGGGTTTGACATGCTTTTAACTTACAAGTAAGAAGGCCGCGAGACAGCCCTACTCAACCCTGCACACTGTCTGTGTGTATAAACTTGCAAAAGCATTATACGACCTTGTGAGTGCTGGACCGTACCTCCGTACCTGGATTGTTATCATTGAGTATAAAATACTCTTAACGACACTGACTCTTGTCATAAAGGGGGTTTGATATGCTTTTAACTTGCGAGTATGAAAGCCGCGAGACAGCTAACTCAACCTTGCACACTGCCTGTGCGTTTATACACTCGCAAAGCATTTGTTACTATTGAATATAAAATACTCTCAATATGCTCATAGCATATTATCCCACCACTATGTGACCTAGCTCGCGCATCAAGGACAATACTATGGAAGCACACCTCAGCCTCAACAGGTTACTTTTTATCAGCCACCTAGGTGGCTTAATTGTCCTGACCTACAAATGATACCTATTTCGTAAACTATATAAAGAAAAATTGTGTGATTTTTACACTCATTCATACATTCAAATTCTGTAAGTACAGGATACGTTAAAATGATTCTGTGATGCAATGGCTGACAGTACAAGATACTTTGCAAAAATGATTATGTTATACAACGGCAGACAACAAATGCTTCAGATATCTATGGAAATTTCCATAAATGTAACTGAAATGAACCAAAACCATACAAAGTATTATTCAATGCTCCCTTAATTATCTATAAGGTAAAAGCCGTACTTTCAGATTCCTCTAAACTGAGGGAACAAGGGATTGGCATAAACAGGGTGGACTGTTAAAATATAAATTAATAATAATATAATACTACCAAATTAAAACCAGAATAAAACTAATATTGCTTCTAAAATTGACATGAATACTAACTTACTCTATTTGAAAAACAAACAGATACAATAACAAACTTGGGTACATCATTTTATAGCCACAAACAATAATAATTAATTAATACATATTAAACCCACAAGACATCCACTCTTGTTATCTAACGCTATCAATCTGTTTTTTTTTTATATTATCTATTTAGAATGATTTCTTTGATATTATTATTATGATAATAGAGAAACTTACCAGTCCTTTTGAGAAAATGTACCTAAATAGCACAACAGGAGTTGACTTGTTATAGTAAATAAGAAATATAACATCCTACAACTGGGTACAGAAATCAATCAATATGGAAAACAAAGATGGATGTTGTTGGTGGACCTTAATAACAATCCGACTTATATCTACACTCCTGAATGACAATTTATCATGATTGATACTGGAATGCAACAACCATATGCTATGCCGAAAAAACAGCTGCAGACCACTGACCCTGTTATGGGCTGCGGGTACAAAGATACAATAAACTATTTGATACCTATCAAAATTCAATATCTCAACTTCTGATTACCATTTCAGCTAGTAAAAACCGAGATGAATTAAAAATGCATTAAGTACAGATTTACAATGAATTTGTACATTTTAGACCCAAACAAAATAGAAAATTCAGTTTCATTCTGAACCTAAAACTGGTACTTAACCCCTGCTAGGGCAGTGAGAATTCCATTATAGGTACTTAATTGACAGAAGATTACAAAGCTCCCAGATATAACCCTATTACTTTATACTGCTAACTTTTACACTATTCAATTATTTTTTCAACCTATCAAAATAGATAGGTATCTACTTATATGATTTCATTCTATAGGTACCCGCAGGATTCTTCCTATGACCAGATAGGTTACAAATAAAGGGTTCATTATAAATACATTGTCTAATAACTTCTTTAATAGAATTCTCATACTTCAACTGTATCTTATAGCTCTGCTGTATTGACCTATAATAAATGTAATCAGTGGTCTTGACTAAATTACCAGTAGTGAGTGACACTTAGGTACCGAAACAAGATTTCCTACCAACCCACCCTGATTATTTATTCGTCAAAATATCAAGACTGACATAATAAGCACCTTTAGACAGACACCAATTTACGTGTACAAATCGAAAATCGCCCGAAACTTAACCATGGAGATCTAACACCTTGAAACAAGTGCCTTGAAATAACTATATTAAAATAAAAGTAAGAGTTTATTTACATAACATTACGCCCGCATTCCCAGAAGGGCCGGACAAAGATGGGTGATCTTATTCAAAGGCTATAAAATCAAAATGTCTAATTAAACATTTAACCATTCCAACTAAGTACTAGACTACACATTTAGCAGTATATTACATTTTAGCTTCCAAGACTCCAAACTAGAAGTAGTTAGTAAGTTCACTTTATTAGGTCTATACATAGACTCGCACTTAAATTGGAAGTCGCACATTCAAAAATTAAGAACGAAGCTGTCCACATTTTCGTATGCCCTCCGTGAAATCAAAAAAACAGCAGTCCTAAAAACTGCGTTAGTCACGTATTACGCGTATGCCTATGCATGGCTCAAATATGGTATCATCTTATGGGGTAATAGTACAGACGCGCCCATATTATTTACCCTTCAGAAAAAACTTATCAGGACTTTAGTTAACATAGATGATACTGATAGTTGTAAACCTCACTTCCAAGAACTGAAAATTTTAACCTTACCCTGCCTATATATTTATGAAACTTGTAAATTTGTACGGAAATACCCGGAATTCTATACAAAAAGAGAAGACATACAAACAAAAATTATACTAAGACACAAAAACAGACTAAACATTCCAACATCACGACTAAAAATGCATTCCTCAAGTACTTATGTAATGTCAATAAAATTATATAATAAGCTACCGAAACAAATTAGGAACATAAATAAATATAATACTTTCATCAATAAATTAAAGCAATTTCTATTATGCAAAAACTACTATAATATAAATGAATACATAAATGATAAACTATGATTTAAAAATAAAAATATCCTTACTTATAATAATAACTATGTAACACGACTGATTTTGTTTTTAACATTATTTTTACTTTTACTATTCTAATTTTTAACTTTAATCTTTTCTATTTAAGTTTAGTTAATTTAAATTTAATAGTATGATTAACACTAACATTGACATTATCTAAATAACCATATCTATTATTAATAATTTATAAGTTCACATACATTTATAATAATTGTTATTTTCAAAATGTTATAATTTTTTTATTTTTTTTCGTTAATTTTAATTGTAAGTTATTACTATGTTGCTGTGCCCTAACAGGGTCCATAACTGTACTTTAGCTTTAAGCCTTATATAACATCTTAAACACATTATGGTATGCAAATAAATGAAATGAAATGAAATGATAATCACAACACTAAAGTCAAATTGTCAAGGAAAAAGGAAACAAAGGGGGGGGGCGGCGCATTGTGAGGATAAAGTATTGATGGATTGTGATTAGAACATGAACAAGGCCAGGCATACCATACAATCAATGCAGGCACCATGAACAAAAGTACCTAAACATTTCTTCGTTCTTAAGCACATTGTACAGTGAACATAACTAATTATACAACTTTCTCACCTAAGCCATTTAACTCAATTTTATGCCCCATAGATGAAAGTAATCCTTTCGATTAGCTCTCAACTTGTCAAGTAATAATTGACTATTTGCTAGCAGAACGTATGAAAATCATGTGGAAGTTAGGATCCCTTTCATAAGAACTTGAGGTAAACGGTTTCACTATAAATTAAGAAATATATTTTCTCTTTTTTTTATAATTCTATTAAGTAAATGTTGCTTACAAAACTTAAAACTGATCAAGTCAAAAGCTTCATCTATTCAGCCGAGGGACGTCCACTGTTGGACATAGGCCTCCACCAAAGGGGGGGTTCCCCATGGTCGCCACGCTTGGCAGGCGGGTTGGCGAAAGTCAAAAGCTTATCCAACGCCAATAACACGCAAAAAAAAAAAAAATGAGCTTATTGCAATCTCACGCAGTAAGTTCCACACTGAATCCCAAATAAGTGAACGTTAAAGCTTACGGAGACATATAAGACTGCTATTCCCAGTCACGAAAATATTCAAAAGTATTCAATCTCACATACAGAACAAACTTTACTAAACAAGTTGGCTGCCGTTTTGGCTCTAATGTTGACTTTGTGGACTAATAAAACAAATACTTCATTATAACCGTAAGTTACGATAAGCGAAATAGTAAGTTAATGTAATAATAATCGAGCGAAGTCTTGATTCTAATTTTATGAACGGCGATCTGAAATATATAATCACCCACCCGCCACTAGCTAACAACCCCAACGCTGCAATAATCAGTCTACCTAATTCACTTATCGTTTCAGGAAACCCTAGTGAATGTACGTATGCGGAACTACTCTGTACAGAAAACAAAGCTTGTTCCTTACTTAAGGATCTCTAAAATAAGTGACGTTTCTGTGTTGCCACTTGCCAACGCTGAGATAATAATCCAACTTAAAAAAAATATATATATTTTATCTCTAAAAATGCGATGCTAATACGTGTGTACTCTGTTTAATTAATTATATTTCAGATCGTCGTTCATAAAATTAGAATCAAGACTTCGCTTAAGAGGTAAGCTCGTTTGATTCCCAATTTTCAGTTAGTAATTTTTAGATATACTTGTTTAAACGAAACTTTGGAGTTCACATGGGTGAATTTTGGGCTTGACAAAATATTAGAATTTTCACAACTTTCTTATTTGCCATTGATACGCTAAGAAGAAGAATGGAACTACCTACCAATATTATATACCAATTTCTGCTAACAGGCAACAATTTTGTACTTTGGTTTGATACCACAGGCAGCCGGTGTTTTAGTTTTTACTTGAACGGTCAGAATGCCTTTTATTTTTTTTTTTTTTTGGGTGGGAAATGGTCAAATAACAGACTTTTACTGACTAAAACCCACCCGTGTTCCTTCCGTTGCCTGTGTGCCAGGGCGACGATATCCCTTTCGGACAAACTCGCAACCCTGGCAGGCATTGGTCCTAACGGACCCCGTCAGTTGGTGCTGACATCTCTTTGAGGCGCGCGTGGAACACGACGCGCCGTCGACCCGGGCCTGGTCCTTATCAGACGGCGAGCTACCCATCGCTCACCGTCCGCAAGCCCGCGCCTACGGTGGCCAGAAATCGGTTAGCGACTCCCGACGCCCGGGGCGTCTCCTGCGGCGACTAGGGGTGTGAGGGCGCGAACCTTGCCTCTCCCTCACGCGTTCCGCCTCCTCCTTCGCGATCATTACTGCTTCACAGAAGGAGGTGACGGCCTCCCATGCACTCTCGCTCCGAAAACGGTCAGAATGTCTGTGTTTGCTATTACTTACATTACTGAGAACCATTTCCGTAACTTCGGCTTCCGCACCCACTTACACCAAACCACTAAAACCAGACGATATCGAGTTACCGATTGCTTTAGCCGTAAGATTGAGCTACCCACGTTCGCACGGGCACGGTTATTTAACGCCTCGTACCGCGCACTGGATTTTGAATTCTCGGCTTAACGATTCTTCTTCTTTTCGTTTTGGTACATCTATGTTTCCTATACTGTTTGGGCCCAGTCGGTGGCCACATTTATTGCGGCTTCAGAGGAGTTGTTCAGATCATCTAAGGGTGAACGGACATCTGGGACAATCTAGCACAGTAGTTCCCAAAGTATGGGTCTATGCGAGCGAATATTGGGTGAGCCCTGTAAGATAGGTCGACAAGTCGACCAACCGGGCTAACGAAATGCTATAAATAAAAATAAAATAAAGTACATTTATTTCGAGCAACTTTTACTCATTTACTTTTAGTTCACACAAATACAGAATAATATATTATAAGGATAATAAAAAAAAAACGAAAAGACTTAATATATAACCGGCCCTGTTGTGTGGAGTACATCGGGTACTGCTCTCCAGTTGGTGTAAATCAGGCGACGTAGCAAATGATTGCGAGACCCAACCATCATCTGCTTAGTTTTGAGGGCAGTGTGACTTATACGTTAGGGCCTTATTCAACGTCACCCCTAGGTATTTAGGGATCGAGCGGTGTTCGACCTCAGTACCGCGCCACGTAATGTTAAGTGACCGATTTGAGTTCCTGTTGAGAGTAAAAAATCCACAATAATTATGCTTTTTTAACGCGGTAGGGATGTGCGCTGTTGGATTCTCAACGCTGGCGCCGAGAGGTAAAAATCGCACCCGTGCGAACGTGGGATTAGGCCGTAGCCACACAGCTAGGAGCTTCGATTGCTGCGAAAGTGCGTTGAGCGCACAATTTCTGTCGACCGACATGCAAAGCCGTCAGTTTCTAAACGTCATTTGTGTTGCCAAAAAAAAAATGAAAAAGTGTTTATTCAGGTTAATAATATAAATACAGAACATTTACTTCTGCCAAACTGCACAGCAGTTTGTTGGCAGACGTAGCTCCTTTTTTAGTATACCTAAAGTTTAATATTTGGTTTTTATAATGACACTTTCACATAGGTATAAACGTACAAACAACACATGCAGTGCGACTATATGGTGAAATGCTTTATTGATATGGAAAGTTTTGACGACGCCGCCGCCGCCGTCCCATATAGAATACTCTTTATTATGACCATAAAAATTACAGAAATAAATGTAGGTACAAATTTTACATAGGGTGACACAATGGGCGGTCTTGCCGCTACTAGCGATATTTTAAAGAAAACCTTTGTATGAACCTCTCTATGCTAACGTCATCATTTAAACAGCCAGTCAGTCAGTTTGATTAAAACTTACAAAATAAACTCAAAAATGTTTAACTTCTCATGGGATACACACACCAACACAACCTCTATCAATTCACATACTCACACTTCATTCCACACAATGAGAGAACACGCATTCATACTCTATTATAATAAAATATAATAATATGTGTATAACGGGACATTCGTGACCTCGTCAGCACGGGAATCCATATTGGGCGTTAGACTTCAGGAAATTTTGAAATAAATACACTGTAGCGTTGACTGTTCACTATTTTAATTATACAGACACTTAAATCACTCAAACAATTAAAGATTGCAGTAATAACTAGCGATTTAGAGCCAATGGGTTTGCGAGTGACCACCACGTGCAACGGCTGTCCACAACTGAATGAATTGACATGACGTTCGCCCGCCATGACAGACGCAACTCCATTCGGTGTTACCCGCTCTTAATTAAAATTACCTTTTAGTTGAATTCAAATCGATGAATCGTTAAAAATAATCAATGATTAAAAAAATAACAAAATAAATTACAATTCTCAAAAATTAACTGATTTTCATTATTGAATAACATCACGCGCCGTCATGTATATTAATACCACTGTTCAATTATTTTGTAAAAATAATGTTAATGGCTATGATAAATGTAAAATTATCCGAGGTGGCTACAGATGAACTCATTTGTACTTAACACTAGCCTAGGTTTAATTTGTAAAACATTTGTAAAACAATCTAGAAATAAATAAATACTTTAAACTTTAAATTATCTGCCTGGCATTATTGGCCTGCCTGGGATGTTCGCGGACGCACATGTGGATTGTTTCTTTGCCACGATGCGTAAGCGCTGTGCGTCCTGGTGCGTGGGGTGTGGGGCAGCCACAACAGCATCCTGTTTCTAATTTCGAGTAGGCCGGACTGTCCGTACGTGAATCGCTGCTGTGCCATTTCCCATGGAATGGTGCGGCCGCGGTGAAGCGTCGGACAGTGCTGCCGTTGTCAATAAATAGTAGGTTTACTTTTATATGTGAATAAAATTATCTTAATTACTAACGTAGGATAAGTTTTTACTAACAAATTTAATGAGTCATGGTTACTTGAAAATAAATAAATTGAATTGAATTGAATTACCGATGAAATGGAAGTTTTTCAGGAATACACACACACTATTTTTGAAGCGTGTTTCATGAAACGTTGCCAAATAAATGTTATTATTTAGCACCGAACTATGTGGCTTCAACCGAACAAGTTAATGATTTCGGCTGACGTAGGATTGATTCAATTATCTGACTACTATTATTTAATGAAGCCTCGGGTATTGCTAAGCTTTAATGCTTTGAGCAATACAGAATATGCGATGAGAACATTCGACATGCGGTTGATTTTCAAAGGCTTGACTGAGGTGAATTTACGTTACATTTCCTTATGAGCTCCTTGTTGGATATTTCGTAAGCGTATTTAACAGTTATTTCCACCGCCACCAGTTTTGTTTTGTTCAAACAAACAAGTAAGCATTGCAAGCACACTCACAATTACAACCCCTTTTATTTTGACAAATCAACAATATTCATAATCTATTCGTAATCGGCGGGATAATAATAAATTATACGTACCAAGATCAACCACGGCATTGATGCGTAAAAGTATTTTTTGATTAGCACTGACCAATCATTTCTAATAAAATCCCAAAATCTATTAGACAAATGCTTACTGCTCTGTTTAAAATACATTAAAAAAAAATATCTCATAGGCAAATGCTATTATACCTTATCAGAATTTTTAAATGACCGCAATTAATTTAAATGGATTCCTATTGGATTCCTACCTTCATCCTTTTTTTACTTAAGTTATTATTTAATACTTTTTTTTTTGTGTAGACTCAAATCTTTTATGGTTTATTCTAAACCAAAAATATTTTATTTTGTACGCCAGAAATGGCAAAACATGCAGATTACCTGTTATTTTAAGACCTTGAAGATATTATCTGATGTATACTCATGTTTTACAATAAATATATTCTATTCTATTCTATTCATAGCGACATTTATGTTGTCGAGCATACGATTTTTTGCAAACGTTACATAAAAAGCAATATTGTATTACTTTATGGGAACAATGAAATATCGTGTAGGGTACTATTTTTTCCCAGACAGTTAGATCTACAGGCAGTTGCAGTCTGCGGTAATGTAGCAGACACGACATCCACCTTTTAGGGCCGATTTTTCAATCTTCAGATAAAGGAGAGGACAAATGTGGTATAATTTTCCATCGATTTTTTAACGCTGGTGTGATGTACCATAGTAGAAAGCCTAATTATTACGCTACTCGATTATAGTTTCTGATTTTTTCAGGCGCTCGTTTTTGTAAAAAAGTGAAAAATGTTTCGTACAAACAAAACGCACATAGTCTTTATTTTTAATTTCTATGCAATATAATTATTTTAAATGTGGCTAAAGTTTCCATTTCTATTAAATAATTAGATATTTTATTATAATTTTAGCTGCAACTCCATGAAATTGAGCCAAAAAAATAATGATTATCATGACAATGCAATAACAAAACGTGGCGAAAAAAGGTCAAATCTGTAAATGTCAAGCCGTCTGACACGAGTCCTGCTGACTGGCATTGTCATCGTCACGTCATTTGCCACAGGTCTGCCATCCCTAAAATATAAATAATGTGTGTAGTTAGTAATGCAAACATTTTATTTTTCAAGACTCGTTTAAAAAAAAACGGGCGGCTGTAAAAAGAATTAAATATCCAAAGACATCAAAATAATCACCCTCTTTCAGTCTGTATATCTCAGAAGGCTGTTTAAATTTTCAATTATTTTAGTACCAAGCCCCATACATTTATTGAACGTCTCCTTTCATCTGAGGAATCAACATTGCGATTTGACAGCCTTTGTATAGAAAATATATTATTTTTTTTTAAATAAAAGTTATCTGACGATAGAAAATCGACCCCCAGACAACTTATTTTTGACATATTGATTATGTAGACATTTCTTGGGAGCTTCTAAAACGTGGTACAAAAAATAGCCTGTTTGTATTGTAAGCCTAATTAGTATAATGTACGTCTGATTATTATTATTCTATATATCCTTGAATTATTATACCCCTAATAGATGTTGTATTGACTGCATTAGGTAGCAACAGGTAGGCAGATGTTAAAGTTTAAACATTTTTAATTTATAGTGAAATATATTACATTGCGAATCAAAATGATAATAATTAAATGTATTATTAATTATCAACTAATTGTAGATGAATATTCGTTTGTTAATAGCCATTATATTAATTTGAGATAGTGTATTCTTATTAGAAGGTAATGTTATAACTGACAGTCGTTGCGATAGACAGATTTTATTTCTGCAACAGTTCTGAGGCTATCCCGATAGTATTTAATGGCTCAATTTTGCCAGCCGAGAATGACGGTGTACGGTGACGGTAATGTAATGTAAAATATAAGAATAAATCTTAAGAAATAGGGCCATTTATTAAGAACGATCGTTAGAGCCGACGCTACTTTGCGCGTCTTTTCGTAATGTGAGTAAATAAGAAATGAATAACTAATATTAGAAATGCGAAAGTGAGTTTGTTTGTTTGTTACGCTTTCACGCTAAAACGGCTGAGCGGATTTGGATGAAGTTTGGCACATGGGTAGACCATGACTTGAGTTAGGACATAGGATACTTTTTATCCCGATATTCTCACGGGGTTGAGACTCATGCGGGTGAAACTGCGGGTCGCAGCTATAGTTCTTATATATTCGTAGAAAAAATGTTGCCAACGAGAACTCCAATTGTAAGACATCGTGACAGCTAAAGCACGGTCACTCTCGGACTGCATACAAAAGAAAGAGAAGCGCGATGACACAACGCTTGTAATTTATTGCAAAATATGAAGGAATTATCTATTTACTCAAAAATAAGTTGAGTATTCGAAAATAAAAAAACAACCAAGTTCTGCATTCAAATAAGACGTTCTTGCCATTAATTAAATACCAACCGTACGTTGATAAAATTAATACAGATACACACACCGGCAAAATTAGCGGAACATATTTTTTTTTCGAATAACTATTTTGTTTAACATTGCTGGCTGGTTGTCAATTAATTTTATTTTAGAAATAATGATTTCAAATTGAGAAAACATTTTAAAGTCACCGTTAAGCAATCGTTTTAATTTTATTCGTACTTAGGTATATCATTTCGAGGGAATTTCCCATAATCATCATTTTATGGTTTTGGTTTAAAATTTCGTAAAATCTTCATTAAAAATCAGCTTCATTTTTAACATCTTTTAAAAATTCAAGGATTTAATTATGCCCGACTTGAGCGCAACTGAGATTGCCAGAGCACTTGAGATCAGGAGAAATGATCAAATCTAGAGAGTGATCTCAAGAATTCTTCACCGACCTGTTTCAACAATTTATTGCAGTATCCAACGATTCAGGGAGACTAATGCTTTTGTGAGAAGACACAAGGCAGAAAAAGACGTACTTCGAGCATTAATGATCGTTTCATTCAGCTTCGAGTACGTAGGAACCGTCTAACGGCCGTCCAAGCCAGAAATGAGCTTGAGGAATTTCGAGATGTGTGAATATACACGCAAAGGAGAACGATATTATCAGCCATATTTTAAAACTACAGTGGATTATGGTGGAGGATCAATAATGGTTTGGCGGGGGATATGTTTGGGTGCTCGTACGGACCTGGTGGTGATCGATGGAGGACATCTGACTGCAGCTCGTCATATAAGAGAAATTTTAGAAGAAAATGTGGTACCGTTTGACCCCTTTATCAGTGACGACTTCGTTTTGATGCAGGATAATGCTCGGCCGCATACTGCTCGTTCAACTCAAGCATATCTTAATAATGTGATTATCACAGATAAGGGGTGGCCGACGAGATCACCGGATATGAATGTAATAGAGCACGTCTGGGACCTGCTGAAACGAAGAGTAAAATCCAGAAACCCAACTCCTATCAATGTGGGTGAACTGCGAATCGCCGTAGTTGAGGAATGGCAGAGACTGTCACAAGAAACAATAGATAACAATAATTCTCAGCATGTCTAGACGGGCGGAAACTTTAGTAACAGCAAAACATTTTTCACAGAAAAATATTTTTCTTGCAAAATTATTAATATTAAATGTGATATTTTAATTTTAAAAGGTGTAATTTTAAATAAGAAAAGAAGACTAAATAATAGATTTTACAATTAAACGGTATTTATAAAAAAATTGGTCTTTTAACTGTCAAGGTGCGTGAATTTTGGATTGGAACTCAAAAAGGTTAGTTTACCGTTCATTTCTATCGAAATTTTTTTAAACGTGTTTTGGTAACAACCATGTTCTGAGAAATATGTTCAAGAATAACATATATTTTTTCCGCTACCATAAACTATAATAGATATGGATTTTTTTTTGTTTATGACAAGCCTACTTAGATCATTTGCCTCTTGTCAGCGCCTTAATAAGCTGCTCTTAATTAGGCACCTGAGAGAAGAATCTTAGAACGAGGTATGAAACTGAAAGGTAACTACTACAAGGATATTGTGGCACTCCAATGACGTTGACAGGGGGGCGCTGGTGGTGAACATGTTATTATTACATTAGCTCACATTATTAACCTTTGTATTGCTGATGGCAAATTTCCAAACAGCTTAAAAAAAGTTATTATTAAACCTTTACTTAAAAAAGATGACAAAACAAATATGAAAAACTATAGACCCATTGCAAAAATTTCCGTCTTGTCCAAAATTTTTGAGAACGTTATATACAACTCCATGTACACATATTTTGAAAAATATAACCTATTCTGCAATGAACAGAAAGGTTTTCGCAAAAACATAAATATTAACTTGGCACTGTTTGATTTAATTAATAGTATTATGACATCAGTTGATAAAAATAATCCAATTTGTACTATTTTTACTGATATGACGAAAGCTTTCGACTATGTTGACCATGGGATATTGCTACAAAAGCTGTATGGCTACGGCGTAAGGGGAAATATCCTAAAATTGATAGAATCATATTTAACTGATAGAGTTCAATGCACTGAAGTCACTCGATTATGTCCCAAAACTAAATTAGAAACTGTATACTTCTCAAAGCAAAGACCCATAAAATATGGCGTACCCCAAGGTGGCGTATTGGCACCACCTCTATTTCTGATTTACATCAATGATCTCCCAAAAATCATTCAGCATAAGATGGTTCTTTTTGCAGATGACAGCACAGCAATAATAGAATGCAATGACATAAATAATTATGAAAATGATATTAATGAATCTTTGACTAAAATAATAAACTGGCTTGAAGATAATAATTTGAAAATTAACCTAAGTAAGACCAATATCATGCAATACCATCAGCGTCGTGAAAATAATAACATTAATATCAACTATAAAGACCATAAAATTCAGGAAGTTGATAGTGCTAAATTCTTAGGAATGACTATTGATAATAAATTGACTTGGAACATTCATACTGACATAATATGTAAAAGACTAAGTAAATCTGCGTATGCACTATTCCAACTTTCAAAAAAGGTTAATATTGAGACATTGTTAGCAGCATACCATGGACTTGCAGCTTCTGTTTTACGATACGGTATTATTTTCTGGGGGCAGTCAGCTAATAGGGAGGTTGTATTTAGGATGCAGAAACGTTGTGTGAGGTCCATGTGTGGTCTAAAAACAACGGATAGCTGCATTCCGTATTTCAGAAAACTAAAGATATTGACACTGCCAGCAATGTATATAATGGAAACTGCATTGTTTGTAAAAAAAAACCCGCATTTATTTGTCAGCTTATCGGCGGTCAGAAGAAAGCCATTGCGTACTCAATACTGTAACAAACTATGTAATGTCAAATGTAAAACAGCCTTAATGCGTAAAAGCCTTTTCGGCAACGCTCCAAAAATTTATAATAAAATACCGGATGCCATTAAAAATATGCCATTAATAAAATTCAAAAAGGCACTTAATAGCTTACTTAGTGACAAATGTTACTACACACTGGATGAATTTTTAAATGATGACTCAATATAGTGTTTTGCATCTATGTTAAATGAAAAAACTTAAATGACGAATTAATTTGAGGTTGTAATATTGACATGTAATAATTTTTGACATTTTCAATTGCTCTGACTTGTTTTTTTATTTTTTGACATTTATAACTAAATAATTCCTCATTTAAATCTGACATCGTACAATTTTTAAAATAATATTATATAATTGTTATGATTTATTTTGAAATTTTAATTATGCATGAATTTCAAACATCCTTTTTATTTTTATTTAAATTCATAATAATTAGATAGATGCACACCATATTTGTATGCCTCCTGGCATAACATAGCGTTCTGTTCACCAAACTCAAGATCTGTATTTCTACCTGTGTTAACAAATAAAAGTGATTTGATTTGATTTGATTTGATTTGATGTGTGCAGTTGTTTTGTGAAATGTCTTGAACAAACAAGATGTCGGCGTTAGTTCAGATTTTGGCCACGCGCCAAAAGAACCTTGTAGCGTAATGGTACATTCTAATGACTCGGACGGAAATCAATTTTTTTAAAATATAATATGCATTAAAAATAAATGAAATTCATAATAAAAACATTACACACACTACCATGCGCTGGAATACACATACACACACACACATATTACCTACCAGGGCCTTATGCGTAGACAGAGAATTGTCTACAGCCTCATGACTTGAAAATAGATAGGTGACAGACGTGACAGCTTGACCATGGAATAAGTAAGTACTACTCATGGAATTAGTTAGTACTATACAGCGTGTTACGGAAAGGGTATATAAATATCAAAGGCGCGGGTTCTATTGGTGATAACAAACTACATGGCAACTTTTTTTTAATAATACCTACATTATTAAAAAGTTAAGAAACATTAAACTAATAAAAATCAAATGTTTCCGATTGAATTCTACACATCACTAGACCAAGTCAGCTGATCGGTACACGTTTTAATTTATTCGTTTGATCCCGCAGCCAATCGTACCGCCCGCGCCGCCGCGTGTCGGTGCGGCGCCGTGACGCAGAGCTGTGGCAGGTGTGTGTGTACTAGGCGCACAGACTCAGATATTGGATAATGACCCTCGTAGTCTGGTGACACGTTTGTTATGATTAAAATTTAAAAAACCATAGAAAAAAAAATATCAATAATTTTCAAAGTTATTCTTTTTGAGCAAAAATTTTGTACAGAGATTCTGAACCAGATGCACTCTTCACCCTGTTTGTATTGATATACCCTTTCCGTAACACGCTGTATAGATTGTAAGTAGCAATTTCGACCAGTGTAATTAAGACTATTCTATTAATACCTTAGAGCATTAAATGCTCTAAGAGAATAGTAGTTTTACGACCATTGACAACAATATTAATTATATACGCCACTGTTTCTACCTAATATTGTAGTTTTAAGGTAAAAGTTGTATTTTGTATTTTAATTAAACACCTGTCTAGGTGTTTAATTAAAATACAAAATACAATTTTAACCGTATAAACATCATTAAGTAAATAATAATTATATTTCTAGAATCAGCCATTAAATTTTACAAAGTGACTGTTTAATTACAAGGCGTAAACAGTTATGTTTTGTAATTATTTGTATACGCGGATCTTGACAACTTTTATTTTCGAAAACTAAAAATTGTTCATACAGAAACAAAATTGTCTCTGGGATGAAATGGCCTTTGATTGTATGCTAGTAAGTACTTACATTTTTATGTATATTTTTCACAAAAAATAAAATATTTATTTTTCATTAATAAAAATGTTCAGTTCAGTGGCTGAAATAAACGAATGATATTCCCTTGTGGTAAGTATTGTGATTGATAAAGTTATTTATAACAAATATTGATGTCTGTGTTACTGTGTAGCGGGAATATATTATTATAATAGGATTAGGTAGGAGAAGTAGGTACCAAATGAGGCCTTCATAAATAAAAAGCAAAGTCAAAGTCAAAGATTTATTTGCAAACTAAGTGCATATTTTGGTGTATTTTGACTTTGAGCAGATGTGCCGTGCGGCTAAAGTTTTGCTTATTAAAATAAATATTTAAATGAAAGAGCAGTAGACATAAAGGGCTGGATAAGAAGTCAAAACTAATAATAAAATCTTAGCGAAGTAAAAATTGTACAAACATTTTTGAAAACAGTCATTGCTACGAGGTCTGTGATCGATTCTGTTGCCGAAAATATAGTTTTTAGATTTTGTATGGTTATCTGTTTGTCTATTTGTCTGAATGTATGTTCCAGCATCACACAAATTCTACCGGATAGATTTTGTTCAAATTTTGCATAGATAATCCCTATAAGTCTGCTCAATTGGTAGGCTATATATTATCACGTTATTTGCTGTGGGGCATGAGCAATATTGCATTGTTTGTATTCCTCTATGAATGCATGTTCCAGCATCATGCAAATTCTACCGGATAGATTCTTTTCAAATTTTGCATAGATATAGGAAATATCTATGCAAAATGTGTGGTCAGTCGGTAGGCCATATATTATCACGCTATTTGCTATGGGAGATCAGCAGTATTGCATTATGTTTGTATTTCTCTATAGTTTACAGCAAATGGTAAAAGACAACTCAAACGGTTAGAACATTGCAGATAGTTACAGATTTAATCATCACGCTATATCTTTATGGGGCTAAGCTGTCAATCATCATGACATACACAGAGTGTATTTTTGAGATGGGGCAGTAAACCCCTTTTTTTTTTCGCTGAGAAATGCATTACGCATCCCCGCTCGTGGGGGACGAGTCGAGGTATGTGGGACTCCTGTCGTAATGACGACAGTATACCCACTAAAACTCAGCGGTGTTCCCACATCGCCGTGTTGCGAGGGCCATGGGATAACGGTTGAACCTTTTCTTCCACAACCCTCCCGGCGCATGCCCGCCTAGTTGGCGGGCCCCGCATGCCCCCCCGTTACTGGGGGCTACGGGAATGGCCGGGAACACCTGGTCATTGGGAACCATACCTAATGGTTAAGGTAGGGAACCCTATGGTTAAGGTAAGGTATATAATGGTTAAGGTAAGGGATAGCAAGAAAATGGGCAATTTAACAAAACAATCTTTTGATGCCAATAGATCTTCTTTCTTTTGAGGATCAAATAACTCTTAACTGAGTACTAGAAGCGTCAGAAATCGCAAAAAACCTTTTCCCATACATTTTGCGATTGAAAGTAAAAATAACTAATAATGGTCAAGAGCGATTCGGACTCGCGCGCCGAGGGTTCCGTACGTATATATGATGTTGATGATTTCTGAAAAACTGTGTGATTTAGAGACATCGTTTTAATTTTCATGTAATCTTTACATAAACTTCTATTACATAGAATAATTTCATGAAACGTTGCCAAATAAATGTTATTATTTAGCACCGAACTATGTGGCTTCAACCGAACAAGTTAATGATTTCGGCTGACGTAGGATTGATTCAATTATCTGACTACTATTATTTAATGAAGCCTCGGGTATTGCTAAGCTTTAATGCTTTGACCAATACAGAATATGCGATGAGAACATTCGACATGCGGTTGATTTTCAAAGGCTTGACTGAAGTGAATTTACATTACATTTCCTTATGAGCTCCTTGTTGGATATTTCGTAAGCGTATTTAACAGTTATTTCCACCGCCACCAGTTTTGTTTTGTTCAAACAAACAAGTAAGCATTGCAAGCACACTCACAATTACAACCCCTTTTATTTTGACAAATCAACAATATTCATAATCTATTCGTAATCGGCGGGATAATAATAAATTATACGTACCAAGATCAACCATGGCATTGATGCGTAAAAGTATTTTTTGATTAGCACTGACCAATCATTTCTAATAAAATCCCAAAATCTATTAGACAAATGCTTACTGCTCTGTTTAAAATACATTAAAAAAAATATCTCATAGGCAAATGCTATTATACCTTATCAGACCTTTTAAATGACCGCAATTAATTTAAATGGATTCCTATTGGATTCCTACCTTCATCCTTTTTTTACTTAAGTTATTATTTAATACTTTTTTTTTTGTGTAGACTCAAATCTTTTATGGTTTATTCTAAACCAAAAATATTTTATTTTGTACGCCAGAAATGGCAAAACATGCAGATTACCTGTTATTTTAAGACCTTGAAGATATTATCTGATGTATACTCATGTTTTACAATAAATATATTCTATTCTATTCTATTCATAGCGACATTTATGTTGTCGAGCATACGATTTTTTGCAAACGTTACATAAAAAGCAATATTGTATTACTTTATGGGAACAATGAAATATCGTGTAGGGTACTATTTTTTCCCAGACAGTTAGATCTACAGGCAGTTGCAGTCTGCGGTAATGTAGCAGACACGACATCCATCTTTTAGGGCCGATTTTTCAATCTTCAGATAAAGGAGAGGACAAATGTGGTATAATTTTCCATCGATTTTTTAACGCTGGTGTGATGTACCATAGTAGAAAGCCTAATTATTACGCTACTCGATTATAGTTTCTGATTTTTTCAGGCGCTCGTTTTTGTAAAAAAGTGAAAAATGTTTCGTACAAACAAAACGCACATAGTCTTTATTTTTAATTTCTATGCAATATAATTATTTTAAATGTGGCTAAAGTTTCCAATAAAAGTTATCTGACGATAGAAAATCGACCCCCAGACAACTTATTCTTGACATATTCATTATGTAGACATTTCTTGGGAGCTTCTAAAACGTGGTACAAAAAAATAGCCTGTTTGTATTGTAAGCCTAATTAGTATAATGTACGTCTGATAAATAAGTTGAGTATTCGAAAATAAAAAAACAACCAAGTTCTGCAATCAAATAAGACGTTCTTGTCATTAATAGAATACCAACCGTACGTTGATAAAATTAATACAGATACACACACCGGCAAAATTAGCGGAACATATTTTTTTTTCGAAAAACTATTTTGTTTAACATTGCTGGCTGGTTGTCAATTAATTTTATTTTAGAAATAATGATTTCAAATTGAGAAAACATTTTAAAGTCACCGTTAAGCAATCGTTTTAATTTTATTCGTACTTAGGTATATCATTTCGAGGGAATTTCCCATAATCATCATTTTATGGTTTTGGTTTAAAATTTCGTAAAATCTTCATTAAAAATCAGCTTCATTTTTAACATCTTTTAAAAATTCAAGGATTTAATTATGCCCGACTTGAGCGCAACTGAGATTGCCAGAGCACTTGAGATCAGGAGAAATGATCAAATCTAGAGAGTGATCTCAAGAATTCTTCACCGACCTGTTTCAACAATTTATTGCAGTATCCAACGATTCAGGGAGACTAATGCTTTTGTGAGAAGACACAAGGCAGAAAAAGACGTACTTCGAGCATTAATGATCGTTTCATTCAGCTTCGAGTACGTAGGAACCGTCTAACGGCCGTCCAAGCCAGAAATGAGCTTGAGGAATTTCGAGATGTGTGAATATACACGCAAAGGAGAACGATATTATCAGCCATATTTTAAAACTACAGTGGATTATGGTGGAGGATCAATAATGGTTTGGCGGGGGATATGTTTGGGTGCTCGTACGGACCTGGTGGTGATCGATGGAGGACATTTGACTGCAGCTCGTCATATAAGAGAAATTTTAGAAGAAAATGTGGTACCGTTTGACCCCTTTATCGTTTTGATGCAGGATAATGCTCGGCCGCATACTGCTCGTTCAACTCAAGCATATATTAATAATGTGAATATCACAGATAAGGGGTGGCCGACGAGATCACCGGATATGAATGTGATAGAGCACGTCTGGGACCTGCTGAAACGAAGAGTAAAATCCAGAAACCCAACTCCTATCAATGTGGGTGAACTGCGAATCGCCGTAGTTGAGGAATGGCAGAGACTGACACAAGAAACAATAGATAACAATAATTCTCAGCATGTCTAGACGGGCGGAAACTTTAGTAACAGCAAAACATTTTTCACAGAAAAATATTTTTCTTGCAAAATTATTAATATTAAATGTGATATTTTAATTTTAAAAGGTGTAATTTTAAATAAGAAAAGAAGACTAAATAATAGATTTTACAATTAAACGGTATTTATTAAAAAAATGGTCTTTTAACTGTCAAGGTGCGTGAATTTTGGATTGGAACTCAAAAAGGTTAGTTTACCGTTCATTTATATGGAGATTTTTTTAAACGTGTTTTGGTAAATACCATGTTCTGAGAAATATGTTCAAGAATAACATATATTTTTTCCGCTACCATAAACTATAATAGATTTGGATTTTTTTTTTGTTTATGACAAGCCTACTTAGATCATTTGCCTCTTGTCAGCGCCTTAATAAGCTGCTCTTAATTAGGCACCTGAGAGAAGAATCTTAAAACGAGGTATGAAACTGAAAGGTAACTACTACAAGGATATTGTGGCACTCCAATGACGTTGACAGGGGGGCGCTGGTGGTGAACATGTGTGCAGTTGTTTTGTGAAATGTCTTGAACAAACAAGATGTCGGCGTTAGTTCAGATTTTGGCCACGCGCCAAAAGAACCTTGTAGCGTAATGGTACATTCTAATGACCCGGACGGAAATCAATTTTTTTTAAATATAATATTCATTAAAAATAAATGAAATTCATAATAAAAACATTACACACTATACCATGCGCTTGAATACACACACACACACACATATTACCTACCAGGGCCTTATACGTAGACAGAGAATTGTCTACAGCCTCATGACTTGAAAATAGATAGGTGACAGACGTGACAGCTTGACCATGGAATAAGTAAGTACTACTCATGGAATTAGTTAGTACTATACAGCGTGTTACGGAAAGGGTATATAAATATCAAAGGCGCGGGTTCTATTGGTGATAACAAACTACATGGCAACTTTTTTTTAATAATATTTATTATTATTAAAAAAGTTAAGAAACATTAAACTAATAAAAATCAAATGTTTCCGATTGAATTCTACACATCACTAGACCAAGTCAGCTGATCGGTACACGTTTTAATTTATTCGTTTGATCCCGCAGCCAATCGTACCGCCCGCGCCGCCGCGTGTCGGTGCGGCGCCGTGACGCAGAGCTGTGGCAGGTGTGTGTGTGTACTAGGCGCACAGACTCAGATATTGGATAATGACCCTCGTAGTCTGGTGACACGTTTGTTATGATTAAAATTTAAAAAACTATAGAAAAAAAAAATATCAATAATTTTCAAAGTTATTCTTTTTGAGCAAAAATTTTGTACAGAGTTTCTGAACCAGATGCACTCTTCACCCTGTTTGTATGGATATACCCTTTCCGTAACACGCTGTATAGATTGTAAGTAGCAATTTCGACCAGTGTAATTAAGACTATTCTATTAATATCTTAGAGCATTAAATGCTCTAAGAGAAAAGTAGTTTTACGACCGACAATATTAATTATATACGCCACTGTTTCTACCTAATATTGTAGTTTTAAGGTAAAAGGTGTTTATTAGACAGGTGTTTAATTAAAATACAAAATACAATTTTAACCGTATAAACATCATTAAGTAAATAATAATTATATTTCTAGAATCAGCCATTAAATTTTACAAAGTGACTGTTTAATTACAAGGCGTAAACAGTTATGTTTTGTAATTATTTGTATACGCGGATCTTGACAACTTTTATTTTCGAAAACTAAAAATTGTTCATACAGAAACAAAATTGTCTCTGGGATGAAATGGCCTTTGATTGTATGCTAGTAAGTACTTACATTTTTATGTATATTTTTCACAAAAAATAAAATATTTATTTTTCATTAATAAAAATGTTCAGTTCAGTGGCTGAAATAAACGAATGATATTCCCTTGTGGTAAGTATTGTGATTGATAAAGTTATTTATAACAAATATTGATGTCTGTGTTACTGTGTAGCGGGAATATATTATTATAATAGGATTAGGTAGGAGAAGTAGGTACCAAATGAGGCCTTCATAAATAAAAAGCAAAGTCAAAGTCAAAGATTTATTTGCAAACTAAGTGCATATTTTGGTGTATTTTGACTTTGAGCAGATGTGCCGTGCGGCTAAAGTTTTGCTTATTAAAATAAATATTTAAATGAAAGAGCAGTAGACATAAAGGGCTGGATAAGAAGTCAAAACTAATAATAAAATCTTAGCGAAGTAAAAATTGTACAAACATTTTTGAAAACAGTCATTGCTACGAGGTCTGTGATCGATTCTGTTGCCGAAAATATAGTTTTTAGATTTTGTATGGTTATCTGTTTGTCTATTTGTCTGAATGTATGTTCCAGCATCACACAAATTCTACCGGATAGATTTTGTTCAAATTTTGCATAGATAATCCCTATAAGTCTGCTCAATTGGTAGGCTATATATTATCACGTTATTTGCTGTGGGGCATGAGCAATATTGCATTGTTTGTATTCCTCTATGAATGCATGTTCCAGCATCATGCAAATTCTACCGGATAGATTCTTTTCAAATTTTGCATAGATATAGGAAATATCTATGCAAAATGTGTGGTCAGTCGGTAGGCCATATATTATCACGCTATTTGCTATGGGAGATCAGCAGTATTGCATTATGTTTGTATTTCTCTATAGTTTACAGCAAATGGTAAAAGACAACTCAAACGGTTAGAACATTGCAGATAGTTACAGATTTAATCATCACGCTATATCTTTATGGGGCTAAGCTGTCAATCATCATGACATACACAGAGTGTATTTTTGAGATGGGGCAGTAAACCCCTTTTTTTTTTCGCTGAGAAATGCATTACGCATCCCCGCTCGTGGGGGACGAGTCGAGGTATGTGGGACTCCTGTCGTAATGACGACAGTATACCCACTAAAACTCAGCGGTGTTCCCACATCGCCGTGTTGCGAGGGCCATGGGATAACGGTTGAACCTTTTCTTCCACAACCCTCCCGGCGCATGCCCGCCTAGTTGGCGGGCCCCGCATGCCCCCCCGTTACTGGGGGCTACGGGAATGGCCGGGAACACCTGGTCATTGGGAACCATACCTAATGGTTAAGGTAGGGAACCCTACCTTAACCATTGCAGCTACACATAATCGCTTGAAGAAGACTGTCCTTAACTTTTTGTGACATTTTGATTTGCATACACAGATAGCAAGAAAATGGGCAATTTAACAAAACAATCTTTTGATGCCAATAGATCTTCTTTCTTTTGAGGATCAAATAACTCTTAACTGAGTACTAGAAGCGTCAGAAATCGCAAAAAACCTTTTCCCATACATTTTGCGATTGAAAGTAAAAATAACTAATAATGGTCAAGAGCGATTCGGACTCGCGCGCCGAGGGTTCCGTACGTATATATGATGTTGATGATTTCTGAAAAACTGTGTGATTTAGAGACATCGTTTTAATTTTCATGTAATCTTTACATAAACTTCTATTACATAGAATAATTTCAGATTTTTATCTATGCAAACTTCGGAGATAAGAGGAACTGTATTTTTTTTACATTTTTCATCAAAGTCGGAAACAATGCTGCCTAAACAAAAAAAATGTTTGAGAATGTGCAAACAGCGCTCTTAGATGCCCTAGTAGCCCCACTTCACATTTTTAAGACCCCATTTCAGTCTCTTTTGCAAAAAAGGTATATTTTTTTTATTTCTTTCTTGTTTGCAAAATAGTTGGGCAAACGTCATCTAAAACTATTCCAAATTTCAAGTTGATAGCATTAGTAGTTCTTGAGACATCTAGGTGTGACAGACAGACAAACAGACAGACTTAGTCTCACCATAAGGGTTCCTTTTTACCATTTTGGTACGGAACCCTAAAAATACTTGTATAAATCAAATGTAGATATGACTGTTACTACGTAAGATGGATGGGTATTCTCCCTCGATTTCATGTCGACATGTTTCCAGAGAAAATATCGAATTAATGTGCCGTGAAATTAGAACAAAGGAAATTGTTAGCGGTTACATTATACGTAGCTTTACGCTGTATTGGATGCGCATGTGTTAAGGGCAGTTCAGACTACGCTATAATAATAACATTATACAACATTAGTTTTTGTTTATACTAAACCTCTTAAGGGGTCGTTGTATTCATCATTATGAATAACTTTTACTGAAATGAAATGAAATGAAATGAAATGAAATGAAATCGTTTATTCTGTAAATAGGATATTAAAATCACTTTTACACGTCATATAAAAAATAAAAAAAAAATCTAGATGTAGCCGACATTTCCTATCTGACTACCCCTGAGAAGAAATGGCGAAACAAACTCAGGGGTCAAAGTCTCTTTTAAAGTCCAGACATAATCTTGGTCAGATCATGTGAGGACCATGTAGATCCGTGTCTGAAATGGTCTTTTGAGGAAAGAACCACGCAAATTTGAGCGGACCTGACCAATCAGTGTAAGCATTTGTCAGTAATCGTGCAGCTCAACTCAAAACTTAAGGAGCTCAACGACTCGACGAACAGTACCAAAAAAAGGACATTTGGGTAGGCCGCATAAAGCGCTCAAAATGTCAGACCATCATTAAAACTTAACTGAGAAAAGAAAGGAAAACATTTAAAGAAAAAAAAAAAAAATGACCCACATAGTGCTCACATTCACAATAAATTAAAGTAGTAAATATAATACTTTTCAAAGTAAACATACTATGGGACCAAAGTTGAAATCGCGAAAAAAATATCAGCTGTTCCCTACATTTTGACGAGTTCAGCGAACTTAAATGTAGGGAACAGCTAATTTTTTTTTCACGATTTCAAGGTTGGTCATGTGTCAAATGTCATGCCATGACATGTTTGACAAATAAATATTGGGTGTAGAATCACAATCATCAGATAATGTTCCACTTTGGTCCCTATGATCGGACACAATCCCCCTTATTACAAAACAAGGTTTTTCTTCAAACCCAGTTTTAAATCATGGAGCCATTATTGAATTTCGAACTTTATTCCGAATATGGTAAAGTTCCTAAACACAAAACTGACAACTTAGTACCGAACTAAGTTTTCAGTTTTGTATAAAGAACGGTATTTCAATCACTGTTACCTTCTTATTACAAAAACTGGCTCCATGGTTTAAGCCATGTCAAAATATAGATCTTGTTTTGTAATAGGGCGGAATGTCTTCACGTACGCGGACGTTTGACGTGGAGTTTCTTGCCCGTTTTTCTCCCTAGGAACTTACTACGATTTGGAATGGGCAACAAGCTTCATCTTTCTGACTGACCAACTTCTTTAAATGGTTTAATTTTAATAAATGCTTTGAGTTTGTGAGTTTGAAGGAGAACTTGTGAAACTCTTCGATTCCTTCAATGTAGCCCGCGAAATACATTTTTTTTAAGTTTCTTGCAATGAAATTTGCATTCCGCGGGCGTTCACCTAATCATCATTATCATAATTTCAGCTGAAAGACGTCTACTGCTGGACATAAGCCTCCCATAAAGAGGGGGTTTGCCATAATCGCCACGCTTGGCAGGCGGGTTGGCGATCGCAGTAAGGCGTTAAAATGCATAGAGAACGCTGCTGCCCATTCCCTAGTAACTCCCTTAGTCGCCTTTTACGACACCCACGGGAAGAAATGGGATGGTGCTATTCTTTACGTCCTGCACCAAACGGACAATCAAGACCAAGTTCACCAAATGCAAAAGTAGAAATGGTCAAGTTCTCAACTTCAAATTTTCAATAAAGAGACCGGGTGTTAGTTCTACTTAAAACTAATTAGAAACTGGAAAAACGAGGAGATCTAAACTAACAAACATAACTCCCGAAATTTTTACCAATTAGGTATATTTACAGTGTGTAATATGAAATTGAGTTTAATTTTTTAAAGTCAATTTTGAAGCAATATATTGCTGAAATGTAATAGATAATTGACAGAATATTACTTTTCATTGTAGTATTATAAACTACTTCCAAGATCATATCAGAAATCTTAGCAGTATATTTTTCTCCGATCTTAGTAACTTTGGTTAACTTTGCCTTACGCCAAGACTTTTAAATTGAAGTCCTTTGAAAAGGAAGTGTTGCCTGTCTTCTTAGTGTCGATGGCAAGTATAATTTAAGTTGCCTGTGAGAAATAAAAATAAATTAAAAACTAATAATAACATCGAGGTCGTGGCGTCACTTTTATTCATCCAAACGGCTCTTTTGTTTAATTGTTCGTGGAATATCTGATTTTCACTGTATTGAAATGTTAACATACAATGTTAAATTGTTTAGCTTGGTTTTATTTTTCTTTCAATTACTGATGAAACTTCACAGAATAAGTTCTGAAGTGTCAATATCTTACTGTTGTTCATGTTAAATTGTTTTAGCTTTGGCTGTTAAACATAACGTTACTCTAAATTACTTGATGAACTTCACAGACTAGATAGGGTATCAAATATCAATATCTTATCAAAATGACTTGGGACTTATGAAATAACTGGCGCATGTAACATACCCTCTACCTATTCCTTCGGGGAATACAGGCGTGATATTATGTAAGTGGAACCACACGTACGTACTCGTAACTTGATCTACATGAAGTGATTGCCTTCTGACCCTGTTAATCCTGCCCTAATACAAGATTCATTCGAGTTTATTCGTCCCCTGAGAGAACCCGGATAAACGCACTTTTATTTAGAAAATCTGCGCCAATCTTTACCTATTCATTATTCTGTACGCCACCTCAGTGTCAACTGAAACAATTGGTTTCCTAATTATTAACGATCAGCAGTGCTATTCTGTAACCATCTCACCGTGAAAAGTTAGATGAAGCACAGAACACATATACTCCTGAGATGAAGTGAGCGTGGAGTGAACTGTCAGTGTCATCCCACCTGATGTTATAGGGATGGACCAAGGATTACATTTACAATCATAATCGAGATTTTGGACAGAAACTCAATTATGTTTTTTTACATTAAATTGGGTTTGACTAAATTTCTGTTTTGCTATTTTATTTAAGAACCCCTCCAATATTAATGTTAAGATACATAAATACTAGCTTTGAAATAATATAAAATTATAAATAAAATTAGCATAAAAATATTATTATAATCTCGATTATGATTGTAAATGTAATGCTTGGTCAATCCCTACCATCAGTGGAATGACACTGACAGCTCATTCCACGCAAGAATTCACGGTGAGATATTTACAGGATCGACATGCTGTAAGGTCAGGTTTACGAGAAGCATTATTCCGTTGGTTTAGGTAGTTTAAATAAAGGTAAACAAAAAAAACCACGTGACGAGACAGCTTTGAAGTAACCGACTAAACGTAATACCTGTCACTTCAGTTGTCATGCTACTTCACAGTTATGTTCTTCAATTTAGCAACGTTATAATTCGTCGACATTTTGAGAAACTGTATTTTTGGGCTCTTTACAATAGACGGATTACAAAATCTTTGAGTATTATTATTAATAAATAAAAAAAATGTGTTCAAGCAGTTACATCAACGAAGAGTAGTTAAAGAATAAAAGATAAAGTTTAACATACATTAATAAAAGAGGAAATTATCGTAAAAATCAAAAATCCATTTAATTTGGTTATAAGTTACAACGTGTTTTTAAACAAGAAAGTGTCATCTACAAAAAAACCCTTTTTACGATTTGTTTACCTTTATTTAACTACCTAAACCAATGGAGTATTGATACACAGACATTAATTATATGTTGGCAGAATCACAATATTACATGGCTTATACTACCTACTACAGATTTTTTCCAAAATGGCAATAAAGAGTGCGAGGACTATCGATATTTGTACAAGGACTTTTTAGAAAACGTACTATTTAAAAAACCGGCCTTGTGCGTGTCGTACCACGCATAATAAAGGGTTCCGTAGTTGGGATGACTATAAACAAGAAGAAACTTAACATTGTAGTTGAAAAATGTTCCCTCATACGTTCCAACTGCAAATATAAGTTTGTACGCACAATATAGAGTGATTTACCGTATTATTTTAAGACCATAGACTTCTTTATGGTTATCCTGTAATTTATAAGTAAAGAACTATTTTCTGATTTTTAAAAAATTGTAGGTTTAGTAGTTTCGAAGATAGGTAAATTTTCATCAATTTTCTTAAATAACTTTAAAACTAATTATTTTAAAATTATAAAAAAATAAAATTGTGGCCCTCACAATCAGCGCTTTCATTTGATATGTCACAAATTATTTTTTATGTCATAACTTTTTTTTAAATTTGTATTTTTTTAAACAAATTTAAAAAAAAGTTTTGCAAACTGTACCGTGTGGGTGACACGGTACAGTTTTTAAATTTGTATTTTTTAAATTTTTCGTAAGAGACCGTTATATTCAAAATTATTTTTTTTACGTTATACGTTCGTGGTTGGCTCACGGAAATTGATATGTATTTCAACTTAGTCGGTCTAGTAATCTAGGATGTTACAAAAATTGTAGCATGTTCAGGTATGTGTAGTGTATCTTTTAAGAGTACAAATTAAACTTTAATAATTTTAATTTCATTAATAATATTATTAGCTTCATATTTGAGTTTATTACGGTAGCAGCTATTTAAAAATGAAGTAAAGTTATATAAACTTACTGTTTACTTTTTGACTTTTTGCATACTGTTTTAGAGGTATGAGGAACAGGGTGTAAAGTTCACTCATCCTCCATAGAAAAGGGAGGATCCTCCGACTAGACGGGTGTTGTGTCTGGTGGGCTACTGCCCGACTGTTGATCTCGGGATGTTGTATATATGCTAGTTGCGCGCTAAACTGTGCTTGCGTGATGCAGGATTTTACGTGACGTCAGTGTGACGCGTAGTTCGCATGTGGCGATGTAGATGCTGCCACACTGTTGTGAAAAATATGGATAAAATACTCCACTTTGTGCGATATTTTGTGACATGACCCGGGCATTTGATTATGTGCAACATAATATTTTATTAAAAAAGCTTGATGCATACAGGGTAAGAGGAAATGTCCTTGAGCTATTAATGTCGTACCTACATGACAGAAAACAAATACTTAACGGAAATAAGCAGAATTAATATAAGCACCGAAAAGGCAGAAATCTCTAATCGGATAAACGTAACGTTATCTACGGAGTTCCACAAGGAAGTATACTAGAACCACAGCTTTTTATACCTTACATTAATGACTTTCCAATGGCAATCAAACATCCGATGACACTATTCGCAGCTGCAGTACAATAACGATACCTTGCAATCAAAGAGATTTTTATAAAGAGGACATAAATAATACATTAAAAGAAACTATAGAATGGTTACACAACAATAATTTAAAATTAATTTAAATTAGACCGTAATTATGCATTTTAGCCAGCGCGTATTGACTCTTTCCAATCTTGACATAACATACAATGACATTACAATAAAATTGATAAAGAACATTACAAGATCAGCTCTTAATGCGAAGGTACCTAAATCCTCAAGTTTTTGTTGAAAAGACCAACTTAACAAACTTACTCCTATTTCAATGATGTTTGAACAAACGACAAAAGTCGGGTCGGTCACCTTTTTATTCCCAAGTCATTTGTTGAATAATCAAATAACTTTTTCAATTTGACTCGGGTTTCCTACGATGGGAATTTGGACAGTTCATATTTAAGCAACAGTTGATATATAACATCTTTCCTGTGGGACTGACTTCGTGAAAAGGGGCGGAAGTGTATAACAGGAAGTGACAGCTTGAGCATAGAATAAGTAGTTACTTTTGAATAACATGGAATTAGGAAGTACTTTATAATAGCATGGAATTAGGGTACTCATGGAGTTAGTAAGTATTATATAGATTGTACGTAAATAGAGGGGGTAATTTGTCGCTGCTCAGTGGCTTATTACCAAGGTGAGATGGCAGATGGTACACATCATATGCGATACTGTAAGGCTCGCTCGTTTTTGGAGTTTACTCCTTAAGAATCGATTTTCATCACTTTTTAGCACTGCAGTCGGCTGCTCTATTGATGGCGTGACTGTTAACAACATAAGCTATGCCAATGATATGGTGTTGTTGAGTCCTTCAATTAGCGGGATACGGAAACTTGTGAGGAGTACGCCGTGGCTCATGGGCTCAGGTACAATGCGAATAAAAGCGAGTTGTTGGTATTCCTACCGCGGAATGTTAAAATCACCAACGTTCCATCTGTTACACGAAATAGTATACCGCTTAACAGAGCGACACAGGTTAAGTGGTCACTGGGTCACGGAGGACCTCGCTGATGACTTGGACGTTGAGAGGGAACGAAGGGCGTTGGCTGTCCGTGGGAACATGCTGGCTCGCAGGTTTAAACGCTGCCCGAAGGAGGTAAAGTGTACAATGTTCCGGGCATACTGCCAATCACTTTATTCCTGCACCCTGTGGGTCAGCTGTACTCAGCGGGCACTCAATGCCCTTCGTGTACAATATAATAACGGCTTTAGGATGCTGATGGGGCTATCGAGATGCTGTAGTGCGTCTAGCATGTTTATGGAGGCTAAGATTGATGGCTTTCATGCCATCATGAGAAGGAGAGCGGCCTCCATATTGCACCGTATCCGAGCAAGCTCCAATAGCGTTCTAAAGGTAATAGCTAGCAGACTGGACAGTCCTTTTCTTGGGCACTGGATTGCACTCCATGTGTCCAACAAAATATGATTTGGTTTTTTTTATTGTTCTTTTAATTTTATTTGTTGTGTTTCACTAACATAGGTCTTAAGCATTCACTAACACACAAAGATGTCTTTTATGGTCCGTGATAAACAGATTATTATTATTATATATGGGTATGGAAATTTTAGTGAAATTAATACAAGCGTTAACTCAAAAGCGTTACGTTCTTCTTTTGATTTAGGACATTATTATATTTATCTCATACGCACTCCACTACATGCGCGGAATTATTCAATGAATTCATAGCGCGATTCTATCCTTCAAAATTTTGGCCGATAGGTAAGTACTCGCCCACAGAGAAAATGTAATTTTAGGCGCGGTCGTAGACTGATTGCGTCTAAAAATAAAATTTTTCCCTAAATTCTTTCCTCTAAAGGTTTTCTTCGGAAATTTACATTTTGACAATGGTTCATGTGGGATAGGCACTCGAATGACTCAAAGCAAACCTTTTAACCCTTAATACCACTAAGACTAATTTTAATTGTTTTAACGTCGTGTGTGCACTAGCTGGGCCCTTTTCAGCCCTTTGATTGATTTCTAACGAAACGTGTGGGTAGTCTAATATTTTGATTGTCAGGTGCAAATGGTTCTTTAAATAAATTCTTACTAAACTAAGCTGGTCTTATTTAAATTACTCGCATTGTTTGAGAAAAGAACTATACAAGCCTTGGTCCGATGACTGCGTTGTTTGCTACGCTATAATATGATGGCCTCAAACTTAGCTTAGCTACGCTCCCGGCCTTCAAGCTTGGTCATCTTTGCAGCCCTTGGTCGCCGCGCTATAAAAGCCTCGACCTTCGGGCTCGGCTTTATTACAGCTTGTCCATCAAGGGCTGCAATGCTGATTTCAGGCATTTTGAAGGCATTTTTTTATTTTTTTTTTGGGTGGGAAATTATCAAATAACTTCTCCCGCTCTGGGCTGGTGCTGACATCTCTTTGAGGCAACGCACCGTTGACCCGGGCCTGGTCCTTATCGGACGGCGAGCTACTCATCACACACCATCCGCAGGCCCGCGCCTACGGTGGCCGGAAATCGGCTTGCGTCCCGACGCCCGGGTTGCCTCCTGCGGCGACTAGGGACGCGAGGGCGCAAACCCTGCCTCTCCCTCACGCATTCCACCTCCTCCTTCGCGAGCATTACTGCTTCGCAGAATGGGGTGACGGCATCCCATGCACTCTCGCTCCGAACCATGGCCTGAATCAGGGCCGGACGCGAGAGATCACCGTCGCCGTCGGTAGCGCCTCCGTGAGGACACGGCGGTGCTCTGCCCAAGCCGAACAGACCTCCACCGTATGCTCCACCATGTCCTCCGGGCGATCCACACAGTGGTGACATCCGGGCGTTTCCTCCCGCTTTTTCCTGAACAGGAACCTCCCGAAACAACTAACATTTTCCATCACACTTAAATATTTTTGGGGACAAAATATAACATGGTGTAAAAATTATTGAAATCGATTCAGTTCCCTTATTCTGAACAAACTATATTCAGGTTTCGCATATACTAAAAATAATGTTGTTTACTCCATTCTAATTTATCCATTCGAGTAACACCACCCATCCCTCTTAGCATTCTCATTTCATTCATCCCTTTTGTGGCCCAACTTTCTGATCCATACAAGACATAAATCTTCCCCTTAAGTTTAAGGGGAATGCGGGAGTCGTAGATTGTTCCCGTGACCTACCGCCATTTCATCCATCCAGTGTTTATTCTGTTTTACGATCTCAAGTAACTTTATATTTTGTAAATTAGATTATAAAGTCTATGTCAATTATAACTTCTGAATATAGGTCAAAATGGGACACCAAAAATAATGGTTAAAAAATCTTATGATAATAATAATCTCACTGGCAGGTAGTCCAAAAAAAAAAACTGGCCAAGTGCGTGTCGGACCACGCACAATGAAGGGTTCCGTAGTAGGGATGAATTTATCTCAAGAACAAACTTAACATTGTAGTTGAAAAACACGTTCCCTCATACATTCCAACTGCAAATGTAAGTTCGTACGCACAATATTGAGATATTTACCATGTTATTTTAAGACCATAGACTTCATATACATATTATATATAGATATTATACAAAGATTTGAATATTTAATAGTTTTAATAACCGCATGAAAAAACTTAAAAAAGAAAATGCTACTATACTATAATGTTAGCGATTATTTAAATGATGTACTTTAGATGTTTTTTATTATAATTTTTAGATAATAATTTGACGTATTTTATGATTTTTGTACATTGAATTATATTATCGCAATACGCATTTCTAGGCAAAACATGTTAATACTTTTTTTTTGTAAACCTACACGTGTTTTTGACTAATAAATATTAAATCAATAAATAGGTTTTCCTGTAATCTATGAGTAAAGAACTATTTTAAGTATTTTTTCAAAATTTTCGGCTCAGAAGTTTCAGAGATAAGGGGGCGAATAGTCAAAGTTCATGTATTTTCAAATAACTTTAAAAGTTTTTATTTTAAAGTTATAATAAAAATATCTGAAATCCTTACAACAAGCCCTTTCATTTGATATGTCACACAGTACAGTTTGCGAAACTTTTTTTTTCTAATTTACTTTTTTATTTTATTTTTTTTCTAATACTTTGCGTTGAAGCTTCTGTCTATCATGGGTTAGTGTTGTTATTTTCTTAGAGAGTGCTGTTATTTCACTGCGATATTTGCTAATGTCTTCTGAAACAGCTGAGCCACAATCACTACTTCAGTTTAACCATTTGCAGCACACTAGTTAATTCTTCAAGTCTTGTTAGCATATTATCAAAAACATCTTGGACGGTTTGAAAACGTGTTACGGAAAGTGTGATCGGGTGAGTCGAACGGAAGTTGCTTAAATTTTAAACATGGAACACACCGCGTCACCGCTGTGAGCCGTCCCGCTTAATAGGTATTTTTCTAAATTCACACTGGCTGTTTATACACTCACAAGACCGCAGCTTCTTGAAGTAAAACTTCTTTTGGTAGCGTTACGCGAACGCTGATTTCTGTTTTACTTCAGTCGTGTGGTCTAATAAGCACACTCGTTTTTTTTTTGTTTACTGTGGTTTCTCGTTTGAAGACTATCTGATGGTAAGTGAAGATATGGTCGGCGTTGTTGCACGCTGCACGCTCATGAGTTTCGCCTGAAATCCTAAAAATCTATATCTTTACTAGCTGCGCCCCGCGGTTTCACCCGCGTAAGTCTCGATCCCGTGGGAAAGCCACCCTTAAAAATAGATAGTAGCCGATTCTCAGACCTACTGAATATACATATAAAATTTTATAAAAAACGGTCAAGCCGTTTCGGAGGAGTATGGGTAACTAACATTGTGACACGAGAATTTTATATATAAGATACCGTCGCGTTCATTTTGTTCGGCGACAGTGGCCGCCTTTCGGCTTTCCGAACAAAAAGTGACATAAGTACGCAACGATCGTGTATTCGCGCGACCGTTTGTTCGCGTTCGAACATAGGGAGTAACCCTATGTCCTAACCAAAGCGATTGGTGTGAAGCAACAGTTTTACTGTTTCGGGTTTTGCACCCGAGCGGAGGTTCAGAGTTCAACCCCCCGTATATAGAAGGCTTTATACATACAACGCATAAATGAATACGCTTGCTCACCCATAGCGTTATTGTGAATTTGTGATTTTAGACGACTAACGACGCCGTTTGCATTTTTACGCTTACCGACTCCATCACGAAATGCGATAAAGAAAGAAAAATATTTTATTTGGGACACGCACAAGAAATACAAAAAAAAAGCATTTAAAAATAACATTATACAAAAAAAAAACAATCAAGACTTGATCCTGTTGCATACGATTACAGTATTTTCTGCTATCTACTATATTTGCAGCAGTGTGTGCAACAGTAAGTAAGATTTGATTACTTTGCCCGTCTGTTTGTGTTAAAGAAAATATCTCAATGGTATTACTTGCTTGGCTTTGAAATATATTTTATTCAAAAAGAAAAATAAAAACGTTATTTTATTTATAGCATTATTTTGTTAGAAAGAGTGTTAAAAAATATAAATATATTTTTTAATTAGAGTTTCACGTGGTTTATAGTCTCAGAATCAGAATCAGAACTTTATTTGCTATGAGTGTAGGTCTGTCATTAAGGTACTAATTTTTATTTTAATATTAGAAGTAGTGGTGCAAATATTTAAAAAAAAAACCTATAACAGCACCAAATGGGAGTCCCAGCTCAGCTTATGTCCTGCCAGGGTTGCGAGTTTGTCCGAAAGGGATATCGTGGCCCTGGCACACAGGCAAATGAAGGAATACGGGTGGGTTTTAGTCAGTAAAAGTCTGACACGCCCTCCCGCTCAGCCCAGAGCGGGAGAAGTTATTTGATAATTTCCCACCCAAAAAAAAAAAAAATCTCAGCTTATGTCAGGCAGATAATATACCTGACACCTTAGACAAAGAATTGTATAGACGGCGGGTAGCTCCATTTCATTCTCACAAGAAAGGGATATAGTATTAAGTTATTATACGTAAAGGAAAAGGACAAAGCTATACTATTTCCGTCTCTGAGTGCGTGTCAGTTTTTTCAACGTCAGTGACATATTATGTAGCTGTACTTTCATGGCGTTTTTGTGAAATTGTGAAGTTCATATTGGCACTTTTCTACATCATAAAATCATCAATTTGCTGATTTGTTTTTGTTTTAAAACCCGGGTAAAGGGTTAGGTTTATGGTATCATTGGGTCCTATATACATTTATGGATATGTATATAATATGCTGTCTCATCTGGCCACGCTACCCGTACCTCTATAGTTTGCTTACTCTAAGCCTGATACTGATATTCTGCTGGATCCCAGCAGTGACATATGGACGCCGAGCAGACGAGATAATTACGAGAATTATTGGTGGAAAAGAAGTGTTATGTGCGGAGTGAACTTATCTAAGTATACTCGCAATTTAAGAGGACGATAACCGACTTTTAATGATTTTATACTGAAGATCACGTCTAAACGAGTAGTGTTAATGATAAAAAAAAATATATGATAAATAAGAGTATTTTTTCAATAACTTAATATGTGAATATTTTAGATTATATTTATATAATATTAAGTACATAATGAAATTAATTTGTAAAGTTATGTCTAACACGGATAAAAAACTGAGATTGGCGCAAAATCTACCAAGCGTATTTTTCTAAAACCTTCACCAATTTAAAGATAATTTAATTATTGATATTTTAGTATACGCGTTTTATTAAAATACCGTTTGTTTTGTGTATAATAAATTAATAATGCGTCAAATTGGGGAGAGTCCTATTACTGGATGAACGTACGATGCGTTGCGTGAGCTCAGTACAGAACACGCAAGCTAACCACTCAAGGTCACTGGCGTATATCTGCGTCTTAAGGCCTAGCGCGCACTGCTGTGCATTTTTTTACCGCATGATCTGTGAAGTATGGAATATTATAGAAATGCGCGCATTGCGATAAAAAAAACGCATGCGGTTTATTCACAGTGGGTCTCCCGTTGCTGCGGTGCGTCACCGCACGTATTTTTGTATTGTTTAGAGATATTATTATATTAAGTACCGCGCACTGCAGTGAAAAAAACGCACCAAGACACCGACCATGCAGTAATATCCAATTTTTTTTTTATGGATACGCCCTTCATCATCATCATCAGCATTTCAGCCAAAAGACGTCCAATCCAAAAAGGGGGGATTTGCCATAATCGCCACGCTTGGCAGGCGGGTTGGCGATCGCAGTATGGTTTTAAATATACATAGAGAACGCTGTTGCCCATTCTCTAGTAAACGATACGCCCTTAAATCTTTATATCTTACGAAAAAGAAGATCTAATTAGGCCTTAAAGGTATGCACCCAAAACCGGGACTCTTTTTTATGCAACAATAAATATTATGCAGATACTCATCGGAGTTTCTTTGAAGGATAAGATCAGAATTGAAGTTATCCGGAAGAGAACCCGAGTTACCTACATAGCTTTTTATATGTGAAGACTTGTAATTGGCTGTCAGTCACATTTTCAATTTCTTAGTCTGTTTTGTTTAGCTGTAAGTCTTCCAAAGGAAATAAATAAATAAATAGCCTTCAGAGTAAGGAAGCTGAAGGGGCTGGCAATTTTTGTCGAAGGATCCATGGCTGGTGGAGCAGACGAGTCCCGGAGTGGAGACCGCGTATCGGCATGCGCAGTGTGGGACGCCCCCCAGGTGGATGGACCGACGACCTTAAAAAGGTGGCTAGGACAGACTGTATGTGGAAGGCGGAAGACAGGGTTTGTTTGGCGCAGCCTGGGAGAGGCCTATGTCCAGCAGTGGACTGCTATAGGCTGAGATAGTCACTGTGATTGGTTGCTATATGATAGTCACCGTGTAATTTTTTCACTGGCAGTGCGTGAACCCGTGTCTGCGTTTGTTATTCCGTACGGCAGAAATATCACCGCAATCCATTGCAACGCAGTGCGTGTTAGCCCAACGTTATTTAAACTACAGTAAATATTTGCAGTGCGAAACTCGGAAACTGTGCTGCCTAAAAAAGAAAAAATGTTTGTGAATGTGCAAACAGCGTTCTTTCATATGATACCCCACATGCCCTAGTAGCCCTACTTCAAATTTTTAAGACCCCCTTTCAGTCCCCTTTGCAAAAAAGGTATATTTTTTTTAATTTCTTTCTTGTTTGCAAAATAGTTGGGCAAACGTCATCTAAAACTATTCAAAATTTCAAGTTGATAGCATTAATAGTTCTTGAGATATCCAGGTGTGACAGACAGACAGATTTAGTTTCACCTTAAGGGTTCCTTTTTACCATTTTGGTACAGAACCCTAAAAAACAAGAATTGAACTCATATAGGCTTCAATTAGTATGCTCCTAGAATTCCCCAGTTTCAGTCCCTTGAGATGACCTACGTGAGGTTCTAATGGCAGGGATAACGACAGGGTAGCTTTAATTAAGTCATCTCATTAATATTAGGTACTCTCAGCCAACTCTCAGCTTTTACTTTTTGCTATTTACCAAAGGGCATTGTAGTACCCATTAAGGAGAGCCTTAACCATAAATTCCACATGTTTTTTGTTAGAATCTTTATTTGTATACATTATGGTAATTTTATTTATGAGTTTGGTCCTTTTTTGGTGGCAGAAAATCATCACTCAATTCATCGTTTTGGAAGCGATCCGCGTCCAACTCGTTCAAAAACTTTGATAGATTACCGCACGGCTTCGGGGTAGAATCCTTTACCCCGAAACCATGCGGTAATACAACAATGTTTTTTAGAAGAAATAAAAAAAGCAATATTTAACTGATCCTCTAAAACCTTATTGACCTTCTAATCATGGATTCCTTTTTAAATTAATGAACCTCTAAAAACTGTTTGCGCTTCTAATGATGCACACTTTTTTATTCAGAACCACTTTTAAACTTTCTGGTCTTTGGTCTTATTTGGTCGCAGTAACTAAGGCAAACAGGTTAGGTTAGAAGTAGGACCATCTGCGGCGAGCGCTACACCCAAGTTGGTCGCAGTTACTTAGCTATTTCTTATTTTTAAGACCCCAAAATAGGACTTATTTGAGGTTTAGAAAAGGAAGCGCAATTATATTTTTAGGAGCGCAAAATACATAGAGGTTTGATTAAATACCTATATAATATGCCATAAAAAGTATACCTATATTTTGAACATCATCTTACTCTTGAGTAGGTAGGTACTGTAGAGGTTCTATGATAATGCATCATCCAAGCCGCTAGTTGGCACTGGCAGCTTAATAAAAATAAAAATTTAAATCAGAATATAGAATTAAAATGATGGATTGTCAGAGAGACAGACTTAGGTTAGCTAGTTAGGTTAGTTATTGATTTTTAAAATATATAAAATACTTAAAGTCCATTTCACGAAAGAAGTCCCGCAGACGAGGCGCGACGTGGCGCTGCAGGCATTGCTAACTTGTATAATAATAATTAATTCCACTTAATTCCGCGGGACTTCTTTCGTGAAATGGACTCTATAATCTTATTTATCGAAAAATATTATTATTTATTAGTGTAGCACGTCCCGCACACTACAGTACCTACCTAAAAGTTAGAAATAACAAGTCGTAGTACTTACTTAGGGTTGCCAACTTTTTCTACAAGAAATAAAGTATAGAAAAAAAATAAAAAGCTAGAAAATACGTTTATTTGCGGTAAACATGGACGCAAAGAAAGAACACAAATACAAAAAGAACAAGTTGGGGAAAATTATGCGTGCGTCTTATGTTCAGAGAGGTAAAGTAAACAGTATTTTTGAAAAATAAACAGTATTTTATTTATTATTTTAATGTAATGTAATTAAGGCTGGCTATAACACCGTGGCCATGCCCCGTGGCATGCACCATGTTCTACGCAGTAGATGGAACAATTTAGTTGTAGCTCTGGTTGACAATGAAAACAGTATAACCGTATACTTTATTTTTGTTGAACAGTAAACAGTATTTAAGAGTGAAAAACAATATAATACTGTTTTAACAGTAGGGTTGGTACACCCTAGTAGTACCTGCTTACCTAGTATTTACATTAATTATTTAGACTAAAAAACATTTTCTCATTAGTATTGCAAATTTTATTATTGTATGCGAAAACTAAATTAAAGTTACACGGAAAGTAGCAAAGATGTCTAAAAGTTATCCCTGTTTATATGGCAAAATGTACAAATAATGTAACTTAAGTAAATTCGTCTAGCTATTCCACTTTGGAAGTATATCAACCATTTACGTACTTATACCTAAAAAGTTGTGAAAGTTATAAGTACTAGTGACTCGCTCCTGGTTGAGCAAACCGGTTGGTTTTTACGACTCGAAACTCAGACTTTTTCAATAAAGAATAGAATACTTTTATTTTCAGACAAAGTCCATAGGATTCGTTACAATTTTACTTTTAACATCTAGTGTTACTGATTATCAAACGATTAAAATTAAAATTCTGAGTGGAGCTGCATCCAGCTCTGCAACATCGGGGAATCCCACCGATCTGTGAACACGCTGAGAATACTGCACTGTTGGTGCTGCCGCGAATTCGTGACATCAGGGAAGCACATCTTTTTCTGATAATGGTGGCAAAACCATCAATGTTGTTAACCGCAAACATTCCTAAAGCACTACATAATATATATAGCCCACTCAATTGCCACTTGGGCGTCTTTTAGCCTTCTAATAAGGCCCATTTTGTGAGCGACCACGTTTCAGTGCCTTAGGTCATCACTGGGCAAGACCACTTAAGCAATTACTAGGTACATATTATATTCGGCTTTCATTCGGCTTGGGCCGATCGTCAAACTCCGTTCGGCATCTACCCTCACTGAATCTTGTTCCGGTCGGCTCAGCACGATTCGAGCTGCTGTTTGACGAACATACCTATATTATCTACATTTATATTCGATTTTGCCAAATATAGCACGCCTTATCTATGTATATCTTTCAAGTCGGGACATTACAATGCTTGACGGTATAATTAAGTTGTTTCCCCATTGTACCCTTCCACAATGAGCTCCATTATCATTTGATTGTAACATTAATTGTAATAATTGGCGTATTAGTTCTGTATCGCGTGAATTTCGTAGACCGTAGCCTTAGTAGGTATACGTAAAGGATATCACTGGCTCATTGATTGCATACCTTTGGTTAATTGCACTGGTTTATTGCTGTGTCTTAGGGACAGCGTTGTTTGCTGAACAATATCATGGCTTCTGATTACAATTCAGGATAACTGATAGCTTATTAAGAAGAAGCTCCCTATTTTTATGTTAATTTGCATTAATATTAGAAACAGTCCCAAATACAATCAAAATGGAACTTTAGTATATTTATGATACATGGGATCTTTTTCTTTCCATGTACAAGACAGTTACGTAGGTAATTGTAATATTTGTTCCGTGTGGTGCCGGACGTAAAGAATAGCACCACCCTATTTCTTCCCGTGGGTGTCGTAAAAGGCGACTAAGGGACTTATTAGAGAATTGGCAGCAACGTTCTTTAACACCATACATTTGCATGCATACATGCATTTTAACACCATACTGCGATCACCAACCCGCCTGCCAAGCGTGGCGATTATGGCCACCCCCCCAAATGTTGGGGGTGGCCTATGTCCAGGAGTGGACGTCTTTCAGCTGAAATGATGATGAATATTGTTACACTGGATTTTCAACGTACAGCTGAGCGCCGAGAGTTGAAAATCCAATAATTCAATTTTTCTACACTAGGGTGCACTCTGATGGATTCTCAGTGCTCGGCTCAACACCGAGACTTAACGATCCAACAAAAAATTGTCGCATTAAACATCGCTCGAACTGCCATGTTGTTTATTTATTTTTTATTTATTTATTTTATTGGTTCACCAACAACTGTTTACACAGGATACGTGCTAAAGGTAACATGCGAAAGTGTGTATGCAACAGTGCAACAATCACTTACAGGCAAACTCCGCATGCATACAGAAGTTGTACAAAATAAAAATTAACTAAATTACTTATCTAAAAGTGTACTTATTGAATATAGCAATATGACATAAAATATTAGTATATTATATATGTTAAAAACACATCTATTTAAAAAGGTATTTAAGAAATTTGACCTTCAACTTGCCCAAACTTTCAAAGTGCACATCGATTTGATTTACAGTTTAATATGTTATTGTGCCCTAACATCTGCGTATTGTGGAAGGATTAACAAATAAATCCATTTATTTAATACAAGAACTATGCTTTATGTATGTAACTATTTATCGTATATGTAAATGATACGTAGTACGTGGTATGGTGGGCGTTTTTGTGGGACTGTCGTATGTAATTTTTGACGTTCGAAAAGTGCTGATTCTCAGCCTAGTTTGAATAAATGACTTTTGATTTTGATTTTGATACTCACAGACTTCCTTTTTTTTTTTTTGGGTGGGAAATTATCAAATAACTTCTCCCGCTCTAGGCGGAGCAAGAGAGCGTGTCAGACTTTTACTGACTAAAACCCACCCGTATTTCTTCATTTGCTTGTGTGCCAGGGCCACGATATCCCTTTCGGACAAACTCGCAAGCCTGGCAGGCATTGGCCCTAGCGGACCCCGTCAGTTGGTGCTGACAACTCTTTGAGGCGCGCGTGGAACACAACGTGGACGGTGAGCTACCCATCGTTCAACGTCCGCAAGCCCGCGCCTATGGTGGCCGGAAATCGGCTTGCGACTCCCGACGCCCGGGGCGTCTCCTGCGGCGTCTAGGGGCGCGAGGGCGCGAACCCTGCCTCTCCCTCACGCGTCCTGCCTCCTCACGCACACAGACACAGACTACCTGCAGTATTGTCTCTCCTCCCTTTGATCCATCCAAAGGTTGTCTGTAAAAGATCGCTTTTAGGCCTGGACTCCACCAAAGCGGAGAGGAGAGGAGATGTTTGTAAACGACCAATAAGATACCGATAAGATACCGTTACCGTACCATCGCATCGAAATAACGATATCTTATTGGTCGCTTACAAACATCTCCTCTCCTCTCCGCTTTGGTGGAGTTCGGGCCTTAGCGATAAGACCGCTGTGTCCACTACAGGTCGAGTTCCATATCCATTGTGTCACCCTATGTAAATTTTCTACATTTATATCTGTAATTTTTATGGTTTACATAATAAAGGTATACAAAAAGGTGTACCTACATAAAATACTATTCTATTCTAATTAAGCTCTGGTCAAACTGAAGCGACTCCCACGCGACACGCGGGATAAAATTCGCGCCGATAGTGTCAAATAACTTGTATGCAGGTGTAAAAACTGGAGCAAATAGTCGCGCGAATACCTAACACGCGCGCAGTCGCGTCCCGAATCCTGCACGGGATTCGCTTCAGTGTGGCCAGGGCTTTAAGTATTTGGAAAGCTACGTCCAAAAACCTTTTCGGTGCCTAGTCTGCCAAACCTTTGACCGAGAGGTTTTAAATATTTTACCATTTTATATGGTACTAACAGATACACAAAGGGTAGAAAACAATTTAACAAAGTAACTTTACTCTAATAAATTACTCGGAGGCGATCAGGTAATAAATCGTTTAGGGCAGTGGTACTCAAACTTTTTGCCAACAGAACCCTGTTGGAGAAATAAATATTCGACGGAGTCCTAAAATATCAAAAATGGTTTTACTTATGTGTATTCTTAATAATCATATACATGACATTGTAATATTTTTTTTTACTTTATGTTGGAATATTTAGATATATTTTATTTTACTCATAAGTAACATTATCCACCGTAGTACACGGGCAACAGAGTGAATCAGTTCCGTTCAACAATCATAATATGTACCGAAACATGCCCAACTAAAAAATACTTACCTTTACTGCTTATTTGTACATGAATTGTGCAAGGTTGTTTTATTGATTTATCAAATAAAGTTTTTTTTTTTCTTCTTCAATACTTCGTTTTTTTTTAATAAGCCTACTTAAACCTTCTTATTTCTTAAGTGAAATTTTCTTTAAACCTTTTTCAAAAAAGAAAAGTAACCCCAGAAAAAAGTGCAAGCTTTTATTACAAGCTTTTGCCCGCTTTTAAGTTAAAAATTATCCCACGAGGACGTACTACTGGAAAAAAGTACTTGCCCAGGTCACGGTCTACCTGTATGCCAAATTTCATATAAATCCGTTCAGCAGTTAAAACATGAAAAGGTAAAAGACACAGAGTTTCTTTCGCACTTTAATACGAGTATGTATGGACTAGCTTTTGCCCGCGTGGCGCGTTTTCTAAAATAAAAGACGTCCCAGGTACGATCGCGTTAGTTCCCGGTCGACCACTTCTCGCCCTTATGCCCATAGTAATAAGGGCGAAACGTGGTCGACCGGAAACTAACGCGATGTACCTACTTCTTATAACATCATCTGCCAGTGAAAGTCTTGTCAAAATTGGTGCAGGCATTTCAGAGATTAACCGGAAAAACAGAGAGCAAAAAATTCAAATAAATGTTTTTGTGGTCAAATACCGTATAATGTTATACTTTCATACATACATACTTTTTATTTTGCATTTAGTAAAAAGCTGTTATTTTGACATTACAAACAGACACAGATACATTTATTATGATAAAATAAATATTTAAGAAGAAAAGCTTGATTTTATCTAACCACCATTTTTAAACCACCTCGATTTTTTATCAAAAATAATGGTACTAGCTTGTTCAGTATGCCCATAGTGTTTAATTGATTTTGGGATTAAGAAATATTTTATTTTATTATCATGCCAATGTGGTACCGGATTTTAGGCAGGGGAACCCCCCGCCTAAAATCCAAATATTATCATATCTCAATACCACATATTATTCACCAATCCTTTCAATAAGATAAGTTCAATGAAACAGTCGGCAAGTGAACTACGGAACTCAATACAGCCAAAGTCGAAGTCAAATTATTTATTTCAAATAGGAGGCACATATGAAACACTTTTGAACGTCATAAAAATAGAATTGATTTTAGTTGCCTCTTCCAAAAGGTAGTTTCGTATGGAGAAGAATGGGCAAGAAATTCCACCGTTACTTTAAAAAAAATGTTTTACAATGTTTTGTTTAAATACATTAATTATATAATTATATGTGAAGACGATGCACCAAGAATAAAATTTCTATACCACAGTACTTACGTAAAAATAATAAAAAATTTAAGCAATGATAGATAATTTAATTATGAGATAGATACAGTTATGGTGCTCACATCATATTTAAAAACATCGTACAAGTATATGCTTTCTTAATTAAAAAAAAAAATAAGTCAGTGTCTGAGTTAAGGTAGTCACAGAATGTAAAATCAATGTCATACAAATAATAAATTATACAATTAAAATAGCAACCAGTTTCATTTTGTCTGGACTCTATTGCCCTATGGAGCTGGACCAGCACGTTTCCAAGCAATTAATCTTGGATATAATCCTCTAATTTGTAATATGCTTACAAAGTGTACTTATGTGTTTTAAAATTTCTTTAATTTAATTGCAATTCATCACAAGGTATTTTGTTGTAACATTTAAGACAGTATACCCATAAAAGATGTATGTACTTTAGATAATCTGAAAAATTGTTGATCTAAGTATTTTATCTTTATTTTTAGTATTAAAATTATGTCTATCACTTATCTTATTAAAAAAATGAAGAGTTTTCCTTACCTATATAATATTTTTATAAATGAATTGGCAAGGTACCCTCATAATAATAATATTTTTAAATAGTTCCAGAGATTCGCGGGGACGCGTGACGTAGATTATGATTATTAAAACTACCATGAACATTTTCATGCCCTTGAAGCAAATTAAATCGAACACAAAATAAGGTAAAATCAGGGAAATTAATTGTCAAAGTCACTACCATCTTAATTGTGATTGTCATTCTTTGCCAGTTGTATGAAATGATTATAACACGATAAATGAATTGCTTGCCAATTAATTTCCCGGTCTGTACCTGTAGTATCGGTATTTCTATAGCAGGACTGTTAGCACGTTTACTCACAGGCTCACCAGCACATCCAAGCTCTCGTTCCCCGGTACGCTTCACGTCTGCTTTCCCGCCATTCTCCTCCGAGTGACAGTTTACATAAGTGACAGCTACCTGACACTTGTGTGTGTGAGACAGTGTTTACATATCTATTAAATAGATACACTACATCCCTATCCTATTATAATTTTATTTGTTTTACTCAAATGACTTCATCTAACAATTAAACAAAATCTAAATGTTAACCTGTTTATTTAAATTATAATTATTACTGTGTAATCAAATCAAATTAACCAATAAAGAAATATAAAGTTTATAATGTAACTTCTGAAGCTTTGTCTTGGACTGACTGCCACTGACCTTCCACCCTTTTTAAATGGACAATGTTCCTTCTCAGCGTTTGCCCGGTTTCCTCATTTCTGACAGTAACATCCCCTCCAATAGCTTGTTCCACTACATGTGGAGTAGGATTAAAATTACTGGATAGTTTATTGGGTCTTTCCATCTCTTTTATGTAAACCTTATCGCCTTCTGTAATCTCTGGATCTGAAGCTCTTCTCTTCCTATCTCCATATTCTTTTCCTTTTTCTTTTTGCAATCTATCCCTGTCTCTGACTTCTAAGTCGTCTTCTTTTTCACTTATATCTCTTATCATAGGGATTTTATCCCTGTTCAGTCTCTTAAAGAAAAGTTCCGAAGGTGTCTTTCCCGTAACCGAATGTGGGGTTGAATTATACATCATGAGATATTCATAGAGAGCTTCCCTGATGTCCTTGTGTTCTATTTGGCTAATTTTTAAGCGCTTTACTATATCTCTATTTCGTCGCTCAACTTCTCCGTTCATCTGGGGCCAATAGGGAACTGTATTAAAGAGCCTTATATTACATTCTTTGCAAAAAATCTTAAATTCTTCGCTTACAAACTGTCGTCCATTGTCAGCGGTGATAGAGACTGGGTAACCCAGGCGACTAAAAATTTCTTTTAACATTTTTATTATTTGAGCACTTGTAATAGCCTTGGTTATTTTAATCTCTTTAAAGCGACTGTAGTAATCAATGATTACTAACAGGTAATCATTATTTGGAAGAGGTCCTAACAAATCAATAGCGGTGTCGATCCATGGCTCTGCTGGAAGTTCTCGTCGTTTCATCGACGCAGGTGGATTAGGTAACCCCACTAAAGTACATGCCTTACAACTCTTTACCAGCGTCTCAGCATCTTTGTCAATCTGTGGCCACCAAACTTTGGTTCTTAAACGATTTTTCGTTGCTACGATGCCTGGGTGACCTTCGTGAGCTGCATCTTATACCATTTTCCTCAGTTTCCCAGGGATCACGATTCTGTTGCCTCTCAGTAGAATGTTTTCGTGGAAACATAATTAATTTTCAAATATTTTGTAATTCTTTACCGATTCATTCCATCCATTGGTTGTTATAAATTCCCTTCTTTACAGTGATGATTTCCGGGTCCATATTAGAATATTTGATTATATCTTGCATAGGTATTGCTTGTGGTCTCGCTAATTGTACAATTTGATGTACATGATCCTCTACTATTGTGTCAACAGTAGAGCATATACACAACCGTGATAAAGGGTCTGCAATATTTGTTTTTCCAGGCTTATATTTTATGTTATAGCGGTACGCTTGTAACCTTAAAACCCATCTCTCAACACGGGCGCAAGGTTTAGATTTAGGACTAAATAAAAACTCCAATGGTTTGTGATCGGTTACTAAATCAAATTGTTTTCCAAAAAGAAAGATATTAAAATGTTCGATAGCCCAGACAAGAGCAAGGGCTTCTGTTTCTGTCTGGCTGTATCTTCGTTCACAGTCTGTTAACGTTCTGTTTCCGTATGCTATAACCCTAGAACCATTGTCGTCAGTTTGTACTAGTACTGCCCCAAGTCCAACTGGGCTAGCATCTGCGATGACTTGCGTACTATCCATAACATCGTAATATCCGAGAGTTCTTATATTAGTTAGTGCTTCTTTTAAGTTTTTAAATGCTTCATATCGTTTATCTGTCCAAAGGCTTTCTATGCTTCCTTTTTTTCCCAGTTTTTGTCTCAACAACTCTTTTAAAGGTTCACATCTCGTGGCCAAATTAGGTATCCATTTATTAACATAATTAACTAGTCCGAGAAAACTTTGCAGCTCGTCAATTGTTTTTGGAACTCTAAACTTTGCAATACTGTCAATATATTTAGATAATGGTCTCACCCCCTCTGTTGATAGTTCATGGCCTAAAAAGTTTATTCTTTCTGCTTTGTATAAACATTTATCTTTATTAAGCAAAACATTGTTTTCTTGTAGAACTTGCAATACTTTTGACAGTCGTAAATCATGTTCAGTCTCGTTTCCAAATATCAAAATATCGTCAATAAAATTAACAACGCCTTCACATTTAAGCAACATTTTCTCTAAGATCTTTTGAAACAGCTCAGGTGCACATGTTACTCCAAACATTAATCTCTTGTATCTGTACAACCCGGTTGACGTTATGAATGTTGTGATATGTCTGGAATTAGGGTGGAGCTCAATTTGATGGAAGGCGTTTTTTATGTCTAATTTAGAGAAATATTTAGCTTTTCTGATTTTGGGTAGTAATTTATCCATACAAGGTAACGGATGGTTCTCTCTGAGTATCGCTGCGTTGGCTCGCCTCATATCTACACATAACCTGACATCCCCATTATCTTTCATTATAGGTACTACCGGAGAAATCCAAGAGGATGGTTCATGTACTTCCTCAATAATATCTGCATGCAATAACTCCTTAATCTTTTCGTTAATTTTATCTTCGATGGGAATTGGTATTCTTCTATAAGGTTGCGTTACAGGCTTAACAGAGTCGTCAATTGGTATCTCAACTAGAACACCTTTAAATTTGGGAAATGGTGTTGTTTCCTGAATTTGATTGATGCCGGTACCCAATTTCAACACTCCTAGTTGTAATGCTGTGTTCTTGCCTAATAAGTTTCTCGAACCATTTTTAATTACATATATGGTACTTCGTACCGTTTTTTCATTTACTCCTATAGTTGTTTCGAAACTTCCCTGGACAACCAAAGGCGTTTTACTGCCATAAGCAACAAGAATGTTATTCGGGTCTTTAACCTGTTTGCAACAAATTACTTTGTTACTCTTCAGATAGTTCCAGGTATCTTCCGATATTAAATTTAATTTACAACCTGAATCGATTAACATCTTTAGTTTTATTCCTCCAACGTGACATTCTACCGTCGCATCATCGTTCACGTTGAATATATATTGTACCTCTTCATTTTCTAAAGAATTTATTGGGTTGTCTTTACGTGGTCGTTTACTATATTTAGTTCCTTCCGGTATTGGTTCGAATTTCCATTTGATTTGCATTTCTTTTGACCTACAACATCTTTGGTAATGTCCTATCTTACTACAATTGTGACACTTTTTTCCTTTTGCCGGGCAATTCGAATCTTGAGGTTTGTGCGCAACACTCCCGCATCTATTGCACTTGCCTGATTGTATGTCACTATTTGGTTTATTCTGTTGTCTTCCTTGTATGTCTTGTATTTTTGTTTGCAACTGCATTAACTTAATTTGTTTTGGTTTTCTCTTCTCGTCCATAATCTTTTAGCTGTTGATTTACTACTTCCAATGTATTGGCTTCGATCACCACCTTGTCCAAAGTTACTCCGTCCCCCATGATCAAAATCTTTTTCCTCAATTCCAAGGAGAGACATCCTTCTATAATTTGGTCAACAATGTGTTCATCCGGTTTTTCAAATTTACATTTTGAGGCTTGGTCTCGAAGTTTAATAACAAATTTATCGAAACTTTCTCCTTCATTTTGCTTAATAAGACGAAAAACATGTCTTTCATATGTCTTGTTTTGCTTTGGTAGAAAATAATTATCAAGGTGGTCGACAGCAACTTCGAAAATGTCTACTCCCTCAGACTCCTCAACACTTGCTCCTGGTATGTTATAGAAAATCTCTTGAAGGCCTGTACCTCCTAATAGCAGCAATAGTGCTCTCTTTTTTGGAGATTTTGTAGTGTCAGTTGCCTCAAAATAAATTTTAAGAGATCTCTTCCACTTTTCCCATCTTAAACCTAATGAAGCGGGGTCTCCCTCAACGTCTAATTTTTCCGGAGGCGGTAATAAGCTTGACATGATGAGTCCTGTAAGTAAGATACTATTTTAAGGTATGTTAAACGCGTCCAATTTAATGGATGCCCATGCGTCCAATTTAATGGATGCCCATGCTCCCAATTTAATGGATGCCCATGCGTCCAATTTAATGGATGCCCATGCCTCCAATTTAATGGATGCCCATGCCTCCAATTTAATGGAAGCACATGCCTCCAATTTAATGGATGCCCATGCCACCAATTTAATGGAAGCCCATGCCTCCAATTTAATGGAAGCCCATGCCTCCAATTTAATGGAAGCCCATGCCTCCAATTTAATGGAAGCCCATGCATCCAATTTAATGGATGCACATCTACCACGCGGAAACAATGCGTACTGGTAGATGTCACATGTCTTCGAAGTATTGGTTCTCAGACATGCCGGTTTCCTCACGGTGTTTTCCTTCACCGTTGATGAACAGTGGTGATGAGTGAAAATACACAAAATGCCTGCCTGGTTTCGAACCCACGATCTAAGTCGGGCTAGGCCACCACCACTGCTTGCTAAAAATATACATCATAAACATGCAATTAAATCAATGTTGTTGCTATGTACCTTTGTTTGTATGTATATATACATATTTTTTTTTCTAAATATCAATCAATGAACACCACAACATTTATTACTATCTGAGTATACAATACATGTATTATAGACATTGGTTTCAAATTAAAATGTATTCTTGTAACTTACTGACCTGTGCGACCATAATTTATTTATCCAGTAACATACCTATTTATAATAACTTACTCCACCTAATTATTGCTATTAATTAAACAGTACCTTTCTATTCTACATTGCACACATAATCACACATTTTATTATTATTCTTTCATAGTATCTACCTACTATCAATTTGTAGGACATACTAGATTCCATAAGTTTTAGAACTTACTAGACTCCATAAGTTGTAGGACTTAATGGACTTACTAGACTCCATAAGTTATAGGACTTACTAGACTCCATATGTTGTAGGACCTACTAGACTCCATAAGTTGTAGGACTTACTAGTCTCCATATATATTTTTCTTTAATCTATGGACGCTACAAAAATTAATAATTTGTAATCTAATTATTTAGTTGGTTAATTAGTTGTAACATAACATTTTAAATAACTTCAAAAGTTGTCTTGATTTGCCTCTAACATCAAATTGAAACTCAAAGCATCATAAATGAATACAAATAATTCTCCATCATCCTTTAGATACGGAATGCTTTCCTATTATGGTAGTTAGAATTCCTGAATTATGCAATCCATTACTTTCAATGCATACAATACCTTATTTATGGTTTAGTACAAATACAATAAAACTAACAGAATCTGTCCTTCTGCTTGAAATACTACATTATTATGCCAGTAGTTATGGAATGTAACAATTTACGTTGCCATGAATAATATACACATACATACAAAGTTTTTACCACGTAATATTATTTAAGTTTCTGACCTTTATCCTCGTCGCCACTTGTAGTATCGGTATTTCTATAGCAGGACTGTTAGCACGTTTACTCACAGGCTCACCAGCACATCCAAGCTCTCGTTCCCCGGTACGCTTCACGTCTGCTTTCCCGCCATTCTCCTCCAAGTGACAGTTTACATAAGTGACAGCTACCTGACACTTGTGTGTGTGAGACAGTGTTTACATATCTATTAAATAGATACACTACAGTACCTACGAGCCAGGTATCTAAAGTTAGTTTCAATAATTGTTTTCTAATCAGACCATAATCGATTGAGTGGTGTACCCCGGACCGAACTCCTATTTTAGAAAATGATTTGGCTGCGGTCTTTCTGTTAAATTAACATTGCCCGACAGATTAACAGCAAAATACAAATGGCATTGGTTGAATGAAATAACAACCACCAAATTTACAACTTGTCATGAGAGTTGACAACTTTAAATTGACTGCCTTTGCTGTTTAAAAGTTGTTTGGGGGTTCGAGGCCCTAGCACGAAAGCGCAACGTTAACGTAGTGTAAATTCGAATGATTTTTGAATCGAAAATACAACCATCCCATAGCATGTCCCCACTGCTGGGACACAGGCCTCCTCCTAGATATGTCACATGTCTTAGAATTTTTGGTTCTTAGACTTGCCGGTTTCTTTACGATGTTTTCCTTCACCGTTTTGAGAGCAGTGGTGATGAAATTGTTTACACGAAGTAAAGAGCCTGTCTGGGTTCGAACCCACGACCTACAACTCGTAAGTCGGGGCCTTTATCACTGGGCTTCCACTGCTCAGCTCATAGCATTTTGGTTTAATTTTATTCGACAAGCACAATACGAGTAAGTATCACCCATATACAGGGTTATTTTTAAAACGCCAATATCCTCTCAAGGGGTCATTGTACTCATCAATATGAACAACTTTTACTATGGGACCAAACCTGAAATCGCGAAAAAAAAATCAGCTGTTCCCTACACTTTAACGAATTATTCAAACATAAATGTAGGGAACCGCTGGTTTTTAGGGTTCCGTACCAAAATGGTAAAAAAGGAACCCTTATGGTGAGACTAAATCTGTCTGTCTGTCTGTCACACCTGGATATCTCAAGAACTACTAATGCTATCAACTTGAAATTTAGAATAGTTTTAGATGACGTTTGCTCAACTATTTATGCAAGCAAGAAAGAAATTAAAAAAAATGTATCTTTTTTGCAAAAGGGACTGAAAGGGGTCTTAAAAATTAGAAGTTGGGTTACTAGGGCATGTGGGGTATCATAGGAAAGAACGCTGTTTGCACATTCCCAAACATATATTTTTTTTTTAGGCAGCATAGTTTCCGACTTGTGATGAAAAATTAAAAAAAAAAATACCGTTCCCCCCCCTTATCTCCGAAGTTTGCAGAGATAAAAATCTGAAATTATTCTATATGATAGAAGCCTAAGTAAAGATAACAGGAAAAACAAAACGATTTCTCTAAATAGCACAGTTTTTCAGAAATCATCAACATCATAAATATTCGTACGGAACCCTCGGTACGCGAGTCCGACTCGCTCTTGACCGGTTTTTTTTTCGCGATTTCGGTTTTGGTCCGATAGTAAAAGTTGTTCATAATGATGAGTACAATGACCCCTTTTTTTTTTTTTAGGGTGGTAAATTATTAAATAACTTCTACCGCTCTGGGCGGAGCGGGAGCGTGTCAGACTTTTACTGACTAAAACCCACCCGTATTCCTTCAGTTGCCTGTGTGCCAGGGTCACGATATCCCATTCGGACAAACTCGCAACCCTGGCAGGCATTGGCCCTAGCGGACTCCGTCAGTTGGTGCTGACAACTCTTTGAGGTGCGCGTGGAATACAACGCGCCGCAGGCCCGCGCCTACGGTGGCCGGAAATCGGCTTGCGACTCCCGACGCCTACCCCTAAGCTATGGAACGCAGTTACTTTAACACCCTGTATAGATAAAGTCTTAGGCCCGTATTTATAGAACGTTACTCGGTACTCAAGCACTATTAACGACTAAATTCAACCAATCCAATGACTTGAATCTAGTCTTAAGTAATGCTTGAGTACTGAGTAACGTTCTATAAATACGGGCAATAAAGGTAAATAAGTATTACATGCAAAACAAGTATTTTCAATATTAAAATCGTGCGTTAACTCCGCCCGTTCGTGCTAGGTTCACATGTCCTAATTAAGTTATTCCATTAGAAAATTCTATGAATCAGTTCGGATTCTGGATTTGTGCCTAGATATTGGTAGGCTGACAAAATGTGAGTTGTCTGTATTTTAATTGAAAAGGTTTTTCGAAAATGCGGTTATTTTTTTATTACTTTACATATTTGGTACACATTGTGCAAAAATGAAAAAGCCTGACGCCTTTTCATTTTTGCTCGCGGATTAGACCCACGTCTATATATATTGAATAGGATAATATAAATATAAACCCGTAATATGTATTGTTGGCCACGAGTCGCTAGATATTTTATTTATTTTCTTCGCTATAAGAACTTAATACGAAAAATAAACGATTCCTTTTAAGGTATACTTACCACAATAACTTTAATATGCTTTCATGTAACCAGATATGACTTTACAACCGAATGTATACTCAATATTTTTATTGCTTTTTACTTTTTTTTAATTCTATTATACAATATTCATTTCCCAGATAAAGGTAGGTATTAAATTTAAGATATTAAAAAATTATAAGATTAAGCCATTTGGACATCACTGCTACTATAAAACAAAGTGTCGTCCCCCCCCCCCCCCCCCGCCGCGTTTGTATGTCTGAACGCGATAAACTCTAAAACTACCAAACGGAATACCGGAGGTTTTCACCAGTGGACAGAGGAAAGGCTTCTACAGACCGATGCGACGCGCGACGCGACACAAGGACTCCGCGTGTCGCGCGACGAGCCATGCTTTTGTGTCGCGTCGCGGTTTTGTGTAAATTGACTGAAACATGACGATGATTGCTGAGGATGTCGGAAAAAGCGGAGCTTTACTGGCATGTGCCGCGTAAACCAATAGAGTTATGGTTTAAGAACTTTATTTCTCAAAAAGAATTACATTAACTTATATGAGAAAAGACTTATTTCTAATTCCAGTCGCCTAATGTATTCTACATTAGGCGACACGACGGTTACACAACAGAAATAGTTTAGAATAACGACGTACTCGACGATAGATAGTTTAAAATTTTAAATCCGCTAATATGTGTTTCTTTAAAGATTGTTTGAAAGTATTCATGGATTTTTGATCTTTTACATTCCGAGGCAATTTGTTGTAAAGCTGTGCTCCTTCATACAAAATAGTACTCCTACCACAGTTTGTTCTAGGCGCCCGCAAGGTTATGTCATTTGCTTGTCTAGTTCTGTATCTGTTTTTTAACCGACTTCACAAAAAAGAGGAGGTTCTCAAGTCGTGTGTATGTTTTTTTTTAATGTTTGTTACCTCAGAACTCCGTCGTTTATTAACCGATTTGGAAAAATCTTTTTTTATTTGAAAGGATATACTTCCAGATTGGATATTTAATTTAATTTCGGAAGTCGGTGGCCATATAAACGAAAATACAAAACCAAAGACACCGACTTCCGAAATTAAATTAAATATAATATTAAATGTGGTTATACTACAGGTACACCTCTGCCCAACCCTTCGAGGAAACAAGGCGTGATTATGTTATGTGCTTCCGAAATTAAAGTTATTTTGCACTTTTTAGTGATTTTGTTGGAAGTCGGTTGTTTTTTTTGTAAAAAAGTTTTTATTTGAGATTGTTTTGTAAGAGTTATTTGTGTGTGTGTTTTGTTTAGAATTACAAGTTTGTGTTATTATAATGAAAACAATGTATTACGGAATTAATACATTATTTACTTGGATTAGCACATGTAATAGGCTCAGGCATGGCATATGCATGTTTCAGGCTTTTAAGTACAGGTATTTAATTGCAGATCTATTTTTTTTTTACAACAAATTTTCTCATAAAATGCATTTACGAAGCCTATAACTTTTTTACGCACCATACAACGGAACGGGCGGTAAATAGGTACTCTCACCTAAGTACATGTTTTACCGCCCCCTTCGTTGTATAGCACCGTGCGTATCCTTTATGGTTTTTTTTAATTACCATAAAAATTATATAAGAATTCCACCAAGGAGTTTCAAATTACGAGGATAAATAAGCTGAATGATCGAACCCCCTTGGAAGCGCTTTTGCTCAATACGTTTATCTCATTTTATTATTAAAGAGAAAATGAGACGAAGGATGTACTTAGTACTCATTTTCACCATGTGCACGTGGCGCCATTTGCAAATTCGCGCCATTTTCTTATTAGAAATGTCAAAGATTGTTGCGACTTTTCGACTTATATTTACAAAATAATAATATGAGTTCAAGTGAGGAATCTACTGCACCTGATATCTTGAATGAGCCGCCAAAATCGTGAGTGCTATTTAAGGATTCACAATGATTTTATATCATGGAAGACTCGAAGAAATACTCAATCATTCTCTTAAAATGTTTTGATGGCTTATTTTATTACAAATTGTACTATTTTCTCGCAAATGTGTTGAAAACGTTGTATGACACACGCGCGGAAATTGGTATTTACAAACTCGTGACTATGGCAACCCCTCGACTAAAAACCAACTTGCCGCACTAATAATCACTAATCTCATATAATATCACATTCTGTCGACAAATGTAGTTTTCAGACTTATTTGGACATATTACTTTTTTTACCGCATTCATTAAAGCAGTAACATGGGGTGAGTACGTATGCTCCATTGTTGTATTAACACGCAACCCGGAGATACCTTGTTGGTTTAGGCAAAGGCTGCAAGGATAACAGCTGTGTGTAATATTAAACGGAGTTTGAGAATGGAATGTGGTGACCCTTGACAGCCTCCTCGCTCTATAAATAATTTAATATTATGTTGAGAGGGAATAATACGAAAAGGGTCTTTCTTCTTTTTTTCTGATATACCTATGTCACAAGTAAAACTACGTATATTAACTTTTTTTACACAAGGTGATTTCTTCAGTGTAGTCCGCGAAATTCAATATTTCTTTACGTCGTTTTTATCGTCGGTCTTAAAAATTTGAAGTGGGGCTACTAGGGCATGTAGGGTATCATATGAAAAAACGCTGTTTGCACATTCTCAAAAAAAAATTTTTTTTTTAAGGAGCATTGTTTTCCGACTTTTGATGAAAAAGGGGAAAAAATATACCGTTCCCCCCCTTATCTCCGAAGTTTGCAGAGATAAAAATCTGATATTATTCTATATAATAGAAGCTTATGTAAAGATTACAGGAAAAATAAAACGATGTCTCTAAATAGCACAGTTTTTCAGAAATCATCTACATCATATATTCGTACGGAACCCTTGGTGCGCGAGTCCGACTCGCTCTTGACCGTTTTTTTTTAAACTCATCCCCTAGGGCTCCTGATAAGTTGCCGATGGGATACCCCACCGGGCACACGGCTTGTAACCTGTATTATCTTAAACCCATACGTCCTTGTATTTTTATTTCTAATAATATTGTTTCAACGACTATTTAGTTGAATGAAACATATTTCACAGAAACACAATTTAATGAATTTTATAGTAACATTTTTTTTTAGAACAAACTTATCAAATAGTAGAATTATTTTTTAACGAATATTGTTTGTTCGGTGTATTTTTTCATGGTATTTTATTTCAACGAAAATGTAAAAATAGACATTATGCTACACATAATTTTATAAATAAATATCTTATATATATTTAGTAAGATTAATTAAGCCTTTAAAATATATATGTAAAATAATAAAAGAATCAGTGTTTTAATTAACATATCTGCGTCAGATACCATCTACTACTGTTATTGAATCATTTGGGTTAGGTTAGGTTAGAACAGTGACCATAAACGCGTGAAGGCGAGCGAGCGAAGCGAGCGTGCAGCGGGAGCGGCCGCCGAGCGCCAGATCCCCTCTATTGTTTAGGCGTTTGGTGAAATGAAAATATGGTAATTAAAACAGTGGTATAATGAATGTGTTAATACGTACAATGAAGTCACTATTAATGAGAATAACAAAATTGTTTTCCTGCAACCCGCATTGTTTTTGTGAACGCAGTGTTGTAATTTTATAAGAGAGTATGCATTTTGTCAATGATACGAACTAAAACGTTTAGAAACTGTCAGTCGATAAAATGTTTTTCTTGGTAATAAGTTTGATATTACTTAAGCAATATGAGGATACAGAATATTTGATTTGTTATTTTATGAAATGAATATTAAAACATAAAATTTTATTTGTAACAAAAATCATTGATTTAAATTTCTTCAAAGTAAGTATTCTGCGTATTGATTATTCTATGAAATGATAATATGATAAAAAAATAATGTGAAACGAAATTCTATGGAACTATTTTCTATAAAACAACGTACAACCCCATTCGTATGGGTGTGTGTGCGTGTGAGGGTGTGTGAGTGTGTGTAATGGTGATGGTGTTGTAGCAGCATCAACATCGCCACATGCGAACTACGCGTCTCACTGACGTCACGCAAATCACGCATCACGCAAGCAGAGTTTACCGCGCAAAGAGCATATAATTATACAACGTCCCAACATCAACCGTCGGGCAGTAGCCCACCAGACACACCACCCGTCTGGTCGGAGGATACCCCCTTTTCTATAGAGGATGAGTGAACTTTACACCCTGTTCCTCATCCCTCTAAACTGCTGACCCCGACGTATTGTGTCGGTGCAGAATGTGTGTTATGTTCTCGCTGGAAGGGTTTAGGATGGGTTATTATCAAGAAAAACAGGCGTTCTGTATCTAGTATCTAGGTAGTTATTTGTGCGCGGGCTTGCGGACGGTGAGCAATGGGTAGCTCGCCATCCGATAGGGACCAGGCCCGGGTCAATGGCGCGTTGTGTTCCACACGTGCCTCAAAGAGATGTCAGCACCAACTGACGGGGTCCATTAGGACCGATGCCTGCCAGGGTTGCGAGTTTGTCCGAAAGGGATATCGTGGCCCTGGCACAAAGGCAGCTGAAGGAACACGGGTGGGTTTTAGTTAGTAAAAGTCTGACACGCCCTGCCGCTCCGCCCAGATCTCGAGAACTTATTTGATAATTTCCCACCCAAAAAAGAAAGGTAGGTATTTGTAAGTAGAATGTTAAATAAAAAATAAGTTCAATAACTAGAACCCGACTACTGAAAAATCACGCTCTAAAAAGTATGAAACAAGAAAATATTCTCATCTGAAATTATTGTGTACAAACTATTCAATATTTATCGCCTATTAAATAAACAACTTACACGTAATATATTTTAATGTATTTAATACATATTCATAGTGATGTTCAGAAGACAGCCGTGATCGTATGTCACTTTGCCCTAAAGATTATGATCGCTTACTACTGTTAGAATGTGTTGTTTTGATAGTTTAGGTGGCATACGACCCCGGCTGACTCTAGTCGCGCCAGTATGTAGAAGCCTTAATGGTAACATATTGCCATCAGGTCTGTTAAAGCCCTGTGCCAGTAAGAAGACGTAGTATATTCCTCATATAGATGTGTATATTTTGGATTAGACTAGCCAGTAATTACTGTTACCGCCTTCACCGCGTGGAGGCACTCCCAGCTTATGTCATTATTATTACACACATTTTGTTTTTTTTTTAAATAGGCCACATTGGAATACGTATTTATTATAATATAATTATGTATTTTGTATAGGTTTGGAGAGAAAATATGTTTGTTGTTGCATATGATTTTATAGAAATTATACCTAATTATTGGGTGCATGCAAGTAAAGCCATGAGCAACAGCTGACAATATATATATTTTTTAAATGTGCTAATTTCAGGCCTTTCATTTGATACCCAATACGGCATGAATAAACAACTTTTATTTTTTTGGCTTTGACTTTATGTCCGCTAGAGGGCGCCATATTGAATTTAATATGACCTCACATAGCCTATAACCAGCGGACGGACAAGCCGCTTCCAACAATACCTTATTTGTCAAATTATGACAAGCGGGTTAGAAGTAATGAGGGAACAGATGAACATGCATACATACATACATACCGGTCAAAATCATAACCCTCCTTTTTGCTTCGCCATAGTCGGGTAAAAATAGAGTAAAATCTCAATTTCCTAATGAGTTTATTATAATAATTGTGACCCTTAGAAGCAAATAAACTCCTAAAATTGTTTCAGCAAAAACAAACCGGGTTCTTCGTATTCATTAACAGCCCTTAATACTTTGGGTGTTGCCCCAGATTCCCAGGGCACGTTCAAATTAAGTAAAAAAAGTTCCTGTTTTATTAAACAACAAAAGTTATTTAAACTTAAGTAACTCCCTATTAAACCTACTTAACTATTAGATTCATTTTTAATTAATTAGGAACATTTGAAAATTCTGTTATTTTATTATGAAGCATGAAAATATTACCAAGCTTGTATTCTCCGACGGGATGAGCACATAGTAGGGAAACCCAATAAGGGATTTTAGAATTTACTCAAACGCGGCAGATTAACCTAAGAGCTGATACCGTCCACCCTGTTGAGTACCTCCACCGTATACAGAATGGCCGAAGTAGTGACTTCTAAAGGTAAAATTTAGATGCCTTTTATTGCGGGGCATCCGAATCGCCGAATTGCTTAGTTACTGCGACCAACTGCGTCACCTTCTTCTGTGAAGCAGTAATGCTCGCGAAGGAGGAGGTGGAACGCGTGAGGGAGAGGCAAGGTTCGCGCCCTCGCGCCCATAGTCGCCGCAGGAGACGCCCCCGGGCGTCGGGAGTCGCAAGCCGATTTTCGGCCACCGTAGGCGCGGGCTTGCGGACGGTGAGCGATGGGTAGCTCGCCGTCTGATAAGGACCAGGCCCGGGTCGACGGCGCGTTGTGTTCCACGCGTGCCTCAAAGAGATGTCAGCACCAACTGACGGGGTCCGTTAGGACCAACCTGTCAGGGTTGCGAGTATGGCCGAAAGGGATATCGTGGCCCTGGCACACAGGCAACGGAAGGAACACGGGTGGGTTTTAGTCAGTAAAAGTCTGACACGCCCTCCCGCTCCAAGTTATTTGATAATTACCCATCCAAAAAAAAAACTGCGACCAACTGTGAGAAAAAGCCAACACAGTTAAAAAGGGACTTAATTATTTAAAAAAAAAATGGGCATCATTAGAAGCGCGAAATGTTTTTAGAGGTTCATTAATTTAAAAGAGTGTCCCATCATTAGAAGAAGGTCAATAAGTTTTTAGAGTGTCAGTTTAATATAAATTTACCGTAGGTTATTGTGGCACAAAGGAGCCATCCAGTCCTTTGAGATAAGCACTCCTTTAGTTGTCGTTAAAGACTAGACATAATATTGTGTAGATTGCTCGCTCTTCACCTGCACTAGTGCATAACTTCTAACGAAAATTCTTACGAAATAGGTACCTAAGTATTTCGTTAGAAGTTTCGGAATAGCTATTACTTAAGACTCCCATAAATTACCAAAACACTAACATTAGTGAAGCAAACTTGTAAACAGTAATATTATCTTAGGAAGCTTTAATAAAGTCAAACTAACCTTGCGTTAAATGTTAATTTATGTATGTTTGGATGTGTAGGAGGTAATCTCTGGAAGTACTGATCCGATTTCGAAAATACTTTCACTCGCAGAAACCTACACTATTTCTGAGTGCCACAGGGTATGTTTGATAGAATAGTTGACTACCACGCGGGCAAAGTCGCAGGTCGAAGCTAGAAACACTAATATTATAAAGGCGAAAGTTTGTGAGTTACTTCTTCATGCTCAAACGGATGGACCAATTTTGATAAAATTTTGTATGGAGGTAGCCGACAATCTGGATTAACATATATGCTATTTTTATCCCGATATTCCCACGGGATCGAGGCTTACGCGGGTGAAACCGCGGGGCACAGCTAGTTAATCTATATATTAACAGGGGCGGTCGCTACTCTAGATATAGCTAACCCACCAAAAGCCAAGCTTCTGAATCTACACGGCCTAACTCTACCGACCCTAACTTCTCAAATTCTACTCAGTGAAAATGTATGGCTTCGCCGTTTCGCTACCGTCGCGGTCGTGGAGGTGATGCGAATATTTAGTTTCTGAAGTAAGTAACGAAACCGCCAAGCCATACATTTTTACTGATATGTAGAATTTGTGAAGTTAGGGTCGGTAGAGTTAGGCCGTGTAGATTCAGAAGCTTGGCTCTAATGAGATCTGATATTTTTTTTACAGGGCAAACCTTATGTGTTCGTCTTGGCAACATTTTACATGAAATGTTTTTGGTGGGATTTCAGTTCTTTTTGTAAGTTGCTAGGCAGTCTTTTTAGTGTTTATTTTTTTATTCTTTTTTTGGGGTGTATTTCTTGCACATCAGCAGTGCCGGTTTTCATAGCCCATTCTCTGTCTCAGTTTACATACCAAATTTCGGCTTTCTAGCACTTCAGGAAGTAGCCAAACATTTTGATGATCATCAGTGTGTCAGTGACGAAATCGGTGTATCTTAGTTATCAATAAAATCCAAAGTTTTAGAGCTATTCAATTGAGACTTTGTATGTTTAATTAGTCTATTATTGACATCATATCCTGAGAATATGAACTATCTGGTACATCGGAAACCAACTCTATGAGGGTTCAAAAAAACGACGAAACAATTCGAGAAAAGGTAGGTGTGCCCTTGCGCTTCGCTTGGCTCGTCTTGGCGGGGGCAATACCGTGCCCCCAGATATCGTGTTGCTAATTGAAATGTCTATCAATTAGACAAGTGTGCAAAAGTGAAAGGAACTTCTTCGAACCTGCAGGGCTATGATGACAGACGCGACAATTACTCACTCTCGCGCGAGTAGTTCTTGTCTATTTCTGTACCTATCTCGTTTTCTGACAGCGCTCCCATACAAAATACTCGACTCGTTCTGTCAAACTTGATGTTTTTTCGACAAACCCTAACATGGCACGTATTTTATTTCGAATTTTGACATTTCAACACGAGATATCTCTGATTTTTCCGTCATTTACTCGTCCTCGATTTTGACGATTGACGATGACTCAGTTAGCACGTCGGTGACACGAACCCACAGATTTTGCCCCTACCAAAAATGTCTCACTCATTTTCATTTGCGTGATTTTGTTTTGTATTTTAATTTAGGCATGCCAAAGAAAAACATTTAATTTTAATCAAAAAAGACTGTTACACAAAAAAACTAAACATAAATTAAAAGAGGTGGATGAAAATCTACACACTAATTCCATGCGTAAAATCGAATGAATGAGCTGATGTGGCTATCATAAAAACTATTTGTTTTTAATAATTTGCTACATCGGTCTCTCGTCGCGAGATAAAGAACTGTCAAAGTGCCTTTTTCGAGTTAGCTCGAGCTTAGCGGTAATGTTAGTGTTTAGAATGACGTCAAAATCGTCGACCAATTTCGACAAATCGAGAACGAGAGCGTTCTCGCGCATGTCATGTTAGCCCTACTGGTGTCCCACGACACATGCCGACTGTTGTTTAATTACAAAACAGTCTTATTACAAAACAAGGTTTATCTTTAGACCCAGGTTTAAACCATGCAATTATTGAATTTCAAACTTTATTCCATCTATGGTAAAGTTCTTTATACAAAACTTACTTACTTGGTACCGAACTAAGTTTTCAGTTTTGTATAAAGAACGGTATTTCAATCACAGTTACGTTCTTATTACAAAAACTGGCTCCATGGTTTAAGCCATGTCAAAATATAAATCTCGTTTTGTAATAAGATGGTAGAAGTCTGGGGTTGGGGTACCTAATTAGGTACCTTGACAATTCTCCCCAGACTAGTAAATGTAACACTAGCGCTATAATGCATCTGCATAGCGCTAGTGTTATATCTACTTAATAAACATCTTGAATTTTAGAGGTATGAAAGGACATGTCCAGTGTGTCGTGATTTCTGTGATTTAATTTAAAAAAATATATTATTTTAATACCGAATTATAATATTCACTGTTGCAACACTGTCAAAGTACAAATTATTAATGTTGTAACAAACTTTTAAATGTATTTTCATTATGGCAACAGAATACATTATTTTACTTTGGCAACACAGAAATAACGGTTATGATGTTATCGTTATTTCTGAGTGGGGGCAGTCATATAAAATTGTAAAATGTAGTACAGAGTCGGTCCCCCAACCGATCACCATGTTCGGCAAGCCTATCCCTTGGGAGAAGCGAGCCAAATATCTCGGTGTGGTCTTAGACCATCACATGACGTTCGGCGAGCACATAAAACAGGTGCGCTCGCGCGCCAGTTTTGCTCTCGGCCGACTACACTCCGTACTCAACCCGCGCAGCAAGTTGTCCCTTAAGTGCAAATTGCGTATTTACACCGCGTGCATTCGACCGATCATGACTTACGCCTGCGTAGTCTTCGCTCACGCAAAGTCGTATCACATCCATAAGATGCAGACGCTTCAAAACCGATTTCTCCGTAGAATTACGAAGGCTCCTTGGTTCGTTCGGAACGAACAACTTCACGTAGACCTTAAGATGCCTACCATCAAACAGTTTATGAAGCGCCTTGCAAAGCGCTTTTTCGAATCCGCGGAACGTCATCGCAACCCCTTGGTTGTGCAGGCCGCTAGTTACAGGCCTTCTGCCATTAGTCAGACTCGCCGACCGAGGCATACTCTCTTAGATCCGGATGACCCCGTCACTCTCCTTCAGGAAAGCAATAGGGCCACGAGTACAGTGCACAAAATACACAAACCGACCTTCCGTCCTCGCCGCCGAGGTACCACGCGAACTTCCCGAGTAAATGGTAATAAAAGTCCTCCCCCCCCGTCCCTTGAATGTCGATGCGCCAGCCGCCCGGTTAGAGGCTGAGAGCGCCGTAGCAATAAATATAATATCCCCTGATAATAATCATGATCAAAATGTTGATCCAGCCCGTCCCCAAATTGTTACTAATTTTGTGATCCCCCAACGACGCCCTAAGCCGAGGTCCGTACCCCACAGGGGGTGCCCTTAGTGCGCTGTCGTTTAGTTTTAATATATATAATTTGCGCCCTGGCTGGAGGCTTTAAGATTAAAAACCTTAGGGCAGCCACAGGAATATCCGGTTAAGTAGCAACGACCTCAAAAAAAAAAACAGAGTCGGTCGTCGTTTGGTTGTGAAATAGTGCAGTTGTGCGGAATAAAAGTGTTAGCAAGAAAAGAGTGTATACTCTCAAAAGTGGGTCTACGAACGATTGCCTAGGTAGTCAAAAATGAATGTTCAGTAAAGATTGTTATATTTTTATAAACGCTATATTTCCTAGTTTGTCAATTTATATGCTTTAGGAGTCAGGAACTTACGAAAACTGATCAAAATATGGTTTATACTCTTAGGATTTTGCATCCTGCATCGCGCAAGCCGAGTTTACCGCGCAACACCTGTCTGGTCGGAGGATCCTCCCTTTTGCTATAGAGGATGAGTGAACTTTACACCCTGTTCCTCATGCCTCTAAAGTAGTATGTTTGTTTTAGTATAACGGGATCTGTGAGTGAACACAGGTACTAAGTGGTGGTACTCTTGTGTGAGATCAGTGAAACATTTTATATTTTGTAGGCCTGACCAGATTTTGCAGATTTTTAATTAAAATTTTTATATTGAAATACGAAGCATTTATTCTATTATTTACTTGAAAAGACATCTTTTGTTTCATATTTTGGTTTAATTCCTCAATATCTACCGTTCCGTAGACAACAAGGAACCCTTACCCCCTTATTACAAAACAAGGTTTATCTTCAGACCCAGGTTTAAAACATGGAGCCGTTATTGAATTTCGAACTTTATTCCGACTACGGTAAAGTTCCTAAACACAAAACTGACAACTTAGTTCCGAGCTAAGTTTTCAGTTTTGTATAAAGAACGGTATTTCAATCACTGTTACGTTCTTATTACAAAAACTGGCTCCATGGTTTAAGCCATGTCAAATATAAATCTTGTTTTGTAATAAGGCGGTTATAGTTTTGCCATGTCCGTCTGTATGTCTGTCCCCAGCTTAGCTCAGAGACTGTTAGTACTAGAAAGCTGTAATTTGGCATTAAACAAAAACTAATGTTGTATATACCCATATACAACATTAGTTTTTGTTTACCCTAAACCCGAAAAGGGGTCATTGTACTGATAATTTTGAACCACTTTTTTATGGGACCAACCTCGAAAATCGCGAAAAAAAAATCAGCTGTTCCATACATTTGTGTTCACTTAAATCGACAAAATGTATGAAACATCTGATTTTATTCTCGCGATTTCAAGGTCGGTCCCATAAAAAAAGTTGTTCAAAATTATGAGTACCTACAAAGACTCCTTTTCGGGTTTAGGGTACTTAAACAAAAACTTAATCGCACCGACGCGACAGTGGTAAAGTAAATTATTGTCAAAAACATGTTTTTAGTGTACCTTCCTTTGCATTGTAAAGTGGGGATGATATGTTTTTTCTCGTCTATCGCATGGTGTGGGGTATTGTTTGAAAGGCCATTCAAAAATATTGCAAGCCCGTGAAAACCATTTTTTGATTCAGTGATCCGTTTGTGTAAATTAAGCTTAAAAGTGCAAATGTTTGTTAGAGTCAAGTGTTCCTCCCCCCTGCCAGCTAAATGGTTGTTTCTGGATATGTGAAAAAAATCATGGCAGTAGTATAAATAACGTAATTAAAAAGAAAACTATCACAGCCAAGTAGACTTTATAAGTTAACGAGTAATAGTCGACCAACTTACATTTGCAGTAGGAGAATCGATTACACAATACGACGACACGACACGACACGATTCGGATTATTAATACTACGAAAACTCCTACACCCCCCCCCCCCCTACTCCTACTCTTTCTACTAGGAAATTACGAGATAAATGGAACTTCAAAAACATCAGAAGCTATTTTTTTTTATTGTTTGGCAGGCATAAAGGATTTTTAATTTTGCATAGTACATTGTCTACATTTCAATTGCATATAAGATAATGATAAGTGGAAGCGCGGAGTCTCCTAACACAAGCAATTCCTTGCTTAAAAGGTGATCTCCAACAACACATTCTATATGTCCTTTGTAATTGAAATAAACAATTTAATTTTTTAATCATACTGTAAAACCTGTTATCCTGAAAATTACCCGTTACCAGTGGGAAAAAACTGGACATGTCCATTTGTACAAGAATCCAAACTTGTATTATCCTAACTAATATTATTTTCTTTTAACTACGTAGTAATGTTATCATTAATCACTACAAAACCGATCACAAAGCACGTATTTTTTGCTTAGAACCAAAACAGTGCAGAAATGTTGTATGAAATCTTATTGGTGCACTGTTTTTCATTGCAACAATGAGATCTCATACAACATTTCTGCTCTGTTTTTATTTTTATTTAGATATAAATTTACTACAGAGGTTTAATGTCTCCCATTAAGTTTAATATAAAATGTATGCATTAGATCAAAAAGATACTAGCTGAAAATAAAAATCGGCTGAATAAAACCGACTTGGTGAAAAACTTTGTTTTCATTAACTTGAGTTTTTATTTTGAGTAGGTATATTTTATCATGGTAGGTACATTGGTAGTTGAAAGAAAAGTAGATTACGCACCTTGCTAAAGTTAGTAATGAATGCACCCGTGTTAATTTAGTAGCATAGCACTCGTGCATTAATAACTCACTTTGCGCTCGGTGCAACAATCTACTAAAATGCGAAAGTGAGTTTTTTGTTACGATTTCACGCTAAACCGAGTAAACGGATTTGGATGAAATTTGGTACTTGGGTAGACCATGACCTGGGTTAGTAAATAGGATACTTTTTATCCCGGTAGTACATTTCCGTTGGATAATTTCACCACGCGGGCGAAGCCACGGGCAAAAGCTAATATATAATTCAGCTCACTTGAAGTTCACTTCACATAAGTTTAACTTCACCATATGTCGTCTGGAGAATTCTGAACCACTCCATTTACGCGTCAGTGGCTAGATTTCCTAGTAAGCACTACAGATACTTGATCGCTATTGAAATAGTTGTTTGAGTAAGAAATAGTAGGACTGTGGGAGGATGGAGAGGAATGTCAATGTAATATTATAGAGAAATAGGTACCGATAATTGTCTCATGTGTCATCCCAACGAGAATTATCGTTGAACTAGCTGCGCCCCGCGGTTTCACCCGCGTAAGTGTCGATCCCGTGGGAATATCGGGATGAAAAGTATCCTATGTCTTAATCCAGGGTGTTAGCTACCTCCATACAAAATTTTATCAAAATTGGTCCAGCCGTTTGAGCGTGAAGAAGTAACAAACATACACACACACTCACAAACTTTCGCCTTTATAATATTAGTGTGATAGTGTGATATCTAATTATTTAAGTTTAGTTAACTGCTCGTCAGTGGTAACCATTTGACATTTACAGCTTACAGTGCCTTTATGACGTAGCAGTAAGGGTGATTTTCATTGACTCCTCTGTTTTAATGGCGGCGCTGTTAAAGAAATTGCTATGATGTTAGGTAAATGTATACGTCCCTAAAAGGAACAACAGGGTTTTTGTTACATAATGTATATACAACGTCCCGACATCAACGGCTGCACTAAAAGTATCGGGAATGGAATATTTCCACTGTTCCTGTCATATTAAAATCTTTTTAATTGAAAACTCCTTGGTTTTAAAAATCGAATACCATTTATTTATTTAAAAAAAGATTCTCGGTCTTGTCACAAGGTTTTGTCCAACTTGTTTAGTCGTTGAGAAAATGGAATTGACTCGAGAAAATTCAAGAGCGATGATTTATTATGACTTTCGAAGTGGTTTAACACAAAAACAGTGTTTTGACCGGATGATTTCCGCATTTAGTGATGAAGCCCCATCCAAAACCACAATTTATCGCTGGTTTGCTGAATTTCAACGTGGACGTGTCAAGCTCAGTGATGATCCCCGTCAAGGTCGTCCAAAAACTGCAGTCACCCAAGAAAACGTTGATGCTGTGCGTAAGCTGATTGAGGAAGATCGACATGTGACATACCGCGAAATTCAGGCAACTTTAGACATTGGCATGAGTCAAATACAAATAATCTTGCATGAACAATTAGGTGTAAAAAATTTGTTTTCCCCATGGATACCGCATTCGCTCTGTGAAGAGCAAAAAGCGGCTCGCGTTACTTGGTGCGTCAGAACTCTCGAAAGATTCCACGCAGGATCCTCAAATGCTGTATACAACATTGTATCAGGTGACGAATCCTAGATATACGCGTACAAACCCGAAACAAAAACCAGTCACGAGTTTGGGTGTTCGAAAATGAGTTAAAGCCAACAAAAATTGTTCGTTCACGGGGTGTTGCAAAAAAAATGGTGGCCACGTTTGTCTCCAAAACCGGCCATGTTACGACTATTCCTCTTGAGGGACAAAGAACGGTTAATGCAGAATGGTATGCTAGCATTTGTTTGCCACAGGTCGTTTCTGAACTCCGTAAAGAGAACTGCAACCGCCGCATCATCCTCCATCACGACAATGCGAGTTCTCACACCGCGCACAGAACAAAAGAGTTTTTAGAGCAAGAAAACATAGAATTATTAGACCATCCGCCGTACAGCTCCGACCAAAGCCCTAATGATTTATATACTTTCCCTAAAATAAAGAATAAATTGCGTGGACAGAGATTTTCATCACCTGAAGAAGCTGTGGACGCCTACAAAACGGCCATTTTGGAGACTCCAACTTCCGAATGGAATGGTTGCTTCAATGATTGGTTCCATCGTATGGAAAAATGTGTCAAATTTCGCGGAGAATACTTCAAAAAGCAATAAATACATTTTGAAATAGTAATGTTGTGTCACTTCCTTGATTCCCGAAATTTTCTCGTAATGCTCGTGCAGACTGATCGCGCAACGCGACACCGGTAAACGATTTCCATGAAATTTTCATAGAAATCGCGTCGTGTTAATGATATACAGGGTTACTGGTAATTCGACGTATATCCGTCAGGGGCTGATAAGGGGGCCAAAATGCAACAAATTGAACCCCCCATATGTATGGCCGAAATTCAATAGTTTTCGAGATATTAGAATTTTAAGGGTTTTTCGATATTTACTCAAAATTTTACATTTCATTCCAAATAAAAAAAAACTACATATTTGAATGGGTACCATTAAAAATGATGTTGTAGCTGTCACTTCAATTAAGCTATGGACATAATTAAAACTACTTAATTTAACAAAATAATGAAAATAATGAGCGATATAAGAATAATATCTTACCAATATTTTCATTTTACGCTTCAAAAATGTTGTCTCGTCACAAAAATTTCTATGACATTAATCGTACAAATAACTAAAACAACTTGCTTATTCTGTAAGCTTTCCAGAAAGCTATAAAAGTCAATTTTAAAATACATAATTCGTGCCAAGGCATGTGTTTGAATCGGCGCGGGTAGAGAAAGGGTCATTTGTATTAGTATGAAATAAAATGCATAAAAAAATGTACATCAAATTTTATTACAAATTTTACACATCTTGTTCAAAATGAGCCCCTCGATTACGAATGCAGGTTCGAATTCTCTTCCTAACTTCGGTTTTCGTCACTCTTGATGTGAACGTTGTTCTCATCTGTTGCGCCGCGTTTATTATTCGCTGTCGAAGTTCTTCTACTGAATTTATTGGGGCACATAAACTAATGCCTTCATAACCCCAAACGTAAAAATCAAGTGGTGTGATATCAGGGCTTCGTGCTGGCCACGGAATTGGCCCTCCCCTCCCAATCCATCGGTTTGGATATCTCTCGTCTAGCCACTGTCGGACAGTAATCCGGTAATGTGCTGGGCAACCATCATGTTGAAACATGAGGTTGTTTTTTATTTCTTCGGGAACATCCGCCAAAAAATCGTCTAGGTTGTTTCTCAAAAACTCCTCGTAATTTTCGCCGTTCAAATTTTGGGGCAAGAAATGAGGGCCCACCAAATAATTATCAACGACACCCATCCATACGTTCAGGGAAAATCTCATTTGCGACGCAGTTTCTTTTAGTTTTTTTGGATTCCTGCCTGCTTTAGGTGCCCAAAAATGTAAGTTATGGTAATTCGTTATTCCATCCCGGTCAAACTTTGACTCGTCAGTCCACAAAATATTTCTTAGGAAATGTTCCTGGTCAGCGTCAGCGTTTAACATAAACCGAGAAAATTCGAGTCGCCTGGCAGGATCTCCCTCGTGCAATGTTTGAACAGGTTGATAATGGTACGGGTGTCTACCTGATAGATGTACTACCGACCACACTTTCCACTGGGACATATCGAGCTGTCTTGCAACAATGTTCGTTGAGATGTTTGGGTCATCAATAAAACACTGAAGAATGGTGTCCTCTTCGTCAGCCGTGTACCGTCGAGGTCTGCCAGCGTTGAATTGTGCTCTTTGAACACTGCCAGTTTCAGACAATCGTCGATAGGTGCTCCCGAAAACAGTAACGTGGGGAAGTCGACGATCGGGAAAGCGGCGTTGGTATTCTCGCCGAGCCGCAGCCGCGTTTCCATCGGCAAAACCATAACAAAACATTATGTCTGCGTATTCGTTATTAGGATACGAAGCCATGTTATCCGAAATAACAATGATAACAAAAAGAATATCAAGAGAAACAAGAATTAACAATAATGATCGATAACAAATTAACGGGATGAGAGATTGGTAGCAAGATAACAACACACATGCTTGCGCGGCGGAGAGTAAAAACTTACTAAGGAAGGCGACGCGAGCGCACGCAGCAGACGCCGTGTACTCCCCCGCCCGCACACCCCGCCCTCACACCCCGCCCCATCGCGAAGAATTTCGCCAGGAAAATCGGTTGTTTTAGCGAGGATCATAAACTAAAAACACAGATAATTTCTCTCCCCGCGCCGGTTCAAACACATGCCATGCCACGAATTATGTATTTTAAAATTGACTTTTATACCTTTCTGGAAAGCTTACAGGATAAGCAAGTTGTTTTAGTTATTTGTAGGATTAATGTCATATAAATTTTTGTGACGAGACAACATTTTTGAAGCGTAAAATGAAAATATTGGTAAGATATTATTCTTATATCGCTCATTATTTTCATTATTTTGTTAAATTAAGTAGTTTTAATTATGTCCATAGCTTAATTGAAGTGCCAGCTACAACATCATTTTTAATGGTACCCATTCAAATATGTAGTTTTTTTTTAATTTGGAATGAAATGTCAAATTTTGGGTAAATATCGAAAAACCCTTAAAATTCTAATATCTCGAAAACTATTGAATTTCGGCCATACATATGGGGGGTTCAATTTGTTGCATTTTGGCCCCCTTATCAGCCCCTGCCGGATATACGTCGAATTACCAGTAACCCTGTATGTTGTTTATTGGTGTGGTGGTTTAAAATATATATATTTATTTAAACTTCTCGCACACAATAAGGTACAAAGGCGGACTAGCCTTAGGTATTCTCTACCAGTCAACCAAGGGTGATGAAGAGATAAGATGGCGGGTGCTCTGATAGAGAGAAAATAATAATATAAAAAAACATTAAATTCTAATATACTTAATTAATAATATAGACTGTTAGTGTACGGTGCAACCGCACATTCTGCAATTCAGCAGTTCACGCCACACATAGGTTTAGGTTTAAAGAATCTTTATTTCTCATAAGAACATGATACAGTTCACCTATATGAGATTTAACTTTTAACATAAATATTCGTCGTCTAATGGCGAAGCATGCAGATGTAGAATAACTAAAACTATAACAACAACGTACGAGATCAACGGCAAACAAAACAAAAGTGCACATTCATTTCAACGCATAATATATAATTAGTTCAGTTCACGTTGGGCTATCAAGTCAGCCAGGCGTTCTCGTTACAGTCAACAAGGGCTGCCCCTTACTCACTTCATTTGCACACCATAGTCTATTCAGCTCATTTTACCTTTAAGTATCTTTGAGACAATACAGTAGGTAGTGGTTTAGTACTTACCTTCTTTTATTCCATTCATCCCAGTAATGTATGATAATTAAATAAAAAATAAAAAAATACGTTTATTTGCGGTAAACATGACGCAAAGAAAGAACATAGATACAAAAAGAACTAGTAGGGGGAAAATATGCGTCACATCCACGCAAAACGGCCACCGCTTAGCATAATGCTGCGATCCTATGCGAGACAGAGCCCCAGCGCTGGTTTTCAGCGACAGCCGGCGTTGAGGTGATGATGTCGACCGTGCAGCATATAGTGAGATTATAAATAAGAAACAAAATAAATACACACTACTTAGATAACCTAGCAAGGGACCATACATAGCAAGGGACCATACAGTTAGTATTCCAAATTAGTGTCTATAACATCATCACGCATGTATTTCCCGAAGGTATAGGCGGAGGAGTACCTTTAACACAACCCACATTTCGGCAGTTATGTTTAAGTCTCATGAGGCGAGCCTATTGCCAACAACAAGCACAAATCCAGACTCCGGGCTGCTACTGAGAAATTCCAGATGGAAACACCCAATAACACTTTTTCTGACCCGGGAATTGAACCCAGGACCTCGTGCTAAGCAGTAACGCTTGCGACGACTAGACCAACGAGGTGGTTAGTGGCTACAATGAAAAACCATTCACAAGTAATTAATAGGTAATGGTGAATTTATTTCACGTAAGTTATAATTTAGTAGCACACAAATGAGCGGTAATTCAAGTGGTTCAAATATTATGAACCTTAACATAAATACTGAATTTCTTGTCAGAAAATTCAGTGAGGAACGTTTTTCGCGCCATTTTCATATTTGAAACGTCGAAGATTGTTGCGACTTTCCGACTGATATTATAAACAAAATAATAATATGCGAGTGCGCGTGTGTGAGTTCGAGCCACGAATCCGATATTAATATGGAATCTACTCCACCTGATATCTTGAATGAGGCGCAAATTGCAGAAAATTATCTGATGCCACCAAAATCGCAAGAGCGCTATTGTACTGTTTTCTTGCAAATGTATTGAAAAACGTTATATGACACACGTGCGGGAATTGGTATTTACAAATTCGTGACTATGACGAATGTAAGCCCGAGACGAAGTCGAGGGTTGAAAACGAGGGTCTACTCGTTTGTAAAAACCAACTTACCGTACTTACTAGTATCATATATAACTATTTTAGGCAGTAAGGAATACGTCAATAAACGTAAACATAACATAACGTCAGTAAACGTACCAAGTTTAAGATTTAAATACTATTTCGGATTGTTGGTAAGATGTTATAATCAAACCGTTGCATTGGGTAGTAATACTAGCGCAGAGTCGAAGCGCAGGGAAGCGTAAATCTAAAAGATAATGTAGCAGATTCACCCTTATCTCTACAAAGTTAGGGTCGCTACAAACTAGCGCAGAATCGAAGCGCAGCGAAGCGTAAATCTAATAGATAACATAGCAGATTCACCCTTATCTCTACAAAGTTGGGGTCGATTTATACTAACGCAGAGTCGAAGCACAGCGAAGCGTAAATCTAAAAGATAATTTAGCAGATTCACCCTTATCTCTACAAAGTTGGGGTCGATTTATACTAACACAGAGTTCAAGCAGAGCGAAGCGTAAATCTAAAAGACAACATAGCAGATTCACCCTTATCTCTACAAAGTTAGGGTTGATTCATATTAGCGCAGAGTCAAAGGGCAGCGAAGCGTAAATCTAAAAGATAACATTGCTGATTCACCCTTATCTCTACAAAGTTAGGGTTGATTTATACTAACGCAGAGTTCAAGCAGAGCGAAGCGTAAATCTAAAAGATAACATAGCAGATTCACCCTTATCTCTACAAAGTTGGGGTCGATTTATACTAACGCAGAGTCGAAACACAGCGAAGCGTAAATCTAAAAGATAACTTAGCAGATTCACCCTTATCTCTACAAAGTTGGGGTCGATTTATACTAACGCAGAGTCGAAGCACAGCGAAGCGTAAATCTAAAAGATAATTTAGCAGATTCACCCTTATCTCTACAAAGTTGGGGTCGATTTATACTAACACAGAGTTCAAGCAGAGCGAAGCGTAAAACTAAAAGATAACATAGCAGATTCACCCTTATCTCTACAAAGTTAGGGTTGATTCATACTAGTGCAGAGTCGAAGGGCAGCGTAGCGTAAATCTAAAAGATAACATAGCAGATCCACCCTTATCTCTACAAAGTTAGGGTTGATTCATACTAGCGCAGAGTCGAAGGGCAGCGAAGCGTAAATCTAAAAGATAACATAGCAGATTCACCCTTATCTCTACAAAGTTAGGGTTGATTTATACTAACGCAGAGTTCAAGCAGAGCGAAGCGTAAATCTAAAAGATAACATAGCAGATTCACCCTTATCTCTACAAAGTTGGGGTCGATTTATACTAACGCAGAGTCGAAGCACAGCGAAGCGTAAATCTAAAAGATAACTTAGCAGATTCACCCTTATCTCTACAAAGTTGGGGTCGATTTATACTAACACAGAGTTCAAGCAGAGCGAAGCGTAAAACTAAAAGATAACATAGCAGATTCACCCTTATCTCTACAAAGTTAGGGTTGATTCATACTAGCGCAGAGTCGAAGGGCAGCGAAGCGTAAATCTAAAAGATAACATAGCAGATTCACCCTTATCTCTACAAAGTTAGGGTTGATTTATACTAATGCAGAATCGAAGCACAGCGAAGCGTAAATCTAAAATATAACATAGCAGATTCACCCTTATCTCTACAAAGTTGGAGTCGATTTATACTAACGCAGAGTTCAAGCAGAGCGAAGCGTAAATCTAAAAGATAACATAGCAGATTCACCCTTATCTCTACAAAGTTAGGGCTGATTCATACTAGCGCAGAGTCGAAGGGCAGCGAAGCGTAAATCTAAAAGATAACATAGCAGTTTCACCCTTATCTCTACAAAGTTAGGGTTGATTCATATTAGCGCAGAGTCAAAGGGCAGCGAAGCGTAAATCTAAAAGATAACATAGCAGTTTCACCCTTATCTCTACAAAGTTGGGGTCGATTTATACTAACGCAGAATCGAAGCACAGCGAAGCGTAAATCTAAAAGATAACATAGCAGATTCATCCTTATCTCTACAACCGAATGAACATATTATTTCTGTCGATATAAAAAACACGCGCGTATTCTACGGAATACGCGCTAGTGTGAATCGACCCATAGCGTTCCATGCGTATCGTACTATGCCCACAAGCAGCTACTCAGAAACAATAAGTTATTTCAAGATTGTTGGCCTTATCAACTAGTTTCAAAGTTAGTTGGCTGCAGGTCTGTAATTAAGTTGAAATTAACTTTAGTTCACTACGACTTCTAAGCTTTCACTTTTGAAACTGGTTCAATCTTTCAACCGTATTGTAACAGTCCCATTTATTTATTAACGTTGTATAACGTTAAAAGACGTTACGCCAAAAATGTATCAAATAAAATCAAAATATTATGTTATTTCACATAAACCACTTATGAAACATCAGAAGTTAGGTGCACGGTTCCAATTGGTTGTTTCCTATGGAGAAAATTAGAAAATCCTTTTAAAAATAATTACAATGTTTTCAAATTATTACACTGTTAATATTTATTTATTTATTTTGTTAGGGAAAACAAACAATTACAATTTATAATTAACATTATAGATTACATCTAAGATTACATTTGAAGTGGGTAAATGTACAATTCACGACGTTTCCACAGATTACCTAGATTAATGATACAGTGAAGACAATATTACAGTTAAAAAGACAAAGAAGAAGACAGTAAGAGAAAAAAGAGGGTACACTTATCTCAAAATAAAACAAATAGTACTTAATATGAATCTAAATATAATATATGTCGGGATAGGTCCAGGCATCAGAAGTAATACTCAGATATGGCAATACAGAAATATATTTCAAACGAACAATCAGTTATTTTAAATCGAGAGAATATAGAAATTAAATAGAATTCATTAAATAACTAATAATGGTAGTGGCGGTCACATAGGGCAGTACTGACTGTCAGGGACAGTGGTCCATGCACCCACCGCAATAAGGATAGTACTAATTTGTCGGAGACAGCGTTCCATATCCAATAACCGGGCAGTACTGACTGTCGAGAGACAGTGGTCCGTGCACCAAGACGCATCCGTTCAAAATGCGTACCGACTCATAGCGCACCTCCTTATAAAGGCGATCCGCTAGAGGTCCGCTAGACGTTACAATATTTCACTCAATTGACTTCAATTCTTTTAAGTCAAACATCCGATAGAATGAATGATTTGTCTATGGTGCACGTTCCACTAGCGCCATCTAGTCGCCGCCTCTCGCAGCTGTTAAATAATATGGCTTCCGTCACGGCCATTCTGATAAATCACTCGTCCTTGAGTGCAAAAATTCATCCATAAAAAATTAAAAAAGGACTTTCATTAATTCACATCATCATCATTACATATCAAAATACCAAATATCACTGGTCTAGGTATTTCTTTACAACAGAAATACCCCTACAGTTCAAACATGCTAGTCTAAATCGTCACCCACTAAAGCAGGTGAGATTCCTGCAGCTCACAAAGCGCTGGGCTAGGTTATCAACCCACAAAAGCAGGTGAAACCCCTTCAGCTACATATTTGCTAGTCTAAATCGACAAAGCGCTGGACTAGGTCATCAACCCACACAAGCAGGTGAGACCCTTCCAGCTACAACTGGGCTAGGTCACCACACACAACTCTTACAACCCCTACGGTATAAACCAGTACTAGTACATTTAGTCATCCAGCAAGAAACCTTGTTCCGGTACTGGGTTATACAGAACAGAATTACAGGATTCAGAATTAATAGTTACTGTTTGTGAACCAATCGATAATGTTTTTTTGGATTCTAAGACACGACTGGCATTTAAGTTTTGAGAACTATCTCTTTAAAATATAAAATCCGTTTTAATTTACAAGCAATTTGAAACTAAAAGTTGGAACTATCTAGTTTTGAGATTACCGAGACGAAGCACAATGATTCCATATTAAAATAATAGGTATCTCATTCATGGTCAATAACACACACACTATTCCCCATGGGAATACCGAGTCAACCCTTGACTCTATGGTCTTTGCTTCTAGGCAAAACCCGATTATACAACCCAAAGCTACCGCCTACCGCGTACCCATGGACTACTCATTGAGCACTACGATACTCTGTTGTAGTCTCCGACCCAATGAACCGAAAACATGTTACATAAACTAAAGTGATGTCAACTCATCTATTTCGTCTACAATCTCAATTGGTACTTGACATCGGGCATCTTCCGAACACGGTCATGAGCGTTTGTAAGTACGCTTGTTAACTAGAGATTTTTAAAACATACCGATCGCCATCTAACACTTCAAAAATTTGAAAGGGCCTCTATACTTCACGTCAAGCTTAGTTTGATTACGCTCCTCGTTCGTTCTGGCTACAGGAGTTCACCCACACACAAGCGGAGAACTGGTGGACCTCGACACCGGGCTGCAGGCAATCCAGGGAAGCCATGCCATCCCTAGATGGCAGGCTAACCAGGCGCTTGCTACGCCTGAACAGAAACGGCCTGCGCCCAGTGACGGGGACCATCACGGAACACTGATCACTTAAACAAACAATTCCACATAATATGTATAACGCACGGACCTCTGAGTAGGGCTTACATGGAGGCTGAAGAAACCGTTTTGCATGTCCTCTTTGACTGCACAGGCGTCACCCTGATCCGAGCAGAAACCCTCGGGTCACTCAGATCCTTCACAGATATCCTATGCAGTCCAGAAGACCTAATCAGCTTCTGGAGGTAGGTGGGTGGAATAACACGCACAATGGTCCACATGAAGGACGAAGTGCGGAAACCAAACCCTCTAACATAGAACGCTTCTCGTTCTCAATAAGCACGAATTCCCCGACAGAGAACTTACTCACGCTTGCCATTGTACTATTAAAATGACTTTCATCATAACGCGTGGACTTCTCAACGCCTTCAGATGACAATCTCCTAATGTCATCAAGGTCTTGTCATCATTGTCGTAAGCCATTAAATGAAGTGAACATCTGATTTGTCAGAATTAAATAAAGTCAAAATTTTACAGAACTCTTTACAAGAGGCATCCACAGTGGCATGCCAGCCTCATCATAACTCAAACTATTCTAAATTAAATCTACACATACAATATAAATTATTGATGTCTAAAGAAATCAGTAAGTAGGTTTGCTATCTCGGGAGAAGGCTGCGCCAAAACTTTAACATATCTACCAATATCATATTCATTACCTTTTGCTACACTCAACAATGATTCTCTTTCCTTCTTAGTCTTAGTACACTCTTTATGTAGATGGTGAACATCTTCAACCGATCTGCATGTTTCACAATTGGGATTTACTTTGTTCATCAAATAACCAAACTTGCGGGATGGGTAGTGACCAGAGCTTAATCTATGAAACAGAACAATATGATACCTATTCATTTCCTTGATAGCAAACCACGGTATACGAGGAGGCTGATACTGTATAGTTTTATACCAGATACCCTTTTCCCTTCTTCGTTCGTCAAAGTACTCTTTAAACCTAACTCTTTATTTCATTTTGAATTAAACTAGAGTACCGTATTACTATAAATCAATGAAAAATTAGAAGAAAATTAACATGTTATCAATAATCAGGAAATTCAAAGTCGTAGTCAAAGATCTGACTACGCATTTATCGCGCATCTCGCAAAAGACAAAATCAAACTAAACATGTGAGAGCAATTCATAAATCAGCCTTAGACCATAACAAAACACAAAGTAGGAATCTTATCCGTGGCCTGTGGCTTTTCACTAAGCCCGTTCAACAAACCCCATGTTTGTTTCACTGAATTCACCTGAATTCCGAGTCCCACGGACTCTATGCTCACTACAAGACCCGACTTCCACTAGAGCCACCCGCGCACCGCGCATCCACGGACTACTATAAACAGATACCGACTTCTAACGGACTACGGCTATGAAATGGCTACTGTTACGGTTCGACCAGCTGAACCAAGTTCACCACTATCACTCGACTCAACGTCTTCTACTTCAAATGGCTATCATGCACGTACTTGTAAATACGCGTGAAATTGAATGCTCTCAATGTGTAGCGATCACCGTCAAGAACCTCTATGACCTCAAACGGTCCCTTAAATTTTGAATCTAACTTTGTAAAGAAAAGACCTTGGGCACAAATGTATGGACTCTGGTCCTGGACCCAATAAATATAAATAGTATATCATTAGAAGGGTATATTCTCATAGAGCACGAATAGATATGGCGCTTGTTCTGATATGTTGTCCGATCGGAGTTCGCGTACGTTGAATATTAAATCAATTTTTGATTAAATCTCTAAGTATTTTTGAAATATTTTTCAAACGGCCGAACCGATTTTAATGATTTAATCTTAAATGAAAGGTATACATCTCTCCAGTGTTATAGTGTTCATAAAATATTTTAAAAAAAGATGGCGACCGTGAGCTTTAATGTATTGGGATTTACCGTAATGTGTTAGGATTTATTTATTTTTTGCTCGAAAGTGGAAAATAAGTAAGTACTTGATTTTAATTAGTTTCTTTACATTTATATTCTATACATACATAAATACATCACGCCTGTCTCTCAGAGGGGTAGGCAGAGACTATGGATCCTATACCCAACTTATACCCAACTTTCACTCCCATAAGTCAACGTAGGAACCAACACAGCACTACATACAAACCACTTGCTCAACTCTTTCACCATCAATTCTACTTTCATTACATTTTGGTTAAAATAAAACAGCTCTTTCATTTTAGTATATTTTTATTTTACATAACACATACCTACTTCATTACAATAATAGGTACCTACTTAAATAACTAAGCATCGTCAATAATTACATTGTTCAAAAAAATTGCGGGTTCCGTGAAACCTTGATGTCTAGCATATCCTAGGTACCATATTATTGAAATAATATGAGCACAGGAGCCCACAGTGCGCCGACCTGTCAAGCATGTACAATAATGTTGAATAATTGTATTATTATTTGAGTTTATTAATACATAGCAAAAGTATTGCTTTGACCTAACGTGTCGAGACTGAATGCGACCTCGCAAAAGCCACATATTGAAACATTTTCTTGTATGCCATATTGTTGTATGTCATGTAAGGCATCTTCCCTATATGTTTCGATAGTGTAGAGTCCATTATGTAAGTGCTCGCTGCAATACGATTTTGCAAGTTTGAGCTGATAAGTTCCCAAGGACAGTAATATGACATCTTCTTCGCTTAATCGAGGAAATCCTTCGACATCATTGGCTTCCATTCTTTGGAAATCAGCTCTTCTGTGATTTAGTCGTTTAGCTTCTACGTAGTTATTTAAAATGTTTGGTGTGTGCATTTTTTGTGTTATTCGTTCAATAAAACCTTCTGAATGTTGACTGTCGGTGATTGGGATATGGAAGTGGTTTGTTATGGCAGCTGCTATTTTCAAGTCACAGAACATGTGAAGCAGTGCATTATTAAAATATTTTGTCTGAATAGTTTGAATTCGACCTTAAATCGCCCATTTACCACCTCCACTACCCAACGACATATTGTTACTAGTCTTGAATCGTTTGCTTGATCGGTGGTGAGCTGCGTATCTTCTCGGTTTTTCGTCGGTGGAACGTGATGGACATATCCACGACCTTCGATGTGACTCAAACTATCACGGAAGCCGCGGGCTAAAATAAAAACATCATTCGGCTGCAGTAATGTGTGAAGTGGGTGTTGATCGTTATTCATGATTTCGCTCATTATTTCAGCATCTGTTTTTGTGGCTGCAAATTGTCCTATCACATCAATTATGTAACCATCCGATGTTACAAGCAGAAATGGCTTTAAAAGGTTTTGGTATTTGTGTAAGCTATAAGATAGCCTTTGAAAAAGAAAGTTGCTGCTTTTATGGATATAAATATACGTTCCATCACAAATAATTATAGCTCTTGTATTTTCCTCATTTCCGAAAAGATGTTTTGGGATCCTGAGGTTTCTATTCAAAATGTCGTTTCTGTTTAAATGTTGAAATCCCAAATGATGTACCACATAATCGTTGCTGAGACACTCTCGAGCGATGGCCAAAATGCGTTCAAGTTTTCTTCGCGACATAGAAAACAACGTTGCAAGTCTCTCGTCGGGTTCGCCTGTTCGTAGTTTAGTGATAAGAATACCCAAAGCCGTTCTAGGATCTGCACACCTTTGACTTAATGAAGGCGTCTGTGATAGCATAGTATTGAACTGTTCATGGGTACGTCCAGTCCAAAAATGCATTTCTTCCTCGTTCATACCTTGCAATTCATCAAATCTCAATCGACGTCCATTTTTGAAAGCATTCCTAAGTATATCACAAACATCACTGAAATGCGCGGCCGTAAAGTCATGAGAGATGTTACAAAAATCAGGTAAATCGTCCCAATTATTTCCGTGCAGATGTTCGTGACATACTCTAGCGCTCTCGGGAATATACAGTTTATGTTCCAATAAAACATGAACTTTTACAACTTCCGGGATTCGATGGCGAGTTGTATTATGACATCCTCGAAAGACACAATGCGTTGCTGTGTTTGGCGCTCTCTTGTAGTCCGGTACATGAAGCACATCATTTTGTTGCGGTTGCTGTTGTGGTGGCAGTACAGGTTGATGCCGAGTCGCATTTTCGGCCCTTTGCCAGCAACGATGGCACACCTTCCGTCTACCATCGAACACTACCTGAAACAAATAATATTGAGTAAGCCTTTTAGTTTATAAATCCCTTTGAAAGAGTAAGGTCGCTCAAATAGGAAACAGTGACGAAAAGCTTTTACTTACCTGTTTAAACCTGTATACAAGTCACTATAGGTACACACGGCTACACATCAAGCTATAATTTCCAATATAAGCTGATCTCACATTGTATAGGATTTCCGTACAGTGTGAGATCAGCGTAAACTGGAAATGTATAGCTATTTATATTTTATATTTATTTATTAAAACTTTATGTACAAGTACAAAAAATACCGTACAAAGGTGGACTTAATACAGAGACAAAACATGGCAGGTGCAACATAAAGGGATTCATTATTTGTTATTGAACGTGTGTATAGTTCAAGAAAAATGGATTAGCAGACTTAACTGAGATATAACAATCGTCTAATCCATTTTTTCCATACTTAAGAAGTTTAAGTAATACTATTTAGGTACTAACCTCCAAAACAGCATTTTCTTGTATGAATGCTGCTAATTCTGGACGCGTTGTCGGCAGATTTTCAGATAAAATATGTTCTTGATATCTGCCCCGATGTAGTCCTCTTCGGCACATCACACAAGAACGGAAGGATTCCATTATGTTAAATAGTCCAACCGTAAAGCACTTCGGTAGTAATAGTTCAAACCAGGGTCAACGTAAGATGCAGAAAACAGAGTTCAAAAGAATGCAGGGGTCAAAATCGTTGTAAACGTGATGAGAGACGAATACGTAGTCACACTAGTCACACACATAAACAACTAAAATGGCGGCGCGGGCGCCGGCCCCGGCCGCTGCCAGGTAGCGGGCGGGGGATGGAGGGGGATAGCTGTGTTTTGCGTCTCCAATGACCGACCGGACCTATTCGCAGAATAAGGCTATTGTTAATACTTGCTTGGTAATAATAACTTGTAAGCCTAAATCTATATGAATGCCTTTTTACCTAAATAATAATTCATATTAAAAAAAAAACTATGTACGTACCGATATAAATAATATGTTTATGCAGTTTTTGCCGATGTGGAATGAGTTCATATACTCATTCCAGCTTAGTAATCACTACACAATACGTATTTTATTGATTTTTTGCGTACTATCCGAGATACTGAAAACACATATTTTATAAGCCGATATCTCGAATCGGACAACAAGTTCAAATGTACCCCAATAATAACTTTTTTTCCTCTTGAAAAGACCTATCCATCGATGTACGATTTGAGCCCATTGGTCATAAGGACCAAAATGCCCAATGTCCTTTGGTCAGAAATCAACGGTAATGGATAACGATCCGTCACTGTATTATTATTAACGTCTCTACAATCTATGCAAATACGGTCTGATCCATCATACTTTATAACCAAAAGGGCTCGCCTAGCAAACGGCGTACTAGTGGGTACTGATGGGTTAATTCGCATTAATTTACATTACTACTACTGGGTCTAATTATTTAGGCTTGCAACAGTAAATTAACCCTATCGCGCATGATTCGACTTTCGTCCGGAGACAGTCTGTAAGAACGCCTTTGCACTGTACGATTAGGGTCTATCAATCTTACTTTCAAATAGGCATTGCAATCAAATATTGGAATACCGAGTTGTACGAGAAAATAACTCGCACATCACTTGAACAGTTCAAACATTCGAACAAGGCTGAAGAAGTATTCGAATACTAAAAATTATCGAACATTTACAATCCCTACCTTTAACTCACCAGTGTTAACACGTGTTGTCGGAAAACCGTTACTAAAAAAGGCCAGAGTATAATTCTAAGATGTTTACAAGGTCACGTCTTCTATCAACTGGTAAAATTCTTTTATCGCTTGTCATTTACAAAAGTAGTCAAATCCACTTAAATTAAGGCAAAAACCGGTTACCACCGGTATCTAACTCAGTAATATCCTTCGAAGTTTATTAACAAATTTAGTCAAATCCTTTCAGTCAATCAGGAGCGAGACGTCAAATCCTTTCAGTCAATCAGAAGCGCGAGATTGTTTTAACTGACAGAGGTTTAAAATTACCATCTTTCTCAGTGTTGGTAACGAGTTGACTCTGTACTTATTTCGTGCCGAATTTTAATTGATTTACTACGTTAAAATGGATAATGTGAACATTTTAGTCAAAGAAACAACCCCTCAGTTATCACGAAAAAGAAACCGACAAGCATCCAATCGACACAATTAATTATTGCCGTAGTCTGAATAGCTTTACACACGTTTATAGTTCTAGGCAAAATTAATTCAGTTGCTCGAACAAAAACCGTTATTTAAATGTCTCGACTCAATACGATGTTACGACGCAAGTACTTATCTAGCAAAACTTGGAATAGAATCTCCGATCGTTAATTTCTGCCTGACACAGCAATTGCAAAGTATTATTGATATTTTTATTGCCAGACCTACTAAAGGTACCACATCATTTACTATTCTACCTCTAAATTTACAAGTAATTCTCTCCTTCATTAAAGACGATGTGTGCGGACGCGTCACGGTCGAATGAGACTAATGGACTTAGTGTACAGGCGGTAGATGATAAACTTCCGATGATTTTAGAAATTAAGGCTTCCATGCCGTTACTAAACAAAAGCATCTGGTCTTGCATGATATTGGAAGCTGAGTCTCCAGAAGTGGGGTGGTCTTCGTATCCCACTTCTGATGTCGGGATAGGTCCAGGCATCAGAAGTAATACTCAGATATGGCAATACAGAAATATATTTCAAACGAACAATCAGTTATTTTTAAATCGAGAGAATATAGAAATTAAATAGAATTCATTAAATAACTAATAATGGTAGTGGCGGTCACATAGGGCAGTACTGACTGTCAGGGACAGTGGTCCATGCACCCACCGCAATAAGGATAGTACTAATTTGTCGGAGACAGCGTTCCATATCCAATACCCGGGCAGTACTGACTGTCGAGAGACAGTGGTCCGTGCACCAAGACGCATCCGTTCAAAATGCGTACCGACTCAATAGCGCACCTCCTTATACAGGCGATCCGCTAGACGTTACCTTACGTAGACGCTAACGTTACAATATTTCACTCAATTGACTTCAATTCTTTTAAGTCAAACATCCGATAGAATGAATGATTTGTCTATGTGGCACGTTCCACTAGCGCCATCTAGTCGCCGCCTCTCACAGCTGTTAAATAATATGGCTTCCGTCATATACTTAAAGTACTATTTGTTTTAGTTTGAGATAATCAAACAAAAATAAAAGACACTACACATCACGCAAGTGCAGACAATTCACTAAATATTTTTTTAACTTTTGGCGATCTAAAGCGAATATATCTAAATTCACAAAATGTATGATACAGATTTCGGCTAGTTTATGGAGAGGCACCCGTTCACCCGTATTGGTACGACAATGTGTCGTGGCAAAAAGCGGGTAAACACGTGCTTCTCGTCGAATAACTATTCTGGGTACTACATATAAAATATTATTAACTAGGCGCGATTTCAGTTTATAATTTATTATTTTTATGACATATATTTTACATTCTGTGATTACCTCATCGCACACACTGATATATTTTTTTTTAGAAAACTTTTATTTTATTTTACAATGTTTGTAAATATATTATGTGAGCACCATGTATCTCTCACATAATTAATTTATCTTTCATTATTAATTCTTTTTACCTATTGTGGTATAGTAATTTTATTCTAGGTGCATCGTCTTCACAATTATAATTGATGTACCTATAAAAATATTGTAAAACATTTTAAAAGAGTAACGGTGGAGTTTCTTGCCCATTCTTCTCCATACGAAGCTACCTTTTGGAATGGGCGACTAGAATCAATTCTATTTTCTTTGTAAATGACGTTCAAAAGTGCCATTTATGTGCCTATTCGAACTAAATAATTTGTCTTTGACTTTGAGTTTCAATACATATGTAGTTATAGCTAAGTCCCTCCTTGTCTCGAGTTTGTTGTACCCGACCATACCGATAACGAATAAGGTTGGGTACACCAACGGATAGAAGGGATAGAATTTTGGTCTACTATAGATAGGTACACCTCTACCTAACACTTCGGAAATTACAGGCGTTATTTTATGTTATGTGTAAACTACAGGCAGTATTTTATGTTATGTGTAAACTACAGGCGTTATTTTATGTTATGTGTAAATTACAGGCGTTATTTTATGTTATGTGTAAATTACAGGCGTTATTTTATGTTATGTGTAAATTACAGGCGTTATTTTATGTTATGTGTAAATTACAGGCGTTATTTTATGTTATGTGTAAATTACTAACATTCTAAATTACTACTTAAATAAAAAACAAATATTCATTCAAAATTAGAATTTGGATTAATTACTACGTAATTAATCCAAATTCGAATTTATCGTAAAGTTATTGTATACAGAAGCACGTTGTCACAGAAAGTTTATTACCTAAATTGCAATTGTTTCAGTCCTTGCGTTTCTATAATTTGACACAAAATTTTCGTCAAGAACATAAAATGAAGCAAATTGGATTTTCAGTCACAATTTTCACTGAAGCGGATCTTTAATGTGACATTACCTCGTAATTCTAATATTTCGTTAAGTATTGTAATTAAGTTTGAAACAATTTATTTACTGTGGGAGGGGTTTATTTTATTTATTTTTTATTCATTATTATTAATTTGTTTTGTTTGTTACATCACATAGCATAACATCTGCACGCCTTTAATCTCCAAAGGGTTAGGCAGAGGTCACGAGCACCAATATGTATACACTCAGCAACTTTTAAAAGTGAATTCCTCTAACTATTTTGTTTGAAATTTTATTTTACTGCGAACTTAATATTTTGGAACCCAAACTATTATGAAATACTTAGATCTTTTCTCAAAATTGCAATCGTTATTCCACGAGAAAATCGGTTTTGAATTCTGCTAAGCGTTTACATATTAGTGCTCCTGACTGTATCTATAAGTACACCCACATTTCGCCAATTATTTTGATGTCCCATGTAATATAGGGCGAGCCTATTTCTATCAACCGGGCACAAATCCAGACTCCGGGCTGCTATTGAGAATTTCCTAATGCAAAAACCCAATACCGCTTTGCCTGGGAATCGAACCCAGGACCTCATGCACAGCTAGCGCTTGCGCTAGGTTGCATGTAAAAGATCGCCTTTAGCGATAAGACCGCCCATTGTGTCGCCCTATGTAAAATTTCAACATTTATATCTGTAATTTTTATGGGGTACATGATAAAGAGTATTCTATTTTATTCTATTCTTGCGACCACTAAACCAACAAGGCAGTTATTTGTTACAATCGATAAAATAATAACAATAAACCAAAAGTCTTATGTCTTGAAAGAAGACGTTAAACATCAAGAACTCTTTGTTACAAATACTCAACTCAAACAAAAAGAAAACAAATTGTTTATGGTTATATTTTACTCATAATACCTGGCTAAAGCAATTAGTTTCGTTTCTACCAAACGAAACTAATTTCTTTTATACTTATTCATAATAATTAAAACGGCGTAAGCAAGTACTTATTTACCTAAATAATTATATAAACCCTCCTGTATATATAAGGTAATTATAATTGTAAAACTCAAACATTAACATAAACAGAAGTGTTCAAGTAAGTCTGGAACTAAATTGCTATGTTAAATAAATTACAATATTACGAGAAGTAAGTAGATGTTTTAAATTAACATTTTGTTGTTGAAATCTTGCTAAGTATAATATTCAAATGTATATATTCTGGCGTAATTTAAGAATTATATTTGTTTGCGTTGCTAATTATTATGGAAATTTACTAATTGGTCAAGGACTTTATTTTCATACATATATTCAAATGTACTAACATTTTTCATTTAATAATTAAACATTCTGGTAGCTGGTAGGGGACGCCCTAGAAGTACATAATATAGTGACCTAATTGGTGATGTTCTTCAGAAAGGTCAGGTGCGTAGACCCGCATCCGGCGTGCGTGTATGACCAGATGTATGAACGTAAATGAAGCTTATGGAGTATGTTGGTGGCATTCTGTAGTTTCTGCTGCCTACCGTCATAAGGAGTTGTGATTTTATGTATGAGTTATTAACATTTTTGCTTATTGGTGGTGGGCTCGACTTATAATCAATACCTAACATCTTGTATTGTTTATCTTCAACTTTTCCGCGGTTACTAGTAACCTCATAAACTTTTTTCTTTTTTTTTTTTGTTCACGGCGTGGAAAATCCTCATGGATGTCCTCTGCCCTGGGGCGGGCGGGGGGTCTGTCAGACTCTTACTGACTAAAAACCACCCCAGTGTTCCCTTCCCACACTTACACTGGGGATCTTGGGATCTATTATTACTTCCGCAATCCCCGGAACCTCATTAACTTCGCCCAGCTTTAAATTTTAATCATCTTGTGAAACATTACGGAACTCAATAAGGTATTGAGTATTTCTAATTAGTTTAAATATCTATACCCTTCTCGGAATTTTCTTTTACATCCGCGCCTCGTATATTAATGTCTTTGCTTCTGGCGTTCATTAATTCTCTCAACGAATAAATACACATTGAATAGAACTCTCTTAATGTATATAATTATAGACCATAATTTACTTATTTACAGCATAATAATTTACATGACCGGGATATCTTCCGTTTATATTTTGTTGAAACAAAACAATTCATAATCTTATGAAACACAGTAAAGTAGTTCCTTTGTTCAAATCCGGAGATAATAAAGAACCCAACAATATTATAGGCCCGTGTCAAAAATTTAAAGATCTTGAAATTAAAATCAACAGAAGATCTATGGGGCATGTCTGTAAAAGTCTGTAGATCTGTCATCGAAACCATTGCGCCTTATTTAGCTTTCATATACACCAGTGTGGACCAAGGAGTCTTTCCGGATCTTAAGAAACACAGTAAAGTAGTTCCTTTGTTCAAATCCGGAGATAATAAAGAACCCAACAATATTATAGGCCCGCATCAATTCTGCCAGTTCTCAGTAAGGCGTTTGAAACGTTGATGCTCAATCAAATGTTACGTCACTTCAATAAAAAATCCATCTTTCATGTACGGTTTTAACTAAAGGTCGTTGTATCACTGACGCCGGTGTCACCCTAATAAAGAACATTACTAACGCCTGGGAGGAAGCACAAGATGCCATTGGATTTTTTTGTGACCTCTCTAAGGCTTTCGATTGCGTTAACCATGAGACACTTCTGCTGAAACTTGAACACTATGGGATTAGGAATACCGCTCTTGATTTACTTAGATCATACCTGAAAGTGATAAGGTTAGAGTACAAGTAAACGGCGTGAACTCTTTGGGGTCTGAAAAAGCAATGGGCGTTCCTTAAGGTTCGATATTGGGTCCATTCCTCTTTTTAGTTTACATTAACGATTTACCCCAATTACTTTAAAATCAACCGGTGATGGCGTTATTTGCAGATGACACGTCATTGATCTTTAAAATAGACTGACGGTAACAAAACCTTGACGACGTGAATAATTCTATTCTTCAGGTCCAAGATTGGTTTACGGTAAATAATTTGGTTATAACTTATAAAATAATAAATAAGAAATAATCGGGTAGATAAGTTTTCGGGAGAATTTTACTGCGTACCTTGAATAACTCAAAAGTTGGTATACATCAATTATTATTTAAGAACAAAAACAGTAGAAAAAATAAACAAATGAAATGGAGGACACGTATATTGAAAAAGTATGTACAAAACGAAGTTGGTATTTATATGCTATCTATATTATTATCCTCCGTAAAGTTGTAAATCAAACTGGACTCCTATCTGCTTACCACGCTTACGTTGCTTGGTTCCAACAAAGATAATTATGGTATAATGTTTTGGGGGAATACTGCTGTTAGAGAAGCTGTTTTTTTTTCGACATCCACGCGGGCGAAGCCGCGGGCGAAAGCTAGTCTATACATATAATGGCACAGTTTAGCATTTACCTGAAGTGATCATCGTATTAGTAGTTAAGCAGCTTCAATATCAACAGAATTGTGCCGGAATATAGCAGTTTGCCGTGGATGTGGTAAGATGGCGCGGGGGCTCCCCCAAAGAGTATAATAATAAATAAGGCCCCCTTGACCAATGATAAATTACCTTTAGATGCGTTACCTGCGCTCAATAATGGCAAAGTAAATGTCAGGCAGTCAGGCAATTGCCTGACATTTACTTTGGCCATTGAAATAATAATAATTATTATTACGTACGCGGCAACCCATTTCTTCCCGTGGGTGTCGTAAAAGGCGACTAAGGGAATTACTAAAGAATGGGCAGCAGCGTTCTCTATACATTTTAACACCATACTGCGATCGCCAACCCGCCTGCCAAGCGTGGCGATAATGGCAACCCCCCCCCCTTTGGGGGAGGCCCCGTTCAGCAGTGGACATCTTTCGGCTGAAATTATGAATGATGATGATGACGCGCCAATGAACATGCAGCAGCTAGTGACGTAACTAAATATGTATGTTCATCTCTTTCTAACAACAGATATCTATAATATATATTTTCTTCACGCGCTGTATGATTGTATGCAAGTATGTAGCTACAATCATGGCTTACGCTTTTTTTGAGTGCACTAATGTTCGTGTATGACGCGTCTATTTATAATACGTCATTGCCCTTGACATCATCTTCCGTCGGCAGAAGACAGCCACCACAAGGCCACCACACCATCGACGCGACGCTCTGCTAGAGAAAAGCTGTCAGCAGCCAGGGTCACTCTTATCCGACCTTTTCGGTGATTCCAGTAACTTCGTAGCAAACCCCACTTGCTGCGCCGACACTTATAATAAAATAGTAACGAAGTCAAAACTGTACATTGAATATTTTTGAAAAAAGTAATAGCTACGAGGTGTGAGATCGAGTCTGATATCGCAAAAATAGTTTTCAGAATTTTTGTCCGTTTGTCTGGATGTATGTTCCAGATGGGCATAAAAACGGATAAACGGATTTGGATGAAATTTGGCACACAGATAGTTTAAAACCTGGATTGACATATAGGCTACTTTTAATCTCGGTGTACGTTCCCCTGGGATATTTTCCAACATCCACGCAGGCAAAGCCGCGGGCAGAAGCTTAGTTAGTTAGCTTAGCTTATAATTAAACCAAAATAATATGCATCAAAGTGTTTTAACTCCGATATAGTACTTGAACCCGATTAGGTACCTACCCATTTAAAGATTAATTATAATTATGTTTCACAAGCGGCTCACACATCAAGATAATTATCTGTTACCTACCTATTAGAACTTTGAGAAAATTATAATTGTGTACTGAAACTAATAACGTTGATTAGTTAGGAGTACAGGAGCAGGTTCCAATCCAATTCCAATTTTAAATTAATGGCTCCATCGTTTTACCGATGATTCTGCCGATGTCAAGGTTGAAGGAAACAAAGTGTATTCACTGAAGTTGACCGGTTGATACCATTGAGGTAGGAATAAAGAAGAGGAGAAGGCATATTCAACTACATGAAGAATAAAAAAATAAAAATATTTCTAAAAAGTGTGGTACAGTCTGTTACACAAATATGATTAAACAATTTAGGGAAAAATATTAAAGAGCGTAAGTAACAACAACCTAGCTAGGACGCCAGATCAAATATCTGGCGTCCTAGCTAGGTTACATGGTAACCTGTATTAAGGTTCGCCAGCCCAGGTTCCCAAAGGAGTACAAAAAATTCGATAGAGACTGGTTTGGACTATCTGGTGAAAACATATTTTAACTTATACTACGAGTAAGTGTGTGAAGTGTTAATAAGTGTACACACACTTATTAATTGTGATGAGGTGTGGTGTGGTGTGGTGTGGTGTGGTGTGTATGAGTGTTATAATGTAGATGTGGTGTGTGTGTGTGTAAACGGAAGGGAAAGAGGTTGAGTTTGGATACGGAGTGTTAGAGAACTCACTACGATTGTGAAGTAAACAAATATTCAGTGTCGTCGTAGTTTAAACTGGTTAGAAAGCATGTTATCTGTTTTTTACACATTTCGTAAGAGGATTGATGTAGAGGGAGAGTTTTGTTTATTTTGTTATATAAAAATGGTCCAAGGTAGTACAAGAAACGTTTAGTAAAAGCAAAGCGTGTGAAGGGTACTTTGCAAATTTCATTCTTTCGCCTAAGTGAAGATTGAGTTTGTGTAAAAGGAGTTTTTGTGTGTTGTTGTAATAAAGCGTTGAGATTGAATGTCTGCCGGAATGTGAGGACATTTAATTTTTTATAAAGTTCAAAGGTTGAGTAGCGGATTGGCCGGAAAGTAGAATAGTTATACAAATATATATCATATCGACACAGTCATGTCAAAAAGCGTTTTGTTTCATTCTAACTCATCAAGAGCTACATATGAAAAAAGAGATATCTTTAAGTTTGTCAAGGACTAAATTTGGCAAGACTTTTGTGTGATGTCAAAATCTGTCTATGCGTGACCGGTCGCCATGTTTAATGCCAACTTTTGTGGTACAAAACTTGGCAATGTTCTGTCAACAGTTGCTTGCTTTCTCTCTCGCACTCGCAGTAACAACCTTATAAAAGGCGGCCATTTTAAGTGCTCGATTTTTGTAGGTAGTCACGCTAATTTTGTAGGTATGGCAAGCCCATAGGTTTATAGGTCAATGGTTGATACTTTTGTTATAATATTAATTACGATGATAGCAATAAAATTTATATCCGCTATGATACGTAATAGTACACTTGCAGTTGTTTCTTAATTTGAAGCATAGTCGTGTTGTGTCGTGGTGTATTTGTCAGTAAAATGTCAGTGTTTTAGAAAATTATTGAGCTGGCAGAATAGTCGACACCGGCACAGTTGCCAAGAAAAGAAAAAAAAAGCAGAAGAAACTCAGTATATTATTATTTATTTATTTTATTTTAATAATAATAATAATAGTAGTAGTGGTAGTGGTTTTACTCGTAGTATAATTCATGTTTACGTAATTATTTCATGGAATCCATTGTTCTTAATATTCTACGTGATATATAGGTATCTAATATTAATACTCTTCTTGGAAACAAGACCCGAACGCCAGTTTTTTCTTTGAAAAAGATTTTAGGAAAGAAAAATCTTGTGTATTCATTAGCGGTTGACAGCTTCGTGCCGAAATATTTTGATGGCTTTTGTAATATACAACCTTCCAACATTATTTTAGTATATGCGAAACCTGAATATAGTTTGTTCAGAATAAGGAACTGAATCAATTTCAATTATTTTTATACCATGTTATATTTTGTCCCAAAAATATTTAAGTGTGATTGAAAATGTTATCACCATTTAATTACTTACAATACAAACGCCGTATGGTTAAGTACCTACTGCCAAATTATTATCAATGAGCGCAAGACGACCCTGGAGGTGCGGGGGCGCCGTTAGCATGTTTTTGTACGAGCAACCCGGTAACATAACAACCCTTTGTGATTTTTCATGATACAGTTTTGAAATTTTGTATATAGATTCTTTACATAAAAATACTAGACAGGTGTTTCGGGTTTCGCATATACTAAAGCTAATGTTGTATGTGAGCTTCGTTTTCTATAATGGAACGCTGACGGGATTCGTTCTAAACTATCCGAACTTTTAAATTTGACAGCGAACATTGTGTTGACATTATCTCAATATGAGAAACTGGATTAGGAGAAAGTTATACTTTAAATACGCCTGGATACACTTGTTACCGACGTGATAAGAGATCGAATGATATTGGTCAGAGAGTCGCAATTTTTGTTAAGAACGATATTCCTCATGCATACATTCTTATTGCCCCTACGTATAACCTTGAATGTGTAGGGATCCGCCTAACATCACCTGGGAGCAATATAATTGTCGTATCCGCATATAATTCGCCAAACCTTCCGTTAGCTTCAAATGATTTGGATATTTTATTGAATGTAGGGTCAAAGGTATTAAATTATGGGTGACCTCAACGCCAAACATGAATATTGGCATTGTTATCAAAACAACTCTCGTGATGTAGTATTGTTTGATCATATGATAATCCATTATTACCAAGTGTTTGGGCCTATATCTCCTACATTGGTACATTACAATAACGCACATACTCCTTCCACACCGGATATACTCCTCAGCAGTAATGTTACATGCGTGTCTGAACTTCACACTCTGCCAGTTTTATCATCCAAACACTTTCCAGTAATGTTTTCAGTAGGTGGTAATTTTACCCGTCATAGCTTTAAACAATACCGATACTCGGACGCTAATTGGGCTGAGTACAGGTCTTACTTGGATATGAATATTCCATTAGCATAATTTAATGGAGCATTACAATAAAATAAAAAATGGTTTCGTGCAATGATTTAATTCTACATTAGTGTTTAATGTAGTCTTTAAAATTCAAAGATCGTTTCTGCAACTGAGTGATAGTCAATTAAATTTCCCAACATTAAAACAATTCATTACTAAACTCTCAAAAAAGTTCTATTTGGTAACTAACCCTAAACATCATAACCCACTTATTTCTACCATTGGCCGAACCCGATCTACAAACTTAAAATATATCGACACGTATCATCGCTACCGTCTCCCACATCACTTACTGCTATATGACTAACGAAGGCGAAGCGACTGGATGACCGGACTTTTTTTATGTTCGCTTTTAATGTAGGTAGATTTACAATGAATCACACTCAGTTCACGAAGTTCATTTGCATTTGGGATAATATTATAATTCTGTCCAAGTACAATTTAATTTTAGCAATGTTATTTTCTAAAAAATGTTTATAAAATAGTGTAACAAGTGTTTTATAGTGCGTTTGTGCCTAATCATGCGCTTTACAGTGCATTATGTGTTTAAAGTAAGTAATATGATACCTCTGATTCATAACAACTAAAAGTTAGAAACATTACATCATTGTATAAGTAAATGTTTTATAAAGGCGCCATAGTCTGCACAAAACACCCAATCATATGTTTAATGCTTTTAGAATAAGATCTGAATGTCATTTATCTGTTATGTTTATGTTAAAAATAAAGAAATTTCTATCAATTAATGTTGTATAGGTACATAAAATATCTAGATATAAACATGTATTTTAATAACCCGTACTGTTTTTATTTCGTTTTGAGTAAATAAAAACAGCAGAAGTTAAAAAAAAAACTTGTATTTTTAGTACGAATAACTTGATTACTATATTATGTAGGTATGTTTCCTTAGTTTTCCATCAGGAAATTCCCAGTAGCAGCGCGGAATTTGGATTTGTACCCGGTCGAAAGCAACAGGCTCGCCCGCCGTTACATGGAACTTAAACCTAACTGGCAAAATGAAGTGCGTCTATTTTTAACTGACTTCCAAAAAAAAAAAAAAAATACAGACGACTTGAGAACCTCCTCCTTTTTGTGAAGTCGGTTAAAAAGGAGGAGGTTCTCAATTCGGCGGTATGTTTTTTTTTGTATGTTTGTTACGCGATTACTCCGTCAATTAAGGACCAATTTTGAAAATTATTTTTTTGTTTGAAAGGGTATACTCTCGAGGTGGTCCCATTGCCACCAAATCAGAATCTGATTATGGGATCCCATGGAAATCGAGGGAAACTCTCAAATTTTATAGGCAAACCTAAAGCGATTTGGGTATTTTTTATAGTAACTCATGCATTTGCTCTCGGAAAGCACCATTTGGTGAAGTGGAACTGATGATGGACCACAGATGGCCACCGGAACAATAAAATAATGAGTACCTATTTAACGGGTTGCGATTAAGCAATTTATGCTCGTCACTATGCATATTGTGAGTGGCAGTTCTCCTGGTTCTTACAAGGAGAACTCCTCAACAACCAACGTCCCAGCATTGGGAAAAGAAATATTTTGTAAAAGGTGATGAGCAGTTAACATTAGGCTATTGTAACTTAGATAAATTAAAACTGACCCACTAAAAAGTCAAAAATAAAACAAAAAAATAATAACAGACTACCAAAAATAACACTACAAAGTGAAAAATAACTTTAATTTCGGAAGTCGGTGGCAAAAAGCTCAAATACAGATCCAAAGACACCGACTTCCGAAATTAAAGTTATTTTTCACTTTGTAGTGTTATTTTTGGTAGTCGGTTATTAATTTTTTGTAAAAAGTTTTTTATACTCCAAATTTGAACAAAATTTATCACGACACAAACATAATAAGGGAGCTAGTTACAGTCACGATTAGACGTCACGGAAAGGTTCGCTTCGTTAACATGTGCCCTTAAGAGCCAACTAGTCGCGGGCTCGAACTCACTGGCGGGCGCGGCCAAAAAGCACGCTGTCTCACCTAGCATCGTGTCCGACAGAGATAGCACCAGTGATGAGCAGTTAGAAGCTAGTCTACACGCATAACGTCTAGTCGCACGCACCCAAACACAGTGCACGATAATTCATACTAAACCGCGCGCGTAAAAAAATACGAAAACTCCTTTGGAAGGTGGGGTTTTATGAAAAAACTACTGCATAAATCAATTACGAATAAAGTTTATTATAATCTTCGACAATTGAGCTTTGTCGGAACGAGCTTTGTTTTCGAGACTTTATACGTCTTTTATTACTTATTTACGCCCAAAGTTGCGTTAAAATTAGCAGGAAAAACCAATCTTTGTTGGCTCATAACTTTTTAATGCCTTTTTATTTTACTATTCTGCTTCTGTACAGACAAAATTAATAATAAGACAAAACGATATCATGTTTTATTTTAGATGTACAATGGGTAACAGTGGAGTAAAACCCCCCCGAAATTTGTATGGAAAAAGTATTGACTAGTTGCGCCTTAAAAAGGCCTATACAACAAAAGTACTCGTGCCACAGTGGAAAGGTCTAATCTATCAGCTATATTATGACTGTAATGACACAGTAACAAGGATATTATGGTCGCAGTAGGGTTGATTTCCACACGAAGTAAATGTTTGTAGGGGCTCGGATATTTGTTTTGGGGCTTTGTGTATTTAAACGCACGCAAATAACACGCAACGGTACAGAAGAAATACAAGGGGTTAATATTATAATATCTGCCATTGGTTATCTCCTCCTGTACTATGTTTTTATGCTGACAGCGCAATATGTTTTTTGCAATCCATTCGTCTCGGGTTAGTTTATCACACACTCCGTTTTCATACCACATGTAATCTGTATCCCTAAGCATATTACAAATTAGAGGATTATATACAAGATAAGAATGCTTGGAAACGTGCTGGTCCTGCTCCATAGGACAATCTAGAGTCCAGACAAAATCAAACAGGTTGCTATTTTAATTGTATAATTTATTATTTTTATGACATTTATTTTAAATTCTGTGAATTTAAAATAAATGTCATATAAGTACACTGCTGGACATAGGCCTCCCCCAAAAAGGGGAGGATTTGCCATAATCGCCACGCTTGGCAGGCGGGTTGGCGATCACAGTATGGTTTTAAAAATGCCCATTCTCTAGTAAGTCCCTTAGTCACCTTTTACGACACCCACGGGAAGAAATGGGATGGTGCTATTCTTTACGTCCGGCACTAAACGGAATAAACCCAAATTACAACTTTTTAAATATGTGTATCGATAGCAGCTACGCGAGCTACGCCGTAGCAAACCCGTAGTACCGTAGTAGTATAGTCGTAGCCAATAACAACCGCGTATCATTCGACTTTTTCGAAAGATTTAGATTTGGCCTCACCTAACTTACGTCCGCGAATGTCCATAGGGAGAAGAGTGAGTTTACACATCCCGAATGGAACAATAGATACGACTTTCATTATGATTGGGCGAAACAATACTATTCAAATGTCATTGTTAACACGTTCGCGTGAGCAACATCATCATCACATCTCTGAATGCTTGTACTGAGGCGCAACTCTTTCTCCTACAAAGTTATGGCTGGACGCGGCAACGTGCAGCCTAACTGCCAGTGGGGATAATGGTGCAAGGGAGGACGTCATATGACGTTGCGCATGTGTGCGCGCAACTTTTACATGTGTACGTACAAAACTACAAAAATATTTTTTTTATGTCACGCGGCGGTATAGCCTATGAAAATCGAATGAGTTGCGGCGCAAATTATTTGCGCCATAGGAATTTGACCGTAATACAGACGTCCAAAGACGTTCCGTCGAAATAAATATGACAATCTAGAGGCCGTCATATAACGTTGCGCCATTTCATAATTATACCAACACGACGTCGGAAGACGTTGCTCACGCGAACGTGTTAAGACGCAGATATATGCCAGTGACCTTGAGTGCTTAGCTTGCTTGTTCTGTACTGAGCTCACGCAACGCGTCGTAGGTTCAGCCAGTAATAGGACTCGCCCATCAAGGAGCGCTGTCCCCAATTTGGCACATTATTAATTTATTATACACACAACAAAAAGTATGTTAATAAAACGCGTATACTAAAATATCAATAATTAAATTATCTTTAAATTGGTGAAGGTTTCAGAAAAATACGCTTGGTAGATTTTGCGCCATTCTCAGTTTTTTATCCGCGTTAGACATAAATTTACAAATTAATTTCACGTTATTGAGAAAATGCTCTAATATAACATATATTTTTTTCAAATCATTAACACTACTCGTTTAGACGTGATCTTCAGTATAAAATCATTAAAAGTCGGTTATCGTCCCCTTAACAAAACAGAAACGTTTTAATAATCTTTTGACGTAGTCGGGAGAATCTACCGATTGACGAACTTTAACTTTTTAATCATCAACATATGGTTTAAATTGCAACGATTGAGGCACGCTTGTGAAATACAACAACTATAGCAAAGATGACCCAGTTATTCCAATTTTCATCGTATATAAAGCAACGAAAATTGGATTTCTTTGAGCAACCAGTCTCAATTACATACTGAATTAGATTCACTGATCAGGCAAAGTTTTATTGGATTTTTCCACTACGAATATTGAAGCCTTGGTACAAGTGTGTGTTTCAAATTGCCTAACAAATATAAAGAGGTTTGCTCAATGCCACTCTCAAGTTAAGAATATCCTTTTTATTTTGGCCTTTTTAGGATTATTATAACGACTCTACAGATGCTAGTGGTACTTTTTTGTTGTTTTGTTTTTGGGCTGTTAAGCCCTTTGTGCTCATGTTTTTCTTGCCGTGAAGAACTACGGCTTATTCTCTGTGTGTAGTCACGGTCATCAATATTGTATGGATCACTCAGGAAGCTTGTTGACAGACACGTTTTTACTACGGCACGGTTAATTCGCCGTACCGTAAAGAAACCGTGCCGTGTACAAAGGGCCTTAGCCGTTTAGCAAATGACGTGTGGTGTATTTTTTGCTGTAATGCAAATAAACGAATTTTTCTTTCTTTCTTTAAAGTTAAAAGAAAGAAAGAAAAAAGTGTGTGCTGATTATGTCTGTGTGGCCTGCTGACCAAATGGACCACATGATTGAAGGAAAAACTTACGACTGGAGCCGAGTATACGCGATTCAGCTTCACGAACTGACTGGAGCTGAGTAGGTATACCCGATTCAGCGTTACCGATGCGAGCGTCACGGTTCAGTTTCAGTTACTGTTCAGAAAGAGCGCAAAGTTCAGAAGTTTAGTCCTGCAGAATTTTTCACAAACTTCAAAAAAATGTTTTAATGTCACAGAAATACGTGGATGTAAAAAAGATAAGTTAGCTCGAATCTTAGTAAACAAAAAAAAAAACATCATTATTTTAGCCGAAAATTATAAGGAAAGGGGGGGGTTGCCATAATCGCCACGCTTAGCAGGCGGGTTTGGCGATAGCAGTAGGGTGTAAAATGCATATAGAACGCTGCTGCCCATTCTCTAGTAAGTCCCTTAGTCGCCTTTTACGACACCCACGGGAAGAAATAGGGCGGTGCTATTCTTTACGTCCAGCACCACACGGTACGGTAATATTATAAAAATAAATCTTAACCATTTTCGGTTAGTTAGTAAAGAGAAACTCTGTTTTTCGTCTATTTAGATCTCAAACTAAAACTCAAAGCATTTATTTCAATTAAACCATTAACAGGCACTTTTGAACTATCAAGAAGTCGGTCAGTTACAAATATGAAGCTAGTTGCCCATTCCAAATAGTAGGTTCCTATGGAGAAGAACGGGCAAGAAACTCCACGGACATCTAGGGTTGTTGTCTATTTATATTATGTTGTTATCGCAATTCCGTTTCGGAAGCTTTCGAGTGTTTCCTTCTATCTCCATTTTCTTAGCGTTATTTAATTGCTTCACCAGCTATTCCAACTAACTTCATGGTAAGTTACTCCTAGGATTAGATGTATTTCACTTATTAGATCACAGATTTTAACATAGACTATTAACTTTAATTTTTTTCATTCGTTTTCTTGGTACTACTTCAGTTTATGGCTGATTTACATTTGCTTTAGTTAAGCAACGTCATGGCTGAGACCGTAGTCTCAGCCAACAAAATGCGCTACAAAATGTAAATCAACTATTACACAGAAATCTTAACTATCTATGTGGGTGTATTATAGGTACACCTGTGCCTATCCCGTAGAGAAATACTGGCGTGATGTTATGTTATGCTTAACTATCTGAAAACTGACATTCAGTGGGTTGGCTCTGATTTGCGTAAATATGTATAACGTTCAAAAATCATGTACTAGTTGATCGTTACTAGCGGTATCATCGTTTATTGCTAGACAGGGCCCATAAAAAAAAAAACTATCATTAAATAAATTGACATAGAAGATAAGTTAAATAATTTAATGACAGTTAAAAAAAAAACAGTTTTTTTTTTAACTAGCGCCTCGCCCCCGCTTCGCACGATTTTTATGAATTAACAAAACATCAAGATCTTCCGTATCATGTGTAAGTTTAATATTAATGTTTTATACACATAAACCTTTCGGAATCAATTCTTTAAATTATGGTGAAAACCGCATCAAAGTCCGTTACGTAGTTTAGAAGAACAACGCGATTACACAGATAGACACTAAAAGCGAATTTAATTTATATTCTAAACTGTATAGATGTGTATTAATAAAAAAAAAGGACTAACTTAAATATTTTTTAGGGTTCCGTATCTCAAAAGAAACAACTAAACCCTTATAGGATCACTCGTGTGTCTATCTGTCTGTCTGTCCGTCTGTCCCAGCCAATTTGCTCCGATTCTACAGGACCGATTTAGTTGAAATTTGGTATACCTACATATGAATTTCCGTAACTCGTAACGGACGTGTTACGTAAATAAATGAATTATGAATTTTGATTATGGGGGTCACTCAAAACGTTCAAAAGTGCCTCTTTTTGACGTTCAAAAGTGCCTCTTAAGTGCCTATTTGAAATAAATAATTTGACTTTGACTTTAAACATAAAAAAAATTTGCAAACTGTACCGTGTGACTTATCAAATGAAAGGACTTGTTGTAAGGATTTGAGATATACTTTTTATATAATTTTAAAATAAATAGTTTTAAAGTTATTTGAGAATATAGATGAAAATTTACCATTCTCCCCTTATCTCTGAAACTACTGAGCCTAAAATTTTGAATAAATACAGAAAGTAGTTCTATAAGTGGGTGAATTTTAACAAGAGATTTTTATGTGTCATTTCGGTGGGATTTTTTTATTTCAATGCTATCTACATATTTTTAGTGACAAATAAAACTTTAGCCTATTTTATAACATTGTGCGTGAGTGGACATCAAATTTCATCAAAACTTACGTAAATATTTAAGAATGAATTTTTAAGAGTCCACTGAAATGAAAAGTGTCTACCGAAATGATAAAAATTACCACCGAAATGATAGACTGTGCACCGGAATGAAATAAATCCACTGAAATGATATAGCTAAGAACAACCGTGCCGGGCAGCCAGGGTTCCGTACTTTGTTAGGTTTGATTTCCACAAATTTTAGATAAACACTGAGACAGGACAGTACACAGTTATTTTAATATCATTATTAATATACAGATATTACAGTTAGTATTACATATATCATTCTTTGAGGTTACAATGACCTCAAAGAGTGATATTAATGTAATGTTTATTAATATATTATGTATCTTAAACACAAATATTACACAACAAATACACCCGAATAATCTATCTACACTCTAGGTAAAAGAACATTACAAAACTATGACTTTGTATTTGACACAAGGATCTCTAAAACTTTATGGTTCTATCATTTCGGTGGACTGAAATTGGTATAACAGTCCACCGAATCCAGAGCAAAGAAATGATAACAATGAGATGATAAAATAGAGGTTAGTTCTACATTTAACTCCGAAATACAATTATTAAAAAAATATGAACACTACTCAAATAAAACGGTACTTACGGCGAATTTAATACACAATTTTGAAACAAATTAAACGAATCTAGCACGAGTTATAACAGCCACCGAAATGAAACTATTTTTGTCTCCCTATTACTGAAATGATAAACTTACTTTTTTGGCGGGAAACCGCAAGACGTTAGGACCGGTGCGTTTGTGCCGAGAGCTTGAGCCGGACTGATCCGAAGTGAGGAAAGGTGAGAGGGGCGTAACAACGCAATGTTGACATGGCTATTCTACTAAAACTTACTGTCCCCTGAAATGATAACTTTTTTCCAGACAAAAGTTGACTGCTTGTCAAATCCATGAGAAAGAAGATAAACAAACAAAAATAGTTTTATTTGATCCAATATATTATAATTTAATGATAACAAAATCGATTTAAACCCATATTACTGTTGCGCGCACAACTAAAAAGCCTACTACTAGCGCCATCTAGTATCAAATAGCGAAACTAGTAGAGTCAAGATTCTTCTAGAAAGTTCGATTCTAGAACTATCTACACCCGGTCAGTCGGGGCCGGTATGTACTCGAATATTCTAGATGTTTCGGGAACTATCCGAGGCCCTATATAAGGCCGGTATGGGCCGCGACGGAGTTAGTTTATTTTTGAAAACGAGACAAGCGATAACAACTGAACGATATTTGAGAGTGACATTAAGTGATTATGTTTTAATTGTGTTTAAAGTAGTAGTGTGTTTAAATTGGTGTTCTTAATTAAAGTGTCTGTTTTTTAGTTATTAAATCGGCAGTTTTTATTGTCACGAACTCCAAGCTCGTAACATTACGTATGTATTTCCAGGAGAAGGTATTTTATGAGCGGAATTGGGTTCAGGACAGGCCACCGTGATGATAAAATAACACTTTGTAATTTTTTTTTTTTTGGGAATATGAGAGGTAGAAATCAATGTTTTTTTTTGTCATGGTAGAGAAGTACTTACGTTGTTAAGAAAAAATATATAAAATTAAAAATCAGCACATTGCACTACCGTTCTCAGGTTTGCCGTGTATTTTTTTTGCTTGGGCAATTCACCCACTTATAGATTACAGGAAAACCTATAAAAAGTCTATGGTCTTAAAATAAAATTGTAAATCTCTCAATAATGTGCGTACAAACTTAGATTTGCAGTTGGAATGTATGAGGGAACATGTTTTTCAACTACATAGTTAAGTTTGTTCTTTAGATAAATTCATTCGCAACTACGGAACCCATCATTGGTCGGTTTTTTAATAGTCTTCATTCTACTAACGTTACAGTTGCATAAGTTACGTAATGGGTACATACAAAACAATCGGTCAGACAAATCTTGCTGCTATAAATCTTTATCTTCCTCGGGAAATTCGTTCTTTAGAAAACCTTAGCACTAAGTGTTTACTAAATCGAGTGCTTTCTCCAGTTCCTCAACGCTATTCATTTGTTTTTCGCCTTAACTGTTTTCCTAGGAAGCACCTGAATCTTGTAGCAGTAATTTTACAAAAAAGTATGAAAATTTGATGTACTTTTGGCTCATTGAGACTTTGTTGAGATTAGAATGTAAACGTTCTTAAAAAAACGGTAATTGCCCCCTGATTTGTTTCACTGTAAATAAAGCTATTATAATGAATCGACGTCACGTTTCAATTTAACTTTTCAAATAAAACTATCCTTTTTTTGTGGTTGGGAAATTAACAAGTAACTTCTCCCGCTCTGGGCGGAGCGGGAGGGCGTGTCAGACTTTTACTGACTAAAACCCACCCATGTTCCTTCATTTGCCTATGTGCCAGGGCCACGATATCGAGTAAAACTATCCTGAAGTTTGATTTCCATGTATTTTTGCCACGATCGATTGCAATGGTTGTATTTGAATAGTTACGAGTATTCTGTCTACGCGGAATTCGTTCGCAATTTCGTTCTCAATTCTGCACGAATTCAACCTTGTATATTTTGGCAAACATGAAGGCGTTCCTCCTGGGACCCAAGTCTGCTATTTTTTATAAATTCAGTCATTCCAACACGATCCCATTGTCATTTTGATTAAAGTTCGTAATCTGCTTAATTCATAATGGTCGATCATTGGTCGGTCAATGTTCTCGTAATAGAATTGTGTTACTTATATTGGCATTGTCGTATTTCCATTATTATAAAACCCATTAGTAGAAATGTCATTCATTTGTCATTATGTACGAGATTACCAATAAATGCAATTTCTTTCAATGTAGTGGCAGTGGCCGACCATTGGAAAGACATAATGACGCCATTATAATAGTAGATTACCAAACTTGTCAAATCAACAATTATGAAATCAATGATCGACCATTCTGACACTATTGTAATAACAGACTTGAGGCCCTGATGGTAAGTAACTACCAACGTTTCAGGAAATTTTCCAATAAAATATTTATTAGATGTTTTTGAAAAATGTTAGATAGCATGAGCCAATACTTTTTTAACTCCGTTTATAAAATGTGATACCCTGCACGGGGTAAAAGGCTAGCATAAGCAATTTTTATTAAAAATACAGATTCTCTCACAAAAGCTTTTCCTAGTCACATTTTTGGGTACAAAGTACCTATGTTTTTTGCCTCGAAACTTTAATATTTGCAGCGTCCTCACGAAACTTTTTAATAATAATTCAGCGTTTCAAATCGTTTCAGTTCAAATATTTAATCAAAAAGGGTCCCATATCCTTTCGTAATATGTGAAAACACGTATTATTGTGCGTACTGCGTAGTTGCGTATTTCACATAAGTTCTATGTATACCTTGTATTTAATGCTTTCATCCAACTTAAGCCAACGTAAATGTGATTGTGCAAATACGTTTTCAATTATTTCCATATTTACTCGGAATCCGCTTCGTTGGTCTAGTGCTCGCAAGCGTTACTCTGAGCTCATGGTCCTGGGTTCGATTCCCATATCAAGCAAAGTGGTATTAGGTTTTTCTAACTGGAATTTCTCAGTAGTCAAAGTCAAATTATTTATTTCAAATAGGCACATAAATGGCACTATTGACCGTCAAAATTTACAAAGAAAATAGAATTGATTCTAGTCGCCCCTTCCAAAAGGTAGCTTCGTATGGAGAAGAATGGGCAAGAAACTCCACCGTTACTCTTTTAAAATGTTTTACAATATTTATTAATTTGTGCCCGGCTGATGGCAATAGGTTCGCCCCCTATTACAATAACTGGTGAAATATGGGTGTAATATAGGTGCACCTCTGCGCAACTGATGTTATGCTAAGTTAATCGGAATCAAAGGAAAACAAAATGGCAGCTATCCTTCCCACACTCGATGGAGAAATATACAAAGTATACCGAAATATTGTTACTAGGTCATTCGCTTTTCTGACAGTGAGGTTGATTTGTGATCTTTTTCGTGTTGTAAATAATACTAGGCAAGGAAAAAGTCAGAGCAAAGCAAAAGAAAAAAACCGGGCAAGAGCGAGTCGTACTCGTGCACCGAGGGTTCCGTATGTATATATGATGTTGATGATTTCTGAAAAACTGTGCTATTTGCTGAGACATCGTTTTATTTTTCCTCTAATCATTACATACACTTCTATCACATAAAATAATTTCAGATTTTTATCTTTGCAAACTTCGGAGATAAGGGTGTAGTGAAGGGTATTTTTTTTAATTTTTCATCAAAAGTCGGAAACTATGCGCCCTAAGAAAAAAAAATGTTTGAGAATGTGAAAATAGCGCTCTTTCATATGATACCACCACATAATTTTTTTAAGACCCCTTTCAGTCCCTTTTGCAAAAAAGATATATTTTTTTAAATTTCATTCTTGTTTGCTAAATAGTTAGGCAAACGTCATCTAAAACAATTCTAAATTTAAAGTTGATAGCATTAGTAGCTCTTGAGATATCCAGGTGTGACAGACAGACAGACTTAGTCTCACCATAAGGGTTCCTTTTTACCATTTTGGTATGGAACTCTAATAACTGTCTTTTGTTATAAAACTTATTATTTGTATCGTGTACCTACAAAACTAGGAACATTTATGGGAAAAACTTGTTGACCTACACTGTCCTCCCATACCTATTAATACTGTATTTTGAAAACATTGTAAAAGCCCATTATTTTTAAAACAGTAACCGTGGAGTTTCTTGCCGGCTCCTCGCCATAGGAAACGACCAATTGGAACCGTGCACCTAGCTTCTGACGTTTCATAAGTGCCCATGTAGGTTTATGTGAAATAAAATATTTAGATTTTTCTTGTGGAATAATATAAAATCATAACATCACGCCTGTTTTCCGCCAAGGGTTACACAGAGGTGTACCTATTAGTACACCCACATTTCGCCAGTTATGTTCAACTCCCAAGTAATAGGGGGCGACCCTATTGCCATCCTTAGAATCCGGGCTATAACTGAGAAATATTTTTTATTTAACGTCAAATATCTGTGCTTGTATACAACATTAGTTTTTGTTTATACTAAAGCTCTTAAGGGGTCATTGTATTCATCATTATGAACAACTTTTACTATGGGACCAAACTTGAAATCGCGAAAAAAATATCAGCTGTTCCCTACATTTTGACGAGTTCAGCGAACAGCTGATTTTTTTTCGCGATTTCAAGTTTGGTCCCATAGTAAAAGTTGTTCATAATGATGAATACAATGACCCCTTAAGAGGTTTAGTATAAACAAAAACTAATGTTGTATAATAACAGCTCATAAGGAGCAAAACCGCCAAGAAACGACCCTTTACATTTTCTCAAACCCCGCTTTAAGTAGGCTTGTACAGGTTAAGTCTCAATCAACATGATTGTGTGTATAACCTACAACCCAATAGGTCGACAAGTTCTTGCGAACATGTATAGGTGTACCCTTTATTTCTTTGGAATAAAGACTAAAGTTTCATGCAGCTGTAAAAGTAAACAGTTAGTAGAAATTACTTTTCTCAAATAGGGATCAAGTGCTGTCTCTAGTGGGATTACGGAGAAATAAAATTATGTATGTCTTTAAGTTAAATGACTTGTATGAATAAATGGTGGTGTGTATCTATGTCTGTGGACTCCATTGTCCACACTGAGGACAGTTACATTAATCTTAGTCTTTTTTTTTCCATAATAAAAATAAAGGTTTATCTTATAAAGATTCGTGTAATTTTGGGAGTTAAATGAATTGTCTCTCCTTCTCCCTATAATACTTTCAAAGGTAGTCTTTAAAAAACCCTTTTAGCGAGAATACTATTTAAACTCTGTCACCCTATGTACAATTTCTACATTTATATCTGTAATCCACATCATCATCATCATTTCAGCCGAAAGACGTCCACTGCTGGACATAGGCCGGGACCCAAGCACCGCCACTTCGACCGGTTCTGTGCTTCCCGCATCCAGCGGATACCTGCAGCCTTCACATGGTCAGCAGTCCACCTTGTAGGAGGCCTTCCAACGCTACGTCTTCCAGTACGCGGTTGCCACTCCAGAACCTTTCGGCCCCATCGGCCATCAGTTCTGCGAGCAATGTGCCCTGCCCACTGCCACTTGAGCTTAGCAATTCTTCGGGCTATGTTGGTTACCCTGGTTCGCCTGCGGATCTCTTCATATCTGATTCGATCACGTAGGGAAACTCCAAGCATAGCCCTCTCCATTGCCCTCCTAGACTTTTAGCCTTCTGATATGGCCCATTGTGTGCGACCACGTTTCAGTGCCATAGGTCATCACTGGCAACACGCACTGGTCAAAGACTTTCGTCTTGAGACACTGCGGTATGTGGGACGAGAAGATATTGCGCAGCTTCCCGAACGCTGCCCAGCCGAGTCGGATTCGACGAATGACCTCTTTCTCGAAGTTGGACCTACCTAATGTACTTACCATGGTGTACATAATAAACAGTATTCTATTCTATCCCATTCTAAATTCGACCGTATGAAAACGGGTAGTGTTAGATAGTTGCGTTCTTATAACATACGTATAATCAGCCTCTATATAATAATTATAAGTCCCACTGCTAGGACATGGGTCTCCTCTCTGTGAGAGGACACTTCCTCTCGCTGCGCCCGCGTGGTGAATTACGGCTCATTAGCCGTAATCCACCACGCAGGCCCAGTGCGGTTTGGTGAATGTCACATGTCTTCGAATTTTTAGTTCTAGGACACGCCGGATTCCTCACGATGTTTTTCTTCACCGTTTTGAGAGCAGTGGTGATGAAATAATTTACACAAAGTTAAGTCACTGCCTGGTTTTGAACCTACGACGGCTGCGACTTATGAAAGTCGCAGCCGTTTCTACTGGCGTATTTACCAGCGAGGAAAATTAGTAAATTTTTTTGTTGAAAAGTTTTCACGAGTAATTTCTTTAAAAGCTTGAGCTCTAAATAAGAACTTCTAACCTTCGTTTAGTACGACCACTTTCTCAGAACTTTGTTTTGAACTGAAAAATTTAATTAAATAAAGAAACTTGTGCATGTAATCGTCCGTTCAATCTTTAATAATGGTAAGAGCTTTTGCTGAATTAAGTATTTGGTTTATTTATTTTATTGCTTCACCAACAATTATTTCCACAGGATCTATGCTAATAATAATAATAATAAAACATTTATTGCAGGCTACAATGGCCCATAGACAAATACATTATGTAACAAAAACCCTGTTGTTATTTTTAGGGACGTATACATTTACCTACAAGCACAACATTGGTGGAATTATAATTAAAAAAAAATAAGTATTGGCTAGTCGAGAAGTCAAAATCAAAGAATGAAAGAGGTTAGAAATCAGTTAAACATTACAAATATTAATAATTAAATATTTATTTTAATTATTTTTGTTGAATAGTTTTTATAAATGACTTGCTTTATTACGTATTTATACTGATTCCTAAAACGTAGCTAGAAGGAACAACAGGGTTTTTGTTACTTATTGTATACCTTACAAACTAACTTATATAAAGTATAAAACAATAGCTTAAAACTATGTTAGTGGCACTTCACTTCACTAGCTTGTCCTTGTGCTGTCCTGTGGCACTTGTCCGCGGAAGCGACGAAACACCACGTCCTGCGGCCAAAAGTCTTCCTCCATGACGACGGACAGAAAACAATTCGGTACTCGCACCACGAACGCCTTGAAGTTGACGTTGCGGTGCGACTCCAGTAACTGCAACCTCGGCGTGCAGCTCGTCTTCTGGCGCACGTACTCCACGATGCCCTTCGCCTTAGTGGTGTAGTGTAGGCGGGAGATGTACACCGGTGTGTTCGGCTTAGCGGCACGCAAGCTCATTTCGGGCTTAGTAGGAGCTTTGCCGCAGCGGCTCTTGTTTGTTCGTGATCGGCACTTCCTCCTTTGCACTGTCACGAAACCCTCATCATCAGCCCTATTCACGGTATTAATGGTAACATGCGTAAGTGTGTATGCCACAGTGCAACAATCACTTACCGCATGCATGATGCATAGAGAAGTTATACAAAAAATAATTATTAATCTAGTTTTAAAGTACTGAACTAATAGCGTAAATAATAAATATAATATAACGATCAAAGAGAGTTTATGATCAGAGTTTAATCCGACCTCGTTTAGTTCTTATTATAGGTACTTAATCATCGAGGCACTTGCTTTGAAGATTTTAAATATCTATACAAAAGAATAATACCTTTGTACTAAAATTATAATTATGTCGTATCTCTCTGTATTTTACTCTGTACATAAATTATAAAATAAATAAATGAATAATTAAAAAATTAAATGTTGTTTGTTGGTAAGCGCATCAGTTGAGAATGGCTGAACCGAATTGGCTATTTTTTGTTTTATAAAATGTTCGTAATTAGGTTTTTATGGATAGAAAAATCGACCACGTCTGTTGGGTCAGCTTGTTAAGGTGATAATAATCATAACTACCTACTTGCTTAAAAACACTAGATCGGACATCTTTGTGTATTGAACACGCGTTTTATTCCGATTACCGCACTAGTGCGGGAACGTATGCCACAGTTAACTATTTTACTACTGCGTGGTGTGCTTTTTTTAAAATCTTACCATAGGTCCTATAAATTAATAAAATAATATGATAAATAAACATTATATATTTCATCGAATGACTTATTTTTTTATTAGTGTTCTACAAATAAAAATTAGTAGTCAGCCACGAAAAAAATAATCCGCTAGCCCATCTGATATCTGTGACAAATATTTATTGCAGAATATTATGTTTATTATTTAGTTTCCTTTGCAAGTGTGTTGAAAATCGTCGATTGATGCATGTGAGCATTACCAAATTTTTATTGCAGAGTTGCATCAAAACTTATTTATTTATTTTAACGTTGTTAAGTTTAACAGTAGAATTTTATAGAATAGAATAGAATGCATTTATTTGTCAGAATATTGTACAAAGTTGATATGTGCTTTATTTATTACGATCATAATATTCTGCCGTTTCCGGCGTACAAATATTGTTTGTAAAAGTATGGATCATTATTACATTAAAATTAAATTATGAATCATTAGAATTAATAATAATTTAAATAAATTGAACAATAGTTGTAAAACAGATTAATTATATAAGTCAAAGTGGATACGAGGGTTTTGGCTACTTTGTATGTGTGTATTATAATTGTGTAGATTTGTTGAAATGTGCGTTTTGTTTGTGCAGAATAAACATTTTTTCTTTCTTTCTTTTCTTTCTAAAGTGAAAGGTCAAGGAGATAAAAATTATGATTTAGAGGCAATCATGTCAAATATTTAGGTAAATTGTTCATTCATAAAACAATCATAACTATATAGGTTATAATTATGTTATAATTAGTTATAATTCCATGCAATTCCATTACATCTGGATTTTAGAACAATTTCGTTTCGTTTCTCATTTGATTCCACTTGTCAGCTTATCGAAAATCGCTATTAGTGCCCAGACCGAATGCCCATTCGGTCTGGGCACTAATAGCGACTATCGTCTTTTTTATCGTGCAGAAAAAGCTTAGGAGTTTATCTACTCGTCTAAATGAAGGAAAGTCAAGGAGCGATAAATTTAAGAAATTTTCAAACAACTTCCGTTCCCTAATATCGGGTGCATGTGACCTTTTCGAATTGTAATTTTCATTAACATGTTTGCTATAATATAGTACACAAAATACCCTTAAAAGTAAAAAAAAAATATTTGAACTGGCCTTTTTAAAAACTTGTAGGTTAATCCAAGCGTCGCGTCGCGTCGTCTCGTCGGGGGACGGCTAATGAAAATAGGAAGTTAACAGGAGCTATCCTTTCTACAGCAGCTCTTTTTGCTGGCTTTTCTTTCTTTTTTTATATATTTGCATAAACATTGTATTTATTTTTTAATCTCACTGTATGCTGCACCAGTCGACGTCATCACGTCAACGCCGGCTGTCTCGTATGATTTTAATTTCGAATTATTTAGATTATTTTTTCGAAAAAAAAAAAAATGATAATTAATGTTTGCTTCTACTCCGTTCACCTATTATACCCATTTTTTTTCGAGACGGTAATAAAAGTCATACAGTATATTTCATAACTGTATCCACATCCACGCTTGTAGACCGCGAAAGAGTAGGCAGAGGTATCAAATCAAATCAAATAAAAATATTTTATTTCACATAAACCTACACACGTCATGAAACGCCAGAAGCTAGATGGACGGTTCCAATTGGTCGTTTCCTATGGAGAAGAGCCAGCAAGAAACTCCACGGTTACTCTTTTACAAATAATGGTTTTATTTTTACAATGTTTTCAAGTTACAGTGTTAATAGGTATGGGAGGACAGTGTAGGCCCGTCAACAAGTACCAAGTACTTAACAAAATAGAAAATGGTTTACAAAGCTACAGTCCATTAAGCCTACAACGTTCTCACATTAACAAAACATTACAAACAAACGATATAAAATATTATTAAAAAAATACAATTTTGATTCTTGTTTAAATTAAATTTGTAGGTATATAATGTCAAAGACAATAAAAAAGATTACGTCAAGGAAGTATGTAGAAATAAAAAAAAATATTAAAATAAACATCGCAACTGTATAGTACTTACATACACCCAGTTTTCGGCAGTTTTATATAAAAGTCCTTTATGTAATACTTAATGTCGCAAACCGTTATCGTTAACTAATCCTGAGACCGAGAAATCCATTAACACTGCCCGACCTGAGAATCGAATCCAGGGCCAGAAAATATTAAGTATACGTGATAAAAGTTAAGTATTGTTTTCTTCTTTGTTCACAGATTGGTTGGAAGTATACAAACGCCTGGTTGGTTGGCAACCTGATGTGCAAGCTGTTACTAGTGTTGCGAGCCTTCGGGCTGTACCTGTCTTCGAACGTGCTTGTCTGCATCTCTGTTGACAGGTAAGTGACTTTTCAAAATCACAGAACGTCGATGTGACGGCATCTATATCGCCACATGCGAACTACGCATCAAAGACCTGACGTCACTTTTATCCTGCATCGCGCAAGCAGAGTTTAGTCGGGCAGTAATTGCCCACCCGACACAACACCAGTCTGGTCGGAGGATCCTCCCTTACCATGGAAGATGCGTGAAGTTTACATCCTATTTCTCATACCTCTATAACAGCAGTAGATACTAATACAATTCGTGTCGCTGAAAGTGCGTTGAGCGCATAACTTCTGTCGCGGGCGCCATTCAAAACTGCCAGTACGTCATTTGTGTCACATTGCGAGTAGACGGTGACACTTGGTTTGAATGGAAAACGTTTACCTACAATGCTGCCTCAGCAGTGACTGCCGAGGCATTTCCATGCATGATCTGTGGCTATTAGAAATTAACCTCAAGGCAATTAAAAAACCCGGCCAAGTGCGTATCGAACCACACACAATAAAGGGTTCCGTAGTTGGGAGGAATTTATCCCAAAAATAAACTTACATTGTAGTTGAAAAACACGTCTGCCATACATCGATATACGTCTACGATTAAAAAAAAATCTCCAAGAGCTGTTAGTAAACAAGTGCTACTACTCTATATAAAACTTCCTATCAGACAAATCACTTCTCCATTACAGTCCCCCTCAGTCATGATGCGTTCAGTGTCCCATTGATGTGTACCTAAAATAACAAACATGGCCGCGTGTCTATATCAAATAACAAGATGGCGTCCAAAGATTTGAATTTGAAGTATAGTCAACAAAAGAGATTAATAACATCGCGACTGACAAAATGATTTTATTAGTTCAAAATTAAATCATTATTCTGAACCGAAACCAGGCTGCTAACCTACGAGTATAATGTGGAAAGGAGTTGAAGGTAAAAAAGAAGGAGTTAGAAATATACTTAAGTAAAAATCTTTTTAAAAACAAGCTTTTAATGACCTAAAAAGTTATAAATAAAACTTATGTAAACATAAAACTTTAAGATTTTCTTAAAAGTTTGAGGCTTACCTTTAAATGTAAGAAGGACGTTCACTCATTCCAGCTCCATCACCAGACTTAGGACTTGTCAATATGTATCCAACGAGTCCAAACACGATTATCCTATCTTGTTTAATTGAGGAGTTTCTACAGCCACCTTTCGGCTTTATAATCAGACCCTGCACACCATCTTCGGCTATGGGACTTGTCAAGACAAAACAAATGAGTTCAAACACAATGACGCTATCTTATGTATTTGTGGAGTACTTGTGGCCACCTTCGGGCTCCATCATTAGACCAACTCCATGGTATCACATTTGCCCATACAGGGCCATCGATCGCACGATCCCCACGCGGAGCCGCCTACAGGCAGCGCTCGGGCCCCCCAGATTGGGAAGCAGCGTTGATAGCGCCCCAGCCGCGCCCAACAACTTGGGCGCCAGCCGCCGGAAGTGGGGGCCAAAATCCCACCGGCTGTCGAGCACCAATCCTAGGTACTTCATGGTGGACTCGACAGCGATTTGAGCCTCCCCGACCACGATGTGTGATCCCGGTGGCGATGCCCGTCGGGGGCCATGAAAGATCATGGCCTCCGACTTGTTGAAGGCAACCTCCAGTTGTCACCGATGTTATTTAAGTATGCCAAGTTTCAGCTCAATCGGATGCCAGAAGTGCTTGAAAAATTGATGACAAAGCGAGTAACCGGAAACGCATACGAATGACGCAAGCTAATAAATATAAAGCTTGTAAAAAGGAAGATAGTAGTTACAAGTTAGCTGGCTGTATTTATTGTCACAATAAATTATGAGTTTGAGTTTGAACATGAGATTTTCAACAGGGTCCGGCTATGAGAAATTCGTAATGACAAAATGTTAAATCCAATTAAAGTTAGTTGGACCCGAAGTCGTGCTTGTGGCGACTAGACGAACGATACTCAGTCAAACTATCGTAATCCCAGATACGTAGGTACGTCGTTACTTACGATTAGGAATGGACTCTGTTGCTATTTTCAAACTTAGGTATGCTTATTAAATATCGCACTTCTGTTCGGAGAAAGATTAGGTACTTATTAGCCAGAGATAATATTCAATGTTTCAGCATGTTCTTTTTTTTTTTTTTAATACCTAAGTCGCTATAGGTGTTGGGATGATGAGTTGGAATGTTTTTTTAGGGTTCCGAACCAAAATGGTAAAAAGGAACCCTTATGGTGAGACTAAGACTGTCTGTCTGTCTGTCTGTCACACCTGAATATCTCAAGAATTACTAATGCTATTATAAACTTGAAATTTAGAATAGTTTTAGATGTCGTTTGCTCAACTATTTTGCAAGCAAGAAAGAAATTAAAAAAATATATATAAATCTTTTTTGCAAAAGGGACTGAAAGGGGGTCTTAAAAATTTGAAGTGGGGGTACTAGGGCATGTGGGGTATCATATGAAAGAACGCTGTTTGCACATTCTCAAAACATCTTTCTTTTTTTTTAGGCAGCATAGTTTCCGACTCTTGATGAAAAATGTAAAAAAAAAATACCGTTCCCTCCCCCTTTTCTCCGAAGTTTGCAGAGATAAAAATCTGAAATTATTCTATATTATGATAGAAGCTTATGTAAATATTACAGGAAAAATAAAACAATGTCTCCAAATAGCACAGTTTTTCACAAATCATCAACACCATATATTCGTACGGAACCCTCGGTGCGTGAGTCCGACTCGCTCTTGACTGATTTTTTTATAACTTTGCCCCACACTAGGAATTTCTCCTGTATTGTGGGTGCGTTTACAAACATTTAAACTCACATACAGAAACATCCAGACCCGGAACAACTACCTTTACGTCATACAAATATTTGTTCCGTGCGCGAATCGAACTCGCGACACGCAGCGCAGCAGTCAATCGCTTAACCACTGCGCCAACCGTGGCGTCAAAAATCCTAAAAGATTAAACTGAGAAAAATTAAGTCAATAGTCATCATCATCATCTCAGTCGAAAGACGTCCACTGCTGGACATAGGCCACCCCCAAGGGGGGGGGGTGTTGCCATAATCGCTATAGGCGGGTTGGCGATCGCAGTTTGGTGTTAAAATACATAGAAAACGCTGCTGCCCATCTAATAAGCCCCTTAGTCGCCTTTTACGACACCCCAGGGAAAAATTAATTAAGTACTTGAATACTATTTGCATTTCAAATTAACACATTTTCAAGTCAACCGAATAAATTGGTACATTTTTGTATAGCAGGAGCTTCTTCTGAGAATTTTCTCTCAGCAGTACCTATTCAATAACTTTTGACACGACCAAAAAGGCTGCAGAAAAGCTGGCACCTTTCGCGTGACATAAGCCGTGATCACGGAAAAATCTCAACAACATTCTAGCTTCAATTTTTCAGTCCCAACTCCATTAGTTGCGTCAGTGTTACGATTCGGAAGCATATTTTGGGGTAACGTAGAGAGATTCGTAAGGCCCAGAAACGGTGTATAAGATCTATTAGATGTCAAACCATAAAAGCACTAATCTAAAAATGAATTCAATACCTATGCGATAAAAAGTAAATGTCGTGGCAGTATCTGTGTTTCAAATTATCCGCCAACTTTCCGTTATTAATGGAAAAAGGTTGAAACATTATAAATTCCAATCCTACGCCTTGCCCATGCTATCAAATTCAAATGCCTGAGGACACAATTATTATTGCACACGCGTTCGGTCGAACACATCGCCAAAAAATAATAATTTGAAATTTTGTTAAACCTCTGATCCGAATTTAATAAGGCTACCACCCCGGCTAGCACCCCGTGGGTTTTATCACCACAAAATCAAATAAAATCAAAATATTTTATCTATCATTATAAAAGGCAACCGTGACCGACTGGTCTATCAAATTGTAGCTCAAACAACTGAACGGATTGGGTTGAAATTTGGCAAACAGATAGATATTATAACGTAGGCTAAGAAGAGGTTTTTGGAAATTCCACCTTAAATGGGGTAAAAACCCCGGGTTTTATTTTTATGAAAAATCGTATTCCATCAGTTAATAAACTTGAAACTTGGCTCGAATACTTATGTAAATTATAAAGTTCAGCATTTTTTGGTTTTCTAAAATACCCCAGGGGGATTGGGGGATGTCAAAGTTTGAATAGAAGAATTTTAACGCGTGGTCCGATTAACTCGAAACTCAGTATTTATACTTAGAAACAAAAATAAAGAATAATTATCAGGGTTTTTCGAAAATCTGCCCCTAACTTGGTGAAAAGGGGTTGTCAATTTTTACAAGGGAGGATTATACTGCGTGGCTTGATTAACTCGAAATTATGACGTAGGCATCCGCTAAGAATACATTTTTGGAAATTCACACATCTTTACATTACGAGGCAAAAGGGGATAATTAAGTTTTTAGGGAAGGATTTTACTGCGCGTCTTGATAAACTCTAAAGTAATTTAAGCATTAAATGACAAAACAGAATGACCGAAGATTTTTCAAAAATTAAAAGTGTGTAGTGAAAAGGGGGATACAGTTTATATCAAAATTATGTTTACTTTAATCAATGAACTTTAAAATTGACTGTGATACTTTCTTAACAAATAAAACGATAGTAAACATACATTTTCAAAAACCACCTTTTAAAGGGAGAAGGGTGGAGGGGGTGTTGAATTTTGTGGGGGAAAATAATTGTAAGGAAAGATTTTAACGCGCGGTTAGATTATCTTGAAACTCGGTATTTATATTTAAGATCGGAAAGAAAAGAAAAGATATATCAAAGTTTTCAAAAAATCTACTCCTAACGGGGAGGTCAATTTAAGCGGTATGATTTACGTGTACGTTCCCGTCGATTTTTTTCCGTAATCCACGCGGGTGAAGCCGCGGGCAAAAGCTAGTTTCACATAAGCCAACATGGGCACTTACTAACGTCAGAAGCTAGGTGCACGGGTCCAATTGGTCGTTTCCAATGGAGAAGAGCCGGCAAGAAACTCCACGGTTACTCTTTTAAAAATAATTGGCTTTTACAATGTTTTTAAATTACAGCGTTACTAGGTATGGGAGGACAGTGTAGAACCGTCATAAGTACCAGGTACTTAACAAAATAAAAAATGGTCTACAAATCTACGTCTATTAAGCCTGTTCTCACATTCGCAAAATATTAATAAAATAAAAACCGGCCAAGTGCATGTCGGACCACGCACAATGAAGGGTTCCGTAGTTGGGATGAATTTATGCCAAAAACAAACTTAATATTGTAGTTGAAAAACATGTTCTCCCATACATCGATATACGTTACGGTCAATTCTCCAACTGCAAATTTAAGTTGGTCGACTATTACTCGATAACTTGTGAAGCCTACTTAGCTGTGATAGTTTTCCTTTTAATTTCGTTATATATACTATTGCCATGAATTTTTTCACATATCCAAAACCAACCATTTAGCTGGCAGGGGGGGGGGGACACTTGACTCTAACAAAAAATAGCACTTTAAAGATTAATATTACGCAAACGGATCCCTTAATTGAAAAATGGTTTTGTCAAACCCACAATATTTTTGAACGGCCTATCCAACGATACCCCACACCATGGAATAAACGAGAAAAAAAAATATCATCCCCATTTCACGTATAAGGGAGGTACCCTAAAAAAGAATGATTTTTATAATTTTATTTTACCATTTTTTCGGCATGAATAATATGTATACCCATCCAAATTACAGCTTTCTAGGACTAAGCGTCTCTGAGCTAAGCTGGGGACAGACGGACGGACGGACAGACAGACAGACAGACAGACGGACATGGCGAAACTATAAGGGTTCCTTGTTTACTACGGAACCCTAAAAAACGATATCAAATATTTTAAAATAATAAAAGTTAAACCCGTGTTGAAATTAAAATTGTAGGTATATAATGTCAAATAAGGAAAAGATTATGTCAAGAAAGTATGTAAAAAAATTAAATTAATATAAACATCGTAATTTGGGAGCGGTTAATAGACATTTACATAGTTTTACCGTTAATGAGGTACCAGGGAAGTCACATGTGCAGAAGGAATTAATGCCAAACTTCCTCGTCTTCAACGTAGTCTTTAATCTTATAATATGCTTTTTTCAGAAGGACACGTTTGATGTGGGTTTTGAATTTGCCATCGCTAAATTCTGTTACCGGAACGTATAGGTAATATACTCGTATAAATAAGTATCTGAGGCAACCTTAAGGCTAACAGTACAAGACGCGAGTACGTTCATTGCAAATGTAAACTTTACTTACTTAGTTACGAACTAGCTGCGCCCGTGGATTCGCTCACGTTACTATATCTTCTATTGGACAAGTTGATGGAAAAACTGGCCAAGTGCGAGTGGGACTCGCGCACAAAGGGTTCCGTACAATTATCTGTAAAAATGGCAAAAAAATCACGTTTGTTGTATGGGAGCCCCCCTTAAATATTTGTTTTATTTTAATTTAATTTTTTATTTTTAAAGTGAATATATAACTAAATATTCTGTGAATATTTCAAGCGTCTACCTGTTGCTATTATCAATATAGAGCAAAAACGAGCAAAAAAATCACATTTTTTGTATGGGAGCCCCCTTAAATATTTATTTTATTCTGTTTTTAGTATTTGTTGATATAGCGGCAACAGAAATACATCATCTGTGAACATTTCAACTGTAACTATCACGGTCCATGAGATACAGCCTGGTGACAGACGGACAGACAGACATACAGACAGACGGCGGGCGGAGCCTTAGTAAGGGTTCCCGTTTTACCCTTTGGGTACGGAACCCTAAAAATGAAGTCATAGTGTATTCGTATTATCATTTACATCTACAACATCAGTTGACTATGTTAAGTACATCTTTGGTTTAAGTATATGCACGAAAGAAAAGTTTATATTAAGGAACAACATTAAAATTCCTCTATAACACATAAGACCTTGGCTGCCGCAAGGCGTTACGAAAGCTTTCGCGCTTTTACCACACACTCAAAGCATTAATTTCAAATAAACCAATTATAGGCACTTTTGGATTGTCTCTTGTCGGCCAGTCAGAAAGATGAAGCTAGTTGCCCATTCCAAAGCGTAGTAAAAGGTACAAACTACTAAACACGTTTAACGCTAAACAAATTAAATTTATCTCATTGAAAGCTGCACCGGTGTTTCGTCATCACGCCAACGTCGGCTGTCGCTGAAAACTAGCGCTGGGGCTCTATCTCGCATAGGGTCACACACACACACACACACACAACACACACACACACACACCCCACACACCCCCCCCCACACACACACATGACACATGCATGCATATATGGGACATTATGCTGAGCGGTGGCCATTTTGCGTGAATGTGTCGCATATTTTTCCTTGCGTTAATTTTGTGTTTAATTTTCCTTTGCGTTATTTTTGCCAACAAATAAACGTATTTTCTTTCCGTCTTTCTTACAGTCGTAATTTGTCTACATTCAATGATCACACTTCCCCGTGTTTTATGCGAATAAAGTCACGGGAATACAACATAAATAAACCACATATGTGTATAGGGAAAGCTTGTTTGTTGAGCCGTAACTCCAATCATATCAAATGGAATTGAATGTGCAAAGGTAGTTCGAATGAAACCACAAACCAAGATGGAAGCGGAAATGTTATTATAACGTTCAAACTGTAAGCTGCGAAGTTATTTGCGGATTTGCATATCCGGGTCAATATAATTCGTCCTTGGCCCCCCTTTGTTCTTAGTTTATACAGTATGTAACAAAAACCCTGTTGTTCCTTTTAGGGACGTATACATTAAGACTTCTACATACCAGCGCGACTTGTCGCGCGACGCGACACGGCACAAAGGCCCCGCGTGTCGCGGAATGAGCGATGCCTTTGTGTCGTGTCGCGTCGCGCGACAAGTTGCCCCGGTATGTAGAAGCCTTTAACCTACAAGCACAACATTGGTGGAGTTATAATTAAAAAAAATTAAGAATTGGCTAGTCGAGAATTCAAAATCAAAGAACTAAAGAGGTAAGAAATCAGTTAAACATTACAAATATTAATAATTTATTATTTATTTTAATTATTTTTGTTGACCAGTTTTTATAAATGACTTGCTTTATTACGTATGTATACCGATTCTTAAAACGTAGGTAGAAGGAACAACAGGGTTTTTGTTACATATTGTAATGGCTACTGTAATATGAATATTGAAGGAGGTCACATCTATTCATATGCGGATGATACTGCCATAGTTTTTAGCGACACAACTTGGAACAAGGTAAAGATATCTGCCGAGTCTGGCCTGTCCAGGATCGCATCATGGCTCGACCACAATTTATTGACCCTAAATATTTCCAAAACCACCTTCATTTGCTTCTCTAAATATACGAGTAACCTAGGAAAGGTTACTCGTATATGTATACTCGTAACCTTCAGCTGTCTTCAAAATCAAAATTCACAATAAAATTGCCAGACCCCCTTAAGGCGACGATAAGGGACTTTTAATGGTTTTATACTGAAGATCACGTCTAAACCAGTAGTGTTAATGATTTGAACAAAATATAGAAAAGTTAAATAGAGCATTTTTTCAATAATTTAATATGTGAATATTTTAGATTATATTTATGTTACATAGTGTAATTAATTTGTAAAGTTATGTCTAACGCGGATAAAAAACTGAGAATGGCGCAAATCTACTTAACGTATTTTTCTGAAACCTTCACCAATTTAAAGATAATTTAATTATTGATCTCTTAGTATACGCGTTTTATTAAAATACCTTTTGTTTTGTGTATAATAAATTAATAATGCGTCAAATTGGGGACAGCGCTCCTTGATGGGCGAGTTCTATTACTGGCTGAACGTACGACGCGTTGCGTGAGCTCAGTACAGAACACGCAAGCTAATTACCCAAGGTCACTGGCATATATCTTCGTCTTAAACCCTAACTTTGCTTGCGCTTGCACAGAAATTGAAAAAGTTCAATATACGAAATATTTAGGTATAATGATCGACCAACGTTGGTCTTGGCACTTGCATACCGAATTAATAATGAAAAGAATACGGAAATTTATCTGGACATTTAAAGCACTGCGTTACGTACCTAACTACTAAAAACCTCTTATTACAAATTTACCCGTCACTGTCGGTACTGGCGTATTGTTTACCAGTCTGGGGAGGGGCAACAAAAACTAAATACTTAGAACAACAGAGAGCTCAGAGATCACTATTAAAAGTTATGTTATTTAAGCCCTTTAGGTTCCCAACTGAAAGTCTTTACCTAACTTCGGATATTTTAACGGTTCGGAAACTTTATGTACCTACTCCAAATTATTCAAAAAAAACATAAATCTCTCACTTTCGATCTCACGACTCGGTACCCCAAGGAAATCCCCAAAGTTTCTGTTAAATCAACTTTTGCTAAGAGACAATACGCTTGGCAATCTTCTCACTTATATAACTTGATAAACAAGGAATTAAACACTTACTTACTTTCATGTCGAGACTGCAAAAATGCTCTGACTGAATGGCTAAAGTCCAAAACTTACGATGAGATTGAGAATATAGTCCAAGCGATAAGCTTATAAATACCTACTAACAATTCCGGTTAAATATCTTCTGAGACTACTTCTATCATTTTCATTAAGTATTAACATACATCATATGCTATTTACATACTATATACTATCGTTAAAAATACATACACTCACACTTACACACACGCACACACACACACACACCCCCCCACAAACACGCATGCACCCCACCACACCACCACACGACAGCGCGTCCATAATGAATGATTACGTTGTTTTTCATTATATTTTTGATTTATATCACTCTTTTCTTAATAGGTAATAAAATTTAATGTCTGTTCAATAGCTTATAACTACTAAAAGTTGTTACTAGTGGAAGAGCGGAATTTCCATCACAAGTATATTTCTTACTTAAATGGAAATTCCTTAAAGTCTGGTAAACGTATTTTTAAGTTATTGAAATAAACATTTTGTATTTGTATTTTGTATGATAAAGATGTTTTACACTCTTATTATCGTTATTGCATAGTAAGTTTATATTACTTTATTCCAATCAATAGCTCGTATTATCTAGAGTCTAGACAAAATCAAACTGGATTTAATTCGTTTTACCTTACCTATAGTAATTTTGTTCTAGAAAATGTTCATCTTCTTCACGGGAAGGTTCGTTTTGGGCCTTCTCAGCCTAATTTAAATAAAATATTTTTGATTTTTATTTCATCGATTGGTTCTTCATCTTTTACGTTATCACTTTACTGGTTGTTTGACCATGAGAAATTAAATTTATTTGTAGTAGGCTTATAAATAAGGTAGAATCAGAATGCCTTATTTGTAACATTGCGGGTCCTATCAAAATACTAGCGCTGCGACACTTATTTTTAATCTCACAGCATAGTGCTGAGATATGAGCCTGTTGGCTTCCTACAGGACTTTCTGTTTTTATTTTCATTTTACTTCTTTTTTTTTTTAATATTTCTATGAGAATCAATCAACTCAGCCTATCGCAGTCCACTGCTGAGCATAGGCCTCTCCCAGGCTGCGCCACAACACCTCGTCCTCCGCCTTCCACATCCAGTCTGACCCAGCCATCTTCTTAAGGTCGTGGGTCCATCTAGCTGGGGGGCATCCCACACTACGCTTGCCGATACGCGGCCTCCACTCCAGGACTCCTCTGCTCCATCGGCCATCGGTCTATGAGTATGTTTAGTTTAATTTGTGATCTTCCTGTGCGTGTCCCAATATATACTTTTTCTATCTTTATTTCTCTATAGAGGGTAATATATCGCCTACATAAATTGCTTAAGAATCGTATCAAAAGGTTTTTTGAAGGTCATGAGAAATTCAATAGTTTTGTAACATCTTGTGGGTGACCTACAAAAATGTTCGGTCGCCGAATTCTTCCCTTATCGTGACAGCCCAAATTTGAGCTAGAAATGTCTTGGGAACACAACACTCTACAAACTCCGATAAGGTTTCCTTATACTTTTCCGCTAAAGAAAAATACTGTTACTGAAAAAGTAAATGGATAAATTGAAAATAATTTTCACCAGCGAGTTTACTGTAACAATAAAATAGTATTCTTTCGCCAGTTTTATTGCCCACTAACTGCTGCTCGCGGCTTCGCCCGGGTAGATTTTACTAAAATAAAAGTTGTAGTTATTTCTTATAACATCAGCTATCTGCGATTGAAATTCCCGTCAAAAACGGTCCAGCTCTTTCGGAGATTAGCCGGAACAAACAGAGACAAAAATTTTAAGAATTGTTTTTTTTTTAAGTAACGTATATACTTTCCTATGGATTTAGTAAAAGCTGTTATTTTGACATTACAAACAGACCCTAAAATTTCATTTATTTGTATGTATGTTGACATATTTAAACATGTGTTTGTATGTTTAGGTTAAGCCATTTTTCTATGGGCCTGTGTCGCCTGAAATAAACGTTATTATTATTCAATGTGAAGGAAAAGAAATAAATAATAACGTTTATTTAAAAACACTTCGTGAAAGACAAAATACAAATAACAAAGTGGATGTAATGATTTAACAACAATACTCGTAGTGTGTGCCTCACGGCTGCGCCAAAAAGGTTAATTTCAGCATTAATGCTGTCTAAAACTTGTTTTCTAATGAACCTTTAGGGACAAGTGAGGGGCAGTAGGTACAAACAGTTTCAACATAGCTAATACATCATTTTTAGAAATAAACTAGTAATGAAATATAATTACAAAAACAAAAAAACAACAAGAACTGTCTCAGCAAAACCTGTTCTTAGCGATTGGCTAGATTGATTCGTGCATGGTGCACGCACAAAGCGTTACAGGCCGCCGACCGCCACGAACAAGGGGCCAAAAATAATTACGTGCATTACATTGTAACATACTTGGAAGTTTGTACCAAAATAATATGCTATGACACAATCGCTTTTATAAATATATGTTTAGCTACAACTACAATAAAATAAACACACACCCACATAATACCACACTCACACACACACTCAGGCAGACACAAAACAAAAAAACACACACGTGCACACAAACCGCTCAACCGCATGCATGCACTAAATTCCGTTAATTTTAAGATATTTTAATTTTATTGCAAAAATTTAAAATAATCTTTATTGTGGGCTTAAGTTTGTTACAAGTCTTAACAATAAATTAAAGTTCCAATATGTCCTGCATAATAGGCATACAATATTTATGTATTGGCATTAAATTTAAAATTATTTTACATGTCTAATTTAGTTATTATAAATTTCAAAATAACAAAAACAGTGACATTAATACATGGTCAACAAATCAATCAATAATTCGAGAAACCTTGGATTGTGTAGTTTAACAATTAAAAAGTTTCGTAATTTCACATCTTTTGTTAATGTGCCAAAATGGGAGAAGAGACTTTATTAGGTAACAATAAAAATGTCACAAAATTAAATATTCTGCTTTTCGTATTCAAGATTGACCACGACACGTATCTTCAGATATAATATCCCTAAAGTCAGGACGTGTCGTGAAATTCTCAATGAGCTAAATAGTATTCGTTACTCTTAATAATATGTTAGAAAAATTGTGTAATTTTCAAAATTCGTTTAATTAAGAACTTCAGGATAAAATTACTGAAAGTATTGAAATGACATGAAATGAAATCGTTTATTCTGTAAATAGGATATTAGAATCACTTTTACACGTCATATAAAAAATTTAAAAAAATATCTAGATGTAGCCGACATTTCCTATCTGACTACCCCTGAGAAGAAATGGCGAAACCAACTCAGTGGTCAGTCTCTTTTAAAGTCCAGACATAATCTTGGTCAGATCATGTGAGGACCATGTAGATCCGTGTCTGAAATGGTATTTTGAGGAAAGAACCACACATATTTGAGTGGACCTGTCCAATCAGTGCAAGCATTGCGGTGGTCATGGTCTTATCGACGGTGCATAACGAATTTACCGCATTCTTACTAAATAATAGACATCAACCAACTAATAAAGGCATCAAATCAGAATGGGGGCTAAAAAAACTTGTTTACATCCTAAGGCCCTGTTTCCACCAAAGCGGAGAGGAGAGGAGATGTTTGTGTAAACGACTAATAAGATACCGATACCGTACCATCGCATCGAAATAACGTTATCTTATTGGTCGTTTACAAACATCTCCTCTTCTTTCCGTTTTGGTGGAAACCGGGCTTAATTGACTACTCAATAAAAATTGTATGTCGGAGGAGTGAAATAAAAGACTAGTAGCGCCACCTATCGTTGTAGCGTTTGAAATACCTACCCTAGTCGATTAATCAAATCGATAACAATTGTCATTGAGTCATTATTTCGAGTCAGGGCTGTCAATTAACTGTCACGTGTGACGTTTGACATTTGTCAGATGTCAAGGTGAGACTAGTGTGTGAGTGACACGACATTAATTGACGTCCAGAGATCGACCGCATCGGGTGTGCGCACTGATTCAGCTCGACCACGTGCAACATGGCGGACACAGATGATATCTCGGCAAAAAATCCCTCTGCATCTCCGTCATGTATTTTGACTTAAATTTATTAAAATAATCACGAAAACCCTCTAAAAATGCGACGTTTTCAGCTCGTGCGGGGTGAACGCTCTTAACCGATATCGAATTCAGTCTTCAAGATCTTAACAGCCATTTACGTTATTGTCGTTGCGACAATTGCGTTATTGTCGTTGTAATGGCTGTTAAGGTCTTGAAGACGCCTTGAATCTTATGCCTCTTTCCATTAAATAATATTTGAAAAGAAGCCCACAAAGAGTAGGTACATTCGTAGCTCCGTCTGTGGTACAATAGCGTAGCCGTTCCAAGGAGAGCAATGTATTGAAAGGCTTCTACCAATCATAAGCCAGATATTGCAGTACGTTTCACTTATAAAAGAAGGGTAGTGTGCCTTTTGTATGATGTATTGTTAAGGAGTAATAAGATATAAATGAGAAGTAGAAGTTGAGCCTTCTGAATTTTCATTATAAACACGGTATAGGCGACTCTTTATAGGGAGCAGTGGTGGTAACGGTCGTGAATTAAGAGTTGTAGGTCGTAGGTTCAAAGTTGGCCCTGGCTCAAAGGCAAATGAAGGAACACGGGTGGGTTTTAGTCAGTAAAAGTCTGACTTCTCCCGCTCCGCCCAGAGCGGGAGAAGTTATTTGATAATTTCCCACCCAAAAAAAAAAAACGGTTTTAAGTTTGAACTCAAGCATACCGATTTAAGGTTCTTACAGACTCACGCGAAATCGCGGGCGCGACAGGCACCGACAAAGAAATTGTCCTACTAGTGTCGCGTCGCGCCCGCGATATCGCGTGAGTCTGTAAGAGCCTTTAACGATCAGACAATAATGCCGAATAGTCATAGGTTTATAGTACATGTATCAGTGGTAGAAAAGGTTTTTTATGTTTAATCGGTGACTGATAAGTCTTCAAATAGCCTTTATAAAACAACTAGCTGACCCGTGCCCACTTCGTTAGGCGGTAAACATTTTACCGTCTTTTCATTTTTCCGATTAAATTATGGCCTTATGTTATGACACTTACAAAATAATAACGTGGCTTTCAATGGGTAAAAGATTTTTCAAAATCGGTTCAGTAGATCCAGAGATTACCCCTACAACCTCACAAACTATAAAATATTAATATAAGTAGATGAAGCAACGGTTTAGCAATATCCTTAAAAAAAAATGAATCGCATTCCGTTTGCTCACTATAGGCAAGCGACTTCTCGACAAAATCAATAGCAGTGAATTGGGACTGGGATTGTGAATTCAACTGCACATTTACCGCTGAGTCGGTGACGGTCGGTGATTCTTCAATTTTGCCGGCGTGAGGGGTCAAAAGATATTTTTAGAGTTCCGTACCCAAAGGGTAAAACGGGAACCCTATTACTAAGGCTCCGCCGTTTGTCCGTCTGTCACCAGGCTGTATCTCATGAACAGTGATAGTTAGACAGTTGAAATTTTCACAGATGATGTATTTCTGTTGCGGGTATAACAACTAATACTAAAAAACAGAATAAAAAAAATATTTAAGGGGGCTCCCATACAACAAACGTGATTTTTTTGCTCGTTTTTGCTAGATATTGATAACGGCAACAGGTAGACGCTTAAAATATTCAAAGAATATTAAGTTATAATATTCACTTTAAAAATAAATAATTAAGTTAAAATAAACCAAATATTTAAGGGGGGTTCCCATACAACATACGTGATTTTTTTGCCATTTTTATAGATAATGGTACGAAACCCTTCGTGGGCGAGTCAGACTCGCACTTGGCCGGTTTTTTTATTATTTAAATTAGCCAACGGAATTAAAACATCAAAATGACCTTCAATAAAGTTTCCTGAGAATCGGATTATTTTGACTCCCTGCCGTGCTTCCCCAAAACCAGCAATAAAAATACCATCCTGAAACACCTGGAACTCAAATGAGAATAGTTCTGCCGCTGCCATTTTTTTTTTTTGGTTGGTAAATTATCAAATAACTTCTCCCGCTCTGGCCGGAGCGGGGAGGGCGTGTCAGACTGTTACTGACTAAAACCCACCCGTGTTCCTTCAAATGCCTGTGTGCCAGGGCCACGATATCCCTTTCGGACAGGCTCGTAACCCTGGCAGGCATTAGCCCTTTCGGACCCCGTCAATTGGTGCTGACATCTCTTTGAGGCGCGCGTGGAACACAACGCGCCGTCGACCCGGGCCTGGTCCTTATCGGACGGCGAGCTAACCATCGCTCACCATCCGCAAGCCCGCGCCCACGGTGGCCGGGAATCGGCCTGCGATTCCCGACGCCCGGGGCGTCTCCTGCGGTGACTAAGGGCGTGTGGGCGCGAACCCTGCCTCACCCTCACGCGTTCCGCCTCCTCCTTCGCATGTATTACTGCTTTGCAGAAGGAGGTGACGGCCTCCCGTGCACTCTCGCTCCGAACCATGGCCTGAACCAGGGCCAGATGCGAGATATCGCCGCCGCCGATCGCCTCCGTGAGGACATGGCGGTGCTCCGCCCAAGCAGGGCAGACCTAAACCGTATGCTCCACCGTGTCCTCCGGGCGATCCACACACTGGTGACACCCGGGCGTTTCCTTCCGCTTTATTCTGAATAGGAACCTCCCGAAACAACCGTGTCCGGTGAGGACGTGCGTCAGGCGGAAGGTGAGGAAGCTGTGGCGCCTCTCTAGCCACTCCTCAAAGAGGGGACTTATCGCCACAATTGTGGCATGCAAATTCTTTGCCAAATAGTAAATATCCCTGGCGATGGCGCATGCTTATTTTCATCTCTCTCCTATTTGGTGAACAGTAACGTGGCCATGTCATTGTCTTCTCAAATTCGAGACAGCATTGTGCGCCACGTGTCTAAAAACTGGGAAATATTCCAAGCTTTCACCCAGGATCGGTCAGGAGGAGCTGTTTATGGTTCAAAGCGTGAATACGTCGCTGAAATGTCTTGTAATGGCACCTACGGAACCACCTGTGAACTTATGGCAGCGGGAGAACTATTCCCATTTGAGTTCCAGGTGTTTCAAGATGGTATTTTTATTGCTGGTTTTGGGGACGCACAACAAGGAGTAAAAATAATCTGATTCTCAGGAAATTTCAATGAAGGTCATTTTGATGCGTGTCAGACTTTTACTGACTAAAACCCACCCGTGTTCCTTCAAATGCCTGTGTGTGCCAGGGCTACGATATCCCTTTCGGACAGGCTCATAACCCTGGCAGGCATTGGCCCTTTCGGACCCCTCAGTTGGTGCTGATATCCATTTAAAATGGGAATCGTTCTCCCGCCTTTTTCCAACCCTTACAACGCCAACCTAAACCAAAGATACTAAGCAATAAAATTAAAATACGAACGTAGGTATTCAAGGACACTTTTTCTAATAAGAACGACTAATACTAAAAACTATTATAGTAATACCACAGTGTGAAATACCTACACAATAAGTAATTCGCAAAGAAATAGAAATAACAAAATTCCAACCCGGCAATAGGTAAAAACGCATTTATTATCCTCCAATTTAAAATTAGGAAGCGAAACAAACCAAAACGAAAACCAAACAACGACGATGAAAAATATTTCAAAGCAAATTAGTAGTAAGTAATAACAAAATATCGCAGAACAGAAATTTCGGTAACTATAGCTTGAACGTGTATCGCTTAGGTTTGTATTCTGTGATTGATACATGACTTCGTTTTTTGATACGATCGACTTGCAAGCCGCGATTAAGGTTAAACATTGTAAAGTTTTCCCCTTGGCATTCTCGACTTTAATGCTATAAATGCAACGTTAAAATTACCTGAATACCAATTAGAACCTCATTTCATTATCTTTTAGCAGATGCCTGCATACTGAAAAATACTGGCCACCTAGAACTGGCATAAAAACTTTAGAACGTTATCACGCCTGCACTGAAACATAATGGCCACCTAGAAAAAAAACTAAATATAAACCTCAAGAAACTTCCAAAAATTCTTATTTCAATGTAAAATATGCATTAACGCGTTGTCGTAAAATTCAATTTAGATCTTTATCGGCCTCCGAATTCTAATTTCAATGTAAAGTATGCAATAACTCGTTGCCGTAAGATTCAATTTGGATCTTAACTGCATTTGGTACATTTTTCATACAAACATTAAAAACCCTTATTTTCACCCTTAAGCGCCGAATTTCGTAAAATCCTTTCTTATTGAGCACCTAGAAGTCGAAAGGAACAATCAGGCCAACATTCATGTCTCTAACTTTAAAAACATAGGAGTTTCATACAAACTTTGACACCCCTTTTCAACCGCTTAAGGCGCGAATTTATAAAAATCCTTTCTTAGTGCGCGCCTGCACCCCATAGAGAGTGCTTGTGCCAAATTTTAGACCTCACGGCCCAGTAGTTTCCGAGATTTCGTGATGAGTGGTCAGTGAGTGGACTTCTCTTTTATTTAAATAGATAGATAAAATACATACGTGGAACACAATTTTTGATTTTTGAGTTGCAAAATATGGTGGTAAGAATATTCCCTTTGCCATAGAGAGAGAGGGACCCGATAAAAATACTCGCGTAATATAAACATACTTAATATATTATTTTAATTTCATGATTATCAAAAACAATATGCACATTTTTAACTATATCTTTAGTTTTATAGGTTCTGCTTATACATTAATTGCAATTTCAGATTTTTATAATCCCTATAGTATCGTGACTATAACTGTTTTTTAAATCAACATGTCCTATCTAAAAGAGCCGGGTGATCTGTAAAAACCGGCGCGACACGCGACGCGACATAAAGGCACCGCTCGTCGCGCGACACGCGGGGCCTTTGTGTCGCGCCGGTCTTTAGAAGCCTTGACTCAGGACCCTCCTACCTCTGACACCTTTCTCTATTTAAGATTGTCCATTTATTAACCAGTGCCTGTAATATGATGTTGAGATAAATAAAGATTTATGATTATGATTATGATATATTTTATATCAAACTCACTTTTCGTGTCTGTCTGTATAACCACGTTGTGGTACCAAACTACACAACGGATTTCGATGCGTTTTACACCATAATTTAAAGAATTTATTCCGAAATGTTTATGTTTATAAGTTTTATAACACATTCAAATTAAACTTACAAATTATAAAGAAATCTCCATGTTTTATCAAGTCGTAAAACCGAGAAAACCCGAGGCGGGTCGCTAGTATCGAAATAAGACTTCGTTACAGCACAACAGATCACATGAGCTGGGAGCCAATTCTGGGCACCAAAGTCAAAAACTAGAGAGTACAGGACCAGGAAATGTCTCATGCAGTAATTGAACTGTTCTGAATTGGAGCTAAGCCGTGGAGGCCATTGCACGCACATTGTCAAACTTTTAACTTTTAAGGTTTTGAATAGGTACTAGGCTTTTAGCAATTATTATTATTTTTTTTTTATTTCTGGTTGTTATATAATATGCATCATAGTCTTAAAATATGATTGCAATTGGCCACTTTGTATTAGAGTGTGTATTTTTGACAATTTTTATTTTATTTTTGTAAAGTGTGTCTTGTTTGTGCAGAATAAACAAATTTTCTTTCTTTCTTTTTTCACGAATGAAAGTACATAGGCTCGAGTTATCCATGATTCAATGATGAAATTATAATAAAATAAAATTGTGTTTTCTATTTAATCAAATCTTGCGTACATTTTGGGACACCTTTATAAAGCTTCAAAGTGCTAATTTTTGTTAGAGTCAAGTAACCCCGCCCTGCCAGCTAAGGGATTGTTTTTGAATATGTGAAAATATTCACCCCGGGAGTATATATTAATGTATATCGAAGTTAAAGGGAAAACTATCTTAGCTAAGTAAACTTTACAAGTTAACGAGTAATACTCGATTAACTTACATTATTTTGCAGTCGGAATGTACAGACGGCTACACATCAAGCTATACATTTCTAGTATAAGCTGATCTCGCATTGTATAGGATTTCCGTAAAGAGGTCAGCGTATACTGGAAATGTATAGCTTGATGTGTAGCCGTGTGTACCTATGGCAGAACATGTTTTTCAAATACAATGTTTTTGTTCTTGGGATAAATTCAGCGGACTCTCCTAATACAGGCACTTGGCCGGTTAAACTATTAAATAGAATAAGCGAAATGAGGGTGTACAGTCGACCACACGTTCATGGTTCTAATTATTTGACTTTGACAGTACCTTAATTTAGTGGCAGTAGCTTCGATTTACGTAGTAATATATATGTACTCGTATATAATTACAACTCTGCCTACTCGAGCCTTCAAGGACTGCTGTAATCAGAGGCCTAAGATACATATTAGCATATTAATATTACTCAGTATCTAGGTTAGTCAGGCCAGACGGTATTTTCATTAAAATTCAGACACATCTGGTTCGACGAAATCCAACTAGGTATTTGGGAAACTAACAAACCAAACGAGACCCGTAAAATAAATAAGCTTAACTGTTCCAATTTGTGAAATAATCTAGCTTTGAACAATTAGGTATGTAAAGTATTTTTCAGGTATGTTTTTTATATTTTTATTTTAATGATAAGAGTATTTGAAACACATAATTTCAGCTTTTTGTTTTTACAAGCTGTAGTTATTTATTATATTATTTAAAGTATTGTTCGTACTGACGTCACTAGTAGAACTGAATAGCTTAGGATCTTTGCCACGTTTAACACTTATTTAAAACCAAAATTCAGTAAAGTCAAACTGTCAAATTTGACAATTAATTTGTTTACATTTCATACTTTAGCGATTTCCGTACTTTAGTTTAAAGATAAGGCTTAATAAAATGAATGGATTCAAAGACTACTTCTGCTAAGTGCTTCATACCGTCAAGTGTATAAGAAACACCACAACAAATAGCCGACACAAATTGATTGTTAGTAAAAGAAACCTTAAAAAGGAAATGGTGCGAGGAAGTAAATGTTGAAAACAAGTCTGGGCGGCGTCTGTTTTATTGTGAAGATCATTTGAACGTAAGTTAAGTTTGCCTGAGGGGATACATCGATGTGATTCGACTTGTACTGTCCGCCGCTGGTGAAAAACTACACTATTTACGTATATTTATATCTGAATTCATGTAAATTTGACGGTGACATGACACTTGACACATAAAGAACAACTTAATTACAAGAGGCACTGAAAGTTTCCAATTCAGGCTGCTTTGTGACGGCATTTAGAGGTCAAATAAAAGTCAAGTGATTTTAAGTATTTGTGTGAAAATAAATACGATCTTATAATTTTAAGACCTATTAATAGGAAAATAAGTCTTAGAAGCTTAAAATCTCGAAATGGTTTTGGAATCGGCATAGGTTAACTTTTACTTTACATACCCAACTGCTAACAAACAAATTCTATAAAAATATAATAAAATTGAAGTCTGTTTGTAATGTCAAAATAACACAGCTTTTTAAATCCATGCCACAGTTTATAATATTTGCAGTTGATCAACTGAATTCGTTTTTCCGTTTTTTAGGGTTCCGTAGTGTCATATACTTAATACGTGTCGCTGGGTTACCGTTGTTGATTACTTTTATGTCATTCAATAAATACTGCTATCACGAAATATTATGCTTTAATTAGTATCTAATATCTGGCGACGATGTCGTTCGATATAAAGAAAGCAAAACGTTCACGAGCCATCCTACGCGGCTTGTTAACAAAAACTAATAACGTACTTCAAGAAGAACAAAATGTGTATACGCAAGAAGAATTAGAAACACGATTACTGACACTTCAAAATACTTACCAAGGACTGCAAAACATACAATTACAGATAGAGGAGGAGACCGAAGACGAATACATCGAAGCTGAAACCCATTACAGGTACGAAGTGGACGAAATTTATACAAATTTACGTACAAAAATGATTCGACTGATGAAGACATTTTTCAAACCTCCTGAGCCGTTACCCAACGTGCCATCCACACATCATGCGTGTGAAATCACGAGCGCTCATCGTGAAGTACCTCCTAGACTCAATTTCCAACCGTTTCAAGCAAACGAATCGTTTACAAACTTTATAAAAAGACTGTCTGTTTACATGATGCTTAACAATATCACGGATCCCACTACGAAGGTCTACACCCTGCTGTCCACTTTACCACCTGAAATTCATGAAAGAATTTACGACAACATGTGGCAGTAATTGATCGATCACTGAACCAGTTAAAAAATTCCTGGATCTACCTTCTTAGATGAAGAAGTATGCTATTTATTGTGTAAACCAAATATTTTAAGACGAGCGCTAATCCTGCCGACAAACTGTCACGCAGTTTGGCAGGTTTATAAAATGTGTACAAGTGTTTGGTCCAAAATAAATGATTTATTTATTATTATTATTATTTATTATTACCTGTGTTCACCCGACGACCCAATCAAGAAGACCTATGAAGAACTTACTGATATCTTGGACAATTTCATCGATCCAAAACCTAGCATATGGGCCTCACAGCACACCTTCATATCCAGGATACAACAAGCCAATGAATCGATTGCTGTTTACGCGTCAGAACTAAAAAGACTGTCGTCAAAATGTGAATTTAAGTACTCAAATTGTCTGAAACCCACTCTCGATTCATTTTTATCGTTACAATTTATTCGAGGATTAAAAGATGGAGAAATTCGCACAAAAATTCTTCAAACAAAACAAACAGCGTCCTTTTCAGAATTAGTACACACGGCCACGACTATGGAAATGGGAAAAAATTAAAATTCTACCATATCTACATCTATTCGTCCACCACCATTGGACACGATCAACATAGTTTCAAAAGCCCGTAATGAACTACAACCCGCATCGAATAATGCACATTCAATTAAAAGACCGACTTCTATAAGAGAACTTAAAGGTAAATGTTACCGCTGTGGAAAAGATGACCACAAAGCAAATGAATGTGGGGCCATAAAAAGCACGTGCCGAAAGTGTCAAAAGGAAGGACACCTAGCCCGAGTCTGCCTTCAAGGACATAAACGCAATGAAACGAACTTGCTGAATTACTCTACAAGCAGCGCCAGTACCGATAGCATCGCAGAAATCCACCTCGTAAAGAGTGAAATCTCAGACAAATACATTATAACTATCGAAATTGAAGGAAAGAATACAAACATGGAATTCGACACGGGTGCAACACTCTCTACCATCTCACTTAAGGATTATAAGAAGCTTAACATAAGCAAAAGACTATTTCACACGAGCATCAAACTAAGAACTTATACAGGCGAAGTTTTTGAACCCATCGGTGTCACTTTTGTTCGTTGCAAATTTAAAGACCAATTGTTCTATGGAAAGCTATACGTAATTAACAAAGACGTGGAACCCATCTTGGGTAGAAGCTGGATGAAGGAGTTTGACATTAAACTAGCCGAAATGAAATCGATTAATACATGTGAGAAAATACCGAAACTTGAACAATTACTTAAAGAGTACGAACCCACCGTCTTCAGTACAAATCTAGGCGAAATTGCAAACGTTCGAGGCCACCTGACCCTTAAAGATAATGCACAACCAATCTTTATTAAACCACGGAGAATTCCATATGCCCTACGATCTAAAGTAGATGAAGAAATTGACCGACTTGAAAAACTGGGAATTATTACAAAGATTGATCACTCCGATTGGGGTACTCCTGTCGTCCCAATAATGAAACCAAACGGAAGCATCAGACTGTGCGCCGATTACAAGATCACCTTAAACAAAATGATAGAAGACGAAAAATACCCAATTCCAATAATTGAAGACATTCTAGCTGAAATGAACGGCGGACAATTTTTCTGCACATTAGACATCACGCAAGCCTACCTAAACATGGTGATGGACGAAGAAAGCTCCCTCTTGCAAACATTAAGTACACATAAAGGTACTTTTAAAGTGAACCGACTCATGTTTGGAGTAAAAGTAGCACCAAGTCTCTGGCAAAAATACATGGACCAATTACTACTGGGCCTCGACGGTATTAAGTGCTTCTTCGATGATACAAGGCTCAACAGAAGAACAATTATTATCCAGATTGAAACAAGTTTTGCATAAACTTAAAGACAGCAACCTTCGTGTCAATAAAGAAAAGTGCCAATTCTTCAAAAGAAGTATGAATTACTTGGGACACACAATAGACAAAGAAGGATTACATAAAAATCAGGACAAGATAAAAGCAATTTTAAATGCACAACGCCCAACTAATGTAAATGAACTAAGAACGTTACTAGGCTTAGCAAATTATTACAATAAATTCATACCCAATCTAGCATCCATCACTGCCCCCTTAAATGAACTCTTGAAGAAAGGAGCAAAATTTACTTGGTCTACAAAATGTGAAGAAAGCCTGTAGAACATAAAAAAAGAAATATTAAGCGAAAGAATCCTAATACACTTCGATCAGAATAAACCACTTATACTAGCCACAGACGCTTCACCCACAGGACTTGGTGCAGTTCTAAGTCACAAATTACTAGATGGCTCAGAGAGACCAATAGCATTTGCTTCTAGATCCCTGACCAGCAGCGAAAACAATTATAGTCAAATCGATAAAGAGGCGACAGCTATTTTCTGGGGTTTAAAGAAATTCTATCATTATTGTTACGGCCGGAAATTCACACTAATCACAGATCATAAACCTCTTACGAAAATCTTTCACCCGCACCAAACCTTACCAGCCTTGAGTACTATGAGGCTATTCCACTACGCTCACTTTCTATCAGGATTTGATTACCATATCGAATATAGAAGTTCCTCAAAGCACTCCAATGCCGACTACCTCTCACGTTTTCCCGTTGAGAAAATTAATGAGAATAAACATGACCAGCATTACATATTTCAGCTGAATCAGATAAACACATTTAATATTTCACCGGATGTAATAGCAAAAGAAACAAGAGCAGACCCAGAATTACAGAAATTACTCGAAACACTCCATTCAGGCACTTCACTTAGGGAATCTGGATATAAAGATAATGAACTAACTCTTCAGAATGACTGCATCCTAAAAGGCACGAGAGTTATAATTCCACATACACTACGCCAACGCATTTTAGATGAACTTCACGCGGGACATGTCGGGATCTTGAAAATGAAACTTCTTGCGCGGAGTTTCGTATACTGGAAGAATATTGATAAAGATATCGACAACAAAGTTAAATCATGCAGAACCTGTCGATTAAACCAAAATGATCCACCAAAAGCCCCTCTGCATCACTGGGAAGACCCAACTGGCCCGTGGCAAAGAATGCACATAGGTTTTGCAGGCCCGATATCGGGCTACCAACTTCTAATTGTCGTAGATGCATTTTCAAAGTGGGTAGAAATAATTCCTACAAAAACTACGACGAGCGCATTCTGTATCCAGAAATTAGACGACTTATTCGATACCTTTGGATTACCCTACATTTTGGTGTCGGAAAATGGAAGACAATTTGTCTCTCAAGAATTCCAGACGTTCTTAACTAGTAATGGCATTGTACACAAAACGATCGCATCGTACCACCCCTCAACTAATGGACAAGCTGAACGATTTGTCCAGAGTTAAGAGATCACTGCACAAATTGGAGGGGGAGAGTGGTGGGATACTGCACAAAGTCCGTATGGTTAGAAGTCTCCTCCGGGCTACGCCAGTCATCTCAGGCGACTCGCCCTACATGCTTATGTTTGGAAGAGAGGTAAGAACGAGATTGGCCGCCAAGATTAGAGCTCCACCGGGCAAGGCACTACATAGGGACAGAAGAGAAGGAGTGAGAGAGTTTGCAGTCGGTAGCAGAGTGCAAGCTCGCAACTACTCTGTGTCTGGAAGGAAGTGGGAGTTTGGTACAGTGACCCGTCGACTGGGAAACCTTCACTATGAGATAGATACCGACAGTGGACGCACATGGTTGCGCCACCTCGACCAGCTGCTCCCGGCGCCTCTGATTCCTGGGAATCACGGCGGAGGCGTGTCATATACTTAATACGTGTCGCTGGGTTACCGTTGTTGATTACTTTTATGTCATTCAATAAAATACTGTTATCACGAAATATTATGCTTTAATTAGTATCTAATACGTAGTAATAAGTAACCCTTTTAGTTTCACCATGTCCGTCTGTCAGTCTGTCTGTCCTCGGTCTGTCAAAACCATTTTTAGATTAAGGGATTCGTTTGCATATTATTAAGCTTCAAAGTCAATGATATGATACCTTTAGATGCGTTACCTGTGCTCAATAATGGCAAAGTAAATGCCAGGCAATTGCCTGACATTTACAATAATAATTATTATTATTACGTACGCGCCAATGAACACGCAGCAGCTAGTGACGTAACTAAATATGTATGTTCATCTCTTTCTAAAAACAGATATCGGTATAGGTCTTTCCTTTTCTTCACGCGCTGTATGATTGTATGCAATAAGTAGCTACAATCATGGCTTACGCTGTTTTTGAGTGCACTGATGTTCGTGTATGACGCTTCTATTTATAATACGTCATTGTTCAAAGTGCTATTTTTTGTTAGAATCAAGTGTGTGGTGCCAGCTAAATGGTTGGTTTTGGATATGTGAAAAAATTCATGGCAATTCATCAATTCATTCATTCAGTAGTTTTGATAACGAAATTAAAAGGAGAAGTATCACAGGTAAGTAGGTTTTACAAGTTAACGAGTAGTCAGCCAACTTAAATTTGCAGTTGGAGAATTGACCGTAACGTATATCGATGAATGGGTGAGCATGTTTTTCAAATACAATGTTAAGATTGTTTTTGGGATAAATTTATCCCAACTACGGAACCCTTCATTGTGCGTGGTCCGACACGCACTTTGCCGGTTTTTTAATATTGGGTTTCACCAGAAAAACGTTGTATAAAGAGCAGATGGCTCCGTAACTATTTACTTGTTTTTTTTTTATAATTTTTTTTATTTGCTGCTTTTATTATATTGTGTGCCTTTAGTCTGTGCTAAATAAATGTATTTTCTTTCTTTCTTTTCTTTCTTTATACAGACCCCTTGACAGTTAACCAAAGTGTATAATATGCAGTAAACAGTAGATATTATAAAGAAGAAAGAAAGAAAAAGAAAATAATACGCGGATAGATATTAGAATTTGCGGTAAACATGACGCAAAGAAAGAACACAAATACAAAAAGAACAAGTAGGGGGAAAATATGCGTCACTTCCACGCAAAACGGCCACCGCTCAGCATAATGCTGAGACCCTATGCGAGACAGAGCCCCAGCGCTGGTTTTCAGTGACACGATGACGTGATGACGTGGACCGGTGCAGCATACAGTGAGATTATAGCAGTAAACAGTATATGACTTTCAAAGATGGCAGAAATGAATAGTTCCAATAATGGCTACTGAGAGGAAAAGTGGCACTAGTAGCTGACTTTGTATATTAAGCCCTCTACACATTGGACATAAACTTCGACAATGTTTGCGGAGGCGCGCGTAGATTGTTATTATACAACAATGCGCAAGAGAGGCACCTCGCTGGTTCGGCGGGTGCGGGGGAGCTCCAACAGCATGTTGGCCGCGCTCGCGGAAAGGGTCGATTGCGCCTACATTAATCATTGCTGTAGGTTACACATTGAACATACGTAATGTGGCAACACTGCAACACTTGTCTATTAGGTACCTATTTGTTGTTTTGTTATTTTCTAATTTCTATATTAATTCAATGTATTTGATTATGTAATGTGACTGAGTGTATATAAATATTTAAGTTATGAGTCTATGATACTTGAAATAAAATGATTATTTATTATAAAAGCGACGTCGCACGACATGTAATAATGACGACATGAAATAATATTATTTTTTACAGTCCGTTCAATCGATTTTGACAACCGACTGGGCCTGGACTTGGCTTTTGGATTTTTGGAATACCGTACGCATAAAAATGGTATTAAAAGCAAAAACGTGGTTACAATACCAACTGTTTATTACTTCTGCCATTTGTCATGCCACCAACGCAATAAATTCAAAACCTGTTAAACAGACTGTAAAAAAGGTTTATTTAAATGTCTTATCTTAATTCAATTGGAGTATAGTAAAAATATTAACTGTTTCTCAATAAGCAATAAACACAGATTCCCGTCAAATGAAATCTAGTTTCCAATAAAATCGTAGCTTCAAATCGAATTTAAATTGGTTTTGTTTCGTATTGAAATGATACCAAAATTTATCTATCTGTATTCAGTTCCAATATGTTATCCGATATGTCTACGATAACATTTTGTTAATGTTTGTTTTTGTACTAGTATTAGCAAGGTCTTTGCGAACGAGAGGTAGCGAATTTACGCCTCAGTGGAGCACAATTTTCGGTTTAAAAGCAAAATTATCAATAAAACAAACTGGCCATGTTCATGTCGGACCATGCACAATGAAGGGTTCCGTAGTTGGGATGAATTTATCCCAAATATATACTTAAAATTGTCATACGTCACTTATCCATTTTCCAACTGCAAACGTGAGTTTGTAATCGCATTTTTAGGGTTCCGTACCAAAATGGTAAAAAGGAACCCTTATGGTGAGACTAAGTCTGTCTGTCTGTCTGTCACACCTGTATATCTCAAGAACTACTAATGCTATCAACTTGAAATTTAGAATAGTTTTAGATGACGTTTGCCCAACTATTTTGCAAACAAGAAAGAAATTTAAAAAAATATACCTTTTTTGCAAAAGGGACTGAAACGGGGTCTTAAAAATTTGAAGTGAGGCTACTAGGTCATGTGGGATATCATATGAAAGAACGCTGTTTGCACATTCTCAAACATTTTTTAATTTTTTTTAGACAGGGTAGTTTCCCACTTTGATGAAAATTTAAAAAATAAAAAAGTCTCTCCGAAAGTTACACAGATAAAAATCTGAAATTATTCTATGCGATGGAAGTTTATGTAAAGATTACAGGAAAAATAAAACGATTTCTTTAAATAGCACAGTAGTCGGTGGCAGAAAACTCAAATACAGATCCAAAGACACCGAATTCCGAAATTAAAGTTATTTTTCACTTTGTAGTGTTATTTTTGGTAGTCGGTAATTATTTTTTTGTAAAAAGTTTTTTATTATTGCATTAACTTAGAAGCTTGATTTTTATAAAGCTCCGAGGTACCGCAGTATTCCATATTAATTTTAACTTGATATCTCGCAGCGTTGCTGAGAAAAAGAGTCTTGACAAACTGACTGACAGACAGACAGACAGGCAGATGGACAACGAAGTGATCCTATAAAAGTTCAATTTTTTGTTCCTTTTGAGGTACGGAACCTTAAAAAAGAGGACGAGTTCTTCGACGCGTAAGTGTCCTTTTGTTTTTGTATAGTTAGTAGGTTATTTAATCTAGTTCCTAGTGTTAATAGTTATTTGTATAATAATTTCTTATTGTATACTACTTGTAAGTTTGCGAATTTAAAAATAAACATATTCTTACACTAGCGGATCACTAAACCATGCCATGTCTAATCTCACAAAGTTATACTCGTAGAGACAGCACGCAGTGGCTACATAACGTAACAGGCCTACGCCGGGCCTACGCCGGGCCTACACCGGGCCTACGCCGGGCCTACGCCAAGCCTACGCGAGCTTCGCGATCGTAGCACATCGGCACGGGATATCGAATTATTATTATTCCAAGGATATCCGTCGTTTGCTGTCTTAAATATACGTATGATCCCTCTAAGCCTAGAAACAGAAGGAGCTACTTAGTCGCTCCAACTGTCAGGGTTAGATCTACTTTCGCTAAAAGACAGGCTACCATCCTTTCTATACAATTTGCTGAATAAAGAACTTTGTATATTTTCCATTAAGCTCCGAGACTGTAAGAAAGTTGTAACTGATTGGCTTAAGACTAAAACTTACGACGATGTTGAGTCTATTGTATCTACGGTTCAATGACCAAAATAACCACATTCGGATTGTAGTGTGCATGGTTAGTGGAAGAAGATTTATTTGGCTTCTTTCGATCCCAAGACATTGTCGTAGGGCTAACCTACCCAAGAGAAGAACTGCCAGAGTGCCGGATCTCTTCCAGATTTGTTAAGACATTTTGACGTGAAAGCGTAACAATCAAACAAACAAATAAATTAATAAACAAACAAACACACTTTCGTATTTATAATATTAGGAGAGTTTTGTTAATATATAGACTAAAATAAGCTAATTATATCTCACACACTACACACCCTCACTCTTCACACTCTCACCCATACTCACACATATCACACGTATTCGCGCGTTTTGGCCCTGTTCTAGGCATATCAATCATTTATTTACTGTGCTGTTTGTATAATTTTAAGTTACCTTTTAACCTTTTATTTTTAATTTTGCATAGTACATTGTCTACATTTCAATTGCATATAAATAATGATAAGTGGAAGCGCGCAGTCTCCTAACACAAGCAATTCCTTGCTTAAAAGGTGATCTCCAACAACACATTCTATATGTCCTTTGTAATTGAAATAAACATTTTTATTTTTATTTTATTATTTTAAATAGTACTTACTTTATTCTTAAATAGTACTTTATTCCTAAATAGTACTTTATTCTTAAATAGTACTTTATTCTTAAATAATGCTTTATTCTTAAATAGTACTTTATTCTTAAATAAGTAGTACTTTATTCTTAAATAGAGCTTTATTATTAAATAGAACTTTATTCTTCAATAGCACTTTATTCTTAAATAGTACTTTATTCTTAACTACGAACCCACAGACTTTATAAATGTACAGAGATGGCAACGGTAACAATTCAAGTCTTTCAAACATTGGGCTACATGAGTCATCAGGTTGAAGTCCACACATTGCTCTTAACCACTTTTTTTGACCAAAAAATGCTCCATGCAGACCGGTACCTGTTACCGACATTACATCACGTTATAATGATTCTACGTTCCGTACCTCAAAAGGAAAAAACGGAACCCTGATAGGATCACTCGTGTGTCTGTCTCTCTGTCGGTCTGTCACAGCCAATTTGCTCCTAATATACTGGACCGATTAAGTTGAAATTTAGCACACCTTTGGTTCATCTTCTGTGACCCAAACACGGGCGTATAACGTATGTTATACGTCCGTGTTTGGGTGTATGCGTAGTTTGCATGTGGCGATGTTGATGCCGCCACACTTTCTTTATTTAACCAAGCGGACGCCAAGGGAGCCACCCACTATACACTTAGCTGTATACATTTAGTTGGCGTGGTCCCGGTGAAGTATGGCTCTAACTGTCAGGTGTCGGGAAAGTATTCTCTCATCGGAAGGTGTGTAAGCCGATTCACGTGTTTTTGTATTAATCTATACATCACTTACTGCTCACAGCTACACAGCTGTTTCTCACCAACATTCACCATTAAAAAGTGACGTAACAAAGTGTATATTTGCAGGTTCTTTGCTGTGATATACCCGCTGCGGCTGCCGGTTGCGCGCCGGCGCAGCAAGCAGATGCTGCTCTGCGCCTGGGCATTCGCGCTCGCCTGTAGTTTACCACAGGTAAGGTTATCTGAGCTACTAGTAATTATCTGGAAAATAGTAAGGTAGTTATAATAATCAATTACATCGTAATCGTTGGTCTAGTGGTCGCAAGCGCTACTGTTGAGCATGAGGTCCTGGGTTCGGTTGGGAGAAATAATCAGCTGTTCCCTACATTTAAGTTCGAATAACTCGTCAAAAAGGTCACGTGGCTGGGACAGACTGGATGCGGAAAGCGGAGGACAGGGTGATGTCGCGCAGCCTGGGAGAGGCCTATGTCCAGCAGTAGACTGCTATAGGCTGAGTTGATTGATTGATTGAACTCGTCAAAATGTACCATTGATTTTTTTTCGCGAGTTCAGGTTTGGCCCCATAGTAAAAGTTGTTATAAATGATAAATGATTTATTTTCTGTAAGTAGGTTTGTACAAACACTTTTACACGTCAATCAAATTTAAAAAAAAAAACTAGATGAGGTTGGCGTTTCGTAACTGACTACTCTGAGAAGAAAGGCCGAAACAAACTCAGAGGTCACAGTCTCTTTTAAAGTCCAGACATAATCATGGTCAAATCATGTGAAGACCATGTAGATTGGTGCCTGAAATTATGTTTTGATGAAAGAATCACACAGATTGAGGGGACCTGTCCAGTCAGTGCTCGCATTTGTCAGTAGTCGTGCAGCTCAACTCAGAACTTGAGGAGCTCAACGATTCAACGAACAATACCAAAGAAAGGACATTTGGGGTAGGCCGCATAAATCACTCAAACTGACAATGACTCAAAATGACATGTAGATTGGTGTTTGAAATGGTCTTTTGAGGAAAGAACCACACAGATTTGAGTGGACCTGTTCAGTCAATGTTCATAATGATGAGTACAATGACCCCTTAAGAGGTTGTGCGTTAATTCTGGGACATGTTGTATATAAGTAAATAAAACACTACAAAATATACAACGGGCGGCCTTATCGCTTTCTGCGATCTCTTCCAGGCAACCTTGGAATGAACAGTGATTTGCCTGGAGATAAAGTGGGGCTGTCGTTGGTGATACAATAAAATGTAGTGATTTATAGTAAATATGTATGTAGGTATGCGTTTTATAAATTTATGACCTATTTATGTACAAGCTTGTGCACCTATTTTATTATAATTAATTATGTTACATTTTAATAATATTATTTTCTCTCAATCAGAGCACCTGCCATTTTGTCTCTTCACCATCCTTGGTTGACTGGCAGAGAATGCCTTTAAGTCCACCTTTGTACCTTGTCATTATGTCCACCTTTGTACCTTGCCATTAAGTCCACCTTTGTACCTTGCCATTAAGTCCACCTTTGTACCTTGCCATTAAGTCCACCTTTGTACCTTGCCATTAAGTCCACCTTTGTACCTTGCCATTAAGTCCACCTTTGTACCTTATTGTGTGCGAGAAGTTTAAATAAATAAATCATCATCATCATTTCAGCCGAAAGACGTCCACTGCTGGACATAGGCCTCCCCCAAAGGGGAGGTTTGCCATAATCGCCACGCTTGGCGGGCGGGTTGGCGATTGCAGTATGGTGTTAAAATGCATAGAGAACGCTGCTGCCCATTCTCTAGTAATTAGTCCCTTAGTCGCCTTTTACGACACCCACGGGAAGAAATGGGTTAGTGCTATTCTTTACGTCCGGCACCACACGGGCGATAAATAAATAAATGTACTATAATAGATACAGATATACAGGGTTATTTTTAAAACGTTAATAACCTCTTAAGGGGTCATTGTACTCATCATTGTGAACAACTTTTACTATGGGACAAAAACTGACATCGCGAAAAAAAAAACAGCTGTTCCCTACATTTATGTTCGAATAATTCGTTGAAATTTAGGGAACAGCAGATTTTTTTTTCGCGATTTCAAGTTTGGTCCCATAGTAAAAGTTGTTCATAATGATGAGTACAATGACCCCTTAAGAGGTTAATGACGTTTTAAAAATAACCCTGTATTCATAAACTAAATAAAAATATAAATACCTCTAAACATACTAAATATTTAAGCAACAAAATTAAATGGCGACTATAGATAATTACAGTTGCATGTCAATAAAATAAAGAAATAGCCTGAAAATGCGTTTAACGTCCCGACCATCACTACTGCAAATACAGCCTGAAAATTCGCTGTCATAAAACAAATGTTGAGTACACAATAATAATTTCGACAACCTCGTAAATATTCATGACCAATATTAAAATTCCGGTTGTATACCACCGGAGTTTTAATATTGGTCACCAGAAGGTAATATATTTATGGTTGATTTTTCATATTGTTATTTTATTGTGCACATTCACAGAGCCCCCTGAGGCCTGTGTCCCAGCAGTGGGAACATTATAGGCTGATTTGGAGATAATGTGGTGGATTGGAGGTCATTTTGTTATGCACCTACTAAACTATTGCTATCTCTAAGCAGTAGATAGAACAAAAAAAACCGACCAAGTGCGTGTCGGACCACGCGCAATGAAGGATTCCGTAGTTGGGATGAATTTATACCAAAAACAAACTTACCAAAAACAATTCAAAATATAAGAATAAAAGATACCCAAGATTTTGTAATATCTTGATTTAAAAGAGTGTCCTTGGAGTTTCTTGCCTGTTCTTTTCCATAGAGGTCTACGTTTCGGATTGGGCAAATAGCTTCAACTTTCTGACTAACTGACCGAATCTTTGACAATTCAAAAGTGAACTGTAATTGGTTTAATAAATAAATGCTTTCCGTCTTATTACAAAACAAGATTTATATTTTGACATGGCTCTCAAAAACTGGCTCCATGGTTTAACCATGGAGCCAGTTTTTGAAATAAGAACGTAACTGTGATTGAAATACCGTTCTTTATACAAAACTGAAAACTTAGTTCGGTACTAAGTTGTCAGGTTTGTATTAGGAACATTAATTACTATAGACGGAATAAAGTTCGAAATTCAATAATGGCTCCATGTGTTTGAGTTATTTTTTGAGTTTTGAGCGAAAATCGTAAGAAAAAGCCAGTTCGAAGTGTGTAGTGATAAGTTACCTCTTTGGTTGCCATGTTTTGGAGTAAAAGATCGTTCTATTTTTAAATAACACGATAGTTGTGAGTTTATTATGTAACTTTCGCAGGCATTTGCTGATTCACCTTTAAATAGGACGCGGGGTAACTCTTTAAGCCGCACTGAGAGATTAAAAGCTCGTCCTTTACATGTATGATTAGAGGCAAGGGCCCTGTAGTAGGACAAAGACAGGCCGACATAGTCAGTGAAGATAGAAGTTCAGCCCCCATTCATACCTCATACTGATCGTTACCCCCAAAACGGTTATTTGCATTGTTAAACGACTTCAAAAAACCCGCCAAGTACCTACGAGTCGGACCACGCACAATGAAAGGTCCCGTAGTTAGCATGAATTTATCCCAAGAACAGACATAAAACAATACCTCATTTGTCAAAATATGACAAGCAGTTTAGAAGTAATGGGAACAGATGAACATACATACATACATACCGGTCAAAATCATAACCCTCCTTTTTGCTTCGCCGTAGTCGCTGCTACGACACAAGCAAAAGTTATGGGTAGAAACATTTTAGTTGAAAAATATGTTCTCCCATACATCGATACGTCACGGTCAATTCTCTAACAGCAAATCTAAGTTTGTAATAGCAAAAAATATTTTTTTATGTAAACTAAAAACCTTGCTGTGAAACCTTGCTTCTTACCAAATTCCATGATTCTATAAGGTCAAGTATTTAATGATTCTATAAGGTCAAGTATTTCATGATTCTATAAGGTATAGTATTTCATGATTCTATAAGGTCAAGTATTTCGTGATTCTATAAGGTCAAGTATTTCATGATTCTATAAGGTCAAGTATTTAATGATTCTATAAGGTCAAGTATTTTATGATTCTATAAAGTCAAGTATTTCATGATTCTATAAGGTCAAGTATTTCATGATTCTATAAGGTCAAGTATTTCATTATTCTATGGGAAGTACCCTATAGGTCTTGACTGAAAGACGGACAGACGGACGGACGGATGGACAACCGAGTGATCCTATAAGGGTTCAGTTTTTTCCTTTTGAGGTACGGAACCCTAAAAAGAGGAGGTTCTCAATTTGTCGGAATTTTTATTTTTTGTTCAGCGATAATTATTTACCACGTCGACCGATTTCGATGATTGAAGGGTGGGTGTTTTGGGGAACTGTCTTGTAATTTGGAGGATCCAAAAGTGCTGATTCTCAGCCTAATTTGAATAAATGATTCTTGATTTTGATTCTTTTTAGGGTTCCGTACCTCAAAAGAAAAAAATGGAACCCTTATAGGATCACTTCGTTGTCCGTCTGTCTGTCTGTCTGTCAAGAACCTTTTTCTCAGGAACGCGTGGAGGTATCAAGTTGTAATTAATATCAAATACGTAGGTTTACGGTCTCTTGGTGCTCTAAAAAATCAAGCTTCAATGTCAACGATATAAAAAAATACGGTGATTTATGCGATATATTTTGATACTCCCAAATAAATCAAAACCTACAGGGTACTTCCCGTTGACCTAGAATCATGAAATTTGGTAAGAAGCAAGGTCAGCACAAGTAAAGGAAAAAACCCGAAAATCGAATATTTGTAGTTCTGTCACTTTTAAAAATATTTTTTTTGCAATGACAAACTTACATTTCCAGTTGGAAAATTGGGCGTGGCGTATATCGATGTATGGGAGAACGTGTTTTTCAACTACAATGTTAAGTTTTTTTTTTTGGGATAAATTCATCCCAACTGCGGAACTCTTCATTGTGCGTGGTCCGACATGCATTTGCCCTTTTTAAGGTTCCGTACCTCAATAGGAGAAAACGGAACCCTTATAGGAACGGATCACTTAGTTGTCCGTGTCTGTTTGTCGGTCTGTCAAGACCCTTTTTCTCAGGGACGCGTGTAGGTAAGAAGTTGAAATTAATATCAAATACGTATGTCTATGGTCCCTTGGAGCTTTAAAAAATCAAGCTTCTAAGTCAACGCAATAAAAAAATACGGTGATTTATGCGACCTTTTTGCAACATATCATATTTCTCATTTTTTCATATTTTGATACTCGCAAATAAATCAAAACCTATAGGGCCCGTTGACCTAGAATCATGAAATTTGGCAAGAAGCAAGGTCTTACAGCACAATATAGGAAAATGTACTAAAATTATAAATTTGTAGCATTATCACATTAAAAAAAATTGCGAATAACTCGCACATAAATCAAAACCTATAGGGTACTTCCCGTTGACCTAGAATCATGAAATTTGGCAAGAAGCAAAGTCTCACAGCACAAATAAAGGAAAAAGTTTGAAATTTGTAATTTTATCACATCAAAAAAAAAATGCGAATATCTCGCACATAAATCAAAACCTATTGGGTACTTCCCGTTGACTTAGAATCATGAAATTTGCTAACAAGCAAGGTCTCACAGTACAAGTAAAGGAAAAAGTGCGAAAATTGATAATTAGTAATTTTATCACATAAAAAAAAAATTGTCTATTACTAACTTACATTTTCAGTTGGAAAATTGACTGTGGCTTAAATCGATATATGGAAGAACATGTTTTTCAACTACAATATTAAGTTTGTTTTAGGGATAAATTCATCCCAACTACGGAACCCTTCATTGTAACGTGGTCCGACACGCACTTGGCCGGTTTTTTTTTCATATGATTGATTCTCTGCTCATGTAACGGTAAGTACGGTCAGTGTTCTGCGTTATCTGACCCCTCTTACAAAGAAGAAGAGAGGAAGAGGGGTTGGATTATGCAGGTCACTGACTGTACTATCGCGGGTGTGCACATCTGACCACTTTCAAAACAAAATCCCATGCTCACGATGCCCACATTGGTTTTCCGGCCCTTTTTGTGTCAGCCATTTTTTTTTTTTTCATTTGTTTATATAAATTTCTCAGGCTCTGTTATAATGATCACAGAATTGTCTGACCACCCTTATTTTTTTCACCCGGTATTTTTACGGTCTCTCGGGTTCTGTACCTAAAGGGTAAAACGGGAACCCTATTACTAAGGCTCTGCCGTCTGTCCGTCTGTCACCAGGCTGTATCTCATGAACCGTGATAGTTAGACAGTTGAAAATTTCACAGATGATGTATTTTCGTTGCCGTTATAACAAAAAATACAATAAAACAGAATAAAATAAATATTTAAGGATGCCCCCTTAAATATACCATACAAGAAACGTGATTTTTTTGCTCGTTTTTGCTCGATATTGATAACGGCAACAGGTAGACACTTGAAATATTCACAGAATCTTTAGTTATATATTCACTTTAAAAATAAATATTAAAATTAAAAGAAAACAAATTTGTAAGGGGGGCTCCCATACAAGAAACGTGATTTTTTTGCCGTTTTTATAGATAATGGTACGCGAGTCCGACTTGCACTTGGCTGGTTTTTTTTTTTTCATTTACTAAAATCTGATGCGGCGATGCTATTGGTTGATTGATGAGCGTAGGTAAGCGTTACTATAGCGGCCGAGCGCTGCAAGCAGGACTAGTCCTTACGGTGCGGTTGTGCGAATCGGGTCACCGCGGTGGTGCAATTCGCACAACCGCGATAGTACATAGCTACTTACTCATAATACTACCACTTTGGGTCAAAATGAGAACTTCAAGTGCTAATGTGATAACCTTAACTCATCATCATTCTCCTAACCCTATCCTAATTTAATTGAGTTTGGCGCAGAATAATTATAAGTATTCTTCTTCAATACTTCTCTATATATAAGTCATCTCGGTAGTCACTACTACAACTATAACTGTTTTTTGTCCCAAATAAATAAAATAAAATACCATCGTCCGCCTATCGGTTTTTTTGACTTTCCCTACGAGTACTCTTATACCAATCACATACGAAATTTTCCTCATTCCTCGCGATATTCAGAAGAATAGGAATATGTTAAGATCAACATATTCCTGGTCCATGCCTTAACTTATATGATACTGTGACCGAAACCGTACAGAATCGTAAGAAGATACACATCATCTCACGTATCAAGATCGTTAGCTTTTATTGATAACACTTACGAGACAGAATGGAGAAATCTTATCCATAGAAACGTTATCGCATATCATCTTGTTTACTCGCCTGTTCTATGGCTGTCGTAAAATCCAATGGATTGCCGCTCCAAAGGAAATATGCAGAGCTATACTCTGTTTAAAATAAGATTAGACATTTAAATAAAACTTTTTTACAGTCCGTTCAACCGATTTTGACTTCTATTGCGTTGGTGGCATGACAAATGGCAGCTGTCATAAACAGTTGGTATTGTAACTACGTTTTTGCTTTTAATGTCATCCTTATGCCTGAGGAATAGAACTCAAAACTGGTTGAACGGACTGTAAACAAGTTTATTTAAATGTCTAATCTTATTTCAAATGGAGTATAATTGCCAAGCTTTATTAGTTGGGAGACTAAAGTTTTTCGTTAGTTGGAGAATAATAACGGTTTTGCGGGGCAAAGTCCTTATGTAAAGATTTTTCTGTAAACGTTTTTAATAAATAAATAATAATTAAAGAAGAGCAGTGGTGGCCCAGTGGTAACGGCCGCGACTTACGACATGTAGGTCGTAGGTTCGAACCCCGGTAGGTGCTTTACTTTGTGTAAATTATTTCATCACCACTGCTCTCAAAACGGTGAAGGAAAACATCGTGAGGAAACCGGCATGTCCTAGAAAAAAAATCGTAGACTTTGTGACATCTACCAACCCGCACTGGGCCCGCGTGTGGATTATGGCTTACTCCCTGTCACCAAGAGGAGGCCCGTGTCCCAGCAGTGGGATCATTATAGGCTGATTATGCGTACACTACGATAGGAGAACAGATTACCTATTTCAAACACGACTTTATACATTTCAAACCTCCCGGGTAATTGTGTTATAAACTCAGAATCCTAATGTCATGCATTTTGACAATTGAACAGCATTTATTGATTGTGTTATTTACGTTGTCGAGCTTGATGTATTTTATATGGAGCCCAATGAATTTTCTTCAAAATCCTTCGGATTGAGCTAAAAAGTAGATATGTTACGCAATTAGGTTGCGGGACATTGCAATGTAGCTTCATTTGTGTTCTATAATTTATTCATTCTATGATTCGATACATGCTTATTTTACACATAAAACAAACACAAAAAAAATTAAATTAATTTGCTTTCTTTCTTTACAATCAGTCAACTGGCATAACTTAAAATCGAAAGTTGTTAATTCGACTATCTAAACATATTACAAGGTGTCCAGAAAGGGTATCGGGTATTTGTAAGTTCAATGAAACAAAAATTATTTGTATCCAATAAAAAAGTTTATTGTTTATTATTAGCATATGAATTGGAGAATTATTTGGAAAAGATGATGTTATCCAAATGATGACCGTTATGTTGCTGGCACTCTTCTAAACGGAAACGAAGATTGGCGATAACACGTTGACACATAGCTATTGATATTGCTGCCATTTCTGACCTGATGTTTTGCTTTAACTGGGTTAGATTCGTCGGATTGTTTTGATAAACCTTACTTTTAAGGTATCCCCATGCAAAATAATCAAGTGGGCTAAGGTCGGGGCTTCTGGGAGGCCAGTTGATGTTACCCCTTCGCGAAATGACTTTATTAGGGAATAATTCGTTAACAACTTCCATTGAGTCATTTGAGGTATGGCAAGTGGCCCCATCTTGCTGGAACCACGTTCTTGAGTTGAAACCTGCAAACTCCTGCAACTCTGGGACCAAAAAATTTCGCAACATATCGCAATAACGGTCACTATTCACATTAATTGCTCGGCCTCGTTGATCTTCATGAAAATAAGGACCAATTATGCCTTTAGCAGACATAGCGGCCCAAACAACGACCTTTGGGCTATGCAGGGGTCGTTCATGCTTTCGTCTCGGATTCTCCACTGCCCAGTACCGACAATTCTGCTTATTAACATGACCATTCAGGTGAAAATTTGCTTCGTCACTGAACAGTATGTTGTTAAAGTTGTTAAATCGCTGCAGCATTTCGTTCGCAAAATTCAGTCGATTAGCATAGTCCGTATCCTTCAATTCTTGAACCAATTGAATTTTATAGGCTTTTAGATGTAAGTCTTTCTTTAAAATCGAATGTAAAGACGATTTTTTTATGTTCAACGCTTGGCTTCGCTTTCGGATGGATAAAGACGGATTTTGACGAACCGACGCCTCAACTTCTTCAATTGTTTCTTCATCGCGAACTGTACGAGGACGACCAGAGTTTTGAATTTTAACTGTCGCACCTGTATTCTCGAACATCCTGATCCATTTCCTAATGCTATCGTCACTTGGCGCGTGGCGTGTACGATATTCCGCACGATAGAGACGTTGAGCAGTCACTATTGAATCACCATTACGATAATACGCTCGTACGCAAAATGCGCGATGCGTCCCCGAGTACTGTTCCATCGTGACTAAAACTCCACAAAATGGCGGACGCCACGAACCCCTCCCCGCACCCTTTAGACGCCCCGTTTCGAATATGGCGCGAAAACAAATACCCGATACCCTTTCTGGACACCTTGTATAATAAAATACTAACGAATTTAAAACTGTAAGTACAATTAATACTTGATGAAAAGCTACGATGTGTGGGAACGAGTCTGATGCCAAAAATATAGTTTTTTAGAATATTTGTCCGTTTTTCTGTTTGTCTTCTGGATACGTATGTTCCGGATTGGTGCGAAAACGGCTCAACGGATATGAATGAAATTTTTTGACGTTCAAAAGTGCCATTTATATGCCCATTTGAAAGAAATAATTTGACTTTGACTGATTTGGCACACAGTGAGTTTATGACCTGGGTACTTTTAATCCCGGTAGTACCTACGTTCCCGTGGGATATTTTTCGACATCCTGTGAACGGGCGAAGCTGCGGGCAAAAGCTATTTCATATTAAAACGTTGAATCTTAGTAAACATTTCTTATGGAGGTACATTTTTTTTTGTTGTTTGTTTTTTTTCAAACGTTGCCCCACACTAGGATTTTCCTGTATTGTGGGTGTGTTTGGGTAGTTCTACTTTTAAAGTCCTTCATAAAATTAAGGTGGTCCCCGTTGTAACAAAGGTTTAATACTAAATACAGAATGGAGGAAGTATCATTTATTTTATTTAAATCAATTTAATAACTTGTATTTAGATAACCATCATTAAAAATGGAGTCAAACTTTTGTTACAAAGTTAAAACGGCATGTCCCCATTAGGTGTTGCTTGAAACTATTACGTTTATTATGAAAATAATTTATTGAAGTCACCCAATTTAATAATTACATGGAGAGATAAATTGGTAAGCATGGTAACGAGAAAGTTTAATTTAATTTATCTGTAAAAGTTTTTTATTTTTGCCGTGACGAAAGATTGTCCCGAAAATTCGAGTATCCATCGTCACGACGGCCAAATATTACCTTAAGTTTAAAAAAAAATATGTGAGTGTGTTAAGTTTTTGAGTGAAACGAAACGCCAAAGACCATAGAGCATAGAGCGAACTCAAATCAAGAGATTGACATTGACAGCTTGTCATTTCTTTTACATCAAGGACGAAGACCGGCGGCGTGTGTTTTTTGAGGTTATCCTTAGTCACAGCGTTTTTTGGTATGTATTTCATGAATTTTTAATCGTTTTAGCTTTTTTATGATTCATATAAATATGTAATCTTTACGGTAAAGTATTTTTTTTATCTAAGTGTTCGCTATGCACGATTTGTAACAATCTTATTCAAAAATTGTATACTTCGTCACACGTATCCTTCGGCACAGGTAGAATGTGACGATGGAGACATGAAAGTGACGAAGGTTACATTTATGGAAGATTTCATTTATAGGACGCTACATTAAGTCCCTACTTTCTTTTCTTTTCAGAAATAAATACCTATAGGCCATGCCGTTGTCAGCAGCTGAAAGGCAACGTCGTTGCAGGTTGACAAAAAATCAAGACAAGGACAAATATGAAGAATATTTACAGAAGGCAAGAGATCGCTATCGCCGTTCGTATTGTACGCAAAGCCAGAAGGAGCAGAGACGAATGAAACAGTTTCCTTTTGTACGGTGTCTTCTAGCCTAGCTCATGGTCCTGCAGCAATCTGGGCACATACAGACCCAATTTTAAAATATGTGCAAGAAAAATACCCCAATGTCGAAACCATACATTTCTTCTCATACGGTCCGTGTACGCAGTACAGACAGAAGCAAAACTTTTATTTGATGTCGACCAAGTTTTTCGATTATGGATTTAAACATATGACATGTTCATATTTTGAATCTGGGCACGGCAAGGGTGCCGCTGATGGGATTGGAGGCCTCATCAAAAGAACAGCTGATAGGCTAGTTGCTCATGGACGTGATGTAGTAAATCTGACTCAATTTTACGATCTATTGAAAGACGCAACATCCGTGAAGATGTTTGTAATCAGTCAAGACCAAATAGATCAAGTATCTAGGGAGATACCGGCTACATTACAACGAGTTCCAGGCACGATGCGTTTACATCATATATCGTCTAATTCTCGGGGAAACATGACTTATAGCGAGCAGAGTTGCTTCTGTAGTAGGAGAGATAATTGGGTTTTGTTCATGTGTTCCTAATAAATCGCACAAATTTTTCATCGCCCAAGAAGCACAGAACATTGAAAATGCTGCAACAAATACTATGGAGTCTGCACCTTTAAATAACTCTGAAACTGATTTCGTGGAGGGTGGTTCTACTACTATTACAAGCATGTCAAGTGGAAGAACAGGACAAATATTTAACAGAGTTTATTATGACTCCAGCGATAGTTCAGACGAGGAACCATTGGCTACTTTAGCCAATGGTTCCTCGTCTGAACTATCGCTGGAGTCATAATAAACTCATAATAAATCCGCGAAAGGAACACGAAAAATTGTAATAGTAGTGGAACCAGCCTAGATAAAACTACTATCCACCCCAGAAACTTATCTATCGGGACTTATGTTGTGATAAAATTTTTGAGCGAAAAAAGAAAGCAGTACAATTATGTAGGATTGATAGACCAGTGAGTTTGGTGATTTCGAAGCCAAAGTTATATTTTTAAGATGTTTAGATGAAACAAAGACCTTATTTCGTTTAGATAAAATGATGTGTCTTTTGTGCACTTAGAGTACATGCTAAGAATACTCGAAAAACCTCAAATTATTAAAAAAGGTACGAGAGTTTTGTATTCCTTTAGTAAATCAGTGGAGAAGTTTTCGAAATGTAGGTAATTTTTTCCCTAAATGTTATTTGTTTAGTTTGTTAATGTAGGTTTTTGCTGATTTTCCCTCACATATTAAAGTTTTTATTTTAGTAATAAGCAAGTTTGCCTGTGATTAATGAAAAAAGAAGCTGAGAATCTCATTAGTTTTAAGTCATAATTGTTTGTTAGTCTACTTCGTCACATTTATCGTCTCCTTCGTAACAATAAGTTTGATCTCGTCCCCGTATAAAGATTGTTGTTAGAAACCAAGATACTTGCGTTAAGTCCTTTTTGCTACTCATTTTATGTCGTGTCATACTTGGTGTTTAGTATGTAATACTGCTCTTTCAAATATTTTTTTGTAAAAGTGAAAAAAAATA